>JBBELK010000006.1:12500-1212500 GCA_037783545.1 Henricia sp. BOLD:AAB3569
TTTCATTGGCGTAGGTAACCCGGGACACCAAACTCCTATTTAATACCATGGAACAAATTATAAGCCTTTATGGTCTTTTGTTTTGAATATTTTTCAGGAATCAGAAAACAAAATATTGACGAAAATGGTGCTGCCCCCTATAATCACAGGCAACAGTACATTACTGAGAATTTGTGGTCATAACTGGTGATTTTTTAAGCAGAGAGTGTCATACGTAACTGGGACACCAAACATTTTGGACCCCTAATTTTGGGAATTACCCATATGGTCACTGGTTCACGCTAGATACTTAGATTATGTTTCCGTACAGTTTATTATATTTTTATTCTTTTAGAAGAAAATATTAAAAAATATGGACAATAATGACTTTCGCAGATATGTTAATAATACCTTCTCTCACAACAATACACTGCCTGCCTGTTATTTTTGTGATCGTTGTAAAAGAACAATGCACAGAAAATGTTCCTCTTGTGGCTTCTGTGTAAAACGAATGGACACTTATGTTGTCATACAAGTGGCGTGAACCGTTGTCAAAGCAGTGAACGCGACCTGGGCAGAAGTTGACGTCACTCTCTGCCAGCGAATAGGTTTGCTACATCTGGCCCATGCGATGTTTTTTTTTTTCTGTTAGAGTGTATGTATGTGGTTCTCAAAACCCTTTGTCACAAACCACACATACTCCAATAAAAGACCACATGGTGAGACTATAGACAATGTGCCCTTTGACATCACTACAAACAAAACATGCCCGGCATTATGCACACGTATCATGTTTTACATAATTTTGGTTCAGGAATGAGGTCGCATGCCAAATGCATAGTTCCGACCTGTCAATCAAGCCGAACCCGCCGACCAATCACAACAGAGCTAGCAGACAGCGCCCACATAGGTCAAAGTGCATTGCCTCACAACACAACAACATACAGTTTGTACAGTGTTGTATGCGGTGATCCAGGTGAATTTTTTGTTTCAAAGCCGGACGATTCGCTGTTCAAAGGTAAGAAAGCACGTATTTCATGATGATATGACATCCCTGTATTACTGGCTCTTTACTCAGTGTGTTCTAAGACCCTGAAACATGAATACCTTTGAGTTTTCTCCAACGAATCTGTGCTTTCCATCGAAAGTCCTATTGGTTTGTGCAGTGTGTGTCGACATTTTGACGATAGCATGAGAGGCATAGCAACAATATCCAAGGGGGCGGGGTTAACTGGGCAAAATCGGAACTATGCATTGTCTTTGAATTTTGTGACCTTTGGCATTATTACCAAACCAAATTTATGCAAACGCATAACAACGACCAATTTTCAACAGAGGACGCTTTAGATATCAACATAGAGCACATCGTCTATAAGTCAGCCTTCTATTGGGAGACAGAATATCGGGCCAGGTAGAGCGACAGACGTCATGAATACAACAAGAGGTCGAGTCATGTATTGAATAAAGTGGGTGCTCCACAACCATGACGTCTGTTCGCTCTACCTGCAGCTAATTTCACGAAACTTACGCAGTTGCGTAAGCAAACTTGCGCAACATTTTATTGCGTAAGTTGCACAACATTCTTCCGAAGATAACACGCAAGCTATGGGGCTTGCGCCATTTGTCAAAAGTTGTGCAAGCTGCGCAATATTTCGTGAAATCGACTGCTGGCGTGATATTCCGTCAACCCCCTTCTATTGAGGGTCTAATGGACCTATCAATTGTCGCCCCCGCACTGCCCCACCCCCTAGGTGGGTGTTTAGTCACGTTTTTCATGACCCTTTCAAATAAAATTTTCTGTGCATTTGTATACAAGACGACCATGTTTTGCACCCGAGGGTGGGGATTTTGTCACGCAAAAAGTGACAATCCCCACCTCTTAGCCTTAGGTGGGGTAGCCCGGGGGGTGTGGGGGAGGGGGGGGTGGGAGGGGAGGGGGGGGGGGGAGGGGAGGGGGGGGGGAGGGGAGGGGGGGGGGGGGGGGGGTGGGGGGAGGGGGGGAGGGGGGGAGGGGGGGAGGGGGTGCATAAGCTTTGTGTGTCCCCTTTTACCAATAAAGCCGTGTCCGCACTGGACTTGTTTTTTGGAAGGTTTTCCGAGGCGATGGTAAAATGAAAAATGGCTAAATTTTAAAGCTGTCCGCACTTGGACTTTTTGACACATTAAAGTTTTACCGAGACCGTGGGAGAGCATGCGCAGTGTCCCTTCGCAGTTTGACCTTCACGACCCGGATGTACGCTTCCAGAGCACTTTTACCGACTCGCTGTGTCCGCATTGGTATTTTGTCTCGGGAAAAGTTCCCTGGTCAATTTTCATGGGCAGAAGCTGGCGAGGAAAAGTAACTGCTGGACTCGGGGAAAGTTACTCAGAGAAAAATGTCCTAGGCTGTCCGCACTGGACTTAAAATGGGAAAGTACCCATCGTCTCGGTATTAAGGTTTCCCAAAAAATGTCCAATGCGGACAGGCCTAATTACACATGTTGGATTTTGTAAATTCAGAAATCAGAACACATTTTAATGCCTTCTGTTCAGAGAGTCATTACATGAGTACAATTCCTTAAAAAATGGTATCAAAACAATTTACTTTATCTACGGAAACTTACACAGATCAGGTGTAGGGCACTAAAATGTCATACTTTTGGATCCCAAATTTATAAAATATTACCCCACCTACCCTGCAGGGCTTCAGACATTCTCTTGATTTTCTTGTCCGACTATGTTGCTGGATGCGTACCTTGCATGTTATGGAAACCATACCTTATTACTTGCTCTTCAGATAAGATCAGCCACTGTGAAAAACACACACAAAAATGAAAATTACTCTTAATGACGATTGCTGATGGCTCCGACGATCAAATTAGTCAGTACATTTGTTTGATTACAAAAAGAAGCAAATTTTAGGAGGGAGTTCAACTAAAGCCAATGCCTCTTTGTAGTGCACCAGTCCCTCGGTCTACCAGTCATTGAATGCAGCCTTCCAGCATGGAACCTGTAAACTCAAGTATTAATCTCCAAAACAAAACAGAAAATCTAGAGATGAGCCAGCAGAATGTGATTGAGGCAACGGCTTCTACAGGGATATGGACTGCTCAAGTTGGGTTGGTCATCTTTGCACTGTAGAAGACAACAGCCAACTAACTTTCCTTTTGTGGACTATCTTGAGCAAGTTCGATCACGACTAGAATCAACCACTGGTGAAACGCCATCCTGGCAAAATACATGTGCACTATGCTCAACTGCGAATGCCTTGGATTAGTTAACTGGATGCATCAACTTAATACCTGATGGGTACCAGTGAGCAGCACAACCATGGTCGACCAGACATGACTTACCATCGTTGACTAGACTATATGGTCGGTTGAAAATAGTCAAACTATAGTTAAAAATCGAAGTTGGCCATACATGTCTGAGGTAGTTACCTTTTATGTGTGTTGTTGAATTCTTTGCATGTTCTTTTTCCCTTACCGAGTAGTAATCAGAGTTAGTAGCATAAATTCGAGCAATGAGGGTCATGCAAAAACAAAGCACGAGACAGTAGACAAGAGTCATTCAAAAGCCTCACTCAAAAACATTTCAGGAGCAGAATTGTTCGTCCATTACTTTTCAACACAGTCACCCCCAATTTCAGTGTTATTGGTCCACTGATGTTCAAGCATTGCTATCTCGTCGCAGAAGGTTGTATCCTGGTCCTCCAACTACTTCTTAACGGCGTGGATGACTTCATAGTTGCCCCGCAGGTGGGATTTGAATTTGGGAAACAGGTAGAAGTCAGACGGTGCTAAATCAGATAAGTAAGGGGCATGAGGCAACAATTCAAAGCCACAGTTGACTGATTCAGGCACTGCCAAATGAGATGCATGTCCTGGAGCAACAGTAGCGCCCTTTAGCAGCTTTCCACTGCATTTCCTCCGATTGCTTCTTTCAAATGAGGCATAATTTGCCCCAAAAATGGTTGGAATCTTGTATAAGCAGTTTATAATGTTTACACCATCAGAATCCTGAAAGTTTTAGTTTTCCTTCTGGGCAGAGCTTATAAATGTTTGGATGAGCCCTGTACGTTCCAAATAGCAATTAGGCAGGTCTACTGGTTCTGTATGTGCATCCCTCTGCATGTTTGCTGAAGCGTTTGAAGCCAAGAAGACGTTGTCTTGTAGAGGGTCTTCCGATACTCCTTATTCTGCATGTTTAAGACAACTCCGGCAGCCCAGAAATTTGCATACAACTGACAATTTATGATGAAGCCAAAACTCGGGTTTATTAGTTCTTTTTGCGCGGTAAGTAAAACAATTGAGAAAATGAGAAAAGGTAACCAGCCCACAACAACAACGAGTATTGTAACAATGACGACAATCAGTGATTTGCTGCTTATTCTTGGACGGTTCCCTGGATTTCCCACTTGGTTTTCCTGCGCGATACGCCGTGCCTGTCGTCGAGCGATTGCCAAGGTATGCAGGTACAGAGTGCATACTATCAGTAAGACAAGTGCAATTAGGATGAGGGATATAATGCGATGATACATTTCGTCTGTCACTGCAAAAATGTAAGCCGCAGAAAATAAAATGCTCGATGACCAGCACAAAGCAACAAGTTTCAGCGATCTGTTCAGGGTCACAAAACGCAGGTACTGCAGACAGAAGGCAATAGCAATGTAGCGGTCGATAGTCAAAAATAGCAATGACATAAAGGAGGTGATAAAGAAGATTAAAAATACCACACGGAAACTGTCCGAAAATGTCTTAGACGTTGGACAGTCTAATAATTGACAGATGATATGAGGGCCGAGGTTAAACAGGCCTACGCCGAGATTTGACAAGGTGAACGAAAACATGAAGATCTTCGTCGAAGGTTGAATGTTCTTTAGTCGATAAATCAAGAATAGGTGCAACGAATTTAAGATCAAATTGAGAACAAGGTTCATAAATTGAATAGCGATATAATACCATGGCGAAAAGGTTTGAAGGTCAGTCTCCACGAAACTTGTGGCGTTTGCACTGGCATTTGTGCAACAATTCATGATGGCTGGCTGGAATTAGTCTCTTGCATGATACATTTGCACTATGGCTAGCGACCCGAACTCTTCACCTTGAAATGGAGGTGCAGCTTAGCAAGTCCACATACTATGCTGTTGTTGCTACGTGGTGCACGCCAATGCCAAGTAACCAACAGTCTGGCTGCTTTATTCCATTCTCTCCAACAGCTAACACGGTATTGATTCTGTACTTCACACCTGTCGCATGCACATTGTTACATTACATAGAAACAAACATTTAGTCTGGTCATGTAAAGAGTGCATGTTAAAGGAAGTACGTCAGCACATCAGATTCAAGTGAAACACGCATTGGAACGAGAAGTGAAACTGATGTCGTGCAATTGTAGGACGTAGATTTCTAAAAGCTTGGAGCGGAAAATACACCGTGGTTGCAATTCTGAAAATCTCACTGTCTGTACAAACAAATCCTTGTGCTGTGACTAGTGGTACACAAACTGCTCTAAACGATCATTTTGCAAAGGGCAGTATGTGGTTAACCATCAACCAAGAGCAATCTTGTGCCACAGCTTAAATAACATTAATTACTGCAGTGATTAACAACATACATATAAGGCGCAGCTTATCCTTTGAAGCCGTTATTCAAGTAGCTTCAGTGATTAATGAAGACAAGGACAGCTTTATTAGCACGTTAGCCATCTATCAGTGTGTCGGTGCAGCATGAAAAAACACTGATATACTACATAAAAGTAAATTATTCCAGTTAATGCTTAAGCGTCGCTATGGAAATCGCTCAGGCTATTCCACTTTAGAGCAATTACATAAATTCAGATTTACATTTCAAAGACTTTGAGGGCTTGTAATTGCTTCACATATTCAAGTTTCTTTAAGCATCCTTGATGGAAGTGTAATTCCTGAAAATCCCATTGTGATCCCATTCTTAACATGCATAATAGGTAAAAAAAATACGTCTGAAACCGAGGGTGTTTTTTTTTACGTATCTCGCTTATTGAGAATGACATTACAATCAGTTTTTCAGGAATTACATGTACACTTCCATTAAGGATGCTTGAAGAACATGTGTTTAAAATCAAACAACTTGAATATGTGAAGCATTACAAGCCCTCAAAGTGTCTGAAATGTAAATCTGAATTTATAGAATTGCCCTTACATTAGATGGCTTTGAGGGTAATGTATGTAGGTAACGCACATGAAAGATGTAAAAAAATAAAAATAAAAATAAAAAATAGCCAAAAGTGAATTTAGTATTTGTGTGACTCGTGCGGTGTATTCTCACATCACCCAATAAGACATCCAATGTTAGTTTTGTAAAATTTCATAAACAATTTTTGCACGATATCCGCAAAAGCTTCATTTTATATAATATGAAATAGTGATCAGTAAAAACTGGAATTCAGAATTCCCAAGTGTTTGACAGAAATAAAATCCTTGAGGTGTACGAAAACAAAAAGCCAGACATAATACTGACCGTTCATTGGCATTTCATCAATCTGTGTGCTGTAATACTGCTCGATGTCTCTCAGGATACGGATGTCGTCACTCTTGACAAAGTTGATTGCCACACCCTTCCGACCGTAGCGACCTGATCGGCCAATTCTACAAAAAAAGTAACAATATTCTGGTTTATGTCTTGAGTGGCCTTTGTTGCAACAGAAGCTACCGAGTACAGAAATGGTTAAATTGTGGTATCTTTGTCCTGGTCTGCCAGCAATAAAACACAAATCCGACCTAAAGGTACACACCGGCCTACTGTTTACACGATTGAGTGATGTAGCAGCATTGACAATACTTTTTTGATGGTCGATGTGCAAAATTAACAAAACGGTCAAAAGACGGGTTATACGCTTTACCAGCCGTTGAAACTACGCGCGAGCTTCACGACTTTGTTACAAACGATTCGCTCTTTTCTTACTCGGGATATCTCCAATTTTCTGATCATGACCATTTTTTTCCATTCCACCAGCCATTTTATCTCCGTTCAAGTTCTGCCTAAACCATACAAAATGCTGTTGCCGTTTTGTCACAGTTTGGGTGCCGTTTCTGTCACAATTCACTGTAGTGTAAATGCAGTTTACTCCGGGAAGAGTGAACGTCTTCCTACCTGTGGATGTACAGCTCACGGTTATTGGGCAGATCGTAGTTGATGACTAGCGACACCTGTTGTACGTCAATACCTCTGGCCCAGACATCCGTTGTAATCAGGACTCGTCTGTAGAGAAATATAGCATCAATTTAACACTGTAGTGTTCACACTTTATGTATATTAATTCATCTTCAATTAATGTTTTCCCAAAAACAGGATATCACGGGCGGAATCATTGCATTGGACAGTTGGTAACACTTCTATCTTCCATTTGGCGGATTAGAATTTTAGGACATTGTAAATCCTGTACACGCGCTTTAAACAGCTAGTATCCCCCTGTCCACATTGTTTACATTTTCCTGTTTATCATGGATGTGTATGTGTCTAAAATACCATCACAACTTGTTTTCCACCAAAAATCGACAGCCTTTTGTTTAAAACGCAAAGCAGTTCTGACCCTCTTCACCCGAAATTCTGAAACGCCCGAGGTCACTTGGTTTGTTGATAAACAGGGGTTTGACATCATCCTGAGAAGAACACAAACGGCCATTTTTCTCTCTCTTGGTAATAAAAAAGATAATCTTTCTGCTCTTTTTTGTTCATGGTGTCTGGTAAAGCATACAACCACACAACCACTGGGCACATCTCTGGCTTATTGCACAAGAACAATTCTTCAAAAAACACCATTGAACAGAGACGGTTTTCGGAGTTTTCTTGGGTGTAAACGTATGAAACTGCCTACCAAGTTTACTCTTGTTTCTCAGGATTGCGTCACAAGGTCATGCGCTATCATTAATACCTAATCAGAAATCGCGAAAATTTCATTTTCGAAAACCGCACTTTTGCTTGCGATTTATCCACTTAAAACGAACAATTTGAAATAAACAGCGGTATAAGTCGGCTGGAGGGATATGTGGACTATCGAAAAAGGTGCAAATGCTGGATTTTTCGTCAAGGGGGATACTAGCTCTTTAAAATACAGTAAACTCTCGTTATAACGTTCATCAAGGGACAGAACTAATAGAAGCTTTATATCCAGAGAGCGCTATAATCAGTGCATACACAATAAGCAGAATAACGGCCCGGGACTTTTAAAAAAACAGCTTTATATCAGAAAAAAAACTCTATAATGGGGGATTATAACGCAGGTTTACTGTATCCCAAAGAATCGATGCTGCTACTCACGTGGCTGCATTTCTGAACTCCCTCATGATTTCATCCCTCTCTTTCTGTGGCATATCACCGTGCATTGACGACACTGTGAAGTTAGCTTCTCTCATTTTCTCTGTTAACCAGTCAACCTGTCAATAATGATAATGATAATGATGGTGGATTCTTGTAGAGCACACAAATTTATCCAACACATGTTGGCATTATTATTGATGCCATCAGTGAATCACGGTGAACCAGTTCAACTACACGTAGGTGGCTGCCTAGCTATGTCACACAGCCGTACCAACACTTGCAGTTGAAGTCAGAAGTATAAATGCAACTGTATGCAACCAAGTGTTAAAACTGTGCTTACACCATTTTTGTAACGGTCTTTACTAAAGTCTTGATTTTGTGGAATTCCTTACGTGCATGCAGTACTTAAAAACATAGTTTGTACACCTTGCAATGGTTCGGGTAGTCCTGTTTACCATTTTGGGTGATGATGGTAGTGGTGTACATGTATTTATACTTCTGACTTCAACTGTATGTTGTGTCATTTCCCCTAACAGCTCTTCAAATATCACTCAGGTTGATGAGGCAATTGAGATTAAGTGTCTTGCAGATAAGTGTCTTGTAAAACGTTGGCACTAGCAGTAAAACTCGAACCCACAACCTACCAGAGGTAAAATGCATTTTAAAATGCGCACGAAATGTACTACAGAAGAACACCACATTATTAACTTGAGCCAAGTCCGACTCACAAAAATTGCAACCTGGGACAGACTTGTCAAGTCCTAAGCCTGTCGCACATCTTTGCAATTTACTGGCCAACCGGACAATCGGATGCAAACAAAATTTATTTGCCCAGAGACTTACTGGCCCAAAGTTTTAGCACCAAATTTTCCGGTATGTGGGCCGAAAGGCATTGGGATTAGCCGGTAAATCACAAAGGTGTGCGGCAGGATTTTAAGCAATACTGCACTGGGCTGACCTTTCGTTTGGTGTTACAGAAGATAACAGCCTGTGTGATGGTCAAGGTATCGTAGAGGTCACAGAGAGTGTCAAATTTCCACTCCTCACGCTCCACGGCGACAAAGAACTGTTTGATGCCTTCCAATGTCAACTCGTCACTGGAGAAGAAGAAAAAAAAGACACAAAAAAAATAATTGTGAGGCCATGTTTTCAATGGACTACTACTGCAGCTATGTGGAAAAATTTAAACAAAATATTAACTTAAAAGAGAACTTGTGTCTAGTAATGGACCGTTCCGGATTCGGCCACAAGCCCCGCCCACCTTAGCAACGGCGCGCGGCAGCCATTAACTCGGTCAAAGCACATGCAATATTACATTACACACGTACAGTACATACACACAATTAATGCGAGTGGATGTTGTCAAAGGCGGGAGATTTGAATGTTGGGGAAAAAGAATCGGGTCAACAAGATAAAGTGACTTTATTTTCAAAAATGGATACAACGTTAAATTTAAAGTTTTAAAGTATGACCAGCTGGCAGTACAAGATAAATGCTAGTTAGCTATGCTAAGAGAAAATGAGTCACTTCTTGCACAGCCTGGGCCGAGTGTTTTCGACAATAACTAGAAATCAGCAGCGATTCCAGACTCATTTAACCGATTGTTTTGGAACTCTATTGTTTTGGGCACCTGCGCACAAAAGGGTTAAAGGCAGTATACATGTGATTGGTACATGTGTATCTCGAAAATCAGCAATGTTCACAGATTTACGCCTAACTTACACAATATAAACATGATGACCGTAGAAAACTTCCCCTGAAATGGTTTTGTTTGAAGTGCTATAGTCTTTGAGAAATGAGTAAAACAATTAGTTTTCGTCTCATGAGACGAAAATTAAATTCACCCCAAAACCATTTCGCCCAAGTGCCATTTAGCCCCCAAACCACTTCGTGTACAGGCCGTGGTTCAGGGCGAAGTGGTTTTGGGGCGAAATGACTGCAAACCCTTTTTTGACTGTTTTCTGAAAAGTTAGATGAAGCACGGAGCTGGTTTTTGCTCAGGTTGGTTTTAATCATGCATATCTTCAATCACACAGGGGGGATAAAACTATTTGTAACAGTTTACCAATCATGTACCGGTATACTATCTTTAAGTAAACATGTCACCTTTTGACTGTTTATTTCCCCTAGCAATTAACGAAATTAACCCCTAACGCTCCTCAATCCTCAAGAATAATTGGACGCTTGTAGTAACTGGTCCTTGTACTTGTGATGATTCTTTTAGATGGGATTTGGGGCTTTGCATGGTGGAGACAGAAGTTTATGCCACAATCACAATAGGTGTTAAGAGAAATATTACATGTCCCTCATCATGATTTAACCCCGACACCTCTAGGTAGATTGCTCTACCGACTGAGCTATGAGGCACAGTGGTAGACATTTAAGTACTCCCTTAGGTTTCCCCAACCCAACTTTTCCTTCGGTGTGGCACGGTTGTGAAACTTGGAAAACAAATTAACACTCATTGCAGTATTTGGTGTTGTCATACCGTTTGACCAGGATACGGATGGGTTCCGTCATAAACTTGGTGGTCATCTCAAGGATGTCATGAGGCAACGTGGCACTGAAGAGGAGTACTTGGGTAGCGGGAGGAAGGTAGCGGTATACATCGTAGATTTGCTCCTTGAAACCTGGAACAGATGTGGGTCATTCTATAAATTTGGGGTCCAATTTTTCTGTCCCCTGTTACGTCTGACATCTTGTAAAATGTTGTATTTTGTAAATTCAGGACATATTCTTTAAATGCTTTCTGTCCCCTGTTACGTCTGACATCTTGTAAAATGTTGTATTTTGTAAATTCAGGACATATTCTTTAAATGCTTTCTATTTCAAAGAGTGATTACATAAAGTACAATTCATAAAAATATGTTTTGAAGGCATTTTTAATAATACTTGTTTGGCAAATGGCAGTATGTCAGGTGTAACAGGGACAGGAAAATGTCACACGTTGGACCCCAAATTTATAGAATGACCCATATATAAATGAAACAGAGCTTAAGCCCCTTTCACACCGGGCCATACGTAGAGTTACGTAGTGTTGCGAACCGACTACGCCGAGCGTACGCTGCCCTACGTAACTATACGCTGAGGGACGCAAAGGGGTACGCGAGATGGACGAAAAAAATTAAACAGCCTATTTTCTGTTAACTGAGCATCAGTGGCATCAGGCTATTTCATCATAGACATCACTAACGATAAGGCCAAACAAAATAAATGGTGCGTTTACGTTAACGGCCTAAAGAAAATCCAGGTAGGTAGGTAGGAAAATAATTTTATTTTTTCATTATTTTTTACTTTTCAGTTCATGCATTTGCGTGTTGTTTTGCAATGTTTGAAACTCACTATTAACACTATTAACCATGTTCATGTACAAGTGTAGAAAATGTTATGTTCGTTGGAAATTATTGCAAATAGTGCTCATTTAAAATTATCAACTTGAAAATTGGCAATAAAAAGTTTGAGGTCGGCAATTTGGCCTCAACAATTCCAGGTAGGTCGGGTTACCATAAACACACCATTTATTTTGTTTGGCCTAAGCAAAACAAGGGTTTTGTGGAACTCAGTGCGCAGCAAAGACCCTTGCGAAAGGAAGATGGGTACACCGCAATGCAAGTACTTTACTGTTGTGGGATAATGCTTTTCTTTCTGAAATGAATAGTGTGAAATAGTTGGGCTAGAATGACACAGTTTTGAGATTTGGTACGTCATAAAACATGACAACTTCGTGGACAAACCCAAATGAGTAATGCATAGTTCCGACCTGTCAATCAACCGAATCCGCCGACCAATCACAACAGAGCTAGCAGACAGCGCCTACATAGGTCAAAGTGCATCACGCGATTTTCTGCCGATACGTTGTATGCGGTGTTCCGGGTAATTTTTTTGCTTCAAGGCCAGGCAATTCGCTATTCAAAGGTAAGAAAGCAAATTGCTATGAATATACGACATCTCTGTATCACTGGCCTTTTACTAAGTGCGTGCTACGGTAACTGTCGACCTTGAAACATGAATACATTTGAGTTTTCTCCAATGAATCTGTGCTTTCCGTTGAAAGGCCCCTTGGTTTGTGCAGTGTGTGTGGACATTTTGATGATAGCGTGTGAGGCATAGCAACAATATCCAAGGGGGCGGGGTTAATTGGGCAATCTCGGAACTATGCATTGGGGTTAATCAGATGACTATAGAATGCTGAAATGAAAAAAAAATCATGCTTTGTGAGTAGCCAAGGTTACTGGGTCTACACTGAAACCAGTGAACTGTTTCCCTGCGCTTTATCAATGGACTTTTCAGATTACCAGTGAATGTATAGACCCGGTTACCCCAGTAACTGAAGTAACACTTTAGCCTACCTTTGTTGAGCATCTCATCTGCTTCATCTAGGATCAGCATCTTGATGGCCCTTGTTCTCAGGTTCCTTCTCTTGATCATGTCTGGTTATTGAGATATAAATTAAAGTCAATAATGATAAACTTTAAATTTTACAATAACCTGCACGTATTATAAAACGAGTGTCACAACTTGTTCATTTTCCATACTTTTTCATACAATATTTGTGTATATTCCCCCCAAAAATCCAAAGTCTTGTATGCAAATGATTGCTCAATATTTGAACAAAAAGGTGGTGCCTGTACTACAAGGCATAGACTGGTTCCCGTCCACATATTCCACACAGGAGAATATAAGGACAGGTAAAGGGCGCTTCATCTTGATCTGTAATTGGTCGTCTTTGCGCGTGCACATTGTGTTTTTAAATTTAAAAATTGGCCAAGCCCTTTGCTTTAGGCAATGTACTTTATTTACATAATTGGATATGTTCGACACGCACGGCAAAGTTACAAATGTCAATGCAAAATCTGCGCACTTACTAAAAATAAATACATAACCACGTGACGGGCAGAATTCTGCCCGTCATCAGGCCTTGAATTTCATAATTTTTGGGGCAAGGCCACTTTGGCCTTTAATGAATCAAAATTATAGAGGGCACCAAGGCCAGTAAATAGGGCACCAAGGCAAAAAAATATCTGCAGAAAGGGCACGAAGGCTAAATGCAAATACGTCATGTACTAATAAAGATCGTATGCCCTGCAGTAAACTTCAGCTTGCAATGCATTGGGCGAGGGTCAATCAGACTAATTATACTCTGCATCATCCTCCATGATGATGTCAGAGTCTGATGCCACATCAGGAATGAGATGGTCATCATCGTCGGAGTCAGAAGTGGCAGTGCTTGATGCATCGGAGTCAAGATGTTCCGCAGCAATGTTGTTCACTTGAGAAGATCTGGGACCATATGGCTTGATGTTTGGGCGCTTGAAATTTCTCCCACTTGACCACCATCTTGCTACAGCTGGTTCAGGGATAAAGAATTGTGGCTCAGGCCCCTGGCTGCAGATTCGAAGCAAATCCTCAATGGTGGTTGATTTCAGGCTGAGACGCCAGTCTCCCAGGATCCGCTTGATACATGAGAATTGGCGTTCGACCTGAGATGTAGCAACAGGTAGTACCAATATGATGCGTACAAGATGTAACAAGTTGCGGTATTGGGTGCTTTTCTCGACCAACATCTTTTTCCAGAGTGGGAGGAACTTATCATTCTTGTGATGCCGAGTGATGTCATGTTTCACCTTACTCCACTCCCTTTCGACCTGTGTGATGTCACATCCTTTCTTGATGAGCAGTGGTTTGAAATGGTCACACATCTGTTGGATTTCATCTAAGCCATAATCAATCAGTTCATCTGATTCTGATGGGAAATTTTGTGGATCAAGTACTTCAGTCGCAGTGATCACAGGGTCATCTTTGAAGCTAGCAAACCTGTTGCCAATACATGTGATTATTTTGTCCACAATGTCCACTGTCTGTCTGTTGAATGGGTCTGTGGCCTGGGCTGCAATTTCAACACCATTAAAGATGAAGGTTGACCGGCTGTCGTCATCAACTCTTACTGCCATTGCCTCATTCACTGCAGCTAGAACGGGTCTCAAATGGGGTCCTGCTTTTGTTTTTTTTCTCCTTAATGATGCCTGAGCAAGCATCACACTGCTTCTAACAGACGAAAGAGGCATGTCATCCCGCTGAAACTCCAAAGAAAGCTCTGCCACATCATCTACTAGATCCTGGTATAAGGCCATGTGAAGTACGAATTTGCATGATTTGAGAAGCTTGAGGTAGCTCTTCATCTTGGCCGCATCAGCAGCAGGTATATCTTTACGCTGGCCAGTAGCTTGCTCCTCAAATTGTGTGGCCACACACTGGTAGTTAGTAGCTAGGCTTGCGAGGGCTTTTCGTCGGTGGTCAATCCATCGTGTACCCTGTGACCGCGATGGTTTTACAACATGCTGCTCAAGCATGTTAGCCACAGCTTTCAGCTCTCGCCACCTCTTAGGGGATCTCCTGTACAGATAATATAGCCTCATCATGAGCTCATCAATCTACAGAGATTTAAGAGAAAAAAGCAAATTCAAATATCACTTCCAATGTGTCAGACCATTAACACTTGTTTCAGGTGAGCTACCGGTAATTTGTATTTATCTCTTCCCTTGCCAATAACAATTTTATTGTGTTTTCTCCATCACATAGCTAACCTGAGTAAAATATGTATCCTTAAATGCATCCTTCAAGGATAGCTCCAAGCGATGTGCTACGCAGTGCATCTTAATCATCCATGGAGCTTTGAAGTGTTGGAATTTTGTCAAGATGCCATTGACCCTGCCAAAGTTAACTGATGCACCATCTGCTGCTACAGAGACCAAACTACTGCTCAAGTCCAGATGACACTCCTCACACTTCTGGTTGATGGCCTTGTAAACCCCGTCTGCATCACATTTGCTGGGCTCAGTAATTCTGAGTAGAGGAAACAAAATAGTCAAACACTGATAATAAGAGCACTGTTAATACAAAGTAATGATTATACCAAGCAAAACTTTAAGTCCCTTGTCTTTGTTTTCCTTTGTTTTGAAGACTTATGATACAAGATTACTGTTATTGTTACAACGTACAAGGTAATTTACAAAGTCCCAAGGACCTTGTATTATCAGTGTTCGACTGTAATTTACATGTATTATAATATATAGGAAAAATACTATTCATGATTTTAATCAAAGATTTCAGATAAATTAGACTCAATGTGAAAAGAAACAGGAGGGTAGCACCAGCTAACCGCATGGTGCATGCTACTCATTGTCACACAAACTTACCCAAGCAGCTTTATCTTGGGAACACCATCCTCAATTATCTTGATGCTTACTACCTCCTTCTCAGACTGTGACTTGTCGGAGCTTCCATCAAAAAGTAGTGAGCAATAGAAACTGTCCTCCTGGAACTGACTCTGCATGTCATCATGCATGACTCCAGCAATCTGGCCAATGAATGACCTACATGCTTTGTTATTGTTGTAGGTGGTTCCCATGTGGACACCATGTTTCTGCTCCATGGCAATAAGTGTTGGGTAGAGAGTAAATGGTAGCTCACAGTAGGCAACCGTGTAGGCGATATCAAAGAGGCGACACATTCTCTCCTTTGTTTTTAGGGTCATTTCATTCAGGTTTTGGAGGACAGATGCTTCTTTTCTCTTACCCTGCCTAGCTCTTATTGCAGCCATATGGGTCCTCGAAAGACTGTGTGTTTTTGCAGTGTCTTTCTTGATGTTTGTTGTTCCTGTTGTGTATGCGTCTAAGTCACACACTTGCTTTTGACCTGAATGTATGGCAGAGTCACAATGATGCTCACGACAAACAGTGCACCAAAGTTTTGTTACATATCCATTGCTGCTGTTATACTGGATCCAATCGAATCCCCAGGCATCGACTGTCGCAGTCTTTGTCTTGCGAAGTACTACCGGTAATACTCTTTCCTGACTGGTGGCATTCTGCGACAAAGATGGACCTGGGTGGTCAATTTCCACTTGATTATCAGCAGTGACGGAGGATGGGAGTGACACCCCAACCTGTAAGGGTTCCGATGATGGTTTCGGTGATGCACGTTTCCTATATTAGAAATTACAAAGAGAATAAAAGTATGTTTGATTGAAATAATGTTTCAGGTGCAAACAAATTATGTACACCATTGCCCGACCCCTCGGGATAAATTTGTCTAGTTTAAAAAGGAAAAAAAATGACTAGAGGTCTCCCTGCGGGTGGTAAACCCAATCAAAGAATTTGCATGAATAAGGATATTGATCTCACCTTATTCATAAACAAACTGCTTTTTAAAAAAAAAGGGAAAAAAAGGAAGGTCTAGGCCTACTATAAAAAAAAACGAATGATTATAGACTCATCCATGTCAACCCTATAAAAAAATGCAAGCGAAAAGTTCATAGGAATTTCAATTAAATTACTGTTTTAAACGTATTCATTGTCGTCAACATATAGCATATTAGTTACTGAATGGAGAAATTGGGTGGCGAGGTCACAGACCTGGCGACTATGCCGACATTTATTTACGTTATACACATTTTATAGGCCTACAGTTTGACACGTAAACACATGGCTTCGGCAAGCCAAAGCCCTATTCACGGGTCTAACACTAGTCAACATGATTATACTTACCCGAAAAGGACATCAATTTTGTTGCATTTGCTGGCCAACCTTTCCAGTTCGGTTTGGGCCTTCCGCTTTGATCGTTCTTTGCGCGGCATTGTTGATTTTCCGATTGTTGTTGTCGTTTCACTTTCAGAACCGAAAACGTATTGTATTCATCAAAAACTTTTAACAATGACATGAATGACCACGCACGTGTCAAGCCCGTCGTAAGCCTCGTACATGAACAGCATTGTGTATTGTGTACCACACGTGTGCCAAGTTCTGAGAAAGAGAAAGTCGGTTGACTTTCACGTGGCGCCGTCTTGGGTGCGAAGCGATTGCGCTGCGCTCGTCCGGCCGTCCGCACTGTATTGGTCTAGCCTATGGATTACTAGTAGACCGATTCAGACGCAAACGGATTTAAAAAAACGCATGATGGATGAAAAACGGACCCATCGTATTCCTATTAGAAAGTGAATGTACAGTTATTTGACCAGTTCCAAACAGGGTTTCACATCGTCGGTGATCACCATTTCAAGGCGGCGTTTAAAGTGCAATGTTCGCATATACCATACCACCTTCATGTAAAAAGCCGCTCGTAATTTTGGTGAATTTGCCAATGGAACGTGGGCAGTCATTTAGCCATTTCCGAATGGATTTTCCAGTTCTGAATAGTGTGCCTTTTTCTCATATTACGTAAAATTTAGCCTAAAGTAAGTGACAAAAGAACTTGAGGAATACTGATAAATACGTAGTGCTTAACAAAAAAGAGGACAAGAATAGAAAGAAAATACCACAACTTGTTAACATTCATGATATTATTTGCCGCGCAAAAATATCCAAACCGCCACACTACACACTGCATCGGCATGACCGGTCTCCAGCGGTGAACATTTCCCGCATCATAAGTTTTCAGTTTTATAGATATCCTCTACTCCATCAACTAGCGTTTTGATTGTGTCTTCGTGATTAATAATACTCTGCATAACCCCACAACATTTCCGCAGATTTCTCAGTCGATTCGCGACAGGCTTGACGATCGTAAAATCATGGAGGAAGGAAAGTCTTTCCTTCCTCCACCATGGTAAAATAAACTGGACCATGACTGGACGGACTTATTTGAAAAGGCGCCGTATCGTTTACAGAAAGGGATGAAAGTCGGGGGAAATTATATGATTAAAAAGGTTAATAGTTCCTCTTCAAAACTAAATTATTTTGAGTGTTTCGTTTTTCGAATTATTTCCATGGGCAAGACTCAAACTTGGAATTAACTTATAGCCTGTGAGCGAGTGTAAGCGTCAGACTCGGGAAATATGTACATGTACGTATCTAGATTCAGTACACGTACAGTGTGCATGTGATGTACATGTACTGTACATCGTGCGTGCTATACTATACTGTACACGTGGTGGGGAATTGATCGCAATGGTGGAAGCCGGCCGTGTGTTTCGTTCACCGGTTAACTCGCTGCGTGTGATTGATTCAGCGAGATTTTAAGACAACTGCCTTGTCTGGCATGACATCGAAATCAGCTGAGCTGAGATCAAGGGTTGTAATGTATTTTTTTCAATAGGCCTAAGGATGTTTTGCAAAAAGGGCACGACGGCCAAGGTAAATTAAGGGCAAGGCAAAACTGGCCGTGAAGAAGGGGATTTTTCGTGGGGCACCTCGGACAGTAAAAAGGCATCGACGGCACTGGCCGTCGTGGCCGTCGTTCATTTCAAGCCCTGCGTCATGGCTGCCCTTTACCGATCCCTATATTTTCGCAATAAGCGAACCAATCTATAGGGATCGGGAACCAATCTATACAAGGCATTGTTGCAATTGCCATTCTTTGTGTACATTTGTGTTCTCGTTCTTTGTATACAGAGGTGTGAGTGGAGAATTTTTTGAAAATCGAAAGGGCCGTGGCTTTGGGGGCGTGGCTTCCTTGGGGAAGGGGGTGGGGGAGAGGTGTACAGACTACGAGTGCTTCAACTTTTGGGATCATTTAAATTAACACCATCATTGTGCAATGTCAAAAAAACATTTTAACTATCACAAGAACCAGTTTTGTTTTAAATATTTACCTTGTACAAGTAAGGATAATATTAAAAAGAATCCAGGCAACATCAATCACTAATGACAGGCTAGCAAAAGCAGCCAGTAAAATTGGTTCATTGCCCACTGCTTGCCGCATGCATCGCGCACACGGATCGCCAGGGCTGCCACAGCTAAGTGCCCCGTACATCACACACTTGCTATGCATGCACGGCCGCTATCGGTTTGCGATGCAGCATGCAGGCAAAAATGGCGAGTGCTTAGGGATTAGACTTGTTGCAGTTTCCGCGTGGCACCACTGCACATACACTACATCGGGGATGCCAGTGGCTTTTACCTTCAGGGCCGGAAAAAAATTGACTATCATAACTGCATGTACATGTACGTACGTGTGCACATGCATGGACTTGACTTGTCCATCCGTACCTTCTGTACAGTGTTTTGACTGGTCCGAGTAAGTTTTTACATGCATTTGGTCACCGGACCACTGTTATGTTCGAACCCCGAAATAAATAAGTTAAGGGTACCAAAAACTCTGCCAGGTGTTCCGGAGACGACATGTTGACCAAAGTCCAGCTTCCGAATATCTTCCCCAATGCTGGTTCCTCCAATGCAGACGTGGCATAATACGCTCATGTAGTCGCCCAGGGCCAGAATTACCTGGGAACAAACGGAACAGTATTGCTGAATATTCATTAAAAGGGACCCAGTGATTAAACCAACTTTGAAAATAATGCCTAGACCCAGATTTCAGGACTAAGTAAAGTCCTGGAATCTCGGCCAGCTGTTTACATTGAGGTAAGCCGGTTAAAATACGTAATTGTGTGAACGGTTCTTTCACACGCCAACTCTTTTGAGGGGTTAAAACAGCAAAAACAGCCACTGACAAGTAATAATATATTGGATGGCTTTGAGGGTGATATTAAGAATAAACCGCACGGGTCATGAATATACGGAACGAGCCGAAGGCGAGTTCGGTATTTTTACGACGAGGGTGGTATATTCTCATATCACCGAAAAGACATCTATAAAATAAAGCTCATGCATCTTTTTATTTTGTAGGATTTCCGCAAGATTTGTGTCTGTTCGGTATTGAAAAGTTCTTTTCTGTTTACAACTTTCTGTTACTGTTGTTGTGTTACAGTATTTTGTTACAGGACTCACGCACGCATTGCACACACGCACAATGCATATGGGTCTTTCTATAAATCAGGGGTCCAAAAGTGTGACATTTAGTGTCCCCCGTTACACCTGATATGTGTTATATTTCGTACAAAAATCATTAAAATGGCTTTTAAACCATTTTGTATGAATTGTACTTTATGTACTCACTCTTTGAGATGGAGAGTATTTTAAAAATGTGTCCTGAATTTACAAAAACAAGATGTATAATGTAACGGGGGACACCAACACTGGACCACTAATTTATAGAAAGATATACTCGATGCATGACGCACGTTTACACATGTGCTTTAGTGAACCCAGCGTGCACACACATCAGATTGGGGCTCTGTGCTGCACATTATCAGAAACGCACGGTATCCGTAAAAGCTGAATTTTATATCATAATAGTGAATTTCAATTATGAGGTACTGTACATGTGTAACATATGCGTAATGGCAGCACTCCAAATTCGTCACTTTCAAATGGAGTGCAGTTTTTAAAACAAAGTCACATACTACACTGTTGTTACATGGTGCACACCATTGCCTAGCAACCAACAGTCTGGTTGCTTTATGTCATTCTCTCCTATGGTGAACACGGTATTGATTCTGTACTTCACACCTGCCGCGTGCATCACATTGGTCACCAGGTCAAGTGGACACTAAGTGTGCATGTGAAAGGAAGTATGTCAATACACGAGACGCTACTCATGCGAAACATTGGGACCGAGTACTATACCTTCTGTATCTGCACTGCCAATTCTCGTGTCGGTGATAAAATGAGAGCTTGCGTTTCACGGACCTGAATAAACAGACAAGAGAAATAGAATCATTAAAGGCAGTATACATCATTGCTAATCTCGAAAATCAGAAATGTTCACAGATTTACGCCTAACTTACACAATATAAACATGATGACCGTAGAAAACTTCCCCTGAAATGGTTTTGTCTGAAGTGCTATAGTCTTGAAATTAGTAAAACAATTAGTTTTCGTCTCATGAGACAAATTCAATTCGCCCCAAAACCATTTCGCCCAAGTGCCATTTCGCCCCAAACCACTTCGTCCGAGTGCCATTTCGCCCCAAATTACTTCGTCTAAACACTACATCGCCCAAATGCCACTTCTCCCCAAAACCACTTCTTGCACAGGCTGTGGTTCAGGGCGAAATGGTTCAGGGCTAAGTGGTTTTGGGGCTAAATAACTGCAAACCCTTTTTTGACTGTTTTCTCAAAAGTTAGACGAAGTATGGAGCTGGTTTTTGCTCAGGTTGGTTTTAATCATGCATATCTTCAATCACACAGGGGGATAAAACTATTTGTAACAGTTTACCAATCATGTATACTGTCTTTAATAGATTACAGAGTGACGATGCATTTTATCAGAATTGTGCATGAGAAGTTATGCTCGTTGTTATGTGCCAGTCCTTTGTTGGCTGCCATTATATGTGTGTATCAATCAATCACTTTAGCTGTTGTACAGTAATCTTTTTATACAGACTTTTGGCCCCAAACAATGGTCATACTTCTCCATCAAAAAATGTGCACGACAAAATGGCAGGCAATGTGCTGCGTTGATGTCAGCTTCGCATTCCCAATACTTTGCAATACGTGCCTTTATGGTTCCCCTACAATTCACTGCTCGCGGTACATGATGGGATAGAAATCTACATGTAGTACACTTTGCCTCGCCGCACAATCCCCTCATGTACAATCGAATGAGTGGAGCTCTTTGCCGCTTCAAACTCGTAAAACGTGGCAAATTTGTGTTTGTCGAAAACCTGTGGTTACGGTAAATCAGCGTGTCCCCGTTGCCAGTGGGTGGGTCCTGTGCCACACGCACTGGCAACGTGGACACGCTGATGCTTCACGCATCAGCATGACCACAGGTTTTCGACAGTCATCTCAATTATTCCACCCCAATTATTCCACCAGATACTGCGCTTTATATTTTCAAGTGAGAACATCGACTACACAGACTGAAACCTATGAGTAGGAGCACTGTAACATACCTGTGTGTCTAAGCACTGTAGAACTGAGATGGAGAATGTGGCTGTCTTCCCAGTACCAGACTGAGCCCTGCAATAAAGAAAATAAAAAACAATTTAAATTTTTTCGGTATGAATTCCATTCACTGGTTGCCACTGAGATGCTAGTGTGTTAAGTCTATGGAGAACAGGGCAGAAAAAAAGTATTTTCAAGGAAATTGTTGAATGTTTTTCACTCCTAAAATCACTTCCCTTTAAATATGAGTTTGTTTTGTGGTAAAGTCTGAAGTCAATATGAATAAGGATAATAAGTGGCGGCCAGTACCGGTAAACGGCATTCTTTTCCCACTGCTGAAATCATGTTTCCACACCAAGTTTAAACTCACTGGGCATGACATTTACACCAAGCATACTTACTGTGCAATGACATCACGTCCTGATACTACAGGCTTGATAGCTCTTTGTTGGATGGCTGACGGCTTCTCAAAACCTGCAAAACGTCACAAAACTTCTAGTAACAAATGCACACTTTAATAAAAAGCTACTTTGAGTAAGAGTCTGGCAATGTGACATTCATTCAGGAAGGAGTTTACTTTTACCTGTACTTTAAACTTTGTGTACAAACCATATTTAATTTTCATCCAATTCGTTTTAAGCCGAATTTAAGTGCAGTTAATTAAAGCAAGAATTAAAATTGACATGTTTTTGTTTTGTTTTTGTTTAGTTTGCAAGCAATCGAAAAATAAAAATCTGAAATCCAATTTTAATCCGCTTTTTTTGCCCGTTTTCTAAACGTCCTGTAGGCATAGTGTTGTTAAAAAGTCATTCAGGAAAAAATACAGGAAATCAAAATACCATCCTCGCCAGTTGAAATTTTCTCACTGCCAAATTCATATTTACACTGGGGTGTTATCGTGTCATATACATGTAGACTATAAAGGAAAACAGTTTGCTAAAACTGCTGTAAGAACTTGCCCCGACTGAATCATTCAAAAAGTGGACGCTAACAAATGAGACCTCACTTTCAAATGAGACCTTGAGCAACGAAAAAACGAACGGTTAGTTATTAGACTCTTTTCCCTTTTTGTTTACTGACTGCCGGCTAAATAGCATAGGTGGGGCGAAGTGGTAATGGGGCGAAGTGGTAATGGGGCGATGTGGTAATGGGGCGATGTGGCAATGGGGCGAAGTGGTAATGGGGCGAAGTGGCAATGGGGCGAAGTAGTAATGGGGCGATGTGGTATGGGACGAACTGACATGGGGCGAAGTGGAAATGGGGCGAAGCGTCCGACGGAGGTCAGACAAGTCGACCGTTGAGACAACTCGACTCGAGACAAGTCGACCGTTGAGACAACTCGACCGTTGAGACAACTCGACCGTATGTGCGATAAATTAAAAGACAAGTCGACCGTTGAGACAAGTCGACCGTTGAGACAAGTAAAAGGGGGGAGGTGATGGTGCTTACCCATTCAGTGACACGGCTGTTCTGGTCGACATGTTTTTATTGTTTGAAAATAAAATATGGGAGTAACTATAGAATACAGGGCCCACGCGACAGCACTTTTTCAAAGGTGAATGGAGACGTCGTAGACGATGTAATCGAACATCTAGCAGAGACGGCGATACGGGATCCGGGAGACGGGAGATCGAGCGCCCTCTTGTGGTCGAAAGCACCACTGTGCTGTGAATTCGTACGGAATGGTTATCGGGCTGTATTCCACTTTATAAAAAATCTCCGAAGTACAAAGTGTCCGAGAAGGGACACTCTGAAGACGGCTGTGAATGTTTTGAATTCGAGGGGGGTATCCCGTCGGTAATTAAAAGAAAAGCGCCCTCTCTGGACACCGAAGTACTTTGAATAAAAACGTCACTGTTTCCGGTCTTTATTTACCTTTTTTAAAACATCCCTCTCGTGCCGCCATTTTTCTGGGCAAGAGTGTCTTTGGAGACGCGGAGACGGGAGACGGCTGTGAATGTTTTGAATTCGAGGGGGGTATCCCGTCGGTAATTAAAAGAAAAGCGCCCTCTCTGGACACCGAAGTACTTTGAATAAAAACGTCACTGTTTCCGGTCTTTATTTACCTTTTTTAAAACATCCCTCTCGTGCCGCCATTTTTTTGGATTCGAGGGGGGTATCCGGTCGTTAATTAAAATAAAAGAAGTGCGCGACTCCGTCTCCGGCGACGGGATCGTTTCCGAGCGCCCCGCTTGAACAGTTCATTCCAAAAAGGGCGCAATATAGCCTTGAACAGTTCATTCTAAAGAGGGCGCAATATATGAAGTGCCTGACTAGACTGGTTCCCGTCGACATATTCCACACAGGAGAATATACCAATCTATAGGGATCGGGAACCAATCTAGTGCGTGACGTGTGTTACTCGATTAATATTCTGGGCAAGAGGGTTTCTGGTGACGCGGAGACGCGGAGACGTCTGTGAATGTTTTGATTTCATTCTAAAGAGGGCGCAATATATGAATGTGCGCCAGTGCATGACGGTGACTCCGTCTCCGGAGACGTTGAGATTGAAGTATAGTGGGCCCTGTATTCTATAGTTGTGCCAAAATATGTTATTTTAATTTCAAAATTTAAGTGTGTCCGCTGAGTTGTCTCAGCGGTCGACTTGTCTCGAGTCGAGTTGTCTCAACGGTCGAGATGTCTCAACGGTCGAGTTGTCTCAACGGTCGACTTGTCTGACATCCCTACCGACACCCATAAAAACATATTTAAACCGAAACAAATTTTACGGATTTAAAAACCCACCATATGCATAGATTCCCTTTATAAGCTCTTCGCGTAGGTTCAAAGCATCAAATGTCGGAGTCACATCAACACTTTCACTCGTCTCAAAGCGGATATTGGATGTTTCTTGGGACAAAACCCTCCTCGTTGAAGTCGCCATGCTTGCGATTGCCATTTATCCAGCCAGCATGCAACGCGTGGATTTCTTTGTAAAGGCCGCCCTCTATCGAGTAGAGCGACAACCGACGCTACGAATCCGGCGACAGAGGGCGCTACTTCGTTTGCAGATCGCAGAAACGCGAGATTAAAGGGGCTGGCTCGTCAGTTTCACCGCGTTTTAAAATTCGGACCGAATTTGAGCCTTAGCGCATGCGCACTGCGACTTTGCTTGCGTATTAAGCTTATACGTTTATATACGGACTCTTTAAAACCTGTTGTGCGTGCAAATGTTGCGCTGCTGATTATGACACGTGAGACTAGTCTATGTGGGCGGTGCGAAAACGATCTAAGACTGTTGGGCTGCGTTCGGGTGTACAGTTCTCACTACTATACTCCGGAGTAATGCGTGCGCATATTGCACTCGGGTCACATTACGCGAACGGCAAGTCCGCAGTCCGCGTGCGCGAATGACCGTCAGTCAAGATGGCCGTCTCTTACCAGCATCGCTTGCACAAAAGAACGCTGTTTCACTGCTCACAAGAAACTGAAGAAAATACAGACCGTAAGTCGTAAGAACTTTTAATTGATGCCGTCTAAAACAAACCTTAGTGAGTTGTTGTTTCAGTTATCCAGTTGACACGTTGAGCAAATTCACCAAAAATCCCACCCATATTCCGCCATCTTCTTACAAATCACATGGCACTCGTCAGGAGTAGGGAGAGCATACTCTCTGACCCGAGTGTCGTTAATCTTGCCGTTCGCGCGCGCAGGAGGATGCTCGTGTTAACACGAGTACACGCCCGAACGCAGCCTTGTAGTCGCGCAAAGGGCTGGTCTTTTAGTGCTGCAAGAGGGCGCACTACTGGGAATGGCCAACGCGTACACAAACCAATATCGACTACAACCGTCTTGGTCCAAGACTAGGTGAGGCTATGTTCCAGACGACAAGGCGCAACGGAGCTCCGGGTTTAGACGGAGCGATCTATACAAATTAAATGAAATTAAAAATTAAAATTTCACTGAATCTTTTGGGAAAATGAATACAAAGAAAACCACTGGCACTTCGTCAAACTATAGCTCCGCCAGCTGCATCCTCTGGTTTGGTCTTGCGTGAGGTAGCTCCGGGTTTCTTTTGAGTTATGACGTTAAAGTGGGCCTCCCACTGTGCAATTTTTGCCACGAATTTCCTACGAATTGGTACGATTTGGTACGATTACAAGAGGACTGTCTATAGACTCTAAACACAGTCGTACTAGTTAATCGTAGGAAATTCGTGGAAAAAATCGCACAGTGGGAGGCCCGCTTTATATAGGGCGCGCGGGCTGCCATGCCTCAGACTCCGCGTATAGCTCATCCTGAGATATCAGGGAATTTAGGAGTTGGGGAGTGCGTTAAAGGGGCACTGTTGCAAGAGGATGCGTATAGCTAAGCTACGCTATAGCACACTGATTTGATCGCATGGCCAATAGCAGTGCACGTACTATCATACACTCCTTTCGCAGTGGTTTTCCGCGGTTTTCCGCACCCAACCACTGCAGAACTTCCCATGAAATCCTGCTAAGCGCGTGCCTGACGTCACCCAAGGATAGGCCCGAATAACACTTGAAAATTGCCGTGATTGGCCAGATTCTGACAGAGTAAACGTGTCACCTGTGACCTGACACAGAACCTGGCAGAATCTGGCCAATCACGCGCACGCGACAAGTGTTTTTAGGCCTGGCGTTGGGTGACGTCACGCACGCGCTTCGCAGGATTTCATGCAAAGTTGAGCAGTGGTTGGGTGTGGACGAACCGCCCAAAACCACTGCGAAAGGAGTGTAGTACTATCAACGACGGCTCACATGTGTTAAGTGGAATGCAAGCGATCGCATGAACCGGGGAGCAGTCTAGGCCAATCATTGTTCGTGGGGTACTAATGGAGGCCGGCGCATGGATTCAATTCTCGAATAGCTAACTGCTATTGCATACACTCCAGTGTATATATTCGATGATGGCAGCACGCTGATTTGATCGCATGACCAATAGCAGTGCACGTACTATCAACGACGGCTCGCGAATGGGTAATGACGTTCAACCTATCAGCGATGAGCTTTCACCGTGATTCCCCAGACCTGATGTGCGAGCATCCACAGCAGGTCGGGGTACGAGACTAAAACGCTTTACGCATGCATGAACAAAATCGCTGATTGACTGATAATCAGCACCCGAACTTGCTCCAAGCTTATCATTGGTTGAATATAAATCCGTGGTGACACCAGAAACGGCTTGTTATTGTCGTTAGACAAAGAACAGATTGTTATATGACGTGCAATCCATCTTATACATAGACCTCTCACTCGCTTCGGCCCCTGTGTAACAAACCGGTCTAACACGGACATACATGTACGCACGCACAACAGCACAACATTTACCTCACTTTGCTAGAGAACATTTTCCGAGAACATGAGCGCCGCTTCCAAATCCAAAGCGCTCTTTGTGCGGGTGATGTTCGCGGTACACGGCTCACTGGCTGTGATTGCACTGGTCAACATCACCGAGAATCGTTGGTTTTTCCTGGCCGAGTGTCTGGTGGCCGTCTCGCTTCTCGAGGCCTTTGTGACGCTAAAAGTGAACCGGCACGCCGAATGGAAATGGTAAGCCAGTAATGAGTTTATTATGAAGCAGAAGCTTAGAATAATTTCTTCAAATTGTAATTCTACAATTAAATGTATCTTGAACTGTTATTGGGGTTTTAAGCCAGAAACGAATGTTCCATGTTCTATGGTTTTGCGTCCCATCCGAAGGATTAAGCAAGTGTGGGTTTAGCGCACTGAAAATCACAGAATCAGAAAAACAATTTCCTTCCCGGCCAAGTTGATTCTGTAGTCTCCAGTGTGTCGTTTCACAGTGCTTCCACATTCAAAAAGTCAATTCCTTTGAACCGAGGCTCCTTAGATTTCCTTCAATTTCACCCAGTTCACACGAACACAAACATATTTTGTTCGTATTATTTTTCGTGCGCGCAATGCGCAAGTACGGAATAGAAGGTCCGGAAACCAGTCTAGGGAGAGCTGCTACTAGTCTCTTTTCAAGGCATTATACGTGTTTTAATTATTTTTCATTGCTGCAAAACTGAGAACTTCTTCATATTTTTAATTTTCCTCAGGATTTCCCCGATTTTTTTATTTCCTTAAAAATGTCCTTAACATTTCGAATTTTATTATTTTAAAGGCAAGGCTCGTCAGCAATTCGCGCACGCCAATTTCGTGCCACGAAATACGCAGCTCCATGCATTTGCTATGAAGCTGCGTATTTCGTGGCACAAATTTGGCGCGCGCGCATTGGTGACGAGCCTGTGCCTTTAAGGAAATTTCCTTAAAAGTGGAAACGCAGGTTTTCACCTCTTTTTCTCAAAACGACGCGCGTAAATGTACGCGCGAAAAGACTCAGTGTCAATCCAGCCTTCATTTCATTTTTATTTTCAACATTTATTTCCACGCTTTCAATAAATTACTAAATACACTGAACAGCACAGAACACAAACCTACGAAGACCCAGAGGGGACATTTAAGTATTTTCCTTTTTTATTTTTTTAATACGTACGTACGTGATAATAATACGTACGTACGTGATAATACTACGTACGTACGTGATAATACTACGTACGTACGTGATAATACTACGTACGTACGTGATAATAGTACGTTTGTTCGTGATAATTTAATACGTACGTACGTGATAATTTATCACGTACGTACGTGATAATTTAATACGTACGTACGTGATAATATTAAGTACGTACGTAGTATTATCACGTACGTACGTGATAATAATACGTACGTACGTATTATTATCACGTACGTACGTAGTATTATCACGTACGTACGTAATAAATTATCACGTACGTACGTAGTAATATCACGTACGTACGTATTGTTATCACGTACGTACGTATTGTTATCACGTACGTACGTGATAATAATACGTACGTACTTATTATTATCACGTACGTACGTACTATTATCAAGTACGTACGTATTAAAAATAAAAAAAGCATAATACTTAAATGTCCCCTCTGGGTCTTCGTACAAACCTTTTTCCCCGCACTGTTATTTTTGTGGAAATTGTACCTATGGTTCATCTGTCATATGTTGATCCCCAAGTTCGAGAAACATTGAACTCGGCTTCACCTCATGAAAATATTCCTCCCATTGCACTCATAAACATTTATTATTTGTATAATATAGGCTTTAACCTGGTACCAGTCATTTTTGTGTCATGGTCTGCTGCACACACCCGAATGTGATAAACAAATCATGTTCGAGTGACTTTATGTTTTTGGGCTTTCTAGAACTTGGAGATCAACATAAATATGACAGATGAACCATAACAGATGAACCACAAAAATAACAGTGCGGGGAAAAGGTGCATGTTTTTTTGCTGTTGAATGTATAATTATACAGAGTTATACAGGAAAGTATGGGGGCATCATCAGTAAGCCTTGGCTTGTGGTAAGTCTTTTGGCCTAACCGTGCGTGTTATATGCTGCATATATACCTCAACACACTTTTGTTAACGCACGACTCTATACCCAGCACAATATGTGGCAAAGAGACTCCCCACCCCCTAGCTAACGCCCCTATACCTCAACACACTCTTTCCTTTTGTTAACGCACCGCCCCCCCCCCCCCCCCCCCCCCCCCCCCCACCCACCTCCTCCCCCTCCCCCTCCCCCACCCACCGCCCCCCACCCCCCCCCCCCACCCACCTCCTCCCCACTCCCCCACCCACCGCCCCCCACGCCCCCCCCCCCACCCACCTCCGCCCCCCACCCACCTCCTCCCCCCTCCCCCACCCACCGCCCCCCCACCCCTCCCCTCCACCACCGCCCCCCACCCCTCCCCCTCCACCACCCACCTCCGGGATAATTTGTGAGCGGTGTAAATTGCACAATCCACACAGTAACCATGTATTTGGTTACTCTGTGGAATTTCTGCCTTACTGCACACCCACACAGAGAGTTTGGTTGTGCACGGAGCATGGTACTGGTTGCCCTTCCTCCTCCCTCCTCCCCCCCCCCCCCCCCCCCTCCCCCCCCCTCCCCCTCCTCCCTCCTCCCTTCCCCAAAAAACTGAAAGGAATTCCTTGGAAATTCCTTGGATGGTTGAGACACAATGGGAGAACAACGGTATAGGGGATACCCTCTGCCACATATCGTGCTGCATATGTACGACTCCACCTAAAACCTACATGAAAGGAAATTCCTTGGATGTTTGACGCACAATTTTGGGAGAACAAGAGAAGGGGAGTTCCTCTCGGTTTCATATCGTGCATACTGAAGCATAATGATAATATAACCGTGTGTAAATTAGTCCCAGTCCAAGTCATGCACTTTTCCTTACACCTGTTCTCTATCAGTCAGTTGCACACGACAGTGGAACACACGTTTTGGCGCCTAATCATTAAAGAAACGAATAACGTATTTGTATCATGATGGAAGGTCCAGAAATATGTTTGTCATTTCGTGACGCCCGAACAAATTCATTAATTTAAAAGTTTCAAAATGATCACGCTATTTTTATGGACTTTTCTTTATTGCTTGACTTCTGTCACAAAAAAAAAACACAAATGACAGTACGTGTATATTATAGTCTGACATGACTAACGTTAAAGTAGGACATTTTGTGTACTGTGATATCCCTCATTTTGCCCATGGTAATAAATAACTGGAAAGAAAAACCTGCCATTCTTTGCATTCAGAAGACATGGCTTTGTAATGATAAACATTTTAGCATAAAAGGGCGGTATCATACAGACATAATAGAATCAAAACAGACACTTGTACTAAGAAACATGTTGGTGGTTGCGCCTTCTATGTCAGAAAGACCTTGCTTTTATATACCTCTAAAGGCCCTCTGGAATACCAAGTGGCTGAAGTTTATGGTGACAACATTCAACCTTGGTGCATAGTGAATGTTTATAACCCTTGTTTGGAACTTAATGATAACGTTCTTGTAAAAACTCTGGATGCAGCAATAGGGCGACAATTCAGGAAGCCTTTCCCCGGGGACCGGGACCACCGAAATTTCGGGAAGAAATTGACACCAAATTTCTCTACCCGAAGCTTCCAAAAATGGTTACAGACCTAAGAGAGACGGTTCTAGACCTAATAAAAATGGTTCTCGATTTAAAAAAAAAATGTTTTTGACCTAAAAAAATGGTTTTTAAACTAAAAAATATTAGGGTGACACCAAATTTTCGCCCTATTGAGCGTGTCGCCCTAATATAGCCCTTTTACACACAAATTGTCACCCTATCCTAGCAAACAGAGCTTTTAGTGATATTATTTATAAAATTGATCAAAACTGTATTATATGTGGTGACTTATATTTTTTGGGGAAGCAATTACACTGACAAAAATGTTCGTATTATTGAGGACCTGCTCATAAAGCATAACCTTGTTTGTATTAATGATGGTAGTGGTACAAGAATTAGTATGTCATGTCTACATATCACCTTGTGCTCTCCTAACTTTGCCACTAAATGTAATTGGCATGTTCTTAATGATTCTTGGAGCAGTGATCATTGTCCTCTTCTTGTTCAATTTAATATAAGAAATGCTTTCTTAATTCCAATAACCGTACCCCCCAATGGGCATATAAGAAAGCTAATTGGGATAAATTTCAACGTGCCTGTAACGATATTATTAAAGGAGTAAAAGAACCCAATAATTCTCAAGACATCGATATACAATGTACGATTTATATCTTGTCAAACTTGAGGCAGCTGTAAATTATGCAATTCCTAAAACTAAATCCCACCAGAACTAACAAACCTCCAAAATCGTGGTGGAATGATAAGTGCAAAAAAGCTTTCCTAAATAAGAAAGAAGCTCTTAAAACTTTGTAGCGAAATAAATCACCGTACCCCACAACCAAAAAATCTGGAGAAAAGTTAATGATTTTTTTTAAATGGATTGATATTTTCCTGAGTAAAAGAAAGACTCGAGTCAAAATTAATGTGGTCCTGTCTGACCCTCATGAACCTGATAATGGTGTCCCACATACAGGGCAGTGTTATCAGCCCAACTCTTTTCAACATCGCAGTTAATGATATACGTGTAAGTGATTACCACATCTCACAAAATGCCGATGACATTGCCATGCGAAAAACTAACAGAAACATAAAATTCTTAGAAAAGAAAACCCGAACTCTCTTAATGAGCTCAGACAGTGGTGTGATAAGTGGGGTCTTAAAATATATATTGCTAAAACTACTGTTTACTCGTAAACTTAACACTGACGTTAAGCTCCAAATTAACAATGTTAATATTAAATTAGATAAAACTGCAAAATTTCTTGGTGTTATTTTTGATAAGTTAAAGGTCTACTGTTTACATGATTTAGTGATGTAGCAGCATTGACAATACTTTTTTGATAGTCGTTGTGAAAAACAATCTTAAAAATATCCCGTAATTTACTAAAGAAATGCAAAATTAACTAAAACGGTCAAAAGATGGGTTATACGCTTTACCAGCCGTTGCAACTACGCGCGAGCTTCACGACTTTGTCACAAACGATTCCCTCTTTTCCTACTCGGGATATCTCCAATTTTCTGATCACGATTTCACTGGACAGCCCGGACGACCGATTATGAATTTCCGTTTTCTCTGGAGAAGTTAGCAGCATGTTTTTTTCTTCACGAACGTACATGTACACCAACCAACCCGCCGTATGTGCACTCGGGATATTTGCCGTGCTGCGCGGGGCGATCCACCGTAGTTTGCAATACTATAGCACGCGCTCGCTGAGTCCCATTCTCCGGACTCTCGAAACAAGCATTTATGTTCGAATTTTCATATATATGTTCAACTTTGTTTCATACCTGTATAAATAGTCTCTCTTTTGTCAATTACTTATAAATATTGTGGAAAAATCAGAGTTGAATTTGGTGCAGTTCTGCAGTAAGAAACTTTCATGCGACTGGGCACAAAACTAACTCGCAAGACCATGTGACTTTTCGGAACCAGAATCTGGTTCCGAAAAGTCACGTGACCTCTGTTTTTTTTAAATTGCTCAAAAACGGCAAAATTCCGTGGTTTCTTTTCAGAATATGTTCAGTTTATTTCGGAAGGGCATTCAGAATCTGGTATTTTTTCAAAGAGAGCACCGAGACGTAAAAGCTCATTGGTTAACGGTTGCTTTGACAAAACAATACGGTGCCGTTTAAGAAAATAGCAGATTTTCCGTACGTAGCCTATACCCAGTTGGTAAGTTCACAAAATACGTCATACCTTTACAGAAAACATGTGAGGGATATCTTCTGGTCTTCGTGAAAGTCATCAATTCAAACTACCGTCGATTTCCTTAGTCTGTTGTAACACTACGTGTGATGTCACCATAATTGCACCAGACAGGCCTACATACTGTACACTACACGTGGGACTTCACGATGAGACTCAGAGCTGACCGGACGTGTTCATAAAGCCCGCCGCACACCTTTGCGATTTACCGGCCCATCGGACACCGGACCATCGAATCCGGAAAAATCAAACAAGTTTGATTTGCTCCGGTCTATATAGTGTGCGGTCAAACCGGCCCGATTTGTTTCAGCGCAAACCTTTCCGGTAAGTGATCCGATTATCCGGTAAATCGCAAAGGTGTGCGGCGGGCTTAAAATTTAGCGCGCCAAAAATTGAAACTGCGTCACTAGTCAATTGCGACAAGTTGTTTTTCACACCGAGTTACGACTGATCTTCGAATAAACCTAGTGTTTTCTGCACAAAAAGACGGGTAAGCAACATATATAAGATCAAGAGGTGTACAAATTAGGACCCCCAAACCGGCCAAATGGCCGAAGAAGCCGAAATGGACTCTGATTCTGACCATTGGCAATGTGCACAAAAACCCCCAAGAAACTCACAAGCCAAACATGAAATTGAAAACGATCAAACCCGATCCACCTGTGATGCCCTAATAAGTCAAGCCCAAAATAGCTCTCAGCCACAAACAAAAACAAGGAAGAGATCAAAAGCATCTACCTCATATATAGCGACGTTTTTACTGATACCGATAGTGACTCTTCTACAAATAATCACCACCAAACTAAGCGTAGATACATCCTATGATAGCCAACCGACCCTAATAATTAAATCTCCTGACGTGCAACTATAGCTATAATAAACCCCATTAGAATCGCTAAAGCACTTACCAAAGTAGGGAAAGACTATAAGTGAACAAAAATAATCAAGGTGGAATTAGTGTACGCTGTCACACATCGGCCCAGTCAAAGAAAATGAAAAACATAACACGCCTGGACCAATGAACTGTCACAACTGAATACGCTAAGTCAGAAACCCAAAGTAAAGGCGTCATTACGGGTATTCATACATAGGCATATCCCGGACGATAAATTGCTGGCAACATGCAAAAAGCAGGGCGTACTCACAGCCAAACGCCTCATGAGAAAAAAGGAAGGGAAACTTGAAAAAAGTCTATCTGTCTGCCTGACCTTCAATTGTCCAAATCTACCACCCAAAGTTCAACTTGGATATGAATACTTTTCTGTCAAACCTTTCATACCCCCCGTAATTCGCTGCTTTAATTGCCAGTGTCTTGGTCATGTTGCCAGCAATGCATAGTTCCGACCTGTCAATCAACAACCTGAACAAATGGTTAATGTAGAAAATCACGTTCGTCCAAATTTCAGTGGTGACAAAAGAAAGAGCATACACCTTGACTCTGAACCCACAAGGCCCGTAAGACGTACAACAGATGCGACTACTCAAACAGAACAATCGGTTGAGACACAAACGGAAATAAGTCAACCATGCGGTAACCAACAATACCTCCTTGAGCTACTAACCGGAACCATGCAGATTTGGGAAACAATCAAGAAAAAGGACGATAGAATAACTGCCATAAAGAAACTGATCGACCACACTTTCCACTCTACTGAAACCCCTAAACAAAAGGAAAAACGTGGAAAGCATAGAACACCGTCACAATCGCCCGTCAACACAAAAAGAAATGAAAGATCCCGCAAATCTTCCCAATCTAAAGGAAAAGACTCTGGTGGCCCTGATCAGCCAAAAATGGGCCCTCCAGCCACCTCGAGTAAAAACGATACCCCTAAAGCAAAACAAATAAATCGTCATGATTTTTCTATCCGTCTCATTGTTCTTAATATCCTACAATGGAATGCACACTAGTCAATATTGGCACATAGCAAAGAGTTCAAGAACGCTTTAAGCTCATGGAATGTCAAGCCTGATATAATTTGCCTTCAAGAAACTTGGTTAAAATAAAATAAAAATTACACTGTACCTGGATATGACATTTACAGACAAGATAGAAATAATACGAAACTCGAAAAACGTGGAGGGGGCTGTGCAATCTTAGCCAAACGTGGTTTAGCCTTCAAATATATATCAGGCTCTGACAATCCAATTGAGTACCATATAGGGGAATTGTATGATGACCATAAAAATAAAATTAGCTTACTTAACCCGTGTACCTATCTTGATGCCAACTCATTTAACGACATTGTTAAACAGCTAGAATCCCCCCTTCCACATGGAGGTGTATGTGTCTACAACACCATCTCAACTTGTTTTTCACAAAAAATCGACAGACTTTTGCTTAAAACGTAAAGCAGTTCCGACCCTCTTCACCCAAATTCTGAAACGCTCGAGGTCACTCGGCTTGTTTATCAACAGGGTGTTGACGTCATCCTGAGAAACATACAAAACGGTCTGTGCAGTATTGAATGGAAAATACACGAAGTGAATGTTTATCATGCCTATTTTGTCCTTGTAATTCAAAATACAAACGTGAAAAACACTTCATGTAATATGACAGCAATCTACTATTACCTGTTTTGTGAAAAAACGATGAAATTGTGGCTCACAGTGCTCTCTTTTGAAGTAAATACTGGTGCATTGCGACTGGTGGTTTTGTCACGGAACGAATGGCATTCACAGCGGTCTGTGTACGGTCTGTGTACGGCGTAGTTTCCACGTGTTTGGACATCGGCCGTACAAGTTATAGAATGAGCGACTAATTTTTCTCTCTCTTGGTAATAGAAAAGAAAATCTTTCTGCTCTTTTTTTTTCATAGTGTCAGGTAAAACATGCAACCACGCAGCTACTGGGCATATCTCTGGCTTTTTGGAACAACAAAATTCTTCAAAAAAGACCATCTAACAGAGACGGTTTTCCAAGTTTTTTGCGTGTAAACGTATGGAGCTAACAATCGTGTTGACTTCTCTTTCTCAGGATTGCGTCACGGGGTCACGCGCATATCATGAATACCTAATGAGCGTTTCAGAAATCGCGAAAATCTCATTTTCGAAAAGCGCACTTTTGCTTGCAATTTATCCACTTAAAACCGACAATTAAAAAAAAAAAATCCACGTCATCAAGAGGGATGTTTGGACTATCGAAAAAAGCCTTAATGCTGGATTTTCGTCAAGGGGGATTCTTCCTCTTTAAGAAAGTAGACAAACCAGCTATCATTTGTGGCGATTTAAATGGCCATAACCCCTTGGGGTAGCTCAAGCTTAGACCATAATGGACAAGTTGTTGAAGATATTATATCCCAGATAAACATGGTTTTGCATCAATACAGGTGAAGGTACTAGATTTAATTCTTCTAAAAGCACACTCTCATGTCTTGACGTCACCTTCACTTCCCCAGGCCTTGCTGCCAAGTCTAGTTGGACAGTCTTAAACGACACCTGGGGAAGTGACCATTGTCCTATACATACAGTAATTAATCATAAGGTTCATAAAAACTCTATTATAACGACCCCTAAATGGTCTCTTAAGAAAGCTAATTGGGATAAATTCCATAATACCTTGCAACCAATATATCTCTGAGCCTAATGACATGGATAATATTAATGTAATTTATGATAACTTCATTAACCATGCAACTTGAACAAGCTGTGGGATGTGCTATTCCCAAAACTAATCCTAATCATAGGAAAACCCAAATGAAGAATGTAAAAAAGCCATAAATGATAAAAAGAATGCCTTAAAAACACTTAGAAAAACAAGGCTATACCTTCAGACCTTATAACATATATAAGAAAAACTTGTGCAGTGGCAAAGAGAATAATTAACAATGCTAAACGCAAAGATTGGGAAAAATTGTGTAATGAACTTAATCCCAAAACCAATACTAAAGTTATTTGGAACAAAATTAAACAAATTGAAAAATCCGGCAACACTAATAGCATCCCGTTCTGCAACAAGATGGAACAGCGGATGCTGTAACTGACAAAGATAAAGGCTCTTGCTACAAATGTTGCCAAAGTAAGCAGTATACTGGTAATTACACTCCCTCATTTGTTACCATAAAAACTAAAGCAGAAGATGAACTTGAAATTAACTCCAATAACGACAATGTTATTAATTAATTTAGACGAACTTGACAATGCTATTGACTCGTCAAAGTGTACTTCACCAGTCAAGGATGGAATGAACAATCTTGTTCTTAAGCATCTTCCAATAAAAATTCGCCAATTTCTTCTTGTCATCTTCAATTTTATTTGGCATACATCTCAATGCCCTAAACAGTGGAAAGAGGCAATTATAATTCCACTTCCCAAGCCTGGTAAAGACACAACCAAACCATCCTACTATAGACCTATTGCTCTCACATCCACACTTTGTAAATTAATGGAGAGAATGGTTAACAATCGACTTACTTGGTTTCTTGAAAATAATAACATACTCTCACAACATCAGAGTGGTTTCAGGAAAGGTCGTAGTACTAAAGACCATATCCTTAATCTAGAATAATCCATAAATAGAGCTCGTGCTAGCAAGGAAAGCACCCTTGCCATTTTTCTCGACATTGAAAAAGCCTATGACATGGTCTGGCGTAAGGGTATTATTATTAAGTTGCAATTAATGGGTATTTACGGTAGAATAACCAACCGACAGAAAAATTCAAGTCAAAACTAATAACAAATTTTGTGAAGAACAAGTCGAAAATAGTGTGCCACAGGGCAGTGTCATAAGTCCTGTTCTGTTTAATATTGCTATCAATGATCTCTCCCAGCATATTACAAATGCTAACGTCTCGCAATTTGCAGATGATATTGCCATCTGGAAATCAAACAGAAACATCAATTATCTTGAAAAACATATCCAAAAAAGTATGGATGCTGTTGATACGTGCATGCTCAAAATGGGGATTCAAGCTGTCTGTTCCCAAAACAGTTGCTTTTCTATTCACAAACAAAAGAAACCCAAAGATCATCTCCCTTCTACTCCAAAACAACATCATCCCAGACTGCTTCATCTGCTAAATTTCTGGGCTATACTGCGTATTAAACGCCATCAAGTTCGCGCACGCACACCCTGAAAAAAATGTTCCAAACAAGCGCGCATCCTGATGCACGTGATAATTTGTAGGAAGTTACGTCATTTGAACGTGATCATACAGGCAAAAACTGTAGTGTCCGTACCCGTACCCCCACTCTATTATACAGCATGAAATACAAAACTGACATTTATTTTGGAAGGAATGCAGTTTGTGCGAAAACATTTCAGCTGAATATACTCAAGATATGTAGCAATCAGCTGATATGTTTGATAACCCGATTTAAGCAAGTTAATTTTTCACTAATTTTGGCTGCTAAATGGTACAACTGATCGTGAAATAGCCGTCAGCTTCTACCATATTGAAAAATGGCCTGGACAGTATTCAGTATCAAGCGTTAAGGATATGTACTGGAGCCACATATGGAACTTCGCTCATCAAAATACAGATTGAATGTGCAGATCTCCCTTTACAGTTTCGTTGTCAATTTCTATGTAACATATAGGCCTATGCAGCTAAACTTAACGCTCATAATCACCATTGTAATAGATCCCTCCATGAATATAACTGGCAGAAGCATTATACTACATGTGTGCTGCTAAATGGGAGGATACCTCATAGGTTCCATTTGAATGCCGTTTTAAATAAATCAAACAGGTGACCCATATTCTTCCTGTCCATAGCCACTTCCCTTACTGGCACTACACCACTCCATATGTATCCTATGATATTCACATCAATGTTAAAAATGCTATTAACATCAATGATAAATGTAATATAGCTAAGGAGATTATTAACACAACATGGTATTACTCTCTGCATATATATACTGATGGGTCATATGATCCTGTCATTAATTCTGCTGGATGTATAGCTTGTTCATTTCATACCTTGGATATTCCAAATATTACAGACTTAATGACGAAATCTCGATCTTCACTGCAGAACTTTTTGCAATTTTACTTGCTTTAGAATGGATTAAACAAGTAAAACCCATGCATTCCTGTATCTTCATTTAGTGCTATTCAAGCCATTACTAAACCGATTCCTGACAATAAACTTATTTGTGATATTCGCCATGTTCTAGTTAATATTTATAATCAGATTAATACAGTAGTTTTTATATGGATTCCTGGACATTGTGGTCTGAAGGGAAATGAAGAGGCAGACCGCCTTGCCAAACTAGCTACCCAGAAATATCACATAGATTTTAATGTCCCGCTTAGTAATGGTGAAGTTAAACATTTACTGAAACAACAAATCAAGCATCAGTGGCAAAGATCAACCCTGTATTCCTGCCAGATTCCCCACTTGGAACTTTGACCAGATTTAATAGGAAAACACCCTTCTGGTTTGTGTGATGCACAGTTCCGTTTTGTATTGCTCTCCAAAAATCACTGGGCTTATTGGATTCTGACATGACATTGAACAAATTACTTGGAGAAAGCAAAAACGCTAACAAAATACTTTATTTCATCAAAAATTGTACCGTGGAAACATAACATTTTTTGTGTATTTGTCTATGGTTTTGAAGTCTTTTGTACTTTTTATTTCTAAACTATTCATGTAAAGTCTCCGAATTTATCTACTGCCTTCCAGTGGGGGTGTTTATGATTGTTCTTATTGTGTCTCCGAACGAAATTTTAAAGTATTTACTTGATTTTAAGGGAAAAACATCATACTTTTTTGACATCGGCAACCCTGTATAGTGAAAAACGCCGTTTTTATATGGGCAAGTCTACGCCTTACCGTGAGTTAAATTATTGGCGAATCGCCAATAATTCCTATATTATTGGTCGGGGTTTTTGCAAATCCGAATAATTTGTATGTTTCCAGAAAAAAATATCAGTTCAAGAAAACCTTTTATATTCGAAGTGCTACATCCAAAATCTCAACCTTTTGGACAAAACTAATGAAGTGACTCAATAAAATGTGTCAGGCCTGATTTACATGATGTGAAATTTTGGTTATTTAAGATTAAAAGTAGGACATGTTTTTGTTAGTTTTTTTTAACAGTAGTACTATTTTGTTGTTGCTACGTGATGCACGTTATTGTCCAGCAATCGACTGTCTGGTCTTCCTCCGTGTTTTATGCAATTTTGTTGCTACAGTGAACACGGTATTGATCCTACTTCACACCTGCCACGTCAAGTGGCTACTAAAATGTGCGTATGAAAATAAGTATACGTCAGTACAAACAGACGTTATTCGTGTATTAAAAACGCGCAAAAGGCAAATTTACAAGGGGTGTCTTCCCACCCCAGCCCGTGGTTATGCCAATTAAAACTTTCAAAACATCAATCGCAGTTTTTATCCTCTGGTATATGTTTTCCCACAAGCTTAGTTTATTAATATTTTTCACTCGACCAGGAATGTCCCCTGTTGCTTCTGCAGTTAATACAGAGGTGTCCGATGATCCACGGCGGACACCGAATGGTGACTAATGACGTGGGAAAAATACCATGGGGTATGCTATATCGTTTCGTATCACCATGGAGCTATAAGAGGATAGCTCCATGGTATCACACGTATTCGCCTGGCTTCGCCAATTTCTTGTGTGTGTAGTTTTCATCTACATGTACGGCCCACGTTGCCAATTTTTTGCCATGATGATAATAGATAAAAAATGCCACCGATGTGATTACACTAAATATAAAAAAAGGTACATGATCAATTACAAGTATACTACCTTTAAGGATACGTATGAAAGAAACCAACCTGTGTACAAGTAAGCGTATATACAATGTGTCTGAGCTATACATTCCGTCCGAGAAAACAAGGAAACAACTGGTTCATGCTTTCAACAAACTATGCGAAACCGCCGTCCTATTTAGGCTGGTTTCCTGGCTATATTTCACATTAGGATGCCCTAGGCTCGTAAAAATGTGTGTTTGCACATATTCGTATAAATTCAGTTGTCGTTTCTTATAAAAAGATATCTTGGACGGTAGGAACATTAGACAGTATAGGAACACTTCTATCTTCCATTTGAGTAAGGTTTTCTGGCAAGGGCTGATTAAAAATTTAGGACATTGCAAATACGGCTATAAGATTGGGAAGGACTTAAAATATGCAAAGAAAGATACACAAATTGACGATAGCGGCATTAATATGCGTCGATGCTCATGACTGAGGAATCATGTGTCATTCCAAATTGCGTTCTTTGCCAGTATTTATTATCACTGTGCCCAGCAATAGCGCAAAAAGCATTATCGTTGACAGGTGACACTGCAGGTCAACCAATCACACGAAATCCATTAATAGAAATAGTATAAACATTTTTGGCATGATCTAATTATTCACAATATATACAAACATCGGCACTACTAGTCCAGCTGTATAGGCATAATAAGAGTGGCCGTGTTGGCTTTTGTGCGATATTTCTCCCTATGCCTCCCGCACATGTTGATGCACACAGTACACGCAGACACCGCTATATAGCTCTATCCCCATTATTATGTGCTTCAAATTAAAGTTCCTCATCTCCAGAAAATCTCGCACTTTCTCGGTCAGTTTTTGGTCACGTATACAGTTATCGCGGCCTAACCTCCACCAACCCCACCTTCGCAAAGACAGCACGATAAACTCCGTTAGCAAACAAAGCCCTGCGATTTCAGGAAATTGGTATGGTGTGTTGTTTGTAGTAGCCATGGATTTGACAGTTCATTAAGAACACAACCCATTAATATATTACATAATTTTGTTTGTTTTACTTCCGGCGCCTTCAAACAGATATGTCAACGAAAGATTTGTTGTTGAAACCTACTACATGCTATTGAAATTGTCTATAAATCATTCAGTTTGTTGACAAATTAACTCTATGCATGTATATTCGTTTTATATTTCAGAATTTACCGTTCATGGTCGTAGATTTTACGAGTATCTAAAACAAATTGTCAAAATGTGACTGATTTGTTATACCACGTTTAATGGTTGAAAAGTACTTTTTAATTTACAACATTGCTTTCTTCCATTGTCACTCATCCGTGCATTAATGTATTAACTGCGACACTCTGCTTCATCTTCACACTCGCCAAGTTGACTAAACATGAAATACGTGGCTTGGAAGAGAGTCTATCTCTCCAAGTCGAGAAGTCGGGAATTAATCAGTCTAATTGAAGACAAAACAATTTCCTGTTAATAAGCAGATTTGAGAATTTTATCACCTATTTGACTAAAATTGACAACGATGTCACGAGGGAAATTTAAGTAAAAGATTGCCGTTGAAAGATTGCCGTTGAAAAGATAAAGGATCGTGTCCCTGGACGGACATATATATACTCCAATTAGACGTGGCCTGGGCGAGATAAACTGTTTTTTAATACTAGATTTAGTCATTTCAAGATGTCGACAAAACGAGCTAGATAAATTGCCTCAACTTGCCGAGAGATCTGTCATCTTACCAAGTCGACGTATGTCACAGTATATGTCAAAATTGCCTAGATACATTATTTTATGGGCGGTCGGGTTGGCGTAGTGGTTCTTTCCTCGCCTTTCACATCTGACGTCCCGGGTTCGATTCCGGGGCGTGTATGTGGATTGGGTTTGCAGTCCCTACCTGACCGCGTGGGTTTTTCCCTGGGGATTTCTCTGAGGGTTTTCCTCCCACTTCTAAAACTGCAACTCCTTCTTCGTCATCTCTAGTTGATAATATATAGTTAAAGCTAAACCCGTATAGTTAATGGCATAAAGGGCCTTAGTTGCCGAAGATGCCATAAAATTAACAACAACAACAACAGCATTATTTTACCCTATCATTAACTACTATAGAAATTAATAGACAGCCGAAGTGTGACATGGTCCAACGGTATAGCTCCAAATAATGAGACATCCATTACAAAAGCAAAGGGGTAAGGATCAGTGATTGTTCGTGTATAAAGCCGTTGCCTAGACATCTAACAAAAAAGTTACGTATACTCTCTTCGGCTGTCAAAACCAACATGTTGCTTCAAATACGTGCTGAAAGAAACGGACATACGTTGTTGTCACGGTTGGTGCAGTATTTACAAATATGACATGGGATAATAAGACATTAATGTCAGAATAATGGAAGACGAAGCCTCGAATATAAACATAAACGTATGTCATTTTGAAAATTCACTTTGAAGTTGTAAATTTGTTGGATTTGGTGGTTGGCAATTACCAAGGATTCTACTTTTTGTTCCTAACTTGCCTCAAAGTTAAAGAAATCGGTCCTGAGCACAGGAAAACTGTTGCAAATCTCAATGTTACAATCTCCACGGTTATAATCTCCATGTGTGATTCAGGGTATATAAGAAAAAGCTAACATCGCCTTCCACCTCTGTGGCACTCTGCTTTCGAATATGCAAATTTGCTGCGCGGTGTGGAGAGTTGTTCTTTCCAAAACTGTCCCGATCGGGAATTGTTAAGAAAAACGGCTCTTGTATTTGGTTACCAAGTTAAAAATGCTATACACCAATCCGGTAATAAGGTCTTCTTCCCTGTACATCCGCCATAGCTGGGGGGCTTCCACTGAATGAATTGTATGTTTTGGATGTTGCTGAAGCTGCATTTGTTTACTTCGAACAAGTTGCGCGTCTTTGTAGGGTTGTGTGCGCGCGAAGGCGGGCGCGTCGCGTGTACGCAAAGGCGGGCGGTTCGTGCATGTAATGGATGAGCGCTTTTCGTTCTAACAGCAACACAAAACGCACAGCCCATGCACTGGACGCCCCCCAGCTATGGCGGGTATGCAGGGAGCAGACCTTCGTTACCGGATTGGTGTATACGCGACACATGTTTCACAACAAACAAACAGCGTTTTGTTTTCCAAACGCCCGTGGGCATAAAACTTTGAATAGGCTAGTGTAGAGATGCCTTGGCCATTTCAATTTAAACAATGTGTAAACTGTGTCATTTTGATGAATTAGTACTGCGATTAGCTTGTCGAAAAATGGCGAATAATTTTAACAGTTTCCCTGCCTTTTATCTGAATGGTGTAAAGTGTATGATGTGTGCTATAATTTCAGTAATGAAAATCATTTATGACGTAGCAGGGGACGCCATGCCCTTTTTACCGCCACTTTTCTACTTCAAGTCCTTATAACATTGGCCGACTCACTACACTGCAATAACGTTGAGTAACATTTTACTCAACATTACACTCAACGTTGTTTACTCAATCGAGCAGTTGTTGAGTAATAAAATGTACAACCCTGTTGTCAATTCTGTTTACACAATAGTTGATTCATTAATTTAAACAACGGTTATGTAATTCTAGTATACTCAACAGTTGGGTAATTCTAGTACTCAACAGTTGGGTAATTATACTACTCAACAGTTGGGTTTTGGTTTACTCATATGTTGATAATTAATGTAACCGGCAACTGTTGAGCATTTCTATACGGAAGCGTAGAAGGGACATAATTTAAACAAAAATCATAGTTATGACTTATAGCACAAGTCAAAATTATGACTCATAAGTCATAATTATGACTTAGCACAAGTCATCATGACTTACTTTTTCATTCATGAACTTTATCTTACATCCCTTCCTCAGCCATACACTTCACAGATGCAAAATATGCATATACATTTGAACTAGATATTAGCCAAATAAATGTGTAACTAGACATAAGCCAAATAATTGTGTAACTAGACATAAGCCAAATAAATGTGTAACTAGATATAAGCCAAATAAATGTGTAACTAGACATAAGCCAAATAAATGTGTAACTAGATATAAGCCAAATAAATGTGTAACTATATATAAGCCAAATAAATGTGTAACTAGACATAAGCCAAATAAATGTGTAACTAGACATAAGCCAAATAATTGTGTAACTAGATATTAGCAAAATAATTGTGTAACTAGATATAAGCCAAATAAATGTGTAACTAGACATAAGCCAAATAAATGTGTAACTAGATATAAGCCAAATAAATGTGTAACTAGATATAAGCCAAATAATTGTGTAACTAGATATAAGCCAAATAAATGTGTAACTAGATATAAGCCAAATAAATGTGTAACTAGATATAATAATAATAATGAAAATTTATAATGCGCCGGTATCCATCAAAAAAGATGCTCATGGCGCAGATATAAGCCAAATAAATGTGTAACTAGACATAAGCCAAATAAATGTGTAACTAGATATAAGCCAAATAAATGTGTAACTATACGCCAAATAAATGTGTAACTAGACATAAGCCAAATAAATGTGTAACTAGAACATAAGCCAAATAAATGTGTAACTAAACATAAGCCAAATAGCTGTGTAACTAGATATAAGCCAAATAAATGTGTAACTAGACATAAGCCAAATAGATGTGTAACTAGATATAAGCCAAATAAATGTGTAACTAGACATAAGCCAAATAATTGTGTAACTAGATATAAGCCAAATAAATGTGTAACTAGACATAAGCCAAATAATTGTGTAACTAGATATAAGCCAAATAAATGTGTAACTAGACATAAGCCAAATAATTGTGTAACTAGATATAAGCCAAATAAATGTGTAACTAGACATAAGCCAAATAATTGTGTAACTAGATATAAGCCAAATAAATGTGTAACTAGACATAAGCCAAATAATTGTGTAACTAGATATAAGCCAAATAAATGTGTAACTAGACATAAGCCAAATAATTGTGTAACTAGATATAAGCCAAATAAATGTGTAACTAGATATAAGCCAAATAAATGTGTAACTAGATATAAGCCAAATAAATGTATAACTAGATATAAGCCGAATAATTGTGTAACTAGATATAAGCCAAATAAATGTGTAACTAGATATAAGCCAAATAAATGTGTAACTAGATATAAGCCAAATAAGTGTGTAACTATATAGATATAGACAAATAAATGTGTAACTAGATATAAGCCAAATAAATGTGTAATTAGAAGTAAAATAACTTAAAATTTTCCCCTTTTAAAAGAACGCAAAATGTTATCCCCCTTGCACAAAATGTGAGAAAATAAACTGAAACTTCTATCCAAAAGGCACTACCTTCACCTATGTTCCAACAAACCCCCTCATTTTGTTCCAACTAAACTCGCTGGCCTGTTTGACATTTGCAAGCTTACTACGCAAAACAGGGACTACAATTTTGTAGCTTTGTACTATACCTTAAAATACTACATTACGAATTTCTCCCATTTAAAATTCTCTAAAAATCCCACATCCTTTTCGGAGAGAAGATTAATGGGAACGTGTCTCCTCTGGGGATAAGTATTAGTCTAATCACTCAACCCCTCCTAAAACATGCCAATTGTGATTTGCTAACAGTCTACAAACGTCACCAACATGTGGTCCAGGGGAATTCCCAACTGATGGTGCTCTGACCCTGGGTCAACTAAGTTCAATCCATTAGCACTCCTCTGAGAATTTCCACACAAACTTGGGGGAAAATTATAATAAGTGGCCCACATTGTACATGTAGGCTATCTCATACACAATTGCCATGTGTTCGTACAAGTAGTTATTTGATGCAGGGTTCCCTCCATTGTACATGTAGTACTGAATCTAGATTCAGATTATGCACACCCAAATGCTGAGAAAGTTTAAACCTCAGATTGTTTTTCAACACAGTGAAATGAATATTAATTTATATTTGTTGTTTCCAAAGGGAATGGCGAAGGAAGTCCACTACCCCACTTGTTTGTGTGTGGGGATAATAATAATGAGATTTGTAAACCGCACATATCCACCCTGCAGGGTGCTCAAGGAGCTGAAACAACAAAAATTAAGTAATTAATTCTTGAAAATTTGCGACATCAAGTAAGTCTTAAGGGGTACATGTATGCCCCCATTTCCTTTCAAAATGTTTGTATTTGTTGTCCCCATTTTTACAATCTTCAATGATCCATTTTATTCAAGGTGTTTGTAGGGGGAGGGGTACGTGTTCACTTGCCAATGTGTAAATTGTGTCCTAAGGTCTCAACAACCCTGTCATGGCAGATACAGCATTTTTCACACAATGTAGATTTGATTCAATAAAACTTGAATAATGATGTACAGCTGATTAGAGCGCTAACACCACAACAACATAAGTATTTTGTTCCCATGCGACTGAATGTTTGTTGAATATTATTTGCAACAAATAAACTGTTGGCGCAGCTTTACACAAAATCAAAGATGTGGCATATTTAATTATGCAAGCACATGTAGCAGTTTTGCTAACATATGTACAACCGCATTTCAGGTTTTTCTTTGGCAAAATGTCAAGTTTGAAGTGCTGTGAGGCAATTTCATAAATCAAAAAATTTCACAAAACGTAACAACTTAGGTATTTAAAACAGCTAGGACCAGGTCACTGATGAAGGTTTAAATTTGGTAGCTTCACGTGTTAAGTGTATTTGCACTCAAATAAGTTAACCAATAAAAGCAAACACTAACACAGGTTTATTAACAGTAGGCCTAATGGAGTTCTAAAAACAAAACCTACAAAAATAGGGAAAATGAAGCAGCCCAAAACATGGAGAACCTCAAAATGTATGCACATAAAATGGGCAATGAAGTGGAAATGACAAAATATGACAATCACCAGATTCTCTGGTAAAATGAAACGTTAATATAATACATGTAGTGAAGATACATCTACATGTACTCTGAAATAAAGTAGGCCATACATAAGAAAATTCATACAAAAAACTTCCAAGCCGAAGCAAATATAAATCACCGAGTCTTGTGTTTTTATCAGAACAAATTCTCAAAGAATATTCACAAATAAATCTTGTATTTTCATTTGAAACAATTCAAGTCTGCATGTGCAAACTTGTACAAACCATGTGCAGCTGTATATCGTCCATAATTTCAAATGTTAATTACACTGAATTTATTCGTTGTTCCGAATTTTAAATTAAATCATCCACGTTAGCATTTTGCTTTTTCTGTTCGATGCTTGGCCTGTTTTCGCTTTCCACATTTCCATATTTGTGTTTTTCAACATTAGACAGCCCTGAATACTCTTTGCAGCCGGCCAAATAACTTTGCTTGTTCAGGGAAATAACCTAGCTTGTGAGTACTTAAATGATGCTTTCTTTTTAAGTTTGCGTAAAATAAAACAAAATATTTTTTTCAACATTGAGATTGTTAGCAGACTGTTTTGATTTACATGATGCATGTATCTTTCTTTTGTTTTTTTAATGAGGCTTATCATTCGGGTTTTCTTACAAAAATTTGTCATGAAGTGTTGGTTGCTGATTAATTTTTCCTGAGTAGTTTATGATTAGGTCCGGCATGTAATTGTCTTTGCAAATTTGGGTGTTGCTTTTAATACTGTCGAAGATGAATTTGTATTCTACAACCGGATATCTCCGTTGTATGGCCTCTCTTGCAATATCTGGAATTTTCTTGGAATTGATTATTGCTTGCTCATTGACAGGGATATGGTAAATTTTTGTTGACTGTCACTTACAATGTAGTGTTGCCTGGTAGGGCATTGCTTACTTTGCCACGAAGAGAAACTAGTTTTTGCTGAAGTGTCTCATGAGTCCATTTATTCCCAGCCTGTTTAGGGACTGCACCAACTAAAACAAATGTGACACCCGCAAAGAGCCCTTTATTTGATGGATACTCTGCTTTTGATGGGTGTAATATTGAATGGATTTCGTCAACAACCTCAACTTTGTCCACTCTTTGTACGTAGAGATGGATTATATTTTGTTCCGAACAACTTTCGACGGAGTAATATAACCCCGAAATACCGCTTGTATCAAGCAAGCTAGCAGCGACATGTTTCTTAACATGTACACGCCATATGCTTCGATCGTTTCTCCAACTGTTCTTTCTGATGAACACATGATTTGATATGATAATTTTCTATACATGTACATGGTTGATAATAGAGAGAGCTAGAGTAATGGGTCGGTCTTTGTTTTGCCACCATGTCTACTCGTGTGTTGAAAATAATGGCGACTCATATAGTTGAGGTGCGCTCTCCACCCGCTCAGTTTGAAAACGTACATGGGAAAATCTGCGTGGTCCATGAAATATCTGGTTCTGTACGGGGTAATATTTTTCCAGGTATATGCTTACAGAGCAATTGATAGAAACACACTGCATGTTTCTTATTTAAAGCTTGGAGCTATAAAAGGTTGTTTTCGTACTGTACCCCCCATATATAATATTCTGTATTCAAATAAATTGGGAAGAGGACAGACAACAACTCTTGGATTGAGAGACGTTTAATCTGTGAAAAATACAAGAAAGTACGGAACGTCAGAGCCTTGAAGTTTTACTGGTAACAATTGTGGTTCTGGATCTGTCTTTAAAATGTCATACATTACATAAATGCTGTTCCAATTTGTTGGGGACAACATTTTCATAACATGGGAAAATTGCTTTTCTCCCAAGTGGAACAGGACTAATTATAATGCATGATCTTTGCTAAGACTGATGGGTTCTTGTTTTCCGCTTTTATTAAAATTAATTTGAAAATTGCCTTGTCGGATACTCATTTTATTGATATTTGAAACTAAATTGTCGATAAGTTGCTTCATTGAAGGTGTGCTTTGTTTTAGTTGTTGTGCCTTGTGTCTTTCGGACAATTTTTTTTTGGAGTTCAAGGTTCAACAACTTTTCTACTACCCTGGTCAAACCATACATTGTGTCAAATACATTATGCTTAACAGGTATGAATGGCACGAGTGACTCCCTGTGTACTCTGTAAATCAGTCCTTAAAGGAACACACCTTCTTTGTTGGGCTATTTTGGGCTCGAAATAGACCCATACATTATTCTGAAGCGCATTCGAGAGTAAATTAGATATATCCTGAAAAGACGCCGTCAAATTTAGCCGTTTTTGAGCACTTTTGAAAAATCCAAGGTCACGTGACTTTTCGGAACCAAATTCTGGTTCCGAAAAGTCACGTGGTCTTGTGAGTTAGTTGTATTTCCAGCCGTATAAAAGTTTGTTACTGCAGAACTGCACCAAATTCAACACTGATTTCCCCCCAATATTTATAAGTAATTGACAAAAGAGAAACTATTTATACAGGTATGAAACAAAGTTAAACATAAGTATGAAAATTCGAACATAATTGTTTGTTTTGAGAGTCCGGGGAACGGGAGCGAGCGCGTGCTACGGCAGGCTACCGTGGAGTGTAGAAATTTGCCCCGCGCAGCATGCACGGCAAATAGCCTGATGAGTGCACACACAGGGTACAGGTCAACTCGGTCCCAAGTCAACTCGCTTGACCGGGACCGAGTTGACTTGGGACCGAGTTGACTCGAAACCCACACACACGTAGGCGTGTTGCTTCGGCCATGCTTCGGTGCACGTACGTTCGTGAAGAAAAAACATGATGCCAACTCCTCAAAAGAAAACGGAATTTCCTATTCGGTCGTCCGGGCTGTCCAGTGAAATCGTGAGCAGAAAATTGGAGATATCCTGAGCAGGAGAAGAGCGAATCGTTTGTGACAAAGGCGTGAGGCTCTCGCGTAGTTGCAACGGCTGGTAAAGCGTATAACCCGTCTTTTGACCGTTTTTGTTATTTTTGCACTTCTTTAGTAAATTACGGGATATTTTGATGATATTTTTTTCGCAAGGACCATCCAAAAAGTATTGTCAATGCTGCTACATCACTAAATCATGTAAACAGTATGCAGGTGTGTACCTTTAAACCATTTCAATTAGCAACGTACATGTACTTCACACTTTTGTGCTTTTCCTGCTACATGTAGGCCTAAGTGATAAAAATGCCACCCAAACTCTGAGACAGGACCGAGTTGTTTGGACCCAACAAAATTAACATATAGATTATTAAATTTAACTTAGTGATAATTAATGACTTAATTTCCATGTTTTCTTATTTTCATATTCCTACGCATGAAGCTGGTGGTTTTTGCAGCAACCACATGTAACTACCATCAGTGGATGAAAAAACCAGTCAATTCCATTACCCATGTGGCACACTGTACACTTATAGAGGTCAATAGGCTATTACTACCTTGGCTGTGACCCACAAGGGGCTATTACAACTATGTCCGCTGGGGACAGCTGTCACTTTTGAATGCGATGCGCTCTTTCCGAGTTAGAAAGCTCCAACTCGGATTCGTTTAAATGGGAGAAATTCGTAATGAAAAAACTATACTCGAGTGAATCTATGAACATCATTAGCATAATGCAACATTTCTGAATGGTGAAAAAATTACCCGGAAGGTCAAAAAACAAACATTCCTTTCTCATTTTAATAGGGTTGTAGCACATGTGCTGTGGACAATATGGTGGACAGCTGTTGCTACTAGCAACATATGAGTGGCAGGATTTCATACAAATAACTACAAACGTGGAAGCAAATATAAATGTTTCAACTAACCCCACTCTCCCCTACATGATATGAACGTTTGGTTAAAATCCGTTGAAAAATTACAAAATTATTCAAGATCAAAAGTAGGACTTTTTTGACACGTGGTATAATACGTCCAGTTGACCAAGAGATTCGGTGACAGTACCGTACTGTACATGCTACGCCCCCATGTATGCGTACGTATTTTGTAACAGCGACATGAAGATGGCCGCATGCATGTGCTAATCGCATGTCACATAATCTCTTTAAGTACTGAACGTCTTTTTAATGCAAACATACCCTAAATAACGTGCCACAGTGTGCCCCAGTTATCCTATTTACCTATGAGTGTCCTCCACAGGCCCACATTGTTTAGGGTTTTACTTCATTTTCTCGGTATCGACTTCGACGATGTTCTACATCCATCATTACACCAAGCACACGTACGCATGCACGTGACATAAACTGTTGGGTATTTTTTACACAAAAGTTGGTTAATTTTAACCACGTGGTCCTTATTGCTCAACTGTTGTCAATTTCGTTTTCCCGCCGCTCACATTCAATCAACAAATGTGTAAGGGTTAAGGAAACGCAGCTATCCAACTTGTTTATTCAACATCTCTTATTCAACGTTGGACAAAGACTAGTACATCTGTTCAACATATGCGCAAAATACACAAACTTTCAGAATATGTTGCCTAAAACTTTGTTCAACAACTTATTAAAGTAATTTAACCAACGGATTTTATACAACTTTTTTGCAGTGTATATATATGAAACGAAGATTTTATGAAATGAAATGAATTTGTTTGTGATAACTCATGATTTTTGTAATTGAACACAAAATGTCGCACGTGCGTTAGGAAAATCACATCACTCTTCCGGCTGGCATAAGGCAAAAAATTGAAGCAAACTAAAAAAATTTTCCCGTTAATCCAAGTTAACCCAAATTATCTGTAGGCCGTATATCAAGTATAAATATCTCACTATTTTTCACATATATAAAACAGTATCCCGGAGTACTTCTCACAATATAACAAGGGCCGCTGTGGTCAAATGTTATGGAAGGACCCGCCTGGTTTGTATTTCCTATCTCCAAACCCATAAATTTTCAAGATGCACATCAAATGCCACCCGTGTATAGTACATTCAAATCTTGGAGCCGAAAGGAAATGGCATGATAGACTGTTTTAACGGAACATTCTCATTACAGCACATTGTTTCACATTGTGTTATCGCCCGTTTGAGCACACTAGGCCTACAGTGGTCAGCGACCAAGGGCCATAAATTAATCGATTGTGGTTTTATGTTATTAATCATAATATTTCAAGCCCTATTATTACTTTACACTCTTGATACACATAAGTGGTCACAGCGAACCCTTGGCTCGTGAAATGTAATTGAAGATTCACCCTCGAATTATTCAGTTAATTGGTATATACTGATTCAATGCGTTTATGCAACACATTGAAGAGGTAGGCGACCTTTGCGCATATCCTTATATATATTGTACTGTACTATTTTCCCTACTACCTCGAAAGTCCACAAAAAGCTGGGGAAAGCACTGCAAATTTAGTGGTGGGCGAGAAGAGGACCGGTGAGGGTCAACAAACGGACATGAGACGGGTGCAAATCCATGAGGAGTCATTAGCCGTTTTGAAGTATTTGGGAATACTATAATTTGTGTAAAAATGTATTTCTTTCCAAAACCTGTTACAAAGATAGATTATGTAAATAAAATAAAGTGATTGCAAAATGCATTTATGTGCGCCCTCCTATAGTGTCCGCCATACTTCAAAAGGCTAACTATAAGAGCCATGTTTAAACATGGGCGGTCAGGTTGGTGTGGTGGTTCTTTCCCGCTTTTCCCCTCTGGCGTCCCGGGTTCGATTCCTGGGTGTGCACGTCGATTGGGTTTGCAGTCCCTGCTAGACAGCATGTTTTTTTTTCCCCAGATGTTTTCCCTGGGGGTTTTCCTCCCACTTTTAAAACTCCTTCTTCGTCATCTTGAGTTTAGTTAATGCTAACTGTATGATGACATAGAAGGTCTTTAGTTTCTGAAGGTGCGATAAATTAACAACACCGACATGTTATTCTTTTGCTACAAAGGTTTCTACCCAGCGTGTTCCTGTATCTTACGTGGATTGTTCCACCCATTGTTCTGCTAGAAAACTACGCCTTGGACTATCGGAAGTTCCGCACGCGTCTGTCGGTCAGCGGTCGCTGTTTTGTCAACCCTGGCGACGCCTGTGTCAGTGAAAATGGCAGTGTTGTCTATTTGGATGAGCAAGGGGATGAGTTGTCAGACGGAGTGCTCAATCAGGTGGGAGACGCTATAGAGGGCGTTTTAGAGGGAGTTATAATTATAAAGTGAAAATGTCACTCTTTGTGTTGCCAAGGTTACTGCATGGGTCTACACGTAGTGAACTGTTTCCCTCATAATACTTGTGAATGCATAGATCCAGTAAATACCTGGCAACTGATCTTGTATTATTTTGGGCATATGAGGCGCGGTGGTCTATAGTGGCTATAACACGTCGGACGTTCGGGCGAAAAGTCCATGATTCGAGGCCTGGGGCCAATTTCATAAAGCTGTTTAGCAGGAAAAAAATTATTAATCCAAAATTTGGGATAGGCCTAAATAATAAATCCCATAAAAATGGGATAGACTAATGTTCTTGGCAAGAATAGTAGAACACCAGTCAACTGTAATACACATCACGGATTTTGACCGCTGACCCATTTTTATAAAGCAAACTAATTTTTCATTGAGGGTAATTCCCAAAATTATGGTTCCAAAACGTCTGGTGTCCCAGTTATGTATACGACACCCTGAGCTTCAAAAATCGCCACTCATGATCACACAAATTCTCAGTAATAGACCGTGGCCTGTGATTATAGGGGACAGCATCATTTTATTGAATATTTTGTCCTCTGATTACTGACAAATATTCGAAACAAAAGACCATAAAGGCACATAATTTGTTTCATGGTATTGAATAGGAATTTGGTGTTCGGGTTATATACGCCAATGAAAAATGGCTGTAGAACGAGTTTGCATTAACCTGGGTGCCGTATCCACACACAAACATTAAATTTAACTGGCGCTTGTGGAAATAAAAATTATGTTGGGAAACCACTTTCACTCACCAAAAACACTTGAAAATCTTGAAAAGCATGTCACACTTTTGGACCCCTAATTTTAGGAATTACCCTTAGGCCTAAGCATTTTTCCTGCTCAACAGCTTTATGAAATTGACCCCAGGTCACTGCTATTGTGCTGTGTCCTTAGACAAGACACTTTACTCCACATTGTCTGTCTCCGCCCGGCTGTAAATGGATACCGGCAAATACTGGCTGAGTGCCTGTGAGAAACCCAAATTACTAAGTAATATAGGGATAAACCTGCGATGGACTATAGCGTCCCATGATCCACTAGGAGTAGCGATCTTGCTCCTATAGTCACTCTATGCCAAATAAACTGGACACGAGTACCGACCGTATGAGCCAGCTTGGCTCGTAAAAATACTGACTTGGGCATAAATACTTTTAAGTGTTTTACATGGGCCATGCCAGCTATGTCCAAAGATTCAATGGAAAACATGGTGCAATTTTAAAAGAACCGCATGGCTCTATATAATACGATTCCACGAAATATTAATGTGTACATTTGTTCTCGATAACGAATACGTGTCCTAAGGTTGAAAGCAGGGCTAACTCCTTGGGGTCTGCCAATGGAACCAGCTGTGTGCAGCACTGCCAATAAATATTGTGCATGCCTCATGAGGTTAATATCCGTTCAATAAAGCTACACTGACGGATGTTATCAATCGGTACTGATTAATTCACAATTTACTGAGAATTTGGCTTAATTTCGTTGTCTGGATGTTTATTGTGTCCAGTCGAGCGGGACACCAGCAAAGCGTGGGCCGAATGCACATGGGAACGTGTACTCAGTTGCGCGTTTTGCGTATGGTTTTCTTAAATGTTTATGTAGCGCCGCACTTTTATCGTGTGTAGTTTTTAGCAGAATGACTTCAAGATCTTAAAGGTAGAGTATGTCATTTGCAGTGACCCCATTTTTTTGTTCATGAGTTGACAAGAAAAACCTTACTAAAAGAGTTAATAATGATATGGTACCAAACACCACATGAATTTATTGAAGGTGGTTTTCTAAAAACAAAATTACCATTCAACTCAACACAAAAGTCATAAATGGAATTTTCAAGTTTTCTGAAGTATACTGCATGCCTCTATGTCGCTGGAATTTCTACACGTCAGTTTTATCAACATGGGCTTTTAATCACGAGTGGAAATAATGCCCTTTGTAACAGATTACCAAGCATGTACTCTACCTTTAACGACGCAAACAAGCCTCATTTTCGGTAACGAATATCGCCCTCCCCCTTCCGCCAACACGCACACACACACACACACACACACCCACACAATGCCAAAAAGGGGGAATGTACGGAGATCCAAGCCAAGAGAGCCATCCGAATTGTGAGAACATTATTACGGCGGAAAATATGATATTTTGCCCTGCCCCAGGAATCCCATAAACCAGGTACCATCCTAAGATATTTTCCGATCGACTATAACAGCTCCTTGGTAATGTTCTATTTCGCAGAACACGTACTCAGAAGCTCGATACTACGCGTTGATCTTCCAGCAAACGATGATGCTGGTCCTGATCGCAGGACGCTGGCTCGGACCCAAGGGCGCCCTCACGCGGGACCAGCTGTCGCAGCTTCTGCTGGCGCTGACCGGCATGGCGGCCGACATGTTGGAGTTCGTGACGGAGACGGTCAAGCTGGAGGAGACAGCGTGCGAGCGGCTCCTGCTCTACATCATCCTGGGCATCTGGGGTTGGAGCCTGATGCAGTTCACCCTGGGACTGACGGCAACTAAGCAGAAGAAAACCCGCGTGGTCAGCTCGATGCAGAAACCCTCCCTGAACCCCATCACCAGCATCGCGGCGTGCTGTGAGACCGAGATGTGGGCGCTCATGGTCAGCGTCATCATGCAAGACGGACCCTACCTCACAATGAGACTCTATATCATGTTCACCGTGCGCAACTTCGGCCAGACCATGATTTTCTTCACGGCCAAGAATGGCATCCTGTTCTTACTGCAGGTGTACAGGTTGTATGTTGTGATCATCGAGCGGCGTAAGGCGAGCAGGCATGGAGGGAAGATCAGAGAGCTAGAAGATGACGAAAACCACATGGCGGTGATAAAGGTGGCACGGACACCCACTACGCCACTGGATGATTTCTAGAGAGGCAACATGGCGGATCTAGCCTCATTAAAATACAGGAATGAGGAAACCCATGATGAATTAGAAACGGCCATGGAGAGACACCGGGGAATCCCCCCTGCTCTTCACGATCGAAAGAATGATCTGGGATCTTTAAAGTGCGTTACCGATACCTAACACACTGCAGACCAACGGCTTTACATCCCTTCCGACGGATGGAGAAGGTGTAATTAAGTGCCTTGCTCAAGGGCACAGGTACCCCAGCCGGGGCAGGTGTAATTAAGTGCCTTGCTCAATCAAGGGCACAGGTACCCCCAGCCGGGGCGAGTTTCGAACCCGTAACCCCAAGTTTTCACCTGCGAGTCAGTGACCCAAACCACTTGGCCACGGTATCCCTGTGCAGTGGATTTCAGGAGGCTGTAGCCCCGCTTTTCCTTTGTATTCCTGTATTTTAATCAGGCTAAATCCGCCACTGATATAGACCATATCGCGTAATGGCCTACATCTTGTATAGGGCAATATTTTACATTTGAATCGGTCAACGATGTAAGCACAAAAATGTGCAACCATGCATGTCCTCAAGGAACACAGAAACTGCCCTACATGATGTCATCTGTTCGATACGGTCGATAGTGATAACCAGCAAACACAACGGGTTAATCATAAAAATCCACCAAGCAAGGCGTTCATGGCGCTCACATCATTACCCCCTGGTCACTATAGGCTCATTTATATCATTCCACCTTAGCAACCATTAAAGCTTTTAAAATAAATAATACGTAGTAGGAAGATTCTCTGTGGAGGAATTTCAAATTTGTTATTACATTTTACTTTTTATGGTGAAATCAAGCTATTGTGTATAAGCACAAACAGTATACTTTTAGAGGCACTTCATTTCTGGCCTCACCACGATGGATATAGACAGCCAAAGTGTGACGTGGTTGCCATGGCAATTGGCTCTAAACTAACATGGCCGTCGGAAAAGTACCATTGCAAAAGCACAGGGACACGGTTCAGTAATTTTTAGTTTAGAGCCAATTGCCTAGGCAACCAACAAAAGGTGACATATTCACTGTCTTCCGAATCGGCAGTCTATTTGCTTCGTAATGCAACGGGCTGTGACGTCGCTCCAACACGCACGCATGCAACTAGAGATATGTAGAATGCCAACTCGACGTAGCCGTGCACCAATAGGCCCAAGCCACAATGACGTCATTGTTTGTTTACAGGTGAACTTTCCTATGGGTGCACACAAGTAAATCGGGCCCCCATAGTAACCAAATAATGCTAAATGCCCAATTTTCAAAAATAATTTATACAAATACTCACAACTCTCTCAGCCTCTCAAGACAACAACTAAAATACTAATTGAAGTCACATCTTTTAAATTCTGTTCAATTTTATGGGGGTAATCCGTTACTGTTATTCTCTAATTTCCACTTAAAACAAAACTACCCCTGCAGGGCCCTGCAACGGTGAAAATTGCTAAACAGACCAGCGTCCATTTTGAAGAAAAAAAATCACATACGCTACTGGGGAAAATAGGGCCATGTTTGCAGTTGTAAGAAACAATACCCCACATCACGGCGATGGCCATATTCTACACTAGACCCCACTCATTCAGCTCGCAACTCTTTCTAATAAAGAAGATTTTGAGACCTCTGCCTACTATTTTTTTATTTGTTTTCGCTTATACAGCGTGTTCCAAAAAAAGTTCCCTCTCATGGACCGTTGAATAATTACCAAAATCAAGTATTGTTCTCAATTTGGTGTCCAAATATGGAAAGTTCAATTAATTGTGTAACTCCAGTGAAAATTTCATCGGTCTCGCTTCATTGGTTTTGAATACACGGGCTATTTTTTGTGCCATTCAAGTTTGATAATAAGGAAGTTCACACCTCACAATATAGACCTTGTTCTCACAAGAGAAATCGCTTCGTTCGACGAAGATTATTTATTTAATCATCGTTTATTTAATGAAGTGTGCGTTCACATCCCGTCTAACGAAGATCAAATGAAGAGCGGTATACCACTCAGTATAGGCGACCGGCGAAGATCGCATGAAGCTAGCTGTGCGACGCCCCATCTCTTTACGTGTCAAATCGGTTCACTGAAAGAAGGGAGCATTCACATTACAAATTTGCTTCGTCGAATGAAACTATTTTTTTATCGAATGAAGCTATTTTTTCATCGAATGAAGCTATTTGCTTCATTGAATGAAGCTATTCGCTTCATTGAATAAAGCAATCTTTTCGTCGAATGAAGCTATTTGCTTAATTCACTCGAACTTATCATCGTCGAATGAAGAGGCGTTCACATCAGGAAATCTCTTCTTCGGATCATCGCAAAATCTTCGTCAAGAGATTTGTCTATAGTATAGTGAGAATGGGGTTAATGTTGGTTTTTCCGTGTGTTATTTTATTTTTTAACTTGAGTTTTCCTGACTGTTCACGTAATAACAAATAAAAAAGAATATAAATGAAAAATCAATAACAGCCAGGAAAGCTCAAGTTGAAAATAAAACAACACATGGAAAAACCAATGACGCGAGGTGTGAACTTCCTTATTATCAAACTTGGAATGGCCCGAAAAGCACTACTCTTACTCTTAGCCTGTGTGTGTATTCAAAACCAATGAAGCGAGACGGATGAAATGTTCACTGGAGTTACAAAATTAAGTGAGCTTTCCATATTTGGAAACCAACTTGAGAACAATACTTGATCTTGGTAATTATTCAGCGGTCCGTGAGAGACATTTGTTTTTGGGATACGCTGTATAAAATCAAACCCAATTTCTGTCACAGTTGACTATTTAGTTGATTGTTAATACATGTATTACCTTTTTACTTAAAAATTTTGTATCTACGTGCCAATAAGTGTTTTTTCCAAACTACAATCGAGTATACAGTGTAACAAAATTCACCGTCTCAGCTAACGAAGATTGTTACCGTTCATATCAAGCAACCCATGCACTAACGGACGATTACAATTTGGAATTTGTTATTTAGGTGAAATCGCTTCTCACCAAGTCATGCTATACATATTTTTTTTGTTAAAGAGCATTAACACTACTTTGGCTCGACAAATTACAACCCTTATAATATTATTATCAATGTAAATTGGAGTATAAACTTTGATGTCGTTTCCTTACATCATTTATCGTAAATTGTACAGAATAATGTTCTATTGCTAATTTATTTTTCATGTAGAGAATTTGGGTTGTCTATATTTGTTGTACTTTTTAACATGTGGTATATAGTGCTAACCGTTGTATGTAATCAGGACATTAAAACAGAATCATATGGAACCGTTTGTAGTGCCAGTATATCCATGTTCAATAGCCATAGGATTGTACACACAAAGATCCTAGTGCCTTGGCCACTGGTCGCGTTAGACATGGGCCCTAATATGACCTATATACAGTATGTTTGTATTCAACCTGATTTGGGACCAAACAGATGTGGCCACTTTAGACGAGTGGCCTCTTTATAAAGGTTGCCTTAATAGCAGGTTTCACTGTAGTTCTACTCTTGAAGTGGCACGTCGCGACGTTAATTAGCCTTTTAGAAGTATGGCGGAACAAAAGGAGAGGGCGCAATTTCATTTGGGTATTAATTTTTTTATCAATTGTATTTCTTTCCAAAAACTTGATTTACATGTTGTAATTATAATACATAGACAGAATTTTAATAAAATTAATAAGTGTAAAGTGAAAAACTGAGTTATTTTGCATTTTAGTCGATTTTATACCCACTGCAAAGTGCGCCCTCCTATTGTGTCCGCCATACTTCAAAAAGGCTAATATACACAAGCACGACGATGTGGCATTTTCGGCATCTACTTAAAGGTCTCTGCCATCAACTGTACGGTGCATGTCAGCTTTAACTATACTTTATTATCAACTCACGATGGCGAGGAAGGCGATGCAGTTTCGGAAGTGGAAGGGAAAACGACCAGGGAAATTTTCTAGGGTGGGGGTGGAGGCGGGGGGACCCACGCCGTCAAGTAGGGACTGCAAACCCACGGCCCAGGATTCGTATATGATGGTGTCAATTTGGTTGTCGCATATAAGCATTTACCGTCATCTGGAGGTCGAAAAGTCGTGACGTCGAAGAAGAAGAAGAAGATTGCAGCTTGTCATCATGAAATATTTATAAGGTAATTAGCATTTTGCATGTAACCATTGCACTAGCCTGGTGCCCCGAATTCTACACTTTCAAACGGAGGTACAGTTTAGAAAGTCCACATATTGTGCTATTGTTGCTACGTGGTGCACGCCGATGTCTAGCAACCAACAGTCTGGTTGCATTATGTCATTCTCTCCAACGGCGAACGGTATTGATTTGATCTGTACTTCACACCTGCCGCGTGCACCACGTAGCAACAACAATTTAGTCTGGTAATCTGGATACAAAGTGTGCATGTGAAAGGAATACGTCAGTACACTAGACGCTATTCATGCAACAGGCTAATTCTGCAAAATTGCGTCAAAAGTAAGGAGGTGCCTTCTTTCAATGATCGAAAATTAACTGCAATAACGGCAATGATTGTGCTGGGGTAATATCCAATCCCCCCAAAAAACAGTATTGTTATAATAAATCACACGATTTTAGTCCTTTCTTTACCTTTTCGGGGTTGTCCTAGTGCAGAAACCTATGCAAAAAATTTTAACCGTCTTCTACGTCTTCTATACTGGGCTGCATGGGGTGATTTAGCCGTCTGCTATTGACTCGTGTACAAATTTAAGCCGTATCCTTGTCTATAAATGCACAAACGTTTGGGAAAAATTAGCCGGATACCTAACTACGTCGCCGCGCCCGCGTCTGTGCTGGGGTTTGCAGTTCAGACGGCCACCATTGGCTCGTGTACAAATTTAAGCCACATTTTTGTCCTAATGCACAAACCTATAGGAGGAAATTTAGCCGGCTACATAACTACATCACCATGCACCGTCCGCGATACCTGAACGATTTAACCGACTACCATTGACTTATATTTTAAGCCGTATCCTTGTCCTAATGCAGAAACCTATGGGAAGAAATTTAGCCGGCTACCCAAGTGGAAAAATCTCCACATCTATACGGTTTCATCAACAGAGGGCGCTCATCTGCATGGCTAGTCTCGTACCCTGACCTGCTGTGGATGCTCGCACATCAGGGCCCTTTTTGCAAATCTCGACTCCGTCTTCAGGCTCCAGGCTCCGGCTTCATGCGGCTCCGGCTCCAACTGTTTGGAACACTAGTCGGGCTTAGACGGCTTACCACTCTTGTTCACCATTTTTTTTAAAGCACTAGCAGACGAGTTTTGTCGGTGGCAAAGTTTAGCAAACCTGCAAAAGTTCACAAAGTTTTTGTTGCTGTCACGTGATTTTCCAGTTCATGACGTCACGAAGCCGGCCGAAGTCACCTCTTTAGTTGACTTCGTTTTGGAGCCTCATTTGGGCCAAAACGAAGCCTCAAAATGAAGCCTGAAGCCGAACCGAAGTTTGGTATGCCGCTTCAAGATGGCGGAATGGAGACGGAGCCGGAGACGGAGACGAAGCCGAGGCCCACGTCTGGGGAATCACGATAAGAGCTCATCACTGATTGGTTGAGGCCCGCACTGAATTTCGGTGCGGGACCCCTGCGAAGCTTTTGGCTTTATCATAAGCACCGGGTAAAGCTTAGTCTTGGCCCAAGACTACTCTAGTCGATATTGGTTTGTGTACGCGTTGGCCATATAGTGCGCCCTCTTGCAGCACTAACGGACCAGTCTTTGCTCACTAGAGTAGTCTTGGGAATTTCTCCCGGAAGTTCAGCATTGGGGGCGGTACCGTTTTATGTAAATAGCTGCAGAGGGTTTTATGATGGCACACAAGGGACATGGCATACCACAGATATCTTTGCAAATATTTGCAATGTCGCAATTATCTTCATAAACAAATGTATTTTGCGATGTCATACGCCTTTGCAAATATGTTTGTAAATATATTCGCAAACATTTGCCAAGAAACTTATGCCACCGAAAATGTTAGCAACGATAAAACGGTCATGTTCGATGATTCTTGTAAGCCGCCTTATATTTTTCAAACCATTCGAAGCGCGTGCACGTGGTGTATTTGGGTCACGCTCTGCGGTCGACGCGCTGTATTTGGGTCACTCGCTGCATTCCGACGCGCTGCTCTATTTGGGTCACTCGCTGATTGGCTCCTTAGGAAAGCCTAGGCAAAAACAAAGAAAAAGTTAAACCTTCCGGGAGAAATTCCCAAGACTACTCTAGTGAGCAAAGACTGGTCCGTTAGTGCTGCAAGAGGGCGCACTATATGGCCAACGCGTACACAACCAATATCGACTAGAGTAGTCTTGGGCCAAGACTAGGTAAAGCTTAGAAGGCTGCACAAGTACCTTGCACACCCCAAATGATTTTTACAAGAAACATGACACGTATACATGTTCCTATTGAGTAGCTGGCACTACTTTATGACGTTGTCCTCGTCAAACACGAAGAATTCCCTCCCAATCTCGGTCAAATTCAATCACAACAGGAACCGCATAGCATTTGAAACACTGACCAATAGCAGTGCGGGTACTGTTTATTTATATACCACATCCAACAGCGGAGGGACCGCCAATTACAGGAATGGGAGCAAGTGTGGTTGAGTGCCTTGCTCAAGGGTACAGGTGCCACAACCCGTCACGGCCAGGAATCGAACCTACATTATAGTACCGTGACTAGCACAGGAACTTGAGTCGACGCACTAGACCGCGCTCGGCCATAACACCCCAATCAACGACGGCTCACGAATGGGAGATGGCGTTTAACCTATCAGCGATGAGCTTTCACCGTGATTCCCAAGACCGTTCGCGTTGCAAACCGACCGCATTCGAAACCCTGAATTCATTAAAAATAACCAGCCCTAACCTAAACCTTAACCTATTATACAGTCTCCTCTCAAGACCGTCACGCTAACAAGGTTTTTTAAAAACCCTCGTTTAATACGCCGGCCGGCGCATTGTAGGTTGCTTGCTGCCAGACGAATAATTGATAAATAGCACGTTACCGTAACGCTTATATCCAGTGCAAAAATCAAATTTACGAATAAAATGAGTGTACTGTGTGCGAGACCTACCTTGTCTGCTGGAAAAATTGGTTTTACAAGAAAAAGACGTGACCACCACGAGTCGTAACAAATTTTGGCCAATGAGGGCGTAAACAGATTAGCCCGTCCCAGCGCACCATAAGGGCGGTGGGTACGAGCGAAGAGCGAAGAGCGAAGGCGTACACGCGTCAAGCGATGACTAGCTAGCTCTGCGGGCGGCCGGACAACCTTTGAGAATTTGTATGAGAAATATGAGGATTTGGGAGCTGATGCTGTGGTACATCAAGCTTATGGTTAATAAATAAAATAATAAATGAAATAAAAATAAAAGAATCTTTACAGTAAGCTGGTTGCACTATTTTGGATATTGTCAGGTCCAGCCGAAGGGATTATTTATTTTCGCCTTTTGCACGGTGCACGTCTGATGTAGGCCTACCCCCTTTCACATGCACACTCATATCTACTTGACGAGACTATTTAACTTGCTATCTACATAACCAATACCGTGTTCAGAATGGCCAAGCAGCCCGATACTGTTGATTGCTATGCAATGGCGTGCACCACGTAGCAATGATAAGTAGCATATTATGTGGCTTTATAAACTGCACCTCCATCTCAAATTCAAGAATTCGGGGCACCAGCCATTATGCATTCGTGTAAATTCTCTTCCGAGTTTTTCATAAATAAGGATACCTCAGGGGAGGCGGGATCGTTGCAAGTGGACACAATTGGAACCCGCTTCTATTAATGTTTAGTAATGTTTTTTGCCCTATCGAAGGAATTTCAAATTGTCATCGAAAACGAGAGTTCAGAGTAACTGGATATTTTTAGGAATTATGACACAGGAACACGGTACAAATGTGGACATTAAAGACCCATTGTATCATTTGCAATGACCCAATTTTGTTTTTCATGAGTTGACAAGAAAAACCTTACTCAAAGTGTTGATAGCAATGGTAACAAACACCACATAAATTTATTTCCGTCGAAAATGGTATTTCATGCTGTAAATTGACAACCGAAGGGGGTTTTTTTACAATTTATTTTGTACACAAAATCCATATATAGATTTTCAAGGTTTTCTGAAGCTTTGATGCATCTATGTAGCTACAATTTCTTCAGGCTAGTTTACCAACATTCTTCCTATTACACAGTCTTATTCAACGAATCTGTAAAATGTTTTATCTTGCAAATGATACATAGGGCCTTTAATGTCCATAAGTTTGGGGAACCTGCTGGCAATGAGAAGCAAACATGCAGACGCCCTGCCAATTGAGCTATGAAGCCATGCGCCAACTGGTCTCGAATCATGGTATTGCAGTTGTTCATCACTGATTGAGATTGGCTATCGTGTGAGCAAGCCCTACCTGAGGGATAAACCCTTCAATGAGATAACAACCCATCCCAGAGATAGAATAATGAAAATGAAAAGACGCGTGGCGTAATACAATGGCTTAGTATCCGGCAAAACGACTGCTATTTAAAATGTGTAAATACGTGCTTGTCAATTGTGGAGTGACAACTTGGAATTTTAAATGGGAAATTGCTCCGGGCAGCTGGGCATAAAATACCAATTAACGTACATGTAGGCCTAGTATAGTTCCAATAAAATAATGCTGGGCGGGTGCATGGCACGCGCCGGCCCGTCTCGCTTCAGAGAACAAATTAAATAAAGACAGCTGATCGAAGACAGCTTTTTTGGGGGGTCATTTATACAGAACAGTTTATATGCGCATCATGTAAATATAGCGATTCTGAAACACCTTTTAGTTTGTAATCTTGCGTTTTTAATTTGTTGAAAACATTACTGCACTTGACTTATTTCATTTCAAATTTGCCGCCACCTGTCCTACGTGTGGAATCTCTCGTACTGGCCGTGTGCCATTCGATCCATTTGGGAAACCCGTCATTATTGTATTAGTATTAGCCAAGATGGCGGACACTGTAATCGCGAAATCGGTTCGCACTTGTTGTGTTTGTGTGCCTCTTTGATAACAACTTGGGACGCCACACCGTTCTGTCATATTGTTGTGGTTTGCTTGATGGCAACATGTTTGGATTCTCTACATTTCAAACATCGGTAGACGGTATTTGTTTTTAGAATGGCTGATACGAGGAGGAGAGTCAAACTCTACGTTCTCAACGACGAGCGACAGTGGGACGACCGAGGCACTGGCCATGTATCGTCGTGTTATGTGGAGAGATTGAACGGAATGTGCCTGCTTGTTCGGTCCGAAACGGATGGTAAACATCTCCTCTTTGTGTTATGAATTGTTCGTGGAAGCGGATAATTCACGAGAAGCCATTTATAACACCAAATAGGCCCTGAAAAGAATTCCATTCAGCTGAGATTTCTGGCAAATTTTGTTAAATAGGATGGTCATTTATAAATTCATTTGAGTTGACCATGTTCAATGTTGACACAAAATGTCGAAACGACAGAACATTTCTTACTCAACTTTTTGGTGGTTGTCAAGCTATTTTTAAGGAAAACAAGCATTAATATGTGTATTGAATGCTTTATTATTAATTTCAGCTTTTAAAACTAAGGGAATAGGCCTACATGTAGGCCTACCGAACAACGTTAATTCGTTTTTCCTAAAACGGGTCAACTCGTGCTTCAGCCAACGGGTTGGGGAGGGATGATGTCGGCTGCGTAAAAAAACCTGTTATTCTTCACTGCACGTACATAACAACCGATCACTTTTAATCGGCGCGCAGTCTGCACCCCGGACTTGTGACCTATTCACTTTCATTTTCAAGTGAATGAAGTTGGGAACACGGCAAGAGTTTCTGGATGTTTGCGCAGGCCTACTCGTGCGCAAGGCACAGGCTCGTCAGCAATGCGCGCCCGCCAAATTCGTGCTCGAAACACGCAGCTACATGCCTTTGCTGGGGAGCTGCGTATTGCGTGGCACACATTTGGTGGGTGCGCATTGCTGACGAGCCTGTGCCTTTAAAACCACTTTCACACAACAGACAAGTTGCAACAGATTTTTAAAATACTTTTGTTGCAAAAAATCTTCAAGCCGTTGCTGTTTTAATTTTTATGCTTGTTAAAATGCGTCCAATTTACGTGCGGAATCGTCAATGAAAATTAATAGACGGCAACAAAAATTGTGATGTGATGCAAAGCGTCCTCTTTGACACGAAGCACGCTATTTTTTCTTGGTTAGTCTTAAATTCAAAAGTTATTATCACGCCCTTCAAGAGCAAGACTGTAACGGGGCACCATCAACTGACATTAAACAGCGGTGCAATGTATAGCATGAGGGTGCTATACACGTACATGTAGGCACAGGCTTTGTTATATCAATGGCAGCAGCGGTCGTGGTGCGCACGCCCCTCATATGCATAGCTGCGCTGAGCATGCAGCGCCCTCAACAGGTATACACAATCGCCACTTGAGGGCGCTGTTAAAAAAAATTCATGCAACTGTCATGGCCGTTATTTTTATCGACAAATTTGGGTCGCCGATTGGATACTTCCAAATACTGAAAGTATCGGCCTTTTTTATCGTTTGTATTGAAAATATTATTATTATGCCGTTACTTTCAATATAACTTTTTTTTCCCCATCAATTTCGTTGCTAAAAATGGAATCTTTAAGCAAGTCTTTTTACTGGAAATTGTAATTTTTGGGTAAAATCAAAATCTCTACACGTTCTACATACATGTACCTCCCTGGCCTAATACTCTCAAAACTGACGTACACTTTCGTTTTTCTCAGTTTGACGATCAAATTAACATCGCTCCACGCAGAACCTCAAACTGCCTCGTGTTTCAACGAAAATCTGAGAATTTGTAATTGGATTTGCATAAAATCATATAGAGTCCTGCCTCTGCGCTATGGCGCTCGCGTATAACAAAGTTAAGCACCAGACTACTCGAAATGTGACCTAGCACGTACCCTTTTTGGATGAGAGGGGATTTGTTTTAGCGTGCCACCGTGCGGTCAAAGAAGGGAGAATTCACTCCAAATTACCTAAGTGAATGACTTTTCACTCGTACATGTAAAGTTGCCATGCGGATCACTTTGACAAAAAGCCGTTTGGTGGTAATTTGGAGTGAATTATCCCTTATTTGACCTCACGAGGCATGCTAAAACAAATCCCCCCCCCCCCCCATCATCCAAAAATGGTACGTGCTTGGTCACATTTCGAGTAGTCTGGTGCTTAACTTTGTTATACATGTACGAGAGCGCCGTAGCCCAGAGGCAGGACTTTATGAAATTGATTTTATGAAATTCTCATATTTTCATTGAAACACGAGGCAGTTTGAGGTTCTGCGTGGGGCGATGTGAATTTTAAAAAAACGAAGGTGTGTACGTCAGTATTACAGCCAGGGAGGTATGTAGAACGTGTACAGATTTTGATTTTACCTAAAAATTGCAATTTCCATTAAAACAAAAAAATGTTTCAAAATACCCACTGTTGCAACTAACCCCACTCTCCCCTACCTGTAGGTCTGCAGTTACTGATGGCTAATTAGTCATTTTAAGAAAAAATTAGTGATGTCCAACTTGTAAATTATTACTGCGTTTAAAGGCACAGGCTCGTCAGCATTGCCCGCGCGCCTAATTCGTGCTATGAATTACGCAGCTCCATAGCAAAGGCATCGAGCTGCGTATTTTGTGGCACGAATTTGGCGCGCACGCATTTTTGGCGAGCCTGTGCCTTTAGTTTGCATGTACTGTACCTCTGTTAAATTGTTTTACATGGTACATGTAAAGGTGTACCCGATGAATTTACTGTTTTTCTTCTCGGTTCCAGGTTCAATTCTCTTAGAATCCAAGATTCAGCAGGATACTGCATATCAAAAACAACAGGTAAACGGGAAACCCACTCCAGGATTGTCCTTGTTATGACATACATGTACATGTACATGTACAGCAGCGTTCGAATTAGCACTGGTCCGTTGGCCAAATGACAGTTGAAATCATCTCGGGCCAGTTGGAAAACCTCCCCAAATGGTCTGGCTGTCCAGTTGAAATATAATGTACATGTAACTTGTACTGGGGAGAACCTTATGACTACCAAATTTTCCTGATTTATTCACTCAAAAGTGGTTATTGCAAACATTAAAGGTCGACTGTGTGTAAAAAGAACAACCGGAAATTTTAACCGGGCCACTTGAAATGCCGACGGGCCAGTGAAGACTTAAGCAAAAAAGTTAAGGGCAAACGCTGTATTGGCCTAATATAAACCATGTAATAATGTTAGTTTGATGATAAAAACGCAAAATTAGAAAGAAAAAGTGCCATGAACTCATTGTGGAAAAACTTAGAATTTGAGAGTTCCAATAAGTTTAGTGTATGGGGTCCCATGGTAATCTTTCCAAATGGGACCTTTTTGCATACTTCATTCCGAACTGGATACGTACCAAAGGGTTAGTTTTGACACTTCTCATTGTTCCTCATTGCAGGAGACTTTAATCGTGTGGTCTGAGAATGACAATTACGACTTGGCGCTCAGTTTCCAGGAGAAGGCAGGATGCGACGAGATATGGGAAATTATCTGCCAGGTGAGATAAAATATTATTATATAAAATGAAGCTGTGAGCGATACCGTGCATTTCTGTTACTGTACGTTATAGCGCCCTCTGTGGGTGGAAAATGTCACACACTGTACAGTAACAAAAAATACTGTACAACAGTATCGATTCTGCATGTATGCACAACCGGAACCAACTGAGCTCGCGCGCGCACTTCAATTCCACGAAATGAAAAGAAAATGGCGAGCCCAGATTTGATACGATAGAAGACGATGAATACGATGACATCCTCCAAAATAGAGAAAGCGGAGCGACACGGAGAAGCACCATGAAAGCAGTGAACATTTTGAAGCTGTACTTGAGGGAAAAGGAATTGTCAGAGGACTTTGAAGACTTAAGCAAAATTGAACTGAATGCGATTCTCCGTAAGTTTTAGGCCTACGTGGGATTACGAAAGTATTTGAAAACAGTTTCCATATGTGCCAGCATGGAGCTACAAAAGGAGCTCCATGGTGCCAGGGTGAAATGTTTACTGTTGCTTGTGGAACTTTCAACAATTTCGAATTTTAAATTATACTGTCTGAAAAATGTTACAAGTGTGTCAGCTTCATTTTATATAACAATAATAATATTGGATGTCTTTTCGGGTGATATGAGAATATACCGCACTCGTCATGAAAATACCGAACTCGCCTTCGGCTCGTTCGGTATTTTCATGACTCGTGCGGTATATTCTCATATCACCCTCAAAGCCATCCAATATTATATAAATGTACAAAGTGTCCAAAGAAATAGTGGGATAAACAAACTGTTCGTAATGTGCACTGAAAGATGTGTTTTTTTTGTAATTTTGACTGATTTAAAATTTTAACTCCCATCCGTAAATTCCAAAGCTAATAACGTAAGCAATTCTAGAAAATAAATTTATTAACTATTAAATTGAACTTGACGGCTGTGGACGTCCTGTCAGTGTGGCAAATCTCGCTCCATGGCGACCGCCTCGGAGTGTTGCAAAGTATGATCTGTTGGTGAGAAGATTCATTCAATAAATGTAGAAATGACTCTCAAGAGTCGGTATGTGTGATGCTTGACCTGGTTTTAACTTTTGGCCAATCACATTTGCCGTTAACAAATTTTTTATTTTTTGCCAAAAGTAATCCCGGCATCAATTGGTTAAAGCTGTTTTTCCTCCACAACAGATTCAAGGCAAGGACCCCTCCGTGGACGTAACGCAAGACATCGTGGAAGAATCCGAGGAAGAACGGTTCGAGGAAATGCCGGACGCGGCCACGCCCATCGAACTCCCTCCCTGCGAGCTCAGCAAGCTAGACGAAATCGCCGAGCTGTTCAGCAACGTGCTTCCCTCACCCATGCGTCGCGAGAAACTGGCCGTCGCGATCGAAAACGAAGGATACCTGCAAAAACTTGTGGAACTCTTCCGGATCTGTGAAGATTTGGAAAACGCCGAAGGACTTCAGCACCTTTACGAAATCTTCAAAACCGCGATACTCCTGAACAAAAACTCCCTATTGGAGATCTTATTCAGCGATGACATCATCTATGATGTCATCGGCTGCCTGGAGTACGATCCATCTACGAGCAAAGTCCATAAACACAGGGAATATTTGAACTCCAAAGCCACGTTTAAGGAGGTGATTCCTATCTCGAACCAAGAGCTGTTGAACAAGATCCACCAGACATACCGTGTACAGTACATTCAAGACGTCATTTTACCGACCCCGTCCGTGTTTGAGGAGAACATGCTCACTACACTCAACTCATTCATCTTTTTTAACAAGTTAGAAATTGTGAATATGATTCAGGTGAGTTGGACTGTGGTTTTCACATGCAACCATGGTTTTAAAAAAAATATTCGGTTTTTGTTAACAGAAGTCAAGGTAGGTACTACATGTACACGTACATGTATGAGAAGGTTCAGTTGGGAGACTAGCCCAGGTTAGACGTCGTCTTCATTGCATTACGAGTGACGTCCAGGTTACGATGTCTCTAAACAGGGGGAATGAAACTTGCACATAATTTTTTGAGCTACATGTACATGTATTTTACCTTCAAATTTTACGTCAAATTTATGTCCATATATCCTTGACGTCTTCATTTACAGGAACGGAAGGTTTAAAAACATCAAATTTGACGAAAGTATGCTGGGATTTTAAGCACGGTCATCAACTTTGGATAAGTGCGCGCCACGCAATTCCATTCGCGCGTGCAAGGACAACCGCAAATTGCGCGAACGCTGTGAGAACCAAAAAACGCACTGCGCATTTCGAGCTGGCTATATACCTTAAGTGTTGGAAATTTTGTGCACACTTAGTGCAGAATTTAGCGCGACTTTTCGCCATTTTCCTCCGGATTATGCAGTTTGGTGCTTTGTAGAAGATTTCAAAACCCAGCAATCCCAGAGATTAGGACACTTGGAACTTTGTTAGCACATTACCGGCTTCCAGCACAAGGTAGAAATATTGAATTTTGTTGTTACAAAAATGTTCCCCCTGTTTTTGGAACTTCATACCCTGGACTCCGTCCCCATATGTACCGGTAGTATGCGGTACGGAGTCTAACCTGGGCTAGTGGGAGACTATAATTGACTAAAGTCCCTCGAACGAAGGGTAATTTCCATTGTTCACGGGACTATAGTCGAACCATAATTAACTCTAATCGTCACTCAGACTTGCCCTGTAATGTACGTAGAGATGATGTAAATGTTGTGGAAAGTGGCCAAAATTACCACTAGCTTTGAGTGCTCCCAGTTTCACTAGCCCTAATTGCACAAGGCCAGTGTAAATGTTGACCCCTGCAGCTGATTTCGCGAAACCTTATGCACTTCGTAAGCCCACTTGCCCAATTTTTTATTGTGTAAGTTGCGCAACATTCTTGCAATAATTACATGCAAATGTAGTTTGTCATTTTCAAAAGTTGCACAAACTTCGCTCTTTTTCGAGTAATCGGCTGCTGCTTTTCAAATATTTCGGTTCAAGTCCCAAATCTTTCTAAAATCAAGTCTCAAATCAAGTCTGGCGTCATTTAAACAGTCCAAGTTGAGTCCCACATCCCTAAATAAAGTCCATGTAAGGAGCTTCAGTCCACTGTACAGTACCGGTACATGTACAATGTACATGATTTACTCTCATCCCAAGGTTGTTTCACTTCAATGGCGATTATGCACCAAACCAAATATTGTGTTCGTTACATGCTTTTCCGTTACAGGGCTAAAATATTTTGGTTAAAATATACTCAACATTTTTCGAGACCAAAGAAACATGCTCTTTCACAAGACCACAGCCAGAAAAAATACATGTACCGGTATACATTCACTGTTTAAACTGACAAAAGCATGATGGTCCAGTGCAGTGCAGTGCAGCGCAGAAAGCACTAGACCGACAATGGGTCCTTCCACAGTGAAGGGGGCATTTTGGCAACACAGACCATATTTTCGAGGAAATACCTTTGTCTGGTCTCAAAAAAAAAAGAAATAAGTTTAAGTTGTTCTGAATAATAATAATAATAATGAAAATTTATAATGCACCGGTATCCATCAAAAAAGATGCTCATGGCGCAGATATAACTTAGGCCCAAAAAGTGTTACAAATAGTGTGACAACATGCCTTTCTAAAAACCCTGTGTACAAATTTCCAATATATGCTCGTAACCGGGCGGACACTTGTTACATTTTAGGCTGTCCCGGTTACGAGCGTATATTGGAAATTAATAATCAGGGTTTTTAGAAAGGCATGTTGTCACACTATTTGTAACCCTTTTTGGGCCTAGGTTATCTCTTCAGAACAACTGAAACTTATTTCTTTTATTTTGAGACCAGACAAAGGTATTTTCTGGAAAATATGGTCTGTGTTGCCAAAATGCCCCCTTTACTGTGGAAAGACTCAAATTTATTACTAGTTTCCGTCCAGTGATATTTTTTAGCCCTACACCGAGTGTTCATATATATTTGTATTACTACCGTACACCACTGTTTTGAACTACATGTACATGTATGACAGACATTTAAGAGTTCCCAACTTCGTACAATTCCCATAAAATAAACCCAAGCCCCATTAGTAGATATCGTGTTCTAATGTCTAAGCAGCACCCTGTAATTAGCTCCAGATCCTTCTAAGATGTTTGACAGGCCTGTGTGTTGCTTTCTCCCAAGGGAAGGAAACGTCTGATTATCGTACTTGGTGAAGTCACATCCTCAGGTTGCTGTGGTATTGAACTTGAGGAAGAAAATCATTAGGAGCAGTGAGAAAGGTCTTGGCACACGGTTTTTCAACCTCTTGTTTTGAAGTTTATCTGATCTAAGATTGTTGACCTCGGTAGACTTCTAAAAGCAGTAGGCCTGTGCATTTTCGAATAATTAAAAATCGGTTTCATTTTCGATCGAATATTCGATGCGTGAATTTTTTCCCCAATATTTTGACAAAACAAGTTTTTCGTGAAATTAATTCTCTTTGGCACATCCGAAGTCACAGCTCACAGAAATACATCAGCCTTTTTATTGCCGAATTTGCTGCCTCAAAAAATAATCTGTGCTCAAACTATTTCTTGTTGTAACGTGCATAGCAGTCTCTCGCCCGAAGAGGTTTTTGCAGAAATTATCGTCGGCCCTTGTACATTGGACTCGTGGTTGGACGCAAATATATCATCAAAGCAGCCTTTTCGGCAGGGGAAAAAGGTTTTTACTTCTTTTTAGCTGAACGACATGTTTGGTTTGGAGTGGTAAAAGCGCATACCGAATATTCAATTTGGTAAAATGCTATTCAAATATTTGATTTGTTTGGCACAGCCTTAGATTAGACCCGGGTTAAACCTCGCACTTATCAAGGTTGTTCGCAGTGTACATGTACTTGTACGGGTACATGTACAGGAATACAGATTCTGCAATTTGAGTGTCCTTGGGGGGCAGTACTGCTGTGTCGTAGACTTAAATTACAGATCTACATGTACATGTACATGTAGCACCAATTTTACAATGCAAAACAGCCCACACATGCGCTGTGTGCATAATTAACGGTGACTTTTGCGGTTGAAAAGGCGGGTTGAACCTAAATTTGCCTTTTGTGTGTAACCTTTGCACTATGGCTGGGGCCCCAAATTCTTCACTTTTAAATGGAGATACAATTTTGAAGTCTACGTACTATGCATTTATTGCTACACATACACATAGAGCACGCCAATGCACAGCAACCAACTAGAAGTACGTGTATGTCAGTACATCAGACGCTATTTAAACACGCAAATGGACATTTAAGTAGACTTTGTGTAAACATTGCACATTTTTAAGGTCACAATCCTAATGCATCAAAGACTGTTGGTGCCGAGTGGCAGCAATAATCTTTGACGCTTTGGGAAAGCCCTGTCATTTTAATACTGTTTGTAATTACATGTACGTACAAAATTGGAATGTCAAATCTAAGTCAGTTCATTGAAATTGTTCATGAGACACAGAAAAATGACTGGGGGAAAAGTTTGGTTCCTCGGGGAAACCTGAAGGAGCATACCGCTGTGCCAAGTACCGGTAGTTCATTAAGCATGACTTGCTGATTTTGATCTGTATTTATGAATACATGTACAGGAGGACGATCAGTTCTTACCAGAACTTTTTACACAACTCACTGACGAATCCACGGACGATAAGAAGCGAAGAGACTTGGTCATGTTTCTCAAGGAGTTCTGCAGTTGTGGCCAGGCCTGCACGAATAGGGACGGCTTCTTTAGGGTGAGTGGGAGAACAAAAATGTAGAACCCCTGATAGTGATGTACACAATATAACATGATGACGGTAGAAAACTTCCCCTGAAATGGTTTTGTCTAAAGTGCTATAGTATTTGAGAAATGAGTAAAACAATTAATTTTCTTCTCGTGAGACGAAAATTTACTTCGCCCCAAAACCACTTCGCCCAAATGCCACTTCGCCCAAAAACCACTTTGTGTGCTGGCTGTGGTTCAGGGCGAAGTGGTTTGGGGGCCAAGTGTGCGACACATTTTTTGATTTTTCTCATAAGTTAGACGAAGTACGGAGCTGACTTTTACTCGGGTTGGTTTTAATCATGCATATCTTCAATCACACAGGGAGATGAAACTATTTATTGAAACGGTTTACCATTCATGTGTTCTACCTTTTTAAAAACCATAATCGGCTGTTTTTACTGCCAAAATATTGCGCTCACTGGCAAAAACCTCGAGCAGGTTTTAATTTGCCGTTGCGCGTACTGGCAAATAACCATTTCAGGCTGTTTCTATTGGAAGGATAATGGTTCTGAACTGTTTTGGAAATGGTTATCGTGCTCAGTAGAAACATGCTCTATGACTTGCTTTTGGAGACTTTCTTCCAGCTGCTGCCCCAAAATCTTCTACTTGACTCACGTCTAGCATTAACACATTGAACTCGAGCTACTGAATCTAATGAATTGATTACAACCAAGTTACTTGCCAAAATGGACTCGAGTTGACTACTTCTTACAACTCTTACCAAATGCCTCTACACTTGTTTATGGGAGCAAGTCTGGCAAACTAGAACTGTGTAAATTTAAATAATTTACTATTCTAATATTGAATATTAAATGATCAAATATCAAATATTTTTGGATGTGTGAACAGACATTGTCTAACCTTGGGATCCTGCCGGCTCTGGAAGTTGTCATGGTAAGTTTACCTTTTTTTCTAGGAGTAAATTTTGATCAGGAATTAAATCTTTTGGACATGAAACATTAAACATACACATATCTCATACATGTACATAACCAGACTACATGGTCAAAAATATTATAATTATTCTTCACCATTAAACAATTTAAAATTATAGTTCATTTATAAGTTGTTTTAAAAACATTTATCTTAACGCATCAGATTTTTCTTGAGCTTCAAAACTCACTCCATTTAGGGGAAACAATTTCTTTCATTTAAACAAATACTTGTTGAAACTGTGGGAAAGTGTTTAAGAATTGGGACGGATTGCAATATGCGGTCTAAGACCGGTCTATAGGCTTAGCGGCTAACGCGGTGTCCACTAAGACCGGTTTATCATTATAGCCCACTTGCAATATCGTTGTCTTAAAGTTAGACCAGTCTTAAAATTTAAGCCCGCGGCGAGCAGGCTATATTTTTTGGACACCGTGCTACATCTCGTAATTTTGCATGGAAAAAGACGAACAAAATGCACATTGTGCCCATTAGAGCCTTTTTAGCGCTTTGATAACTTTCGCGGTCAGTTTCTTTGCAAAAACTGCACCACACACGCGTCATCAAGTGGCTTCGTGAGGACGTTCGTTTGGCTTGAAATCACGCAAGGATAGCCGGCTGCGTCACTTTCCGTTAAGATGTGCGTGTTTTTCGGCTGGCACAGCCGTACTTCAGTTAGACTGGTTTATTGCAATGGGCTAAACCAGCGACTAAGCCGAGATTGGCTAAGTTGGATAGCCGGCTATAAAAGACCGGTCTTGGACCAGTGGCTAAGTCTATTTTATTGCAATCCGTCTATTTTTCATCCATTTTAAACCACCCATGTGACATGTTCTCGACCAATAAAAATGGTACTGTCTTGGGTATTTTTGAATGGAATATGAAGTATCCTCTTGAATAATGTTTTAACAGGGAGTAGACGACAGCGAAGTGCGGCAAGCAGCAGCCGATATATTCGCATACATCGTGGAGTACAGTCCCTCCATGGTCAGGGAGTTCATACTGCAGGAAGGCAATGGCCAGGAAGATGTAAGTATCACAGCAATACATGTCTTATTCTTACATGTACATTTCATTACTTTGTGGACGCTTTGGTTTAAATACCAACTAGTATACATGTAGCAATAGACCGATCCAGTAAGCTCCGCCCATTTTGGAATTGACCAATCACAGCCTCAGGTTCAGGTAACCAAAATGTTTGGTTACCCGAGTCCTCAAAATGTTGTGCACAGAGCTACGGCAAATTCAGCACGAGTGACGCAAAAACGCCATAAACATAATTTTTATCAGTGCAGAGGAGGCTAGCGGGTTTAAAACGGATTGTATAAGACTATCCTAACCTACTTTTAATCCCTTCATAAATGTGTTTTTGTGTAAACGTGAAAAACTAACCAAAATTAGCTTGTCGTTTTGCTAAGTTTTGCATTCACTTCGTTCTAGATGTGTGTCCAGATGTTTTTGTTCGATGGCGCGCGTTACGCGTATTGCAGGCGTGTTGTACATGCACGCGTGTGCGTGTTTCAATACGCGATGACCAGGGCGCGGACGCTGACACACGGCATGGCACGGCACGTGTGGCATGTTGCTAGGCAATTTCTAAATGGGCGGAGCTTACTGGATCGGTCTATTGGTTAAGAAGCTTACACCAAAGCATTCTTTTTGCCATCACGTGATACACGTGTCTGTTCAGTGTAATGCCATCACCTAGCAACTGTGTGGAAGTTGCAAGTAGTGAAACACAGCGGACAATTTGGAATCTCGACGTCACTACGAAGAAAAGTACAGATTTATGACACGAATAAGAGGGAATAGGCAGGTGTACACGCATTTCCTTAATCGGTTGATGTCTGTGGGCATTGACGGAAGTTTAATATTACCTTTAGGACAACTACTTTTAAGTAGCGCCAGCTTCAATTTTTTCCGCGAGTTAAACGATAACAGTGTTTATAAAGGTCCCGCCTGGCAACAACCTTTGACCTGTGTTCCCAGAATTCAAATCAAAACCCTTAATTTTCTTCTCATTTTATGCCGATTTTGTTAGCAATACTTGATTAATTTGTTTGTTTTTCTTCCTAGGATGTTACGCTGATCAACCAACTGATTGAGCAGATGATCTGTGACTCGGACCCAGGTACGTGTTTGGCTCATTTTGAAATTTGAAGATGTTTAAGAAATGGTCAGTTTATGAAATCACTTAACTAATGTGCAGACAATTTGTAGGATTTGATGATTCTTCCAACAAGTCCTGCATGTGGGCTTGATCAATCGGTCTCGTTAATGCTACATTCAAGGAAAAGTCTACCCGAGAAACAAAACACATTGTGCTTAACAAGTGCACATTAGGCCAAAAAAAGAACTGTGTTTAGCGTAAGTTGAAGTCTCCCTAAATGATGCGGTGACGCAGCATGTTTTGTTTTGGGGGGTGGGGGGATTGCAAGCAATAAAGTCAAGTTGTTATGAAGCCAACAGCATTTACTGCCAAAAATCCTGGGGCGTTGTGGCCAAAGTACCGGGAAAAGACGGCAACGTTTCAAATAGCAAGTTATTCAAAAATTGCACAAAAGAAAATATCAATTGCAGCAATGCCTTTGTAGTATGGGCGGCTACCATTTTGTTACCTATCCTGAAGATGGGATACATGTATGATTTAATGGTTGTCGCAGTCGTAGACCTTTGTACAATGTTTTTCATGACCCACTGTACGATTTGCTACAATTTGCTACGACCGTACATGCGCAATCGTGGCAAGTCATATGGATTTGTGTGGATTCTTGGCCATTTTGTAGCAAATCTTAGCAAATCAAAAATGCTTATGATACAGTTACAATGTGATTTATTGCAAATACATACGAATACATGTACACTCAACCAAAAAAGTTATGTCACCAGTAAGACATTTATAGATATTTATTATGAAATTGGATTTAATGTAGGAAAATAATACATCAAATTTTAGCTGAACATATCACTCAAAGGATCAGAGCCCAAGAGAGATCATGATGGCAAGCTTTACTGAACATGAATGCAACAAAGGAGTGTGGGGTCAGAATGAAAAACACCAAAGAACAATGCATCTTGTGATTTGGGCAATTTGTGTGTAGACAATTAGGACATTTTAAAGTGAATTTGGATTTATCAATGTCTTGTCAAAAACATCCAAATCAAAATGGTTAAAATCGTGCCATTGCATTAAGTATGGAGGAAGCAAAATACTGAACTGTAACTCCCCTTGCTTGAGTGCAATAAAGTTGACATCGTTGTTTTTTGGTGTTTTTCATTCTGACCCCACACTCCTTTGTTGCATTCCTGTTCAGTGAAGCTTGCCATCATGGACTCCGTTGAGCTCTATTTCTTTGAGAGATATGTTCAGCTAAAATTTGATATATTATTTTCCTACATTAAATCCAATTTCATAATAAATATCTACAAATGTCTTACTGGTGACAGAACTTTTTTGGTCGAGTGTATATGCAATTTTCTTAGTGATCTCCCACTGTAAGATTTTTTTACAATTTCTTATCATTTGCTACGATTCCTCAAAATACAACAGCACAATCGGAAAAACTTTTAAGCATACAAATTTGTAACAACCTGCGACGGCCACGGCCACTCACGAAACGCAATCGCCTATGAAAAACACTCTCCCACTGTGCGATAATCGTAGATAGTCTTTGGTGATCTAAAAATTGTTTACCTATTTCATAGTAAATTTATAGCAAAATTGCACAGTGGAAGTCCGGTTTAACAGATCGCCTTTGTGCATAAACTTGGCTTTCAGATCTTGGCAGTGCTATGCAGCTCATGAACATCTTACGGATACTGCTGGATCCAGAAAACATGATGGCCACGGTTTCTGTGACTGTAAGTCAGATAATCAACTGTTGTTTTTCCCCAAAATTTACAATGTTTAAACTTTAACGTAGTAAATGCATAATGCTTTCCTTAACCACTTGATGCCGGAGGTTACACGTCTATGGCAATTTATAGTCACAGGGAGATAGACTCAAAGTGTTGCAAAGTATGATCTTTTGGGTCGAAGATTCATAGGCAGTATACGGAAATGTTCACATATTTACGCCTAACTTACACAATATAAACATGATGACCGTAGAAAACTTCCCCTGAAATGGTTTTGTCTGAAGTGCTATAGTCTTTGAGAAATGAGTAAAACAATTAGTTTTCGTCTCATGAGACGAAAATTCAATTCGCCCTAAAACCATTTCGCCCAAGTGCCATTTCGCCCCAAACCACTTCGCCTGAGTGCCATTTCGCCCCAAATTACTTCGTCCAAACACTACATCGTCCAAACACTACATCGTCCAAACACTACATCGCCCAAATGCCACTTCGCCCCAATACCACTTTGTGCACAGGCCGTGGTTCAGGGCGAAATGGTTCATGGCGAATTGGTTTGGGGCGAAATGACTGTAAACCCTTTTCTAACTTTTCTCAAAAGTTAGACTAAGTACGGAGCTGGTTTTTGCTCAGGTTGGTTTTAATCATGCATATCTTCAATCACACAGGGTGATAAAACTATTTGTAACAGTTTACCAATCATGTATACTATCTTTAATGTAGAAATGACTCTCTACAGTCTCAGTCTTAACTTTTGGCCAATCACATTTGCCTTTTAAAACAATTGGTGTTCACAAGAAATGAATATCTTACTGTTTAAAAATAAATAAATAAAATGATGAATGCTTCACAATCGTGAAATGGAACATTTCATTTCATTCTTAATGGCATAAAATAAAATTATCAATGTTAATTGTTTAACTACAGAAAACTGAGAAGACTGAGTTCTTAAGTTTCTTCTACAAGCACTGCATGCACATACTGACGGCACCATTGCTTGCAAACACTGCCACAGATACGCCCAGCAAAGGTAAGATCTTGCAGCCCTGAATAGATCTTATTCACATGAAAGAACGTTTCAATCGTGACCCATGAATCAGTCTTATAGACCAGGGATGATGATCAATGTAATCAGCACCCTGAGATCCTTGTATGGGACATTGCCAAGCTCCAGCAGGTACAGAATTCAGCTGCACGACTGGTATCGCGGGCCAAGAAGATAAATCACATAACACCCGTCCTAAAGAGCCTACACTGGTTACCAGTTCAATCTAGAATTCATTACAAAGTTATGCTCATCACCTTCAAAGCCATCCACGGTCTGTGCCCAGATTTCATCTCCCAACTTGTTATCCCTTGCACGCCATCAAGATCCCTCGGGTCATCCACACAGCAGCTCCTCACCGTCAATTCAGGCAAGGACCATTTTTAATTGGAGGCCCACGGCTCTGGAACTCTCTTCCACAATCTCTCCGATCTGAAACCGAACTACAACTTTTAAAGAAACATCTAAAGACCCACTTGTTTAAATTGGCTTTTCAGTGACTGTTATCAACAAACTGACACACGGCTATTTATTTTACCATTATATTTTCGTTTGCATTAATTTTGACTGTTAAGCGCATTGAGAGATCCAGTGGATCTGAAATGCGCTATATAAGAACTTGCTATTATTATTATTATGGTGGATATGTGCACTATATAGGACTCCAGCATTATCATTATTAGGAACCATTACAAATGGTCGCGTACGGGAAACGTATGTGGCTCGCAAAAACTGGTTAGTTATATCACAATTTGCATGGTTATTTAAGAAATGTGCGCATGTGTAAATGAGCATATTGATGGGAAATCTCATTACTTATGTTCTCATAAAATAACCATGCAAAATTGTGAAATAACTGCCCAGTTTTTCCAAGACACACATGTTTTCTGTACGCGTACCATTTCTAATAGTCCCTATCATCATTATTGACACACTCTTTCCACCCCCGTTCAGATGATTACCAGACAGCACAGCTCCTGAGCCTGATCCTTGAGATCCTAACATTCAGCATTGAGCATCACACCTACCACATCAAGAACTACATTATTTCCAAGGACCTCCTCGGGAGAGTACTGGTCCTCCTGCAGTCTACGCACCAGTTTCTTGTCCTCTGTGAGTAGTCTCTAAAAAATAGACGGATCCAGTAAGCCCCGCCCATTTGGAAATTGCCTAGCAACATGAAACACATGTGAGGCACGTGTGCAGTAGAGTCGCGTGGTCGTGCCGTGCGTCCGCGCCCTGGTCAGCGCGTATTGAAACACGCACACGCACACAGAAACTGCACGCTCGTAAGCAAAATGCGAGCGATCGAACAAAAACATCTCGACACACATCTAGAATGCAGTGAATGCACAACATAGCAAAACGACAAGCTAATTTTGGTGAGTTTTTCCCGTATACACAAAAACACATTTATGAATGGATTAAAAGTAGGATAGTCTTATACAATCTGTTTTAAACCGGCTAGGGTCCTCTGTGCTGATAAAAATTGTGTTTTTGCGTCACTTGTGCTGCATTTGCCGTAGCTCTGTGCACAAAATGTTGAGGACTCGGGTAACCAAAATGGAGATCCACTTTTTGGTTACCTGAACCTGAGGCTGTGATTGATCAATTCCAAAATGGGCGGAGCTTACTGGATCGGTCTATTGTTGTAGTCCATACAGACTGAAAATTGTTGACTTGCACCTCAAGCATTGTAAGGCCCAACCGATATGAAAATTCTGAGGCCGATACCGATAATTGGCAAGTAAAAAGACAGATTAACCATTTTTTTTTTTCTCGGCTAATATTTTGGCTGATATTTTTTACGGTCGACGATATTTTCGATTGCCGATATTTCAGCTCATACTTTTTAAGATGGTTCAAATGAACAGTCACAAACTTGGAGTTTTTGTAGAACCATTTTCACTCTTGAAAATAATATAGCAAATGAAAAATCAATTTCGAACCATTTTCTAGAAAAGACTTGAAACTGATTTTAGATGAGTTCCATAGGTTTAGTACATAAAGTTTAAAGTGATGTCCAAGTACGGAAATTTCCCCCTCAGTCCTGTTAGCAACTGTTGATAACCATTTTGCCTTCATTGCCCACGTCTCGTACATTGCTGCTAGCTAGAAATAAATATTTTAGAATTAACAGTTTCAGATCTTGTGCAAAAATGGGTTACCGGGCAAAATCATATGTGATGTGTATTGACTGATTTTCTGCTACTTGCTAAGAAAGTAATTTTTAAAAAAGCAAATAAATTTTGCACTAAGCAAGTTTCTGTGATTAACAGCTCTATGATTTTGGCTCCTGGGTCTTTCTATAAATTAGGGGTCCAGCTTTGGTGTCCCCCGTTACATTTTACATCTTGTTTTTGTAAATTCAGGACACATTCTTTAAATACTTTCCATATCAAAGAGTGAGTACATAAAGTACAATTCATACGAAATGGTTTAAAAGCCATTTTAATGATTTTTGTACGAAAAATAACACATATCAGGTGTAACGGGGGACACCAAATGTCACACTTTTGGACCCCTAATTTATAGAAAGACCCTCCTGGTACTCTATTTTCATTGAATGATTGCTAATTTCACGCACTTAAAAATTAAAAACAACTTGAATTTTTTTCTAATTATTGCCAATTGTGTACCACTTTCCATGCAGGTGCCATAAGATTGGTGCGTAAGATGATTGCAAGGAAGGATAAGTTCTTCAATCGCTACATCATCAAGGGTTGTCTCTTGGAGCCTGTGGTACGAGCATTCAAGAACAACGGCAACAAGTACAACCTGCTCAACTCGGCCATTATTGAGCTCTTTGAGTTCATCAGATTAGTGAGTGCCATATGCCTTTTACCTTTGTTTTAAGACTATGATACCAAGACATGTTTCACCATTTGTAAATTATTTTAAATATTCTACAATTTCTTTAAAATTTTGTTAACTTGAAAAAGCCATTTTTAAAAATGCATAAAAATGTCACACTTTGGCTCCTGTTTTTATGGAAAGACCCACATATACATGTAGTATTTTGCCTGCCCTCGCCCCTCCCCCCACCCCACCCCCACCACCACCCCACCCCACCCCCACCCCCACCACCACCACCCCACCACCCACCACCCCATCTCTTAAAGACCTATCGCACACTCCTTGTGATGCCCATTCCTTTGTCTGTGGTAAGACCACACTATCATCTTTTTCTTCCCCCTGTTTATTTCAGGAGGACATCAAGTCTTTGATTGTCCATATTGAAGAGACGTACAGCAACGTGTTTGACCATGTTGACTATGTAGGCACATTTAAGGGACTAAAACTGAAATATGAACAGCATGTCGACCGTATGAACAACAAGCCAAACATGGACAGGTATGTTTCCTATATGGGTCATTCATGAAAATGGGGTAACTGATGGTTTTCCCTTATTCACTAGGAAAATAATGCATGCCTTTCACTCGGTATGCAATAAATGATTTTTAAATTGAAGACAAAGTTTGATAAACCTTTATTACTCTAGTAGCTCATGGTGCTGTTGTATGCAATTTAATGTCCAGAACTAAACTCTTCAAGAATCCACTAATTGAAGGTCCAGGAACAATATTTGGTTGGTAACACATTTCCCACTGACGGCGAAATAGCTGAAATGGCCACGCCCCTATTTTTTTGGGCCACGCCCTTTTTGAGCGAAGTACTACCCATCCTAGGAGGTTGCCCGACCACTCAAAATGTGCGCAATGGCCACATTATGGGGGGTCAGTAATACATTTTCATATCCAAAAGTAAATGGTTTGTAAGATAATTGCCAAAAACCGATTTCAGCATGTTACGCACTACAATTGTATAATACATGTAACACCAAGGCCACAACATATGTATGACACTACATATGTTACCTTTGTACCTTTTGTGGGAGCGCGTGTGGTCTAGTGGGTATGAAGCGGGACTCCCAATCAGAGGTGGTGGGTTCTAGCCCCACTATGACCAACGCGCCTGTGTCCCTGGGCTAGGCACTTAATCCCAGTTGCCTCGTCAACCCAAGCGATATTTGGGAAGCTGTTAAGGGGAATGCCACAATCTAACTGCTGTTAGGATTGAGCGCCTGGCCAGCAGCCACCTAGTTGAAGCGAAATGGTTCTGGTGATTCCCTGATGGCAGCGGTAATATTGGTAACAGCGCCAGGAGCACCCCGCAATATAAGAATCCACCATTATTATTATTATTTTGCATATTGTTCCTATTTTGGAGTATTTGGATTTCTACACTTTTTGCCTTACTATAGCCACAAAACGTCACATTTTATGTTCCTTTCTCTGCAAGTGCACGTTTTGGTACTTATACATGATGTTGGGCATTTGCATGGAGGAGGCAGGTCATCGGGCCTGCACGATACTGGCAGTATCACTGGTGTTATGCCAACATCCGTTGCTTCATACCCATACTGGAGTGGATCTGGTTTGGTGACTGCAGGAGTTGGGGCTTGCAACCACATCTTACACTGCAGATATGCTCGCTTTACATGTATGTGTTCTCGTAGCGTTGATGAACAGCACACAAGCTGGTTGAAGTCCAGTTCTTTCTTGGAGTTGTGGTACTGCTCCCATCGATATTTATCGAAAGTGGAACAGTCGGTCTTATTTAATCCAGACACAATCTTAGCATTGCTTGTTATCTGTGGTGACCGTTCTTTTACACCAAACCCTTCCATGCCAGTAGGGGAATTGGCTGAGAGTCTTTTCAACAGCATTCTTGCTACAGGCTCCGAGTCCACAAGAATAGACATTATTGTTGATGTTTATCAAAAATCATCAATCAAGCAAATGGAACGGACACAGAGAAGTTCTTCAGAACAAATCACTATCACAGTTAGGTCTGACAATCAAAAACTCCCTGTCGATCTTGATGTGTTCTGGAGCTCATTGTTGAACAAAGTTCGGTTGCAGGAGTATGTCTTCAAGTGGATGCTGCAGAATGTCGAGTCGGACAAGGAGATCTTCTTTGGAGGAGTATATGGGGGTGAATGCAGGAACACGACCGAATCATGTTCCATATTAATGATGGTGCTGTGAAACACGGGGTTCAATCAGTCTTGGTTGACTCACCTGACACGCATGACACAGAGTCTTTGTCAACCTCAACTTCCACTTCAACAAAACCTGGCAACTACAAAAGCTGTAGTATACGTGAAGCTTGGTACTAACCGGAAAACAAAGAAAACTGTACCAGTCCACCTGTTGGTTGATCAACTGGACAACGGTTTGGTGTCGTGTCTCCCAGCCATTCATGCTCTCAGCGGTTGCGACAGTACCAGCAAGGTGGGTCCAAAGCTGTCTGGCCTGAAAGCATCCATGGATCTCTCCCTACTGGAAGGGTTTGGTGTAGAAGAACTGTCACCACAGATAACAAGCAATGCTGAGAAGTTCCTTGTGTCTGGATTAAAGAAGACCGACTGTTCCACTTTAGATGAATATCGATGGGAGCAGTACCACAACTCCAAGAAAGAACTGGACTTCAACCAGCTTGTGTGCTGTTCATCAACGCTACGAGAACACATACATGTAAAGCGAGCATATCTGCAGTGTAAGATGTGGTTGCATGCCCCAACTCCTGCAGTCACCAAACCAGTTCCAATCCAGTATGGGTATGAAGCAACGGATGTTGGCATAACACCAGTGATACTGCCAGTATCGTGCAGGCCCGATGACCTGCCTCCTCCATACAAATGCCCAACATCATCATGTATGAGTACCAAAACGTGCACTTGCAGAGAAAGGAACATAAAATGTGACGTTTTGTGGCTGTAGTAAAGGCAAAAAGTGTACAAATCCAAATACTCCAAAATAGGAACAATATGCAAAATAATAATAATAATGGTGGATTCTTATATTGCGGGGTGCTCCTGGCGCTGTTACCAATATTACCGCTGCCATCAGGGAATCACCAGAACCATTTCGCTTCAACTAGGTGGCTGCTGGCCAGGCGCTCAATCCTAACAGCAGTTAGATTGTGGCATTCCCCTTAACAGCTTCCCAAATATCGCTTGGGTTGACGAGGCAACTGGGATTAAGTGCCTAGCCCAGGGACACAGGCGCGTTGGTCATAGTGGGGCTAGAACCCACAACCTCTGATTGGGAGTCCCGCTTCATACCCACTAGACCACACGCGCTCCCACAAAAGGTACAAAGGTAACATATGTAGTGTCATACATATGTTGTGGCCTTGGTGGTACATGTATTATACAATTGTAGTGCGTAACATGCTGAAATCGGTTTTTGGCAATTATCTTACAAACCATTTACTTTTGGATATGAAAATGTATTACTGACCCCCCATAATGTGGCAATTGCGCACATTTTGAGTGGTCGGGCAACCTCCTAGGATGGGTAGTACTTCGCTCAAAAAGGGCCTGGCCCCAAAAAAGGGGCGTGGCCATTTCAGCTATTTCGCCGTCAGTGGGAAATGTGTTACCAACCAAATATTGTTCCTGGACCTTCAATTAGTGGATTCTTGAAGAGTTTAGGTCTGGACATTAAATTGCATACATCACCACCATGAGCTACTCTAGTATATGAGGCACCTTTTTATTTAGCATGATATTAAGCCTAGCGTACATCGACATTGTCAATGCACTCTAGGCTTTACTGGGTTGCCGTGTCGATGTGCGCGTTCTAAAAACTGGATGTTGCGCAACTGATGAGCGTGCTACGCACACATCGACAGCAACTGATCAGTTGAGTTGCTTCCAGTTGCAATGTTGATGTACGCTAGGCTTTAGGTATGTCATTTAATGGCATTTCATAGATCCAAAAAGCAAAATATTGGATGGCTTTTGAGGGTGATATGAGGATTTACTGCACAATGAGAATTTACTGAACAAGCCGAAGGCGAGTTCAGTATTTTTTTATGACAAGTGCGGTATATTCTCTTATCACCCGAAAAGACATCCAATATTATTACCGTTATATAAAATGAAGCTTATATCTTTGTTTTGAAAGATTTCCGCAAGATTTTTGTCTGGTGTTGAAAACTTGAGTTCATTTCTGACGTTTACCACTGCATGTGCTTTTGTTAGTTGAATGGTTGATTGGTTGAATGGTTTATTCATCTCTTCGACCCCACAAAAGAGGGTATGAGAGCCAATAAATTACAGTCAGATAAGAAAAATAAACTAATTAAAAGTGAGTTACAGGCATTATACAAATAAACAGTTAATTAATTGAATTTTGACATAATCATCTTAATAAATTTAGCTAAGTTACATAGTTGATTTGAGCTGCGTACATTGAACAAAAGTCCCAGTTTGTCAGGATTTGGTCTAGTCCAATAAAATCTCTTGATAAGGGTGGATCTTTCGTGAGTGAGAGACGGACAAACAAGAACATAATGAAATTCATCACAGTTAATGTGGCTATTACACAGTGGGCAAATGTTGACTACTGAAGAATTAGGAACATAACGAGTCTCAGTATACGGGAGATGATGGTTGCCAGTTCGAAATCGGGCAAGCACTGTTTTACAAGAGTTATTTAGTTTGATAAGATAATTTTTAAGGCATTTATCAGTTTTAATAATTCTATAAAACGAGCAAAGTCTGTTACTTGATAAATCACTTTCCCATTTCTGGTTTGCAACATCCTTTAGCCTACGCTCTAAGCATTTAGAAAGTCTACTTTTATGGCTCGCATTGATATTAGTACTATTCCATAACATAGAGTACCCAGTATCATCTAATAACGTTTTCATACAATCAATCCATTTAGAGCGCACAATATTATGATCGTATAAAGTTCGCATGAGACGATACATGACATTTAGTTAGTGTTGTACAGTATGTTTTTTAACTGTGCACACTGAAGCCTATTTAATGGCTCTCAACTCACCCCAAGTAATATGTCTTTTCTTGCAGTATTCGGCAGACGACCATTCTCCAAAACAGCCGATATCGGCGAGACGCTCGCGCCTTGGATGAAGACGAGGAACTGTGGTTTGATCGCGAGGACGATACCGAGGATTCGGAGGTCGAAGTGCCCCTGGCGGAGAGCTTGAGCCCCTTCAGGTCTGCAGTGGCCGACCCGCAACTAGAATCACTCAGTAGATTTACTGATATCAAAAAAGGTAGGAATGACAGATAGTGGTGACATGGCAGTTTGGTTGTTTCTTTTCAGTGGTGATTAGGCACCATACCAGATGTTGCGTTCGTTACTTTGTTTTTGAGAGAAAATATGGGTACATAGGGAGTATACCAACTGTGCCTTATACATGTAGCTTAGTTGGTAGAGCGTCTGCCCGGTGAGTCTGAGGTCTCGCGTTCAAATCCCGATAAGGCCCTTACAATTTTTCTCTCATCCCAAGTTTGGTAGTTTCATTTCACTGGTGATCAGGCACCATACCAGATGTTGCGTTCGTTACTTTGTCCAGTTGTGCTACCATGCAACACTGAGAAAATATGGGTCCATAGGGAAAACCTGAGGGATTATACCAACTGTGCCTTATAGCTCAGCTGGTAGAGCATCTACCCGGTGAGTCTGACGTCTCTGGTTCCAAGTTTGATGGCAGAGTTATAAAGTTAAACCACTGTTAAAAGCCCAATTTATTATTTGCAAGATGAAACCCTTTGTGGATTTCTGGACTAAGGGCATACTGAATACAAATGTTGGTAAACTAGCCTGAAGAAATTTCAGCTACATAGATGCAACAACGCTTCAGAAAACCTTTAAAATCCATGCATAGTTTTTGTGTTAAGTGAACCGTAAAAATGTGTGCGCACACACTTTGTTTTAAAACCACCTGTTGTCGTTAATTCCTCACAAAACGTACCATCTTTAACGGATATCTTCCATGTGTCTGCACGTTAATTTATTTTCTGCCCGTAGAATGTCTTTCGTCACGTAAAACCTTGGTAACAATTATAGTGACGTGTCATACAGAAGTTACATGACCACAGTGTATTCTATCATGGTTTAACATTACGTTGCCCGTCCACACGGGACTTTCCAGCGACGTAAAAAGGGGCGTTCACACTACCGCATCGCATAAGGGCCCATTCGCCAATCTTTCCAAAATAGAAAATTCAACTCCGAAACATGGGGCTTCTCTGATACCTCATTGGCTGCGCAGTGGAAAGGTGAGCAACATGCCGCTCAAACCAGTTTCTGTAGAAACCAAAGACACAGGCGCGCTCAAAGCCATCTTTCCGCGTTAGTGTGAACGCCCCTTATTTCTTCTGCAACCCATCTTGCCTGTGAAATGTACAGCAATGGAGCATAAAACTTTCAGAAATTTACCAGCTGTCCACATTTAGATCAACGTTTAAATTACTAGCTTTAGTCCAATGGGTATTTCAAGCCCTGCATTTTAACCTGGCTGGTCATGCAAATATACATACAGTGATGTGCACAATTATTCGAACACCAGCTTATTTTGGTAAAAAGATGGTAGAACTGGCAGATACAAAAGAAAAAAATCTTCGTACACCAGGCATTGTAGGGCATTGAAAGAGCGTAACCAGATCACATTTTTGAACCCCTCATTATTCCCCATGGGTGTTGAGATTTTGATACCATATCATTTGTCATATTTTCTCATTACCATTCTAAAATGTTGTGCTCTCAATCCATATATTTTCAAGGATATCGACAAAAAACCACAAATGTTTTGTAAACTAATTTATCCGGTTCCATAAAGCAGTGCAGTAATTACACCGACTTTTTTGCTTCCACATCTAAATTGGAGATTGCAAATTTCCTGTCTTCTTCCCATGAATAGTATCTTGGGGAGGTATTTTATATGATTGTTAGGTTAAAACGAAATTCATTTGCGGAAAAATCTGAACACGCTCCTTTTAAATATCTTCTTTTTTTTCGGATGTCAAGTGTTTAAATAATTATGAACACCACTGTAAATATATATATATTTTTTTTCCAAACTAGCTTCAGAGAACATCTTATCAAGTAAAGACCCCATGAACAGCAACGGTCGACCCACAAGCCCAGTGCGACCCGCCACCGGTACCCTGACGCGGACGGTGTCCACGCCGCGCCCCGGCAGTCCGGTCAACGTCGCAGCGAGTAAAAAACCAGCCAGTGAGCAACCTCAGGAATCAACCATTACCAAAGAAGCCGCAGACTCGACGCCCGACGTTAAGGCCACGATTTCTGTTACGACAATTGCGTCGTCAAATACTGTCACTGCTAAGGTGGGTTTAAGAGTATTGGTTTGTGGGCATTGTACCGGATTTTTATTGTACGTTTAACACTGGCTTGGGGCCTGGATGCTGATAATGTGTCCAGACCCTTTACCGGTTTTTAACGTACTATTTAAGACAGGCCAAACCAGTAAAACTCGCCAACTCTTTGACATTACACTTCACTTTTAAAGTGGTGTGTGCGAGTTGATTTTATTCAATCGTGCGCATTGCACGCACACGGCCTGGTAAACTTACTTAATTTTTGTCACACTGCGTTACATTTGCTTTCAGGCATGTGAGGTTTTAGTGTGTTTTCCATACACGCTGAAACTGACTAGGGCGCTGCCGTGGGCCAGACAAGAAAGTGTTTAAAACCAGCTGGGCCTTAATCGCCCGATAAAGACTGCCCACGTGACGTGCTCTTGGCTAATAGGCATGCATAAACATATTTATGAATTAGGGATTAAAAGTGGGTCTGACCAGTCTTAAACATATGCAAGGGCCCCTAGCCGGTTTTAAACAGATTGTTTAAGACTTCCCAAACCGACTTTTAATCCCATTCATAAATACCTTTTTTGTGTAAATTGGTAAAACTCACCAAAATTATCTTGTTGTTGCATTCACTTTTTCGCTTCATCTTGTTTGTATGTTCAATGTGCTAGCTATGCGTCGAAATGTTTGTTCGATTGCGCGTAATGCAGGTATGTTGTCTACGCACACACACGAAAGGGTAGATGGCAAAGTGCACATTTTGCTGTCGGGAGCGTGCAGTCTTCGTGTGCGTGTTCCATACGCTTACTAGGGCGCAGGCAGAAACGCGAGCCAGCCAGTTTTAATCACTGGTTATTATCGTTCGTCTAAAACCGGCCACGTGATGTGTTCTCAGCCAATGGGGATGCGTAAACTGTCAAAGGTATTTATGAATATGCGTTAAAAGGCCCCAACTAGAAGACTTTACAAAATATGTCTAAGACTTTACAAAATGTAATCATCCAGAGACGCCCAGTAAATAGGTTGAGCTCCTGACTCTAGATGCATCTCAAAATCTCTGAGGTTGTTAACTGACAACCCAGGAGGGTTTTAATTTGTCAGGAGTTACAAAATCAGCCATTTTTTCCAGGAAATATGTTCCAAAACCAGAAAGGGTTGGCAGCTCTGGATCATCCACTACAATTGGGCTGTAAAATCGGCCCCAACTCAATTTGAGTTTTTTACAGATTCAGAAAGAACAACGACCTCTAAGCTTTAAAACTATGCTTGTTTTAATTTCATATGATATTCAAAAGTAAAGTTACAGTTCACTACAAATGCAAAACAATTGTGCTTAAAGAGCCCTGAAATGCTAGATAACTTTATGCACAGTTTTTGCTGAATACGAAGGACTACATGTACTTGTTTAGAAAGACAATACTACTGTTCATTTAGATGCCCCATGCATAAACGGTGGCATTTTTTTAACTTTGTAAATTCCTTTACAGAAACTCACAAAAAGAAGGTGCTGTTTATGGCATGTCACTTTAGGAACACACAGCAGAAAAGCAAACAAAAACATACATGTAAGACATTAAACTGTTTGTGTGGAAGATTGCTACAGTTTCCAGCCGTAGTTTTTTTTTCATGGCTTACAGCAGGCAACATGTAAAACAAACCCAAACAATCATGGATTACAGATGTTTCTGCAAGAAATATTTTGTGTACTGTTGAATGAGATTTTCCTGTGTTTGCCCAATATGTAAATTTCATTAATGATTCCCATTTCTCCATTCCATTTACACCCTTCCAGGTTGGCATGGTTGGATTAGTCGACTACCCAGACGAAGACTCCGATGAAGAAGAAGATGACGACATTGAACCCCCCTCCAAAAGAGCTCGCATCACCTCCTAGCCCCCCTCCCCCTTCAATCACTCCCCAGTCCCTCTGACCTAGCCTGACCTACGAGAACTATCCCACTTTGGGTCCAACATCATAAGGAGCTTGTCATACATGTAGCTTGTGGTCTTCGGAATCTATAGAATTCAAATTTGGTACCATTTCTGTATTTTCATATTGAAATAATATACTGCTCACACACAAAAACTCAAACAATTTTTTTCAGGCCTTGATTTTTATTTTTTTCTAATGTAAATCATATAATAAGGAATATCTGTACGAATAAGTGATTATTTTTAGGGATTATGACCCAGGGACTGCCGGGGTGAATAAATTCAATACAAATGTGGACAGATGTCCATGAGCTTGGGAAACCTGGATGCAGTAAAAAGTAACTTGGCTCCACCGGGATTCGAACCGCTAACCTTCTGCTCAACGTGCAGACACCCTACCAATTGAGCTATGAAGCCAACTGGTGGTCTCGAATCACGGTAGTGCAGTTGTTCCTCACTGATTGGGATTGGCTATCACGTGAGCTTAGCAAGCCCTACAGAGGGATAAACCCTCCAAGAGATCACTTAAGATACGCCCCAAACCCCTCCCCGGCTTGCCCCAATTATGAATAAGTGATTATTTTTTTGGGAATATCTGAAAAGTTTTATCACTCATCGGATATGCTTTATCATTTCCTATAGAAAACACCAAAAATATCAAGGTCTGAAAAATTCGGAAATATTTTGGAAAATTTCATTTTTCTTCTTCTGTGAGCAGTATACACTATGAGCAACTAACAATGGAAATTGAGCACAAACCATTGTTATTAATAATGGTTTGTGCCCAATTTCCATTGTTAGTTGCTCATAGTGATAGTATAACTGACGCACACCCTACTGTTTCTTTAACCTCTCTGAAAAACAACAATCCTTGGAATTCTTGCCATGGCTTAAGAAGGCTTAAGGTGGATTTATACTGAGCACTTTGCTTTGAGAAAAAGCGGTGTGGAGGTGAATTTGGAGTGAAACGACTCACTGAAAATCACAGAATCAACTTGGGCCAAAATGTTGTTATTCTGTGATTCTCAGTGCGCCGTTTCACTCCAAATTCCTTCCATGTTGCTTTATGCGCGAAAAGGCTGTGTGAATCCTCCCTTATTGATAGCTTTTGACTACGTGCAACATACAGCCACACGCGTACACGCGCGCGCCAATGGACTCATAAAAAAATACCCACCAGCGTATTTTCATTCGAAAATGCTCACGCGCGCTGCTATTCGTTCAAATTATTGAGCAATGTACTCGGCTTGTAAAAAACGAAAGTATTTTTACTTGATCACAATTTAGCCTGAAAAAAAACAGTTTTATCTTTCTCGATACAACAGCCGTGGCGCAACAACATAAAGCAAGGTTAAGTAACAGAGGTAAGTTTTGCTGGTTAGCACTCGGGCCACGTGGGTCATGATTGTCAAATGACACCCAAAATGGTGGAAGGCGTGACGTCACCGTAAAGCTATCAATAGTGGCCTGTAAGGACTTGTGTTACCATACTAAAACCGTGTCACAAATGGCAGCATTTTTTTTATGGACATAACTTGTACATTGTGCTTAAAAATGGTGTTCATCGACTTGATCATGTGTGAATCGAATGTGAATGGAATTACTGCAGCACGTATTAGCAGACACAAATTTATTGATTTAAATGGCTAGGAGTTTGCCAAACGTAAATAACCAAATTTTGAAAACTCAATTTCTTGAAATTCATTGAAGCAATTTTTTTTTTGTAAGCAATGAACCAAACTCTACAAGAGCTACACTGATTTTCAGACCAAATCACTTTAGACCATGTTGACCTTTGACCTTTTGCAGGGTCAGGACATTTTTAAATGTGTGTACATTTTGTTTTTACAACTGCGGCAGTTATGTGTAAATGGACGATAGTGCCTGGTAACCTTTGTTTTTTGCTTTGTTTTATTATACAATTGCTCAAAGAACGTTCCCTAGAAATAACACATGACATAAACATGCATTTGTCCAAAAATTGTCAAAAGTCGTGACTCGACGTGAAATAAAATTAACTCCTTTTATGACAAAGTGAAGTGGGACTTTAGACGTTAGCAGTAATTTTTTTTTTTGTAAAAGTGAGTCGGAATTTGTTTTAGCCAGATGTAAAAGGAGTTTTGACGTTGGAAAATATCTTTGTGACATTTTTTAAAAGTGTGTCTCCGTTATACATGACTTAGCACAGTCGTGAGTACTTCCAGTTACCATACGTAGATGTTGGTTTTAATTTTGCTGAAATTGTGTGTACATTTTGAAGTAGATAGGCAGGTGATAAATAAGCGAACAGTCTTAAACGGGGTTGTAGTCGAGTCCATCACAAGTCCAGAGCCGATAAAATCGAGTCCCCCACCAGTAACAAGAAGCAAAAGATGAACACGCACAAAAAAATGCCTTTGTTGGAGTCATTTGAATAGCTTGTGACTTGAATTAAGACGGGGGACTTGTGGGGGACTTGTGGGGGACTTGTGAAGACTTTCCGAGGACTCGCGATGGACTAAACTACAACCCTGATCTTAAAAGAGCTTGTTCAAATTTCTCCAGAAAATTGACTTCGTTCTAACCTAACAATCATATAAAATACCTCTCGAAATACTATCCATGGGAAGAAAACAGAAAATTTGCAATCTCCAATTTGGATGTGGAAGCAAAAATGTTGGTGTAATTACTGCACTGCTTTATGTAACCAGATAAATTAGTTCAGAAAACATTGTTTTTTGACGATATCTTTGAAAATATACTGATCGAGAGTGCGAAATTTCAGAATGGTAATGAGAAAAATATGACGAGTAATATGGTATCAAAATCTCGACACCCATGGGAAAAATGGGGGGTGATTGGGTGGGGGATGGGCAAAAATGTGATCTGGACACGCTCTTTTAACTTTGCAAGTACATGTATTCCCTTTTTGTCCAACAATGAGTTTATTTTGTTTATTTCATCTACCAAATCAACGGCATCAGTGACCCAATAGACCTATGACATAGTGACGTCACGCAATGTTTACCGCGGTGCACTATGGGTGAAATGTGGGGACGAAATCTCTGCATTGCTAGTTTGCACAATTATTGCAGGGCCATTTTCGCCGCCTTTTGAGGCCTTAAAAGTTAAAACCATAGTTCCGGCGTCCGTCGTGGGCTTAACTCACGCAGGCACAACTAAGTTGACACGAACCATTTTAGAAATTTACAATCTTTGTTTTTGACATTTCTTTGCCAGCGAAGCGGTTAGTAAAGTTCACAAAGTTACGTGCATAATACGCTAGGCGCTATGCATGCAACGCATGCAAACTAGAGATGCAGAGATTTCGTCCCCACTTTTCACCCATAATGCACCGCGGTAAACATTGCGTGACGTCATTACGTTTCAGGTCTATTACAGATTGGTGTTTGAGAGAAGACGGAAATGTTCAGTTTTGGACTTTGGAGGAAGAGCCCAACATGTGTGTGCAAGGCCAAGGGTGAATTCGCACTGACTGTTTTTCATGCGTTAACGCTTATAAATTTGGTTTGAAACAATACACTAAAAACCACAGAATCAACTTAAACGGCAAGAGTTTTTGTGAATGTGATTTTCAGTGCGTCGGTTTACATCAAATTTCCTCCACGCTGCATTTTCTCAACGTGATGCGCATAAAATTTACGCACGTTAACTTGTGAAAAAAGGTGGATGTGAATCCACATTTAAGGAAAACACCACATAATCAAACGGGGTATGAAAACCCAAATCCACATTCTGGCCTGGATGGGATTCGAATCGGGGCCACAGAAGTGAAAGGGCGGGGAAACTACTGCTTTGCCAACCTATTAAAAGCCCCATCACTATGTTCAATTCTTAAGTCTTTGTATGGTTGAGTAACTTGATAAGCCAAAAGGGGAATATTACGGAAGCCTGAATTTCACCACACTTCATAGCAGGGTTGTAGTCGAGTCCGTCACAAGTCTACAACAAGTCCCCGAGTCTTAATTCAAGTCACAAGCTATTCAAATGAACTCCAACAAAGCCATTCTTTTGTGCGTGTTCATCCTTTGTGTCTTGTTACTGGACTTGTACCTGACTTGTACCTGCTTTATAGGTCATGCTGATCAAGCTGGTCAGAAAGTGCATGTCTTGAAGGGGTATCGGAGGCCATTGGCTAATGTCGAGATAGTCGTTCATTTTGGGGAGGAGTTCAAGTTTTTGTACACAAATGACAAAACTGTTTTTTTGCTGTTACGTTTTTATTACTATCTCCTCGCAATAGACTACTAAAGTGTGACGTCAGTTGCCATGGTAATGCATAGATTTTGCCCAGTTAACCCCGTCCTCTTGGATATTGTTGCTATGCCTCACGCGCTATCGTCAAAATGGCGACACAATGCAATGGGACTTTTAACGGAAAGCACAGATTCATTGGAGAAAACTCAAAGGTATTCATGTTTCAGGGTCGACAGTTATCTTAGAACACACTGAGTAAAGGGCCAGTAACGGGGATGTCATATCATAAAATACGTACCTTTGAACAACGAAACGACCGGCCTTGAAACCAAAAATTCACCTGGATCACTGCATACAACACTGTACAAACTGTATGTTGTTGTGTTGTGAGGCAAGGCAATTTGACCTATGTAGGCGCTGTCTGCTAGCTCTGTTGTGATTGGTGGCGGGTTCGGCTTGATTGACAGGTCGGAACTATGGATTGGGTCAAAACTGGTAATCGGAAACGTACATTGCTAAGGCACAGGGAAACGGTTCACTGGTTTTAGTGTAGACTCGGTAACCGTGGCAAAACACAAAATGGTCACATTTTCACTTTAGTACTCTATACAGTCCAATCTCAGTGTATATGTACATAGGAACTGCGATCTTAACACACGTCACATCCGTAGTTTGAATGCATACCAACTACTCATCTCGTGGTCTGTTGTCTCGTGATATAGATTGTATCGATTAGCTGCCATCTCGTGGGGCAACATTTGAATTTGTCAACATTTTAAGCACAGAATGTGCAACAATGCGCGTCCTCGCTGAACAAAGAAACTGCCCTACAAGATGGCAGCTATTCGATACAGTCTATAGCCTACATCGTGAGACAGCAGTGGCCTGTTTTGGCAGCCATAATCTGAAACATGTTTCTGACATAACTGCAGATTCATCCAGTGGTTGGTTTTGGTTATTGGTTACATGTTTCTTGTTATGGTCGCAAAAACAAGCCCAGATAAGTATTTATTCGATATTCATTTCTTTGTATAGTTTGAATATGTTTGCATATCAGTAACTTACAGTGAAATATTGGTAAGTTAAGCATAGTTGTACATGGTTTGCTATGGTTTTGACAGGATAGATTCTAAAATTGAGTTAACAAAATTTTTGAGTTTATCGGAATCTGCCTCGCCAAGATTACACTGCGTCTCAAGGTTTTAATGGACGATTCAATGAACTTTATTTCCATTTTCGATGTCACATATGACTGTCTGTCACCCGACTATCAATGAAATTTTATTGTAATTCAAACTACTTGTTTTTGTTCCTCTGTTGAACCAGTGTTGTACAGAGCCTAATTGTGTCTGTAAATAAATATTTTCTTCATAAAATGGCGAGTGAATGGTTTCCTTTTTTTAGTTCTTACCGTAATTATATATTGGATGGCTTTGAGGTTGATATGAGAATATACCGCACGAGTCATGAACATACTGAACGAGCCGCAGGCGAGTTTGTTATTTTCATGACGAGTGCGGTATATTCTCATATCACCCGAAAAGACATCCAATATTATTGTTATATAGGATGAAGCTTTGTTTTGAAAGATTTCTGCGAGATTTTTTGTCTGTTTGGTGTTGAAAACATCAGTTTCCAACTGCATGTGCTTTTGTTATTGTTGTACAGTATTTTGTGTTGCTGTACTCTTGCGCGCGTAGCACACACGTGCAATCCATTCACTCGATGCACGTGTACGCGTGTTCTTGGGTGCGCCAAGTGTGCACACACATCAGATTGGAGCACTGTGCTGCACAGTATCCACAAAAGCTTCATTTTATATACCGGTAATGATATATTATATTGCGGTCTTGTAGTCATTCACTCGACGCACGTGTACGCGTGTTCTTGGGTGCGCAAAGCGTGCACACACATCAGATTGGAGCACTGTGCTGCACAGTATCAGAAACGCACGGTATCCACAAAAGCTTCATTTTATATACCGGTAATCATCTATTATATTGCGGTCTTGTAGTCTTTTCTCAGATCTAAGTGAATAACAATTTATAACATGCCTCTTTCTGATTATTAATCCTGACTGGCTGAAACGCAGTCACGTGAGGTTCACTAATCTAAGCTAGTGCAGGAAATTTGCACCAGCGTGGACTAGATTTCAAGCGTATCAAGCTTCAAGGTTTTGTACACATGATCTTACGTAATGGTAGAGAACCTAATTCATTGCCATTAATCAGCCGTAAAATACAAAGCTTTAACTTTTTTCCCCAAAACCTTCAACACACAAATACATAGTTTCCCCACGCCCCACCCCCCAAAAAAATAAAAATAAAAATCATGTAAAAACAATATTTAACGACTCTACTAAAAAGTTTATAGTCCTAATTGATAATATGTTAACAATACCTCATATATTGTTTTTCATGACTTTTGTTTAAAATTGCCTAAAACGTGCTTTTACTAAACAAAATGTACATCACCCTCACTTTGGCTTAAAACATCTTTTAAAAAATACACCGGCTGGACTAATATTCATGTGAATTAAATTTACGGTATATGTACAGCCTTGGAAAAAATTATTGGACCATCGACAAACTGACAACAAAAATAAGTACATAACAATTTGTTAAGGAATGTCTTATAGCAATAATCAATGCCATGTAAGCCTCCTGAGCTAATGTCTATTGTCCGAGACCAAACATCATAAACATAAGCCCGATTGCTGACAAAGAGAAATGATTTTTATTAATAGTTCAAGGCGTAGGTGGTCCAATAATTTTTTCCAAGGCTGTATACTAAAAAAGTTGTACACAAGCTTCACGATAGGCCATCAGTGCAGCCAATTGGTTGGCATGGATTTGCCCCACTGCATTGTTGGGAAAAAGAGGAGCAAACACCAGATTGTTGTGGTGCACCAGCTGGATGCCTAGATAGCTCAGTGGGTAGAGCAATTGGCCATGTATGCCAAGGACCTGGGTTCGAATCCCAGTCGGGGCACTGCAATTTTCTCGTGTTTCTAAATTCATCTTTCAATTATCCTGTCATATATATATATACCTTCAACAAGCATAAGTGCAAATTTTCATGAGATTTTTCACATGATCGTATTTGGCAGGGTTTTAGTCGAATCCATCACAAGTCTATCACAAGTCCAGAGCCGATAAAATCACAAGTCCGTAACAAGTCCCGCACAAGTCCGTCACAAGTCCAGTAACAAGAAGCAAAGGATGAACTTGTGAAGGACGGAATTGATAAGGCTTGTGAGGACTTGTGATGGACTCGACTACAACCCTGGCATTTGGTCTCATGGCTTTATTAAACATGAAAGCCCACTTTATCATTTGCACCGGAATGAGTTATAATGGGAAACCATTATACTCAAAGTGATTACCAGTATACACGAATCCGGTAACTACATGTAAGGACTCCTTCCCTGCGCGTCCGCCATAACTGGGGGCCATCCAGTGCCATGAAGTGTGCGTTCTGTGTTGTTGTTAAAATCGATTAGTGCACAACGCAATCCCTTGTGTGCACAGGCTTTAACAAAGAATGCGCAAATTGTCCGAAGTGACAACATAATGTAACGTACAATTCATGGCACTAGATGGCCCCCAGTTATGGCGGACGGACGGAGAACAGGTCCTCGGCTCGGTGTATAGAAAGGATAACAGATGCGTGTGCATGCACTTTTCACATCTGTTTAAGACTGCCCTCATACGATTAATATGTAATTTAGATTTAGTTTAATTGGCAGCATTCAAAACATATGGCTAGGTATTAAAATTACGTAAAAACTTGTGACAAAAAATGTGACCAAGTTGGTGTAAACAATATTCGATCGGACATTTGATCAGAATACTCGAATAGAAAATTATTCGAATTTGCACAGCCCTAGTAAATAACTTGTTGATAACTCTCTAACAAACAGTTTCCCCTCTTAAATATAAAAAACATGTAAAACCACACAATATACTCAAGGTGATTACTTCGTTAAACTTATTGAAAACTTGGTAAAATACAACACAAAAATTGAAAAGCTCAATACAATCAAATTACTTGATTCAATAAAAGTGAATACCATTAAAAGTAAACAATACAAATAAACCAGCTAATCTAAATTCATAGGATAAATCGCTGCGTTAAAGCATGTTATAACCACACATCCAACAGTACTTTGGAGTTGATTTTAAAAACAAAGTCCCCTTCAGTTGGAATATTATATTACCCGACTTGCAGTATCTATTTGCCAACTCACACTATACCACAAATCCCTACCTGATGACACAGCTGGCGGATGCTCTACTAGCTTAAAGAGCTAGAATCTCCCTTGATGAAAAATCCAGCATTTGCACCTTTTCCGATAGTCGACATATCCCAGCCGACTTACACCGCTGTTTATTTCAAATTGTCCGTTTTAAGTGGATAAATCGCAAGCAAAAGTGCGGTTTTCGAAAATGAATTTGTTTTGCGATTTCTGAAACGATTAGGTATTAATGATATGCGCATGACCCCGTGACGCAATCCTGAGAAACACGAGTAAACACTGTCGGCAGTTCCATACGTTTACACGCAAAAAACTCTGAAAACCGTCTCTGTTTGATGGTGTTTTTTGAAGATTTGTTCTCGTATAAAAAGCCAGAGATGTGCCCAGTAGTTGTGTGGTTGTATGCTTTACCAGACAGTCAGACACCATGAAAAAAAATAGCAGAAAGATTTTCTTTTCTATTACCAAGAGTCGCTCTTTCTAACTTGTACTGGCCGATGTTCAAACACGTGGGAACTACGGCCCGCAGGGACCGTTACATGTTGTACACAGACCGCTGTGAATACCGTTCGTTCCGTGACAAAACCACCCGTGGCAATGCACTAGTATTTACTTTAAAAGAGCTTCATTGTGAGCCACAATTTCACCGTTTTTTCACAAAAAAGGTAATCATTGTCATATTACATAAAGTGTTTTTCACGTTTGTCTTTTGAATTACAAGGACAAAACAGGCATGATTAACATTCCCTACGTGTATTTTCCATTCAATACTGCACAGGCCGTTTTGTGTTCTTTTCAGGATGACGTCAAAACCATGTTTATCAACAAACCAAGTGACCTCGAACATTTCAGAATTTCGGGTGAAGAGGGTCGGAACTGCTTTGCGTTTTAAGCAAAAGCCTGTCGATTTTTTGTGAAAAACAAGTTGTGATGGTGTTGTAGACACATACACCTCCATGATAAACAGGAAAACTAAAAAAATGTGAACAGGGGGGTACTAGCTGTTTAACTATAGGGCACAGTGGTATTTAATAATTCTATACCTGAAATACTTATCAGTCAGTCTTAGCACTTGATTGGTTTACTCTACCAGCTGCGCACTGTGATAGTTTGCCTACTCTCCCATGTATTCCTACGAGCGCATAATTATGACATTAAGGAAAAATTGGTGCTACACAAGAAAAAACAAAATGAATGTACCCTACAGAATGACTTCATCGCCTCGCAGCATATATGTTTTGGGGGCACTAACTAGTCCAATCTGGGCCTACTGTACCTTACAACCTAAATGGTGCAAAAATGTCCTCTAATGAATGGTAACCGACATAACTCTGTAAGTGTCTAAAAGGCAGGTCTTGTGGGACACTGAAACTTGAGTATGCAATATGGTAGCAACTTGAGTACTTAAACCACATGCATGTCGGTTTAATAGCCACAACAGACATTACTTTCACTGAGATGTTTGTACGTGCTTGAAATTCCCATGTCTCCATTCCATCATGCTCTACGCCTTAACGAAGGTAAAGGCACGTATAGTACAGGTACAGTATACTCATATTTTGGTGTCTAGTCAGACCTGCTAAGATACCTCTTAGAGGATCACATCTCTCCTATGACTTCCTTCTTGAGCCGATCCGCCAGGGCTAATCGCATCTTCAGCTTCTTGTCTTGTTCAGCGCTGGACGCCGAGTCAGGCTTAACCTCACCTGTTATGACAAGTAATAAAAGCAATGGAACAAAAACTGCAATTTGTGAAACTTTACGAGACAAATAGTAAGTCGTTTACGATCCAATATTGGCTCATACGGCCAGTACTCATCCCCCGTTTCCGTGGCATGGAGTGACTAGGACCAATGCTACATGTACTGGTCCTTCTGGATGGGATGCCAGTCCATCGCAGATCTACCCCCAGCAACTAGTTGGGTTTCCCGAGCCGTATTTGCTGGTACCCATTTATACATCTGGGTGGCGAGAGACAATGTGGAATGAAGTGTCTTGTCCAAGGATACAACGTAGTGCAATGTCAAGATTTCGAACCATGGACCTCTCGACCGAAAGTCCGACACGCTATCCACTAGACCACCACGTCTCCGCGTTACGAGACAAATCAGAGCACACAAATAAAACACGCAGGAAAAGAAATTCCTCTGAAAATTACTTGCGCTTTGTGCAAGTTGGCATTTAAATTAACTTGCACTTACAAAAAAATTTACTTGCGCTAATTGAAATCAATTCCAAAAGTGTTGGAATCGCCTTATAAGACTGGCACCCTCTCTCTCTCTCTCTCTCTTGAAGCTTACCTGATGTGACCTGACGTGCCGCTCTGGCCGATTTAGGTCGAGATGCAGCTTTAGACTGGGACTCTGTCTCTTTCTGAAAATTCTTCTCTCGTTCTTTTCTCTTCATTGCTATCAGGATATCGCGTTGTTTCTTCAAATACTCCGCACGTTTCTTCATTTCTACTGCTTCCGAAGATTGTACCTGTGCAATGAATCAATTAATAATTTTGACTATTCAAAAGGGAAAAAATGCCAAGTATCAAGAACTTTGTACCGTGTTTATCAAGTTTCTATGGCAGTGATAAGACAAGGTTCCCTTTTAACAAATGTTGCATCCCGTTTTGGGCTCAAGGTTCTTTTTGATAAAGTACGGTTTACCATTTCAAACATAGGGCAATTCCTAAAATTCAGATTTACATTTCAGAGACTTTGAGGACTTGTAATGCTTCACGTATTCAAGTTGTTTGATTTTAAACACATGTTCTTCAAGCATCATTGATGAAAGTGTATTTCCTGAAAAACTGATTGTAATGCCATTCTCAATAAGCGAGGTACATTAAAAAAACACCTCTGTTTCGGACGTACTCAATGAGTACGTCTGAAACCGAGGGTTTTTTGGACCTATTATTACTCCTGAATTTCAAAATGAGACATAATCATAGTAATAATTTGACCTTTCCGTTGGCCCAAGTTTTGGTCAAGAAATAAATTTAAAAATCGTAGCCGACAATTTTCTCAATTGTTGCGGAGGAATATTTTGTATACATACATGTATATTATTTTGTTGTACACTTATGTACGCATTATAAATGCTCGTGACTCAAAGAAGACCTACTATATTTCCCTAAAAGTTGAACGCAGTTTATCTGAATAAAGATACGTATCTATTGAAAAATGTTCTTATTGCATATTCATTTAAACACCCCCCTGGTAAAAATGGACGCTACCAAACCGTGGAGTGTGGTGCGTGGATTACCGTGATTGGTTCGTGCTATGGCAACAGCGTCAACACGCTTTGAATCGTGAATATTGTCGCGCAATCATGTTTCTCAAGTCGGTATACAGGTCGAAACCAAAATATATACTGCACATAAAAACGGCTATCGATCGTGTGCAGTAATGGCGTTAGACGGACAAAACACGACCGTATACCAAATTGGTTTCAAGTCTAGGGAAGACACACAAATGTAACCGCCGGTACCGACAGCGGTACTAGCGGGGTTTTTAGCGGTACCGCCGGCACGAAGGGAGAAACTACAATCTTCGTCCATTCGTACAGGCGGTATCGATAAAGAAAACCGCTGTCGGTACAAGCGTTTAGATTTGTGTGTTTTCCCTTACTTTTATTAAAATTAATTTCAAATTATATTTTATTTTATTTTATTTAAATTCAATTTTGATTTAAATTTAATTAAATTGTATTCAAAATTTGTTTTAAAAGTAGTTTGTTACAGATACTCACATTCGTTTGAGATGTTCTACCTTCACTTGCTGCAGCCTCTGCCTTAGCACTGCTCAGCCAGTTAGCCGCAGCCTCTGCTCCACTCACTGTACTCTTAGTGGGAGCGGCTTTGGCTACTGGTGTGGCTGTGGCTTTGGCTACTGGCATTGCTGTGGCTACTGGAGTGGATGTGGCTACTGGCTTTGTGCTACTGGCTGTACTGCTTTCTGTTGTTGATTTGGACTCTGATTTTGATGTTGAGCTTGAGGCCTGTAGAGTTTAATTGTAGGTAATCTTGTTAGTAGTGATAGGACTTTAAACCAAATTTTCAAATACTCGGTTTTGATTTTACTATCCAATTTCACATCTGAAATTCAAATATCTGAAACTGAACATGGAAAAAAATGGATCCTCCATTTTCAACTTGAAATAAAATCGATGACAAAAAGTGTGAAGCTATGAATGCAGTCAAGGAAAACATAATTGTTTTAAACAAAAGATATTTTGTCTTTTTGATAAAAGACAAGATACACAATTTTAGCTGGTAACCCATTTCTGCAACGCAAATAAATATTGTGCTGAGCAAAATTCTCTGCTTAACAACTCCATGAAATTGGCCTCTATTGATGAAGCCGCCAAGACATGAAATAAGCTCAATCACTGAGGTATTATATTTTATCTTTAAACTTTTTTCCTGTTAACAATTTAAAAAAAAAGAGATGAGACTTGTACCTCACTCCTCAGAGCTAAAGGTGGTAAACTGGGTGTTGTTTCAGCTGCTGTTCTTGGTGATTTGTTGGAAAGAGACAGGTTCAGTGCCTGAATAAAATTAAAGAAACAATGAACAAATACAACATAAGCTCACAGACGTTAGTTAACGGGAGGCCTGTATTGGCGATCATACATGTACTCATTTAACCAATAATGGTCTTTGGTATACCATGACCAAAGCTTGTTGATTTCGCAGATAAAGCCAGATGCAAAAAGACTTAGGGATTTTGTTGGCCAAGATTGGAAATGGGTAATTCCCAAAATTAGGGGTCCAAAAGTGTGACATGCTTTTTAAGATTTCCAAGTGTTTTTAATGATTAAAAGTGGTTTCCATGTAAAAAATAATTATTTTTATTTAAACAAATGCCACTTAAATTTAATGTTTGTGTGTAGATATGGCACCAAGGTTAATGCAAACTCATTCTACAGCCAATTTTCATTGGCGTAGGTAACTCGGGACACCAAACTCCTATTCAATACCATGGAACAAATTATAAGCCTTTGTGGTCTTTTGTTTTGAATATTTTTCAGGAATAAGAAAACAAAATATTGAAGAAAATTATGCTGCCCCCTATAATCACAGGCCACAGTACATTACTGAGAATTTGTGGTCATAAGTGGTGATTTTTGAAGCAGAGAGTGTCGTACGTAACTGGGACACCGAACATTTTGGACCCCTAATTTTGGGAATTACCCACATACGTGTCGTTTGCTTTGTTTTGTTTATTGTGTATAATTAAAAACGTGTATTTATATAATATTGGATGGCTTTGCGGGTGATATGAGAATATACTGCACGAGTCATGAAAATACGGGACTAGCCGAAGGCGAGTTTGGTATTTTCATGACGAGTTCGGTATATTCTCATATCACCCAAAAAGACATCTAATATTATTATTGTTATATAAAATAAAGCTTATGCCTTCTTTGTTTTGAAAGATTTCCGCACGATTTTTGTTTGTTTGGTGTTGAAAACTCAAGTTCTTTTCCAACGTTTACAACTGCATGTACTTTTGTTCATACTGTTATACAGTATTTTTTGTTACTGTACACACACGCACAATCTATTTACTTGATGCATGACGCACGCATACGCATATGCTTGGGTGCGCCCAGGGTGCACACACATCAGATTGGGGCTCTGTGCTGCACAGTATCAGAAATGCATGGTTTCCTCAAAAACTTAATTCTATAATAATGTATCATACTGTATTTGTGAATATTTTTAAAAGAGCAAAGCTGTGTGCATTATTTCTCCACACATTCTTAAATAATCAAAATATTTATGAATTAAAATGGTAGACTATATCAATCGACAAAAAAGAAAACGGCACATATGTAAGTGTGATTACTAGAAAAAAACTGTTGCTATGGCAACATATATTATCACAGGCCAACACAAATGGAGTACTGTGGTGACTTGAATGCAATCAAGCATGAAGGTGAACAATATGCAATCAATATACATGAGAGTGGTCATTATGCATACTTTTGTATGCACGTTCAATTTTTGATAGGATTTTGACAGTGTATATTTTTGATGTGACTACGTATGAGAAAAAAATGGTTTGAGTTCTTTTTAGATGATTTTTTCTATGTTGATATATATACCAATTGAGAATGGCCATAATGCACACTTTTGTATATGTACATGTATTGTTTTGAAAGGATTTTGACAGTGTATATTTTTTGATGTGACTACGTATGAATGCAATATCTGGTATGGTGTCTAATCACCACTGAAATGAAACAACCAAACTTGGGATGAGAGAAAGGGCCTTAACGGGATTCAAACCCGAGACCTCTGACTCACTAGGCAGATGCTCTACCATCTGAGCTATAAGGCTCAGTTGGTATACTCCCTCAGGTTTTCCCTATGGACCCAATTTTTATCTCGGTGTTGCATGGTAGCGCAACTTGGCAAAGTAACGAACGAAACATCTAGGTACGGTGCCTAATCACCATTGATCTTGGTGATCATGATCATATCTCTGTACAATGGCTTTAATAAACTCTCAAAAGAAAAAGATATTTTTTTTACGTAGCTCTAAAGAGATAACTTCAGCCCTAGAATAGTATAACCTTCCTTTCTAAAAAATACTGCATACATTTCCCATATGAGGACACCAAAAAATGTCACAAAGTAATGCGTTCGAATTAGCACTGGTCCGTTGGCCAAATGACCGTTGAAATGGTCTCGGGCCAGCTGGAAAGCCTTCCCAATGGTCCGGCTGTCCAGTTGAAATAAAACAGACCCACGCAGTACTAAATTTAAAGGAGTGATGAAATAACTTTGATCTTTCTTCAGACTCCCACGTATACAACAGCCAAGACGAACGCAATATATGGTATGGTGCCTAACCATTGATACAATACAACCAAACACGGGGCGAGAAAAAAAATCACATGGGCCTCATCGAGATTCGAACCTGAAACCTCTGACTCATCAGGTAGATGCTTTACCAGCTGAGCTCTAAGACACAGGGGTATACTCCCAGACACAATATGTTTGAAAATGTATTTTAGAAGTTATTAAATTTTAAAAGTGTCAAATATATATTTGTTTACAACCAGTACAAACCTTGTTGAACATTTCCTCTTCTTTCTCCATTTCTCTCTTCAGTCTCTGCGCTTCCTCTTCACTCTTTGCCAAGGCCCGCTCCATCACGGCATCGCTGCCCGCATCCTGCTCCTTCCCCTGCTTCTTGAGGGCTTCATACTCTTCTTTGGACTTTCTGTGTACAAAAAGAGTTACACGCAATTAGCCTTAAAAGTTACGTGTTTCACATGAATAGCATCTGGGGTTCATTTCACAAACATCCTAAGATCCATCTTAGGGGTTCTTAGGTCTTATTGTAGGACTGAAGCGGGCCTCCCACTGTGCGATTTTGGCCACGAATTTCCTACGAATTGGTACGATTTGGTACGATTACCAGAGACTGTCTATAAGCTCTACACACAATCGTACCAAATCGTAGCTAATCGTACCTAATTCGTGGCAAAAATCACACAGTGGGAGGCCCGCTTTAAGCACAGTCAACTTCTATTGGTAAGCCCTTTTCCACTAAGTCCTACTTTTGTGAAATGAACCCCTGCTCACTGACGTACATGTACTTTCTTTCACACGTACATGTATCCACTTGACCAAACTAAATGTTGTTGCTATGAGGCAGGTGCAAAGTACAGAATCAATACCTTGCTCACCGTAGGAGAGAATGGCATAAAGTAACCAGGTTGTTGGTTGCTAGGCATCAGCAAGCGCCACATCGCAATAACAACATAGTATGTGAACGATTCAATAAACTAGTGCAATCTTCTAAATGCAAGTGTGATATTTGAAACTTTTTGAAGATTTAATAAAATTTCCCACAAAATGTAATTTGCATTGATCAAGTATAGCTTCTACATGTGGGAAAAACCAGCAGTTTCCTTTTTATAGAAAACAAACTGGTCAAAAGACTTGAAATGTAATCATAAGAGTTGAAGAATGCCTTCATGTCCCCCTAACGGTGATAAACAATCTTCTCGAATATTATCAAAACTATGGCCGGGGTTACATGAATTACGACATCCCAATTTATTGTAGTAGTATTACTATAGATTTTGTGCGTGTGACCCCAAATCTACTGTAATTGTATCACAATCGGTCAACGACGAGAATTCTCATCATTCGATTTTGAAACGATTGTAATCGTATTACAATAAATTGGCAAAAAACGTGTGTGACCCCATCTCATAATCATATTACAATCCATCCCATAGGCCCCTGCATTAACCTTCAGCTTCACCACCTAGCTTACTTTTCCCAGGGCACTAGCTCGCACGCGAGGCACACTGCAGGCAGCAAGCAAGCACGCACATGCAGCAAGACGGAGAAAGCCACTGCAAGGGACTTTATTATAATACGATTACAATCCGATTACAGTAAGTTTGTTGTCTGACCCAGGTCGTCGTTGGCAATATTACAATCGTATCCCAATCGAGTATTTTCGAGAATTTTTTCGTGTGACCCCAGCCTTAGACACCAAGACAACTGTCTGTAAATTATTTCAAACATTCTACACTGTTTAGAAATTACAAATGAATTTCTTTCAAATACTGGTAAAGTGAAAAAGCCATTTTTACAAATGAACTAAAATGTCACACTTTGGCTCCCGTATTTATGGAAAGATCCTTTTACGCACCTGAGAATCGCATTCAAGATTTTGTCATCTTCATTTTCATCTTCAGATCTAGCAGAGGTGTCGTCATCTTGTTGAGCCAGCATGATATCAGGGACGATGCCATGCCGCGCCTGTAGGATACGCAGCGCCTGCAGCTCAAGCTCAACGTTCTGTCTGATCATCATTCGCTTGAAGATTTCAAAGTCTTGCGCGGCCTCGATCTGCTCAAACAGAGTCTGTTGGCATGGGAAAATCGAAGAGAAGTTTTCTTATGATTTAAAGGATCGTGTTCAGATTTTTTTTCAGAAAATGGATTTTGTTTGAACCTACATGTAGGAATCATATAAAATACCTCCCTAAAATACACATGTACTATCCATGGGAAGAAAATGGGAAATTTGCAATCTCCAATTTGGATGTGGAAGCAAAAAGGTTGGTGTAATCACTGGCACAGATAAATTAGTTTACAAAACATCGCCGGTTTTTTGACAATATTCTTGAAAATATTGAGAACACAAAATTTCAGAATGGTAATGATTAATAAATCAAAAATTATATGGTAGCAAAATCTCAACACACATGGGAAAAATTGGGGTATTCAAAAATGTATTCTGGACATGCTCTTTTAAGTGATTTCTGGTGATTTTAAATGATTTTGTGTGGTCTAGTGGGTATACAGCCGTGCTTATGATTGAAATGTTGTGGATTCGAGCCTCACTAGTGCCAATGTGTGTGTGTCCATGAGCAAGACACCAGGCCTTCATTTTAAAGGAGCGCGATCACGCTCGCCCGCGCTCCTTAAAATTTTTAAGGAGAGCAAAAAAAAGCGCTCCTTACAATTTTAACAAGAGCATTTTTTTCAAAACGCTAAGCGGCTTGAGTCTCAGAGTTAATCGTGGATGCGTCTTTTGTGTCCACTTATTCTAGAAGTGCCAACATTAACGGCTCCCCTGGCCCTTTGAGGGAATTCACTGCCCATTGATACTTATGGAGTATTGTATTACATTGTCTGTGGTGGTTTCTGTGATGTGCTGCACTGCTGGCAGCTCAATGTAATACAATGTGATACATTAAAAGAAGCTTTGGCCTAGTTTATTTGGTGTGCGTGTGATTATTTTTGATAGGCAATTCTCTCAAACTTTGCTGCCGATCGTGCATCAAACTTTGCAACCGGTCGTGTGATCGGAAATCTTGCAAGTTTGGCTGCATTTTGAGGAAGTTTGCCCAAAAACCATGGAATTGATAAATAGGCAATGTAGAATATTTTCGGGGAAATGGGACGGAACTCGTCGCCTGGGCAGTTTGGTCGCCGGGAGTGCAGCCCAGCAAAGACCGAGAGAATGAATTACGGACGCAAATTGGTTTTGGACGCTGGTTTACAGCATTTCTTCGTCAAACAGACAGAAACCGACTGAGTACGGGTACATGTATCTGCATAAAACACGCCCAAAAGGTAAGCAGGAAACAGCTTTTTCACTGAACATGTCCCATAACAAAAGCCCAACTATTCGTCATCAAATGAGGGCGCCCTTTCAAGCCCAGCTGCATGCATGACATGACAGCGAGCGCTAAATTACCGCAAATGATTGGAGGTGTTATTACGGGTTGTTTGTAAAAAGCTTCCCTATTGGTTGTCGGTCTGTGCATGGTCTGCGTGAAGCAGCCAATGAGTGCCTTCGGGGGCCGAGCTTACCATCGGCATTCGGCAACTTGAAAGGCGACAATAACAAAAGCGGCAGTCGTGTCAAGATGGTCAGGGTGCGTGCGATGGTGATTGAATATTTGGTTGTACAGTTAGGCAAGCTGCGCACTCTTTCGTGAGATCGGCTGCAGTACCTACAATGTCATGTCAAGTTCTGTGCCACTGTCCTTTGTGGTTTTAGTTTAGGCCTACTCGGGAATAGGATGGGACCGAACGCATGACAAAAGCCATGTACGATAGTACAATAAAAAGGGAATCAAATACCTTTAAAACGTGTGGCATAGGGCCTATATTTTATTTTGGGCAGTAAGATCGAAATCGCTGAAAAATGTACTCCTTGCGTTCCCACTCCGTTGCGATTCCACAGACGCCAAATTTCGAGCATGCTCGAAATTTTGCGATTGCCTTTCGACGGACACGTAGGCCTACACAAAATCGTGACCACATCGCCATCACAACGCATCGCAAAACCCATACACCTTGTAATGCGACTGCATAACGTGCGCTATAGCGCTATCGTGATCGGATCACGGACGAAACGCAAGGTATCCGGCCGGCTTTTTGCGCTTTAAAGTCACCACGTGCACTGAAACTAGCCAATCGCCGTGGGCGTAATGGAGCGACTGGGCCAACTGTTATCGTACATAGCACATGCGTCAGGCCGTCCCAGGTGAAGGCACTGTACAGTTTGTACATGTGCCTTCATACTTACCGTGTTTGTGCACTAGTCTGTGCACTGTGCTGCTGCCGTCGGAGAAACCGGTGAATTTGTTGACTTGCGGACTTCGTCATCGACGTCTTCAACTCTCCGTAAATTTTTCGAGATTTTTCTTTATTATGCACATCCTTCAAAGGTATTTTTATTATGTCTAAGTTACATAAACTTTATTTTCAAAACAATCTACATAAGATGCATGTAACTTTGAGTCTTTGACTTCATGAACTTTGCTATAAATCATATACAAACATGTGGCGGTCCGGCGGCCGCTAGCGGGAAAACACCTGCCCTTACTTCCGGGTTTGAAATTCGCGATGCCTGCTTTGCGGATACCCGGGTACCCGACCGTTACGATCGTTACGGTTCCGGTTCCCTTCAAACCCGTATATGCACAGGCTTACTGCAGGTTAGCCAGCAATTTACCCTTGCCTATGGGTAACAGCTAATTAAATGAAAATTGTGCTAAGGATGAAATTGGGCCATGTTTCTCATTGAATAATTACTGGCCTTAAAACCCGATCACCATTCAAACAATATTATTATTATTATCAAACAGCTCAATTGGTGGTTAAGTTTCGCAGTTGTGATTGGTCAATGACAAACATTAAAATGTGACTGTGTGTGTCACTGTTTGTCTCTCAACTCTGGGTTTTTATTTTGCAAACTAATGGAATTGTCAGAGGTGGTATACAAAAAAAAAGTTTCATAATTAAACTCTTTAAATTGAGTAAGAAAAAGTTGAACTACTGGTGAATGTTGTGTTCCTTTTCTTGAGTATGTGTTTATTAAAGGCATAGACACCTTTGGTTGTCATTTTGAGTAACTACAAATAGTGTCCAGGGCCTTTAAACTTGCGTTTTGTTAGCGAGAGCAAATCACTCTCCTTAATTCATTCTTTTGATTTAAGGAGAGCGATTTTAAAATCACTCTCCTTAATTCACCTTTTGATTTAAGGAGAGCGATGCACAGCTCTCCTCAGATTTATTAAAATGAAGGCCTGAGACACTTAATCTCAATCTTGTCAACCTGAGTGATATTTGGGGAGCTCCTACATGGGTAATGACACAATCTACATAAGTGCCGATAGGATTGTGCGCCTTGGCCGGGCAGACACCTAGTTGAAGTGAAATGGTTCTGGTGATTTTCTGATGGCAGCGGTAATAATGGCAACAGCACCAGGAGTAATGTGCAGGATAGACATGTGCGCTATACAAGAATCCATCATTATTATTATAATTTTGGTCTCAAGGATTGGCGATTTGAGAGCAAGTTTTGATGCAGAACATTTTTTTCTTTTGACACCAGTGTACATTAAACTCTCGTTATAACGCCCCCCGATATAAAGCTCTTTCTGATATGAAGCTCCATTTTCTAAGTCCCAGTCATTACTCTATTCTTTGTGTATGCATTGGTTATTGGCCTAGATATCAGGGTTGTTGTCGAGTCCCTCACAAGTCTATCACAAGTCCAGAGCCGATGAAATCACAAGTCTGTGACAAGTCCCGCACAAGTCCAGTAACAAGAAGTAAAGGATGAACACGCACAAAAGAATGCCTTCGTTGAAGTTCATTTGAATAGCTTGTGACTTGAATTAAGACCCAGGGACTTGTGGTGGACTTGTGAAGGCTTGTGAGGACTTGTGATGGACTTGACTACAACCCTGCTACATGTAGATATAAAGCTCACATTCATTTGGTCCCTTCAAGAGTGCTACAATGAGAGTTTACTGTAAATCAAATGACAATTACAAGTACCTTATTACAAACTTCAGTATTAAACACTTACCATAATGGATGCATTTAACTGGTGTTGCCGTTTCTTACAGGCTTGGACAAAAGCCTCAGATTTGATGCCAATGTCTTTTACAAAACTCTCTAACATGAACTCTACCTGTGAAGCAACAAAAACAAAAAGAAATGTAATTCTTTATTTTGTGAACGACAAAAATTTGTTTGCCAAATTTTGTCTCATGGGTCTTTCCACGGTAAAGGGGGAATTTTGGCAACACAGACCATATTTTCGAGGAAATACCTTTGTCTGGTCTCAAAATAAAAGAAATAAGTTTAAGTTGTTCTGAAAAAATAACTTTATTAGGCCCAAAGGGGTTACAAATAGTGTGACAACATGTCTTTCTAAAAACCATATGTACAAAATTCCAAAAATATACGCTCGTAACCGGGACGGACACCTGTGTTACATTTTAGGCTGTCCCCATTACGAGCGTATATTGGAAATTTGTACACAGCCTGAGATAGGCATGTTGTCACACTATTTGTAACCCTTTTTGGGCCTAAGTTTCTTTTATTTTGAAACCAGACAAAGGTATTTTCTGGAAAATATGGTATGTGTTGCCAAAATGACCCCTTTGCTCAAATATGTTTTCGGTATTTTTTTCGTATACATTGAACAAAGATTTTAAGGAAATTACCTCCTGGAATCAACACATAATGTAATTTTAAGATATACTTCCCACTTGCACTTTTGTCGCAAATGTTGCTTTTCTGTAGAAAAATCACGTTTTCTTCCTCAAATTGCCTTCAGTTAGTGCACAAGATAACCATTCACGCGCGTGCGCAGCGCCCTCTGTTGTCGCGCTTACGCACAGACCGCTCGCCACGTTATTTTGTGCATTACTTTATGCAGTAATTTTATCATTTATTTATCTCAGAAATGCAACATTTGCGACGGAAGTGTCAGTGGGAAGTATATCTTAGAATTGAATAAGCTATCGATTCCAACATATAAATTTACCCAAATCCGTGTTCAATGTATATGAAAAAAATACCATGTTTTCTTCTTGCTACACAATCCTAATGAAAACTATTTTGCTTGGCTTCTTTTTCAATGTTTATGAAGAAAACAAGTGATTTGACTCTTGTTTACAAACAACAAGTTAAAGAATGCACGAAGCAGAATGAGTTGTCCAGGAAATGAGTTGGCTAGGGCACATTATTCCATTATTCGCAGACATAACCCGTAAGCCCTGCATGATACGGTACTTACAAGTTTCTGATATTCTCTGTGTATCTCAGTGTACGTCAAATTGTTCTCTTCATCTTGATCAAACACTGTAGAAAATAAATCGGAAAAGCATTTACATACTTGTACATACATGTGCACAATCCAATATCGATTACCATGGTCTTGGGCCAAGACTATTCATGCTATTGCGCACTTTGAACTGTACCTTATTTACACTGCGGAGAGCGCCCTCTCACGTCCAGAATTATTTAAACTGCAACGAGAAAAACTATCGTCGAGTTTGATTGTGGGAGAACATTTTGGCTTCAAAAACAGTGTTGTAAGTATTTCTTTCCAATCATGGACATCTCAAACCACAAAAAGGAAATTTTTGGGTGTGATTCTTATTTTGAGGCAAAATGACAACAATCCACTGTATGAAAACGGTTCCTTCCGTCCCTACGGGAAATCCCGTAGGGACATAATCATTCTGTCTAGCTTCGGGCAGCAACAAAAACCAAAGGATTTCGCCGCAACGACAGCAGTGATCAATATTTACCAAAATCTTACTGATGCTTGACGGGTCATTTCAACTTCTGAACTCTTACCGAATTGACCTTTCCCGTTGAACGCATAAATTATGTCAACGGTTGAGTTGGACAATAGACTCAATTACTCACATATTGTGCAATCACAGCCAAAACGAGGCACGGTCTACAGAACGCAAACAAAACATTCCCCACAGTTGATTATCACTGTTTGTGCATGTGTTGCACGAATGATTCGCACTATGAACCGTGAATAGAGTCTATTGTATTGACAAGTTTGACAAAGGACGAGATGACTTCTCCGGACCGGTTCAACGCACAACGGTCATGACGGTCGAGTTGACCTGCACAGCACCGCAACAACAACAAGCCGCGCGTGCCGCCGCGCCCACGGCCGCGGAGTCTGGGAATATAACTAAGCAAATTGCCGAAATACTCAAGCACAAATGACTGCTAAAGTAATTTAATAAAATGCCACGTCCTATACTCACCTAAGCACTGTTGATCGATAAAACCCATGATCGGCATCTGCCAAATTGGGCTTCTTAAAAACTGCACAACGCAGTCGATCAGCCAAGCGTCGTCCGCCATCTTGGATTGTTTACGTTTGTGATGACAACGAAATAAATTGTACGGTGGCCCCTACATGACACTTGCACATTCTCAATAATTTTGTAAAATAAAATAACTCCTAATATAAATTGTAATATGAAACGTCTATCGCCAAAGCACAGGGCAGCTTTGCTTTTCGATGTTTACAGATTTTGTGTGGACCTTATGCACCGACAGTGGGCAGATTTTCATATTTAAATGCTGTGACAATAGATTCACAAAGTGCCTACTAGTAGTACTCGATCGTGCATTGCGCACAGTGACAATGTGATGATGGCCCCCGTCATGGCTGCCCTGCAAAGGGTCTTATTGCTGCATAACCTTCGTCTTTAAACAATGAGTACTCATCACATAACTTTGATTGGTTATTATGTATTGGTTACGAACAGTTCTATACCCATCACTTCAACATTTTCTCTGCACTTTTAAACCTTGCATTTTAGCCAAGTGGGTAGTGTACACAACCACTAACACCATAGGCACTAATGGCACAACATTTGGCCATAGGTACTATTAAGAAATCCACAATTCACGCCAGAGTTATGGTGCAAATCTAAACATTTTTTATTTAACAAAAGTTTAGTACTGTTTGTGCAGAAAAATATTTGTTATTATTATTATTATTATTATTTATTCGGCATTCTTCAGACAATAACAGATACAAGTACACTGAGATCACTAACAATACAACACAATATTTTTCAAAATATTGTTTAAATATTAGTGCAAGAAAAAAACATAAGTGGACAATTCTACATGTATGTACATCTCATTACCACAAAGTAATGAGTTAAATGGAAGAAAAAAATAAACCTTCTCGACGTTCTCAAGGCATCCTAGAATTGGATGACAAACGAGGCTGGCAATTTTCACACAAACCTATGGGAACATGACAATGTTTATGGATTTTATTCTCATTTCTGTGAAGCAACTGACATGTGATTGACACGTTCTTCATTAGGGAAAGATGCAATTTTTGACAAAATTTAGTTTTATTCGTTGGTATTAACGACTCACTATAGACGAATTCCTCTACCTTTGTTAACCGAATTCATGCATTGCATTGTTTGCATACTCTGTAGTCAGTATACAGGTCACTGCGCTCACTGAAGCGTGTTCACATAAAACCCAGTGCATTCCCCGAGGCTTCAGTTTCAGGTCTACCGTTCCACTGCTAACTACCCATTGAGATTCGCTTAACTTCACGTTACGTGCACCGCGCGCCACTTGCTAGCATTGGTTCTATTTTACCCACTATGTCCGTTCATCATGAAGGCTCTATTAGCATTCAACAGTATTTCAATCAATTCGAAAGCCTATCTTCACCTAATGCTCCCGAAGATGATTCGTCCGTGAAAGAGATTAACGTAAAGCTGGCTGGTTAACTGCTCAACACATGGAGTAAGTATAAAGCCAAGAGCAGACAGCGGAGCAACGGAAAGAATACAGATCGCTGAAGACGCCCGACTCAAGGAGCTGGAGGGAAGAATGAAACGCAAGTGAGCAATCCCCCCAACCGTCACCGACAAGATGGTTCAAAGAACAAAACTGGTCATTACGATACTCTTTTCCCGAGGTATGTACAACAACCACTGCACCCATATTCTTAGTCTTGTTTTAATATGGCACCCGAACATCCCATGCTGTATAATAAATTACTTGAAATCAAGTACTCATTGTCCTTGTCTTTATTGAGGTAGTTGGTTTAGAATAAAACCGTTTTTCATTCATATGAGCAAAGCGAAGAAGAATGAAATATCATTTTTATTCTAACTGTAGTAAAATGAAATAAACTGAGAACTTAAAATAATGCACAGCACCAGTTTGTACTTTACAAAATAATGCATCTGATTGGCTCTAACGTGGTAGCTCAACCAATCGTGACAGCCCTTCTATAATGCTACAAACTGGCACTGTTAAAAAAGTTGAGTTTTCTTAGTTTATTTCATCTAAGCTCAATTAAAATAAAAATGATATTTGTCAAAAATTGCATCTTTCCTTGATCAAAAACGTGTGGGATGAACACAGGTCAATCGCTTCACAGAAATAAGGATGAATTCGATGAACGTTGTCATGTCCCTAGAGCCCCATAGGTTTGTGGGAAAATTGCCAGCCTTGTTTGTCATCCAATCCCATGATGCCTTGAGAACGTCGATAGGGTTTATTCATATACGAGTCACATGAGATCTGAATGAAACTTTTTTCGTGAGCACACGATACATCTTAAAAATTGAAGCAAAGAAAGCTCACCTACAAAATGATTTAGGTTATAGCCATTGAATATAGTGATTTGGACGGCATTCAGTTACGACTGGGGGAAGCAATAGTTGTTGCTGAGCAACCTGTGAAAGCCTTGATTTTCTCTAAATTATAAGAGGATAGGGCATGCTGGCCATGTTGGTCTCACAAAGTGTTGCAGCATGTTTACAATTGATCTCGAGCTCGGGGTCTAACACCGAGCTCGTGATCAGCTCCGGATCACAAACTGAGTGTAAACGCTCTCGAGACCAAATTGGCCCCGGATTTGGTCTCGCATCAGCGGAGGGTTGAACCCAGAGCTCAGGTTCACTTTGCAGTTAGATAAGCAATCAATCTGTAGTTTCTTTACCGCATCTGCTCCACAGCCGTTGCGGGGGGAAAGCCCGCAAAATTTAAGTGGCCTTGCACATTGTACATTGGTGACATGAAAAATTATTGGTTTTTACAAAAGTAAAGAAATAAACTTGTTATTGCTTAAACCCTTTGCACCCTTAATTATTTTCACCGGGTGCAAAGGGTGCTGCTTTGGCGCCCCAATAGGGACCTTTAGGGTGTATAAAGAGTTAAAAATATATATAACATGTAGGCTACAACGTAACGATTTAAGTACTGTACATTGAAGAAACGTACCACAAAACGAGAGATAAAACTATTTTTGAAAAACTTCGGAATAAAAAAAAAAGGAATTAAATCAGCCTTTTGTCAGCATCAGGTAAAACTACAATAGATGCAAAGCACACATACATTACATGTAAGCCTCACAGTCATAAATTATTGTTTGTTTGTTTTTTAAATAAATAAATATGAATAAGTGATTATTTTTAGGGATTATGAACCCAGGGACTGCCGTGGTGAATGAATTCGTTACAAATGTGAAAAGCAACTTGGCTCCACCGGGATTTGAACTGCAGACCTTCTGTTTAACGTGCAGACACCTACCAGTTAAGCTATGAAGCCAACCGGTGGTCTCGAATGTTAAGCAGAAGGTCTGCGGTTTGAATCCCGGTGGAGCCAAGTTGCTTTGTACTTCCCAAGGAGTTGTGCCCAACTGTTGTAAAGCAGCATATGTGTAGCATACAATGTATGTGACCTTCTCGTCCGGGGGTGGATTTGTAAAGTTTTATAATAGACTCTTGGATGGGCACATGACCCTCAATTTCTATTGTATTTTAGTGAGGTTGGATCCACCACTGAATTAATGAGAATTGAGGTAATTTGCGGCTGCTTGAAGGCTTAAAATTGATGCATAAAATTGAAATTGTGAATTTCATATAAAACTTTTACACTTACCATACAGTACTTTGCCATAAAAATATTTCATAATTACTACATTGTTTCTATAACATATAACTTCATACTAGCAACAAAAAATAACAGCCAAATTTAATTTCAACCAGAATGTTGCTTTACACTTTATAGTTCAACAAATAAAGCACCATTACCAAACACTTATACATGCATCTATAAATTGTTCCCCCCACCCCTTCGTTCACACTTGCAACCCGTCATGACGAAGTGAGCGTAAAGTCGCACTCTGCTATTTCCTATAACAACGGTTTAAAGTCAAAAATTTTGGGGAGGTCAATTTTAGGGTTTTGTAATATTTGGAATAAGTAACTGTTATTCTATTTGATTCCAACTTTTTAGCATCATTCAACAATAATTTACAACATTATTTTCAGACCAATTTTGACAATAGCTTTCTTCGTAACTCGTAAGAAATTTTTTGAACACTACCACTTCTCCAAGCTGTGTTGCGTTGGGGAAATAGTTTTACCTTATGTGTTATATACCATTGGAAAGCTCCTTTTCTGCTGAATTCAAAAATACCAATATCCAATTGTTTAAAATTCTGACTTTATGCTCATTTTGTGGTGACAGGTCACATTTTCATGCCCCAGGGTAGGGATTTTGACCCATTGAAATAAACACTTTTGAGCCTGGCTCGCGGCCGCACTCACGCCCTGGTCAGCGTGTATGGAACACGCACATTTTCATGCCCCAGGGTGGGGATTTTGACCCACTGAAATAAAAATCTGATGGCAAGAAGTGCATGTTTTGCACCAGTGGGTGGGGATTTTGTCATGCAAAAAGTGACAATCCCCACCTCTTAGGTGGGGTAGCCCAGGGGGAGGGGTGGGGGAAACAATTGATAGGTGCATTACTGTGCTTCTGGTTGGCCCTTAAAATCACCAGCCTATACGCACCTTATGGCTGTATCTTTTGGATGACATGCATGACTACCATCCATAAAAAAAACATGTGCACCAGCAGATGTCCTCTGTCCGTTTGTCTTCGACGTACAGAACTCTCCGATAGTAGGATTCCTGAAATGCAGCTTAGCAGCTCAACTTGTTATCTTGTGCACCAGCAAACTGGTAGATCTAGGTGAAGTTGCTTCCATACACAACATGGTTTAGTAGCGTCAGTACTGTAAGACTGGGCTCTCGTCACGTGCACCAGTAGACGTCCTCTATGCACTTGGCTCGGAACCATTCTCTTAAGACTCGATTTCTTGGTGTCAATTCAGCGTCCTTGTTCTTGTCATAATTGCTGGCCTCTTCCTGTGTCTGTACGAGAAAAAAAGTTACAAAAATAACAACAGATAACATGATAAATTTTCCCAATGCTTATAGGGCAACTGAGCCTAGGGCTGTAGTGAGGTCTATCAAAAATCTAGTACAAGCAACAATGGATAAACACGTACAAAAGAATTTTAGAACAAAAATTAGTGCAAGGAGCAGAGAAACAGCTATCATTAGCTGTAAATACAGCAGAAAATAAAGCAGAAAGTCACCATAACAAACATTATGGGTTCGATAGAAAGTGTCGGTGGTAGTAGTCGTTTGTTATAGTGAACAAAGTAATACATTATAATCGAATAACACCGGAATAAATCCCCGTCATCTGATTGGTGCGTCGTTGGTCTAACCCACGGTCTGGGCCCAAAGTACCGCGCACACCGTGAGTCATTCACCGACATGCCATGGGTTATCCATTCGAACTACACGTTACATGCAAAATTTGGGTGGATTGAGGATTGTTTGGGGCATTCACACTATCGCGGAAAAAATGGCTTTGTGCGGGGCTGTGCCATTGGTTTGTACAGGAGCTCATTTACTGCTTGTGCGCGGCCGGTCGCAAAACGTTTTGAGCTGGGTCAAAGTTCAAATTTGTTGAACTTTGACCGCGGTGCGCTGACCTTACCAACGCGCAGCCAATGAGGCATCGGAGATGCCAAAAGTTTGCCAGAATGGAATTTTCTATTTTGGAAAGATCGGCGATTGGGAGCTCGTGCAATGCGGTTAGCGCAGCGCGGCAACGTGATTTTTCCGCGATAGTGTGAATGCCCCTTTAGGGTTTAAGTGATGTTCATTATCCCTAACACTCCTCAATCCTCCAAATCCAATACGATTTTACATGTACCCTTGTTCAAATGGTGCAATGTGTGGTCCCACATACATGTACTTCCAAATGCCGATTTCTACACACAATGTAATCGTTATCTATGAGCTTATAGCAAAATGCATTGCTCGCTTTGTCCATTTTTCTTCAATACCTTTTAATGCAAATAAATTGAATTCAAGAGTTTTAATGACATTTTGGCACTTTCTATTTTGACCGATCAATTCATACTTGACGTATCTTACCATAGGTTCAGGGTAGACCCTACGGGTGCTCTGGCGGTGATTATGTTCAATGTATGCCTCTTCTAACATGATGATCTGATCTGGAACTAAACATCGAAAGCACAGCTCACATTCCTGATGACAAAAAACAAAACAAAAACCAAAAAACAGAGATTAAAATCACAAGTAATGGCACAAGTACGACAAAACTATCCTGCTTCATGAAATTTACTTGTCACTACTGGTGTACTATGCTTATGGGTAATTCCAAAAATTAGGGGTCCAAAAGTGTGACATGCTTTTCAAGATTTCCAAGTGTTTTTAATGATTGAGAATGGTTTCCCAGTAGAAAATAATTATTTTTATTTGAACAAATGCCACTCAAATTTAATGTTTATGTGTAGATATGGCACCAAGGTTAATGCAAACTCATTCTACAGCCAATTTTCATTGGCGTAGGTAACCCGGGACACCAAACTCCTATCCAATACCATGGAACAAATTATAAGCCTTTATGGTCTTTTGTTTTAAATATGTTTCTCGAATCAGAAAACAAAATATTGAAGAAAATTATGCTGCCCCCTATAATCACACTGTCCATTACTGAGAATTTGTGGTCATAAGTGGTGATTTTTGAAGCAGAGAGTGTCGTACGTAACTGGGATACCAAACATTTTGGACCCCTAATTTTGGGAGTGACCCTTATGTCCATGATATATCCATTGTAGTTAACATACCGTAGGCATTTGGCTACAATGGCTACCGATAGTTGGAACCCCAATGCGCATTAATAATTTGGCAATGCATTCTTGATAAAAAATCAAAGTTACTCACATCTGAGATACATGTTGAGCATTTAGCACTTCCACAGACATCCGATTTGACAACAATGTGTTTCTCACTCACTTGCATGGCTTTAGAATCTGGTAATCTGGAAGGGGAATACAAGGGTTGGAATGAGTGTGGCTCTGCTCAAGAGACAAGTCAAACTGCCTTTGAGTCCCAAATCAAGTCAAACTGCCTTTGAGACCCAACTCAAGTCAAACTGCCTTCGAGTCCCAAGTCATGTCAAACTGCCTTCAAGTCCCAAGTCAAGTCAAACTGCCTTCGAGTCCCAAGTCAAATCAAACTGCCTTCGAGTCCCAAGTCATGTCAAACTGCCTTCGAGTCCCAAGTCATGTCAAACTGCCTTCGAGTCCCGAGTCAAGTCAAACTGCCTCCGAGTCCCTAGTCAAGTCGAACTGCCTTCGAGTCCCAAGTCATGTCAAACTGCCTTTGAGTCCCAAGTCAAATCAAACTGCCTTCGAGTCCCAAGTCAAATCAAACTGCCTTCGAGTCCCAAGTCATGTCAAGTCAGACTAGGTTCAAGTCTCAAGTAAAGTCAAGCTGCATTCGAGTCTCAAGTTAAAGGGACTGTTTGCGCATGTGCCAAATCCTTTCAAATGTTGACATATGTGCATGCTCAGACGAGTGTAGTGCAATTTCGTTACACAACGTCATTGGTTTGTGTGCGTAAATTTACATTGTGTATTTAGCACGTGCTGCATGGATAGTATAAGTTCGTTCATGAGTGTTTACAATATGCAGAATTCAACTACATAGTACATCGTGTTGTTCGCCTTCGTTCGATTTGACAGCGCATGTGCGCGCGAGCTCAATGTCTGGAAAAGTCGGTACAACGGCGGCGGCCACGGTGTCTTTCCATCAACAGAAGATGCTGTAAAATTGCTGTCGGGACCAAATAAGTATACGAGTTTTGGGGGAAATCAAGGTTGAAAAAATTGCTGTATCCAACCATGTCATTCATATAATTCAATGTCGTTTCTGTCATGATTTGTCGAGTTTTTTTATGGGATGAAAAAAACGACAGCCACTTAAAAAATATAAGGCAAACAGCGCCATTTCAACTAAAAATTTATGCATCAGGAAAACCTGAGCATTGACAAGTACACCACTGCCAAAATTACTAAAGAATTATAAGGGATGGCAAAGATTATTGCTCCTAAAATGGCAAAAATCAGATACTGCATTGCCATTTTATTACCAAAAAATATTAAATGTTGCTTATGGTAGACATGTATAAAAATGTTCAAGTCCAAGTCAACTGATTAGACACTATACCAAATCGCTTACTGTTTAATGCTGATGTTTATGGAACAGCCTGATGCTTGGTTAACAGGAAAAATGTTGTTTAAGCAGTTCTATAAAAACACCCTAGTAGGCAGACAACTGGTGTTTTCTAGTTTTTGATACACACGTTTACACTTGCAATATTGTGATACCGTCATATCCCAATATACATAACATCATGGTCCAAGTGTGGGAAGGCATACTGTGTTGCGAAAACAGTTCCACCCCTACTCCGACTTACACATTTTTCCTGCTGCCCGGGATATTCCTGGCCACTCCCACCACGCTCAAGATGTTATAAATCACATGCTCGTACAAGAACTTGTTTGGCAAGAAATGGTTTGAAGACAAGTTGGGGGACATATTAACCTGCAAAGTGTAAGAACAGCGACGAAGCAACTTTAAATTTCAAGAGAAGGGAAAGTTTCTTCACTGGGTATATTGGTAAACGATATACCCAGATATTGGTAAACAAGATTATTTATTATTATATAAAATGAAGCTTTTGCGGACACCGTGCGTTTCTGTTACTGTGCAGCACAGAGCCCAGATTCGATGTGCGTGCACGTTGGGCACACCACGAACACACTGATACGCGCGCGCCATGGATCGAGGGAATAGATTTCATGCGTGTGCAACGCGCGCCAGAGTACAGTAACAAAAAATACTGTACAACAGTAACAAAAGCGCATGCATTTGTAAACTGACGTTTTTAACACCAAATAGACAAAAATCTCGCGGAAATCTTTTAAAACAAAGCTTTATTTTATATAACAATAATAATATTGGATGTCTTTTCTGGTGATATGAGAATATACCGCACTCGTCATGAAAATACCGAACTCGCCTTCGGCTCGTTCCGTATTTTCATGACTCGTGCGGTATATCCTCGTATCACCCTCAAAGCCATCCAATATTATATCATTCATAATTATCTAAGACAATATCCGAGTCTTTCCACAGTAAAGGGGGCATTTTGGCAACACGGACCATATTTTCCAGAAAATACCTTTGTCTGGTCTCAAAATAAAATAAATTAGTTTCAGTTGTTCTGAAGAGATAACAGGCCCAAAAAGAGTTACAAATAGTGTGACAACAAGCCTTTCTAAACCCTGTGTACAAGTTTCCAATATACGCTCGTAACCAGGATGGCCTAAAATGTAACACAAGTGTCCGTCCCGGTTACAAGCGTATATTGGACATTTGTACACAGGGTTTTTAGAAAGGCATGTTGTCATACTATTTGTAACCCTTTTTGGGCCCAAGTTATCTCTTCAGAACCGCTGAAATTTATTTCTTTTACTTTGAGACCAGACAAAGGTATTTCCTCGAAAATATGGTCTGTGTTGCCAAAATGCCTCCTTTACTGTGGAAAGACTAGCATCCTAATGCTGCAAACATGCTGCATGGGTTTTCTTAAACTGATGATAAATGCTTGTTGGTTTTAAACCTTTTTAGTCTGGTTCAGTTCTTGAAAGAATCTGGAGGAAATTGGGGTGGAAAAAATGCCACTTGAACGCAGTACATGACATCTACATCAATGCTTTACGATAATGACTCATGGCTGTGGCCTGAAGGTTTAAGTACATAGATCCACAATAGATTGATATTGACATGGAAGTTAATATTACACTCACCTCCATGAGGTACACATTGAGATCGGTATCCAGTACGAAGTCAAAACGCGTCAGCTCAAAGAATATGCTGTGATAAAGGAAGAACAAAAAAATTACAATAGTAATTAAGCATTAACTAAGGTCGATGTATACGCACTTGCAACTACTGGCAACTGTGGAAGCACTGAGTATATACATGAACAGTGCTAATCAAATTACATCGGATAGGGCAAAAAACCCTAATAGACAGATCCAGTAAGCTCCGCCCCCATTTTGGAATTGACCAATCACAGCCTCAGGTTGAGTTAACCAAAAAGTGGATCTCCATTTTGGTTACCCGAGTCCTCAATTTTGTGCACAGATATCTACGACAAACTGCAGGACGAGTGACGCAAAAACACCATAAACATAATTTTTATCAGCGCAGAGGACCCTAGCCGGTTTAAAACGGATTGTATAATTCGACTGGCCAAACCTACTTTTAATTCCTTCATAAATGTGTTTTTGTGTAAATCGGTAAAACTCACAAAAATTAGCTTGTCGTTTTGCTATGTTGTGCATTCACTGCGCGCGTTACGCGTAATGCAGGCGTGTTGTACATCCACGCACACGACCGCATACATTTTGCTTTCGAGCGTGCAGTTTAGTGTGCGTGTTTCAATACACGCTGACCAGGGCGAGGACAACTGACGCACGGCACAGCCACACGACTCTACTGCACATGTGCCTAACATGTGTGGCATGTTGCTAAATGGGCGGAGCTTACTGGATCTGTCTATTGACCTTTAGTGGGTTTTTCAGATAAGTGCTGATATAAGTCCATATTATTATATCATGATTTCTGACAATGACAGCAAAACCCAATATTGAACATCTTTACACGATGAATACCTACTTTTTATGCTTAAATTTGTTGATACTTTTCAGTAGTTGAGGATGCCTGTTGAGAAACACCTTCCTGATAGCACTGTTAATCTGTGACTCAATCCGGGATGAGTCCATGCCTTGAAATGGAAACATAAAATTACCTTCTTAACCCTCATTATGTATCTTCACACTGATAAAATAATGTGACTTACTATGGCAACAAAAGTTGCATGCGTGCTACGTTTTGTATTGAATGGATAACAAACTGTACATCAGGGATGCCAGCGGCCCTTACCTTCAAGGGCCGAAACAAATCTGCGGCCACTATAACTGCATTTATGTGTGTACACATGGACTCACCAGTATGACTGACAGTATGAGTGCAATGCAATGGATATGTCAGTATGTATGTGATTTAACCACTGCTGTATGGATACAGTGCCCTCTATGTACTTCTGATCGATAGTCCGGTTTCGCGATACTTTAGCCGTGAATGATTATGGCCGGGATGTATACAGACATACTGCATGTGTACAAATCATTGGGAAAATGTGCTACATGTCTCTACATACATGTACATAGGCAAATTATTGCACTTTATCAAGGCCGAAGACAAAACCAGTGAAAGCAGCCATTGGCCATTTTATAAAAATAAGGAAATGTCACATTTTGAGACTAAATTCCACGGAACAACCCATATTTCTGCAAATTTGTGTAATTTCTTATCAACCTACCTTTGGATCTGACATATGAATACAATGATTCCTTAAAGGAGTACTGCTGTTCATTGTAAAGCTTCTTAAAAGACGGCATCTGAGAATGAAAACAAGTTATGCCATTAATTGTAGGTTGTTATATTTATTTGGTGATCCAATTGATCACTCTCAAATGTCACTTCCTACAAAATGTCACATGCATCAGGATCTTGAGCGTAAATTTTTATGACACGGATTAAAAATTTTTCGAGCAACACACGCACGCGCACGATTGGAACATTTTCCTAGGATGTGCGTACCTAATGGCATTTAATACAGGGTAGTAGCATTTTTCCTATGAAGATGGCGTCTGTGAGAGTGGTCAATTAGAATGTGGGTTTCACCCACAGATCTATTAACAAGATAGGAAACGATATTGAATGGCACATCACCGTAACCGGTTTCAGGCAGCTTGGAACGCGTGTGCGTGTAGCGCGTTTTGTGTTCGAACATAACACGCGCGGTCGTCACAAACATTGAGAAAGTGCGCATGTGAGATGTTTTACGTGTAATTCAATGGGGAAGTGCCCAAAACCATGCAAATGAGGTGCCCAAAAGTATGCAAATGAGGTGCCCAAAACTATGCAAATGAGAAGGCACGGTTATGCGCGTACGGCCTCCGTTTCCTATCTTGTTGTTAATAGATATCTGTGGTTTCACCACTTCATATGCCATGCACAGAGGGGAAGATGTTTGTGCCAACATACTTTAAGGATGGTATAAAAAATCCATTTATTTAGTTATTAATTACAAAATATTTTTCATTCATAAATATCAAAGTTTCTCCATTCCCACTGATTCAAGATATGGCTGGTCTTAAACATCTTTAACGAAAAATAAACAATTGTTTACCCTAAATTGGTTGGCTATGAAGCCAAATGCAATGTGTTAAGGAACCGAGTTTAAAACTATTTTTAAATTTTGAATTGTTTTTAAAAAATGACTATTTTACAAAAACATTTTCAGGCCCCTATCCTGTTTAAGACTATTAACCAGGCAAATATTTTAGTCTTTCCACAGTAAAGAGGGCATTTTGGCAACACAGACCGTATTTTCCAGAAAATACCTTTGTCTGGTCTCAGAATAAAATAAATAAGTTTCAGCGTTTCAGAAGAGCTAACTTAGGGTTACAAATAGTGTGACAACATGCCTTTCTAAAAGTTTTGTGTACACAATTCCAATATACGCTCGTAACCAGGACGGCCTAAAATGTAACAAGTGTCTGTCCCGGTTACGAGCGTATATTAGAAATTTGTACATGGGTTTTTAGAAAGGAACATGTCACAGTATTTGTACCCCTTTTTGGGCCTAAGTTATCTCTTCAGAACAACTTAAACTTATTTCTTTTATTTTGAGACCAGACAAAGGTATTTCCTCGAAAATATGGTCTGTGTTGCCAAAATTCCCCCTTTACTGTGGAAAGACCCATTTCTGTGACAAGGCCAATGTCACTTTTTTTATGTTTGAGAACATCACTTGAGCCTAACACTATTTATTCACACCTGCCATATTGGAGTGTAGTCATCGCCTACTACGTATGTTCTGACGTCGGACAAGTCATCCGGATTGTAATCTTTCTCGCAGAAACGAATGAGCAAATCATCGATGACCACGTAGATTCGTAGGGGGTCAACGGAAGTCACAACTACGTAGATTCCGATGTCAAATTTACGGCCGTCGATCAAAAATGGATTTCTAACAAATTCCTGAATGAAAGTGTTCGTTGCTGAAAGGTCTAGCTCTGAGGTGCAAATATAGAATTAAACAGAAATATGTCATTAAATCATGATGTCATTATGACGTCATTAAATAATGTGAAAGCTTGTATCGTGCAAGTTGGGTGTGATCCTTGATAAGCATTCTGAGGTCAAAGCCAAGATCACATGAATAGACCGATCCAGTAAGCTCCGCCCATTTTGGAATTAACCAATCACAGCCTCAGGTTGAGGTAACCAAAAAGTGGATCTCCATTTTGGTTACCGGAGTCCTCAAAATTTTGTGCACAGAGCTACGGCGAAATGCAGCACGAGTGACGCAAAAACACCATAAACATCATTTTTATCAGCGCAGAGGACCCTAGCCAGTTTAAACAGATTGTATAAAACTATCCTAACCTACTTTTAATCCCTTCATAAATGTGTTTTTGTGTAAACAGGAAAAACTCACAAAAATTAGCTTAAGTGCACATTTTTCTTCGAGCGTGCAGTATCTGTGTGCGTGTTTCAATACGTGCTGACCAGGGCGCTAACACTGACGCACGGCGCTGCCGCGTTGCATGTGCTCCCAATCGCCGATCTTTCCAAAACAGAAAATTCCACTCTGGTAACTTGAGGCTTCTCTGATACCTCATTGGCTGCGCGTTGGAAAGGTCAGCGCACCGCGGTCAAAGTTCAACAAAGCTTAAAACGTTTTGCGCGTCGCGATAGGCCGCGCACAAGCGGCAAACCAGTTTGTGTACAAACCAATGGCACAGTGTGATTTTTCCGCGATAGTGTGAACTTCCCTTAAGGCTTCTATTGCACCCTCCGTGTAATTTACTTCCACTTGACTCGACTTAAACATGCTTGACTTGACATGACCAACATGCCTGACTTGACTTGAATTTGATGCCAAATTACTTGACTTGACTCCTTACATTCTGCTTGTTGTGTGAAATTTAGCTCCTGTTAACGAACCAACTATTCCTTTACTTGACTTGATATGAGAATCAAAGGCAGTTTGACTTGACTTGGGACTCAAAGGCAGTTTGACTCGACTTGGGACTCAAAGGCAGTTTGACTTGACTTGAGACTCAAAGGCAGTTTGACTTGACTTGAGACTCAAAGGCAGTTTGACTTGACTTGAAACTCAAAGGCAGTTAGAATTGACTTGGGACTTGAAGGCAGTTTGACTTGACTTGGGACTCGAGGGCAGTTTGACTTGACTTGAGACTCGAGGGCAGTTTGACTTGACTTGAGACTCAAAGGCAGTTTGACTTGACTTGAAACTCAAAGGCAGTTAGAATGCATAGTTCCGACCTGTCAATCAACCGAACCCGCCGACCAATCACAACAGAGCTAGCAGATATCACTGACATAGGTCAAAGTGCACTGTCTCACAACAACATGATCACGCGATATGTTCTGCCGGCCCCATACAATTTGTACAGTGTTGTATGCGATGATCCGGGTGAATTTTTGGTTTCAAGGCCGGTCGTTTCGTTGTTCAAAGGTACGAAAGCACGTATGTCATGATATGACATCCCTGTATTACTGGCCCTTTACTATGTGTGTTTTAAGATAACTGTCGACCCTGAAACATGAATGCCTTTGAGTTTTCTCCAATGAATCTGTGCTTTCCGTTGAAAGTCCCATTGCTTTGTGCGTTGCCTGTCGCCATTTTGATGATAGCGTGTGAGCCATAGCAACAATATCCACGGGGGCGGGGCTAACTAGGCAAACTCGGAACTATGCATTAACTTGGGACTTGAAGGTAGTTTGACTTGACTTGGGACTCGAAGGTAGTTTGACTTGACTTGGGACTCGAGGGCAGTTTGACTTGACTTGAGACTCGAGGGCAGTTTGACTTGACTTGGGACTCGAGGAAAGAGAGAGAGGCTCATTCCAACAGAGTTTAAGTCCCAGAATCGGGCCCAGCCTAACCACATTGCACCAACCTGTCACTGACTTGATTTTTATCCCACGGTGAGCGTTGCTTTTCTGCACCCACAGCCTGTCAGGATGTTTGGCTGCCTTTGAGGGAAAAACACAACATGAACATTCAGGCATTTTACAATAAATAATACCACCAAGAGTTTCTGATGGAGAGAGCACTTTCTGAATGTGCAATTGACATTGGTATATTCGTTTATTGTACACACAATTGAGATTTAATTTTTTAAAAATACATGAAAACCTGTTGGGAGTTATATTTAAGGAACCTATATTTTTAAAACATAGACCCAATTCTCAATAGAGAAATCGCTTTATTCGACGAAGATTTGATGATGATTTGACAAAGAGATTTCCTGATATGAACGCAAACCTCTTTGTTCAAACAAAATAGCTTCATTCGACGAAGGTAATTTGAACGCCCTTCGTTCGATGAAACGATTTGGCAGGCCTGGTCACACATGCGCGTCGAGCGCCAAGCGTCTTGCAAACATTTCTTTGACACGCCGCTTGAAAAACACACAGCGTGTTAGACGCTTGACGCGCGCGTATGACCAGGCCATCAGGGCATCCCACAGCTTTATTTGATCTTTGTTAGGGGTGGCCTAATGTGAACGGTACTGCTCTTCTTTCGATCGTCGTTAAGTGAGATGTGAACGCACGCTTCATTAACTAATGATGATTAACTAATCTTTAGAGCGATTTCTCTAGTGAGAACGGGGTCACAGACTCTAAATTTTCTAGTTTATATTTTGCTAGATTTCTTTTTTAAAGTTAGAGATTCCTTTTTTTTTTCTTTTATGAAAAAAATATTGCATGAAAATCTCACCTCGGCCTTAAACTCTACACTTTGCTGTGGCATCTTAAAAGCTTTTGGGACGTATTCAATGTTGGATGTTGCCAAGTGTACCTTCTGTGTGATGTAGCCAGTGCCGGGAAAATGATTTAACTGCACACAAAAACAAGAAAAATGCGTTAAAATGATTGCAGAATCTATAACACGGTTTCAGTTGCCATCAGTTGCGTAACAATGATCACATGGGTGAAACAATGTCCAAAAATTTTAATCAACCATTTGGCCTAACCAAATGGAAGATAGGAAGTGGTTAGCTCTGCCCGATGCAATGATTCCGCCCGAGATGTTATCTTTTTATAAGAAAAGATGACTTTATATAAATGTGTGTTCACACATTTTGTTTTACAAGGGCGCCCTCATGTGAATGAAACGAACCCCCTGACGACTTGCGGCTTTATGGCCTAGTTTCCCGTGCAATATAGCCAAGGAACCAGCCTAAATTGGACAATGGCTTCACACAATTTTTCACTGTTTGCTCTGAACATATATGAGGTACTTACATGTAGCTAACTTACACACAGGTATCATACACATCCTCAATCACACGCTGTTTGCAACAGTCATCTAATTCTGTAATCTGTCCCAGATTACAGATTAAAGGCAGAGGCTTGTCAGCAATGGGCACGCGCCAATTTCGTGCCATAAAATATGCAGCTCTATGCCTTTGCTATGGAGCTGCGTATTTCGTGGCACGAATTTAGCGCACGCACATTGCTGACGAGCCTGTACCTTTAAAGCCCCAGTACATCATTTGCAAAAGTTTAGTCAAAATTTTACTTCACAAATTGACAACAAAAACCCAACTAAAAGTGTTGATAGCAATGGTAACAAACACCACATGATTTTTCCTGTATAAAATAGTAGGAAAAATTGTCAACTGAAGGTGCTTTTCTAAAAAAAAAATCATCTGCAGATAATTGCAAACGATTTTTTACTATTCATTCAACACAAAAACCATGCATAGATTTTTAAGGTTTTCTGAAGTATTACTACATCTACCGGTATGTGGTTGAAATTTCTACAATAAGGCAATTTATCAACAATATTTTTTTAGGGTATTTTTTTCGTGTACATTGAACAAAGATTTTAAGGAAATTACCTTCTGGAATCAACACATAATGTAATTTTAAGATATACTTCCCACGTTTTCTTCTTCAAAAATTGCCTTCAGTTAGTGCACAAGATAACCATTCACGCGCGCGCGCAGCGCCCTCTGTTGTCGCGCTTACGCACATACCGCGCGCCGTGTCATTTTGTGCATTACTTTATGCAGTAATTTTAACATTTATTTATCTCAGAAATGCAACATTTGCGACGGAAGTGTCAGTGGGAAGTATATCTTAGAATTGAATAAGCTATCGATTCCAATATATAAATTTACCCAAATCCGTGTTCAATGTATATGAAAAAAATACCTTTTTTAGTTATGTACATGTGTAGTGCAGTTGTTCCCGTTTTTAAAAGTTTTCCAATCATGTAATCTGTCTTTAAAACATACCTTTTGATGCGGTTTCATTTTCCCAATTTCCATGGCCAATTCAGTAAAGGGGTAATCATGAGCCCACAGAACATCCCAGTTGGAATCTGGTCCCCCTCGACTGTAGCCAATTCGCTCAAAAACCCGCAGAACGTGATCCAGGTACCCACTTTCAATCTGGGTAAAAAATGAATAAAATGTTTTTTTTTTCCTCATTGAAGTCATCTTAGTAGCATCGATTTGGTAGAGCATCTGCCCGGAGAGTCAGGTGTCTCAGGTTCACATCCCAAAGGGGACCATATGATTTTTTTTCTCTCATCTCGCATGTGTTTGGTTGTTTCTTTTCAACTGTGATAAGGCACGATGCCAAATACTGCGTTTGTTACTTTGCTCAGTTGCGTACATATATATACACGTGCAACATCAAAGAATCGGATTCATGAAAACGTGGGGGAGTACACCATTGAGCCTCATAGCTCAGCTACAGTAGAACATCTGCCCAGAGAGTCAGAGGTCTCAGGTTCGAATCCCAATGAGTACCATAATATGATTTTTCTCTCATCTCAGTTTTGGTCGTTTTTGGAATACATTACAGGGGTCGAAATTAACCTGAATTTCATGCTGGTCAGAAGGACCAGTAGATTAGAGAACTCCACTGGTCCTGCTGAAAATTTGGTGGTCCAACGGTATTTTTCAAAATGGCACCGAGATACTGCAACACTTTCTGGTTTAAGGTCATTGAGTGCAGGATGGATGGGATTGCTTTTTGATCCAACACTGGGGCATGTCTGGAGAGATCGGAGAAAGAAATGTAGTTATCTGAAAATGTCTAAAGCGATCAGGAATTGTTTGTGGAAACCAGGAATTTTTCGCATTGAGTAAGAAATGTTTACTGTGGATTAAGCATCAGCTAGGGAATGTTTCCACGAGTCATGAAATGTTTTCACTGGTCCACAGGATCTAGTGGTCCTCCTGATTTTGTACTGGTCTCGGACCACGGGACCAGTGTTAATCTCGACCCCTGCATTACCATGCACGAACACCAAGGATTTTCCTTGTTATGACATAAAAACCATGTAAAAATGTTAGTTTGATGATAAAAATGCAAAATTAGAACGGAATAGTGTCATGTATTTACCAAGGAAAAACTTAGAATATTTTTAGAGTTGTCCCATAGGTTTAGTGTCTATAGGGTCGCAGTGGAAGTCCATGCATGGTCATCTTTCCCATGTATGATTTTGACAGTATGGTTTTCACTGTAATGTGAGATTACCGACAGGTGTAGAATCCGTCACCATATTCCGAAGCCCTTGAAAGTGATACCTCAAAATCCAACAGGTAAACATAAATACAGTTATCTATTTTAGAAAAGATACCATGCTGGAAACCAAGCATGTATAAAATAGTACCATCATACATGTAAAACTCGTCCCTGTTCTTTTCAACACTAACCTTTTTTGCATGCATCCAAAGCACGGGTTTCGTGCCGTCACCCCCTGTTGCCCCCACAACCTCCACGCTCGAGTGGAAACCATTTATGTGCGATTCTTGTAAGTAGCGCAACTGGTAGATATTCCATACAGTGATGAGAATGCCCATAAGCAATGCCACGATGACCAGAAACAGGATTCGCACCGTGAACTTGGCATGGATGGGCAGGTAGATGGGGGAGTTGCCCCTGCGGACCGAACTCGACCATAGTTGACTCTTCATCTGTGCTGTAGTATAGAATCAGGTTACGCCTAGTCCAAGTAACTTGGACCCTAAATATCGCTTTTTTAACATGGGGACGTACATGTACGATGGTCATGTTGGACAACAGTTGAATTGGACAACAGACGAGTTGGTATGACGGTCAAGTTTACTTTAATAAGCATGGTAAGAGTTGAGAAGTTGATTAGAAATTTTTCTTTAAAATGACTTATCTAGCATTGAAATGTGCAGATTTGATAGAAAAAAAACCGAAAAAAAACAAATTTAGAGTGGGAAGAATTTAAGATTTTGTGAATAAACACTAAAAATTCTTCAGTGTGTCTCATATGTTTTGCACACAATCAAGTTTGTTCGAGTCGAGTTGGTGGTCGAGTTGTGGACAGGTCCCGGCACCCGCATCGATCGTGCAACGCACAAAACCACTATCATGCAAACAAAGTTTCATACCTTTAAGTTCAACAACAGTCTCATACTCCGTTTGTATAATTCTAACAAAATACCAGAATGGTACTGTCGGTGTCAACGACAGTATCGGGAAAATTGTTACTTTTTAAAATAGTGAACGTCCCATGTGGGACGATGAACTCGAACCCGAGACAACTTGACCCCGTGACAACTCGTAATCGAGACAACTCACACCCGGGATAACTTGAACCCGACACAACTCGTACCCGAGACAACTCGTACCCGAGACAACTCGTACCCTAGACAACTCGTACCCTAGACAACTCGTACCCGAGATAACTTGAACCCCTTTTCTTGTTATTATTTTGTTCTAACATCAATTTTTTTCTTTTCTTCTCAACGTCCTGACAAACATCCCCATAAACGTCTCGCCAAAATTCCTTACAAACATTACGGCAAAAGTCAGCAAAGCTGCGACAAAGTCCCGGGAAATGTCCCGAAAAAATTGTGCAAAAGTGCCAGGAAAAGACGCGACAGAAATCAGGTCAAAAGTCTGTAAAACTGCCAGGCAGTAGGCAGGTATAGGCCTACTAAAAAGTACCGAAAAAAGTCGCGTCTAAACTAGCCTACCGGTTCCATAACAGTGGCACACGAGTCGTCCCGGATACGAGTTGTCCCGGGTACGAGTTGACCAGGGTGTCGTTTTTTTTATTCAAGTTGTCCCGGGCTCGAGCATCCTGAGATCTCACGGAATTTCCACTCTGAGAAGCAACGATACAATACCCTGAGGATATCCACGCAAACCTGTGGAGTAAGCCGGCTGTTGAATTCAGCGAGCACATACCCGACTAATTTTTGGATGTAATTAAATGAAATTAGTCATGTTTTAGTGAAAATTCCCAATTTCTATATTTTCTCGAAATTGGTTTGAGTTTTTGTTCTTTGTCACGTTCATCAAATCGAGTAACATAATGTCCTGTTTAATAGAAATAGCGACCAATCGGCAAGCGCGTTAAATTGGACAGCTGGAAGTTGGCACTTAAACTTAAAGTAAAACAACAAGGTGGATCGTGGAAAACACCGAACGCCACATATAACAAGCCTCATGATTGCTCCAGAGAGGCGACAAGATTTCTGTCGCTTGTTCCCCAGCGAAATGGGGCCGATTTCAACAGGGCCTCGGTACGCAGGAGTTGGGGAGTGCGTAGAGGGGCACTGTTGCAAGAGGCAATGGGGTACGAGTTGTCCGGTTTCCGTGCGTTGGCCTATCTAATCTGTATGCTACTGCACAACTAGCCCCGCGAGCAGTGCTTCGGTACTGCACAACCACCATCAGCTGGGCTATCTCGTGAAGGCGTTGTCTTCAAATAAACGAAAGTAACACACTAAACAATGTCTCAGTCGCCTTCTTCAGTCCATAGCCTTACGTTTTAAATTTGGTGAATGTTGATCACTGCCGTCGTTGCGGCGAAATCCTTTGGTTTTTGTTGCTGCCCGAAACGCACCGGGTGCGAGCATCGTGACTGTTTTCGACGGTGTCCCAGTGAAACCATGTTTATGTGTGGAGATAGAATAAACGTCTGTAATGACTACACTCTTGTGTGGCAATATAAAATCCTCAGTGTCAAAGTTTCTTTCTTTCTCTACTCTGTCTCCAGGAAACTTTTTGACTTGTATTTAATATTCTTATTGTTTTGCCCCAGTGGAATAGATGGTGTATTTTCCTTTTGTTACCATCGAAACACACATTATTTTAAAATAACCTTGTTTATATACCTCATGCGTAGATTCCTGTCATCTGATTGGTTAAAAGTGGGGGCATTGAATCGGCTAGACCCGGCGCGTATAATATGCCTACCGGGCAATAGTCTTTGCCATGCCCCGGGCAGCGTAATTTTTTTTCCCTAGTCATTTAGCGGGTTCCGGACGCGCGCATTACATGTGTTAGCATAGCTGTGCACCAACTATGCAGCTGGGCGCTTCACGTAAACATTCATCAGGACGGTAATGGCGGAATCTCGACGTCTGTCGTAGATGATGAAGTCCTTAAGAAAGTAAGAGAAGTGGCCTACAGTGAAAACTGTGTCAGGTGAAATGTGCTACTGAAGTGCCAGGTGATTATGCTACAAATGTTTGCTGTAAATATACAACTTTTCCGCCGTAGACCAGCTTCCGAAATCGAAACTCGAAGGACCACTGTCATGAATGTATGATGTATCGTTACTTTTAACCAACCAGATGACAAAAATCTACACATTCGGTATATAAAACAAATATTGACTGCTGTTTATTCGGGTCATGGTTAAGATTATAGGCCCTCGGTGATCTTGAAGCCAAGACTATGCCCCTCGGCTTCCGCCTCGGGGCATAGTCATGGCTTCGAGATCACCTTGGGCCTATAATCTTAACCATGCCCCTCATTGCAGTTAATATTTGTATATTATGACACGACAAAATTTGAAATTGGTTTTCAGCTATTCCTAGCACTTCGGTCTTACGTGAGATTGAACCTGTCACCGGAATGTTTCGTCACACTTGAGAGAATCCTTTGTAAAACAAATGGTTTCTCGCTCTATATAAGCGCACGCGAGGCTCGATATCCTCAGTGAGGGCGGTCGGGTTGGCGTACGGGTTCTTTCCTCGCCTTTCACCTCTGGGGTCCCGGGTTCGAATCCGGGGCGTGTATGTGAATTGGGTTTGTAGTCCCTACTTGACCGCGTGGGTTTTCCCCTGGGGCATTTCTCTGGGGGTTTTCCTCCCACTTCTAAAACTGCAACTCCTTCTTCGTCATCTCAAGTTGATAAATATAGTATAGTTAAAGCTAAAACCGTATAGTTGATGGCATAAAGGGCCTTAGTTGCCGAAGATGCCATAAAATATACAACAACAACAACAACATATCCTCAGTGCATTTTTTGTGACCGGATGTTTCAGTCAAAATGGAAAACGATCACGTCGAAATTTTGGAGCTTAGTGCGCTACAGCAATCGGACAGCGATGCCCCTCTGCCAGCCGCACAGCCAGGCCCAGGACTATCGGGCATCGGATCTGCCTCCGCTACGACTTCACCAAAAACCCGCGGCAAGAGGGCCAGACAATCTTCCAACGTTGTCACACGGGAAGAATTTAGTACCCTACAGAACCAGTTATCGGTAATGGCCAATGCCTTAGACAACATTCAGACTGCTGTCCTTACTTCCCTTGCTGACAGACATGCAGAAATGCCACCAGGATAGTTCCTCTGGCGAGGAAACAGTCGAGACCGACAAGGCCATCTGCGATCTGCTACAGCAACAGGAAGATGAATCCGCAACCGGAGAAGTCTTGCAGTCATTCGATCAGCTACTGCTGACAACGACACCAGCACTGCTGTTGGGGACAAGTTGGCTGTGGTTGTTGGCAAAATGCTTCGCCACAAACCAGCCGACGACAAAATTAGCTCAAAGCTCAAGAAACTATAAACGCCCAGCCAACATTCCACAATTGGATGGAATGCACGCGTGTCAATCCGGAGATATGGGCATCCCTAAAGCCCAAAACTCGTTCCACCGACATCCGATTCCAGAAAGTCCAGCAATCTTTGCTGAAAGCCACAGTGCCTATTGTATCATCCATTCAGCGATCGACTCGCTCTTAATTGGTGCTACACGGCAGGAATGCCTAGATAATGTCAGCGCCAGGATATCGCTAAGCGAGGCGCTGGGTTTCACAATCAATTACGACAAGTCGATGATTTTGCCGTCCCATGAATTGTTTTTGGGATTTCTATTAAATTCAGTGGCCATGACAATTTCACTATCCACTGCTAAAGTGACCCACGTTGTGGATGTGTTAAGCAAACTAATTACCACATCCCTGCCGAAAAAGTGGCTGAAGCTATTGGCCTTTTTAGAACAATAGAACAATAGAATTGGGAAAAAAATGAACATTTACACAGGAACTTGGACGATTTCGAATCGACAATGACCTTATCGGAACTTGCTAAGTCCGATTTAATTTGGTGGATACAGGATGTACCACAGGCGACTGCCCCTATACATCGTGACTCGCCTAAATTCACAATCGAAACAGACGCCTCAAATGGAGGCTGGGGAGCTAACTTTAATGGAAAGCTCATTGGCGGAAGGTGGTCACAAGATGAGGCCAGTAATCACATTAATTATTTAGAAATGAAAGCATGTTTTCTTGCCCTCGATTCTTTCTTTCCACATGAAAGAAACATTCACATTCATGTGAAAACGGATAACACTACAGTGGTATCATACATACAAAAGTTCGGGGGATCAAAATCACAACCACTGAACATGCTCACTAGACAGATTTGGCAATGGTGCATCTGCCGAAAGATTTGGCTTTCTGCCTCATATTTTCCTGGCTCGGAGAATGTTATGGCAGATTTTGCGTCTCGTCATTTTAAAGACGACATTGAGTGGAAACTCAATCCTGTAATTTTTCAGAAATTAACCGAATTTATTTTTGCCGGACATTGATTTGTTCGCCTCACGGCCTAACCATCAGGTGCGCAAGTACGCATCCTGGCGGGCCGCATATACTGATGCTTTTTCCATCAACTGGGCAAATTTTCGATTTTATGCTTTTCCAACTTTTTGCCTAATCAGTAGAGTTCTCACTAAAATTGAGTACGAGAACGCATTTGGAATACTGGTTGCCCCATTATGGCACACACAGCCCTGGTTTCCCAAATTGTTGAAACTCCTCGATCAACCACCAGTTATATTGCCAATGCAATCTGACATGCTCTGTCTTCCGCCCTCGGGTAGACTTCATCCCTTACGAGAACACCTTCGGCTGATGGCATGCCTGTTATCAGGGAAACCCTCCGACTGCAAGGCATATCGGGAAAGGCTGCCGACGTCATCATCGCATCCTGGCGAACTTCTACCCAGCGATGCTACAAGTCGGCATTACGTACATGGCTTCACTTCTGTGCTCGCACAAAAACGAATCCTGTTCGAGCAAATGCCACATCTATAATCGCCTGCTTAAATGAACAATTTCAAAACGGTTCACATTACAGTAGTTTGAATACCCTAAGGAGTGCGATATCTGCCGTGGTATTACCAAAACACGGTATCCCTGTTGGTTCCCACCATCTCGTCAAAAGATTCATGACCGGGACGTTCAACATGCGAACCCCAAAGCCTAGATATTCATCCACTTGGGATGTGGCTATAGTGCGTAAAAAATATGGGACCAAATAAAAGTCTCTCTCTTAAGGACTTGACGATGAAGTTGGTCATGCTATAATTGCTTTAATTTCGGGACAGCGTTCCCAAACTCTGGCATTGATTAATTTAGACAATGCCTCTCCTGCAGCTGAAGGAGTAACCTTTATTATTTCAGAACTTACAAAAACTACTAAAGTAGGTACACCTCCTATTAACGTCGTGCTTGAGGAATATACCCACGACAATTTACTTTGTGTAATAAGCACGTTTAAAGCCTATCTCCTGAAAACACGCGCCTTTAGAAAAGGCAAGAGGTACTTGTTTCTTAGTTATGTCCGACATCGCGGAATCGTCGGAAGCCAGACTATCTCTAGGTGGATCAAGTCCACGCTAACTACAGCTGGTATTGACACGAAAAGGTATAAAGCTCACAGCACGCGTTCTGCAGCCTGTAGCTCTGCATGCTCTGCGGCAGGGGACTTCACTGTACATGTATGTCATAATGAAATCTGCTGGGTGGACGCGAGCCACGACTTTCGCAAGATTTTACAAAAAACCTGTTGAACAATCAAATCAGTTTGCTGAGTCCGTTCTCAATTGACCCCTTTCGAACACGTGCGAATATGCCATTTTGGGAGTCAAATAATGCTGAGTCATTGTGGAAGCAATGTGCGTGCGCGTTGTGTGTGTCTCTGGTGGGCGTAACGCGGTTAGTTCACCAATGGGAGCCTCAGCATAGCGCGTTACGCGCGCTATGGACACGCACAACGCGCACGCACATTGCTTCCACAACGACGCGGCATTGCCGCCCATTTTGGAATTGATCAATCACAGCCTCAGGTTCAGGTAACCAAAATTGTTGGTTACCTGAGTCCTCAAAATGTTGTGCACAGAGCTACGGCAAATGCAGCACGAGTGTCGCAAAAACACCATAAACATCATTTTTATCAGCGCAGAGGACCCTAGCCGGTTTAAAACGGATTGTATAAGACATCCTAACCTACTTTTAATCCCTTCATAAATGTGTTTTTGTGTAAACGGGAAAAACTATGCTATGTTTTGCATTCACTGCGTTCTAGATGTGTGTCGAGATGTTTTTGTTTGATCGCTCGCGTTACGCGTAATGCAGGCGTGTTGTACGTGCACGCACACGACCGGATACTTAAGTGCACATTTTGCTTTCGAGCGTGCAGTTTCTGTGTGCGTGTGCGTGTTTCAATACGCGCTGACCAAGGCGCGGACGCTGACGCGCGGCGCGGCCACGCGACTCTACTGCACACGTGCTTCACATGTGTGGCATGTTGCTAGGCAATTTCTAAATGGGCGGAGCTTACTGGATCGGTCTATTGTAATACCGTAACGGTGATTTGTAAGAAACACAAGATTTATTGATCTTACAGCCCAAAGGGCAGATGATGATTTCTTCAATTGTTTCTTTTATTTCAATGCAACTTTCCGAATAAAAGTACGATAGTTAGTATCTATGCAAGTTTTGCAGATAGATAGATCATGATGGAACTATAATGTCAGCCTTTAGTACGATGGCTAATGTCCATGCAAGTTTCAGAAATATAAGATCATGAAACGTTAAAACTGAACTGGACAACTTCTGTCCTTTTTTTTTCTTAGGCCGCCAGATTCTCTAAACATCTCACGTAAGACCGAAGTGCTAGGAATAGCGTGGTAGAATTACAAAATTAAACGAAATTAAATTGAAGTTTAATTGGAATTCTATATACCTAGTCTATATCCTAGCACTGAAGGACTTACGTCCCCACCCATAACTTGGGAATAAACATACTCTTCTTTGTTTAACCCATCCCTTTTTACTGGCGGCCACTTTACTACAAACAATGCACTGAGGATATCGAGCCTCGCGTGCGCTTATATAGAGCGAGAAACATTTGTTTTACAAAGGATTCTCTCAAGTGTGACGAAACATTCCGGTGACAGGTGCAATCTCACGTAAGTCCTTCAGTGCTCGGATATAGACTATAGGTAGAATTCCAATTAAACTTCAATTTAATTTCGTTTAATTTTTTAATTAAACATATATTGCAATTTTACAGCCTTGTATATTATTTTACTGTACACTTAATGTACGCAGTATAAATACTCGTGACTCAAAGAAGACGTACTACATTTCGCTAAAAGTTAAACGCAGTTCATCTAAATAAGGATACGTATCTTGCAACAATTTTCTTACTGCATATTCATTTAAACACCCCCTGGCAAAAAAATGGACGCTAAAAAACCGTGGAGTGCGCGTGCGGTGCGTGAATTACCGTGATTGGTTCTTGCTATGGCAACAGCGTCAACACGCTTTGAATCGTGAATATTGTCGCGCAATCAGGTTTCTCAAGTCGGTAATACGGGTCGAAAACAAAATATATATACTCCACATAAAAACGGCTGTCGATTGTGTGCGGTAAAATTGCGTTAGACGGACAAAACACGACCGTATTACCGAATTGATTTCAAATCTAGCTGCACGTAGACTTGGTTTCAAATCCGAGCTTGTGGTTTGGTTTCCACGGTAGCGCCCTCTTTTGGTTTGTGAAATATAGGGACAGGGAACTAGTCTATTTGGTTCACATTGTGAACCGAAATAGACTAGTATCCTGTCCCTATATTTCACAAAAACCAAAAGAAGGCGCTACGGAAACCAAACAATAATCTCGGACTTGGAACCAAGTCTAAGCTGCACGCGGAACTACAGTTGAACGTTCGTAAAGACAAACATAAATGCCAGCTCCTCCACAAAAAAACGAAAAAAAAACCGTTCCGGGTTGTCTAGTGAAATCTTCAGCAGAAAATGAAAGATATCCAAAGCAAAAACTGCCAAATGACTGCGAATCGTTTGCGACGAAATCGTGAGCCTCTCGCGATAGTGAACGGCTGGTAAAGCGTATAACTCGACTATTGACCGTTTTTTTTAATTTTAAGCTTTTGTGGTTAATTACCGGACATTTTGATGATCTTTCTTCACAAGGACCATCAACAAATTATTGTCAAGGATGCTACATCACTAAATTATGTAAACAGTAGGCCGTTGTGTACCTTTAACTTTCCTCTATACCATTATAACATCAACATATCGTTGTCCCCCGCAGCTACCGGTGTTGAACACAGACTTGGCTGTCAATCTTTATGCTCTGCTGGTGACATAACAAGTTCTGACTGAGGTTCAGGACCTTATAATCCCGGCTAAACTTCACAAGGTCCTTGCTGATCATTTTCTACAGAATCCTTTCTGCCCTTGTTTTGTCTATTAAAGATATTATATTACATGTACATGATTGGTAAACTGTTAAAAACGGCGTTATTTCCACTCGTATATAGTTAAAAGCCTACGTCGAGAAAACTGTCACATAGATGCAGTAATACTTCAGAAAACCTGGAAAATCCATGCATGCTTTTGTGTGTGAATGAATGGTAAAAAGAAGTTGTCTGCAGATTTTTATTTTACAAACCCACAGAGTTACTATACCATTTTTACACGAAAACAAATTGTGGTGTTTGTTACCATTGCAGTTTCTTGTCATCTCGTGAAGTAAGCTTTTGGGTAACTGCATAAAGTAGCCTGAACACTCACGAGCAATTGTATGATGCCTCACGACGTGGATTTAATGAGGTTGTCCTGTTGTCCTGAGAGCTATAGAGAGTTGTGAGTATTTTTAAATGATTTTTGAAAATTTGGCATTTAGCATTGGTTCCTATGGGAGCCATATTTACTTGGGTGCAACCATATAGGTACCAGGGGCCTGTTTTGTGACCATTGTCAGAAACACAATGTTTATGACGTGTCATGGTTAACCAATCGCCGGCTTTGGTTGCTGACGGTCAAAGGTGATCATTGGTTATATTACTATTAGTTCATGTACTCCAGGAATTTATAATGTCAGAAACGTGTTTATTATGGTCGCTCAAACATGTGCCAGATGCATGCATCCTTTGTTTCGTACACTCTAAAAACTGAAGTGTTAAAACCTAGCACTATCCAAGTGCTACATAAATTCAGCACTTTAAGTTTTAAGATAGTGCTATAATAACACTTGGAGGCGTTCATTTCCAACACCATAATTGGTGCTATTCATAGTGCTATAATAACACTTGGAGGCGTTCATTTCCAACACCATAATTGGTGCTATTCTAGCACTTCAAAGTGCTTTAATAGTGTTAAGAATTATACTACTGGGTTTGCTCATTTGGAAATATCATCATTCAATAGAATTAAGTTTCATTGTTAAAATCTTACTTACCAGAAGCTACAGATAACTCATCTTTATGTTGAAAATTCCACTTGAAATCGAACTTTTTCGCGTCATGAACGGAGCGAAACTTGTTCACAAATCGCTATTTTTTTCGCGCGAATCGCGTCGACGCGTGTTGATGACAGCCGCGGATTTCCGTACACTGCAAAAAACGCGGTGTTAAATTTCTAACACCAAGGTTTTTTAATTCTTTGGGTGTTACATTTGTGTCAAACGAACACCGGTGTAATAGATTAACAGCACAAAAAGTGGTGTAGATTTTGCATGGTGTTAAACTTGATAAACTGCGCATGATCATTATGCATAATGCAGAAATCCAGCTATTTGATTGGCTACATGCGTTTCTGATCATTTTTCCGCGTTTAAGCATACAAACCATAATTACCACGTTGTACTTATGGCTAGACTATCTGAATTTTTCTTCCCTATGATATCTTCATTATTCCTTAAGGGATGTGACGAAATCATGAAAAAACATGATGAAAACAATGGTATATTGCTGTTGCACAATTTCATTGCTGTTCCACCACAAACAGATCAGTGTTGAAATATTTTAACACCAAATGCTGGTGTTAATTCACACCATGGGTGTTAAATTTAACACCAATTGGTGTCGGCTTTGAATTCTGTAAGAATAAATCAACTGTATAATTGTTACAATTTAATTCCACATTTAGGTTAGCCTTTAGTCAAGGCTGCCTTGGCGAGTTATATATTCGCGCGCATTCAGTTTTCCAACGCTTGAGGAAAGACTAGCACGCACGGACTGTCCGCCCAGACGAACAGTCTGCAGTATGAATGTTAGTCTTTCCTCAAGCGCTAGCAAAACAGTGCACAAAACAAACCTCGCCACGGACGCCTTGACTAAAGGCTACATTTAGGTGTAAATTAACACCAACATTCCTGCCCAAAATAAACACCAAGAAGAATACGTTGACACCAAATGGGGTTGTTAGAGTTTAACACTCTTCTTAGTGTTAAAAGCTATTGATTTCCAAATTGGTGTTACTTAACACCCAAATCCTTGCCCAATATGGATACCAACGAAGAATCAAATTTGACACCAGTGGTGTAGATTTTAACACCGCATTTTTTGCAGTGTATTATTTTACTACATCGACAGACAGCAAAAAAAACCAACAAGTCACGGAGTAATGAATATTTATTTTTGCATGACCCCGGCGAAATCTTGCGCATGCGCCCAACCGCTTCATCAAGTGCTGTATGGATTACACCTTGGGGTGCTGGATGTACACCAAGATGGTGCTACAAAGGACTTAAATCAACACTATATTAGTGCTGTATTGGTAGCACTTTCACAGCACTTAGATAGTGCTGCAATGCTGACACTTCATCAAGTGCTGAAATGGCACTTGAGGTGCAGTCCCTCAGGAAGCACCTGGATAGTGCTAAATCTAACACTTAGGGATTTATTGATAACACTTCAGTTTTTAGAGTGTACGGATCCGAATTCAGATTTCGGCGCAGATCTGGGATTAATCCTGATTAAGATTTGTGGTCCATAACACGGTGTTCCTAAATTATAGGGGCGTATGTTTGTTTCGTCACAGATCCGAATCCAGATGTTTCACCGCGCGCCACAAACGAGGATCATGAAAAAGAAGTTTCAAACACGCCCCAAGGAAACAACGTTCTTATGGTGTTGCTTTCTTTGTATCCGTAGCGTTAAGCCAAAATGGCGGCGCCCACTAATGACATCGGCATAGCGAGCGACACTCTATATAGGAGCAAGTTAATAGTCGATCTAGATGTCACCTGAACGCTGCGTGGTTTGACTAGAGGAACCATGCCTTGGGAATAGGTTGATCTCTGGTTTGCTCTATTCAATTCTATGGGTGCACCACACGAAATAACTGTCCATTGGCAACGTAGGCCTATTGGACCAACTTCATAAAACAGAAGATCGCACGGTGTTTGGTACCACTACCATGACCATGAAAACCGAAGCCAACTTCCTAAGACCTTATACTTCTAATTCTTCGGCCCATATTACAAAATGAGCAGCACACTAGAGCAAGTTGAGTATTCTTAGTTATTAGATTTCTACAAAGCAGCATGTGATCGGTGAGCCTTCCCAACTGACAACTGCTGAGTATGATACATTCCGATGTGTCCTAGATATTCAAATGATCATGACGAGGATTATTCATTGGAATGTGTGTAGGCCTATATGATTTTTGTGTTGTGTCTGACGAAGACGAAAGTGCGTATGTACATGTACTTTATTGGTGTGGTCGACCTTGATGCTGGCTTGGGATGGACATTCGTTCACGTTGCTTTGTCGACCGGATATCGGACGAGCGTGCTTTGAGGGAAGAATATTAGTTGGGAGGACTTTGTTCTGTGCAGAAGAGTGGGAAGATAGTTTGAAGAAAGCTTGTCTGATCTGAAAGTTTCATTTTAAACTACTATGATGTCGACTCGCAAAGGCCTGTCCGTGTTGCTGGCGTATTTTGCGGCACTCGTAGCCGTGACTGCAGCCTGCAGCGAGCCGGCCGATTGGAGTGCCGATGATATCACGACTCGGGCCAACAATGTCGATTTCGTCATCCTGGGAAATGTGACCGAGAAAACGGAGCCCCGTTTGAACAGGCGTTTCGGCGGGGCCGTGTACACCGCCACCGTATCCGTGGAATGCGTGTACAAAGTGGCTCCCCAGCAAACCGTCTACGAAAAGGTGAAAATCGTGGGTTTTGGAGAAACCATGGACTGCACCAATACCGATGTGAATGTTGGACAGAGCTATGTGTTCCTTATGGAGCCCTTCCAGACTCATTACGCTGTCGTTGAGAGTAACGTTCAAACGGCGGCCGAGCTGGCTACGGAAGAAAACATCTCGGACATGTTTTCTCGCTATGGGTGTGGGGAGCCCAGTAAGCCGACTACGCCCCCGCCCACCACCATACCACCGACCACGACTGAACTACCCACCACGGCTCCTTCCACCACGGAACTGATGACGTCATCGAAATCGGCAAAAGCCAGCAAGTGCGAAACCCGTGACCAGCCGCCGCCGGGAAGTGGTGGAACAGCAACGGCATTCTGTGGAGCTCTTCTCGCAACTACGCTAGCATTTTCCATTGCTTTCGTTTTCTAACTTTCTACTTGGGAGCACGGAGGAAGGAAATGCTGGGAGACAAGATATACTGTTATCAAAGGACTTACTTGAAACAGGAAGTGTGCCGACGTTACAGCTATGTTTGTAACGTCCCACATTTTTAATAAACCATTTAAAGATATACAGTCCGTGCGTTTTTGGTGTGCCACCTCGAGAAAAAAATATTTCGAATTAATTAAAGGCGAGTTTGCCCAAGTCTGACCTCGGCCTCCCGTGCTCGGCCTGCAACGCGCAGCGCACAGTGCGCACTCCCCGCCGCTGGCCTGTCCAGTTTTTCTTTTTCTTCTGTTTCCTCTGTCTCGGAAAGTCTTCCGAGACAGAAGAAAAGAGATTTGACAGGCCACCAGTCCACAGACCAAACACGGGGAGTCAGACCTGGGCAAGTCTAGGCAAGGCGCAAAAACGGCCGTATAAAAACGCCGTTTTAAATACGGCCGTTTTTGCGCCATGCCTAGACTTACCCAAGTCTGACTTCCCCAGTCTGTATGATGCGTAGCATACAGCGCGCCCTCTAGACTAGTGGCCTGTCAAATCTCTTTTCTTCTGTCTTAGAAGAAACAGAAGAAAAGATTATACAGGCCACCAGTCCAGAGGGCGGGCGCATTACAAAACACGTCAGACTTAGACAAGTCTACGCCTTGCCATGAGTTGAATATTGGCAGACCGCCAATATTTCGAAATATTCACAGTAATTCTTCGATAACTAAACGTTGGTCGATTTTTTTTTCGTTGATGCCTCATTTGAAGGCAAATAAAGATTGTTTTTGTTCGAGGTGCCCAAAACGCACGGACAATATATCTTTAACTGGAAACCTCGCTTAAATGGAAGGTATAGGCCTAATCACGCGTTCGAATGCTTCAATCGTGTCCCCTGAATCAGTTCTATAGAATGCAAATGCTGATTGGAAAGGTGCCAATTACGTATGCGTTCCAAGCCTCGATCTGAAGACGAGGCTTGGAACGTATAAATAGTATGGCACCTTTCCAACCAGCAGTTTGCATTCAATCGAGTGATTCAGGGGACACGATTCAATCGTTCAAACGCGTGAATATATGGTCTATAGTAGTTTCAAATGTCCAATACAATGGTTCCTCTCGAGATTATCTTCTCGTAAGAAAACGACCAAACTTGGTATGAGGGAAAAAAAGTTTACAAGGGGCTTATCCGGATTTGAACCCGAGACCTCCGACTCACCGGGCAGACGCTCTACATCTGAGCTAGTATAAGGCACTGTGGTGTACTCCCTCACGTTTTTCCTATAACCCAATTATTTTGGTGTTGCACAGGAGCGCAACAGGGCGTTCCTATAATTATGCAAAACCGAAAGAAAAATTGTTTTGTCGAGAAAACATGAGGGAGTATATACCACTGTGCCTCAGCTCAGCTGGTAGAGCGTCTGCCCGGTGAGTCAGAGGTCTCGGGTTCAAATCTCGATAATGTTTATATTTCTCTGAAACTCACACCAAGTTTGGTTGTTACCAGATATTGCGTTCATAATGAAACGATAATTAAAGATCGTAATGTGTTTACGCAAACTTTGCCCCTGACGCTGACGAACGTTTATGGTCTAAACAGATGGCTCCGTTTGCAGAAAAATCGACTGTTAAGCGGTGCCATGAAATTGGGCCCACTTGATTCATGTTTGCTGACCCATTTGCGGTATAAACTTCCTTCTTGGAGGTTATTCAAGTATATGTACCTCAAACCATGGAGAAATTTGGGGGTTTTCGTGCCTCTTGGGATCGACATTCATCCGGACGTCATGAGAACAGCATTTTATTGCACTGTAATCACCGCCAGTGGTTCGTTTTTTGATGTTGCATTTTGCTCTAGACATTTCGCTTTTATGCGCAGTTTTATTTACGTTCGTGCATGCAGTCCCTCCTCTACTCCATTTGCGATAATGTGAAATACCAATGTGACGTGAACAAATAAATGAAGTAATGAAACTAAAATACCAAAATGTGTGGCTGTGTCAAATATTACGGCGCGGAATTTCTTATGTCAAAATAATGATGTTATGTGCTCATCGATCAGTGAACAATCAGAAGACCGGCTGCATCCTTGCTCTTGATCCTGGAGTGTCCAAACAAACAGTAATTTTTGCGGCAGGAAAAATGCACTTCATAACGGGGGCGGGGGCGGGGGAGGGGGGGGGGGGGGGGGGGGGAGTGGGGGAGTGCATGGGAGGGGGTGCTTGAATTAGCCTTTTGCGGTTTCGCATGATGAATAACGTCCGGTGTACTGACGTACATGCACACTTAGTTTTCACTTGGCCAGACTATGTGGTGCACGCGGCAGGTATGAAGTACAGAATTAATACCGTGTTCACCGTAGGAGAGAGTGGCATAAAATAATCAGACTGTTGGTTGCTTGGCAATGGTGTGCACCACGTAACAACAAAGGCGAAGTATGCGACTTTTAAACTGCACCTCCAATCCATTTGAAAGTGAATAATTTGGGCACCAGACATTATATGCAAATGTCACCCGCTAAAGACCAAAATTATTGTGACCAGGGCTGCGTTCCAAACACGCGAACATTTATTTTGTTAACGTTGGCGCCAACGTTTTGCTCAATGTGCAGCGGCGTGGCTAGGGTTCTCTCCGGGCGACTGGCCTGGGGGCGCTGGACGTGTCTGTGGGAAGGCGGCCGTGTAATACCAAACAATTTCGCAAGTGCTGGGTGGGGGGGGGGGGGGGGGGGGGGGGATGGGAGAGGGGGGTTCTTTTTCAATTTTATATACATATTACATTCACACCATCGTACTTTACACCAGAGAAACAGCACTTTATACAGTTTCAGCGACGACTTTTCAAGGCGGGTCGCGCGCACCCGTACCCCCACGCTCCCCCCGTAGCTACGCCGCTGTCAATGTGGAACGGATTGTTTGCCAAAATGGCCAAAATAAATTGTCAAGATGGCGGTGCCCACAGTCCCAGCGACGTTGTAATGTGGCTCTCCGCTGCATGCTTACAAAATTTTTGAGACACGTTGCTATTGATTGTGCATCGCCAGCGATAAGGGAGAAAATCACGAAAGGTGCAATTTATATGCCATTTTCAAAACTGCAAACCATCGTCTGTCATCTTTCATGTCGAGTGCGTCATTTTGAAATGACTCGCGAACATCGCGAACAACTTATTTATAAATGTTTGTTGACGAACGTTGGTGGCGCACAATTGTTGGCCAACGTTTGCAAACGTTCGCGTATATTAATGTGGAACGCAGCTCTGTATATCACCCACGTACACCAAAACGAAACAATCTAAAGAATCCTCATATTCTAGACCATCTTTCCGCAAGTTAGAGATAAAAAAATAAACAAACTGACATAAAAAATGTGTACGATTTCGTCTTATTTTAATTTCTTCTAATTACAAGTCTACAGAGAATGGCAAGTGATAGAAATGTTTCTTAAATAATTACAAATGTTTTGTCAAGTTGGCGTTAGTTTAATAACCTTTTGAATATACGTAAGCCCCTGAAAATATTTCAATCAAATATAAAAAAGTTAAAGATTATTCTTCATACAACAGGCACGGAGCAGCTGAGACAGATTTATGATTCTGCCGTCGTGAAAGCAAAATTTGAGGTTTATCGCTTGCATTGTATTTCGCAGCCTCTGTCAGTAACTTTCTATGTGTAATTTGCTTAAAGAGGAAAACTGCATTAACAAAATGGAATTTCTTGCCCTTAAACGACGCTGAACACACGAATTGATATATACTCGTGCGTCCGTTCATATCATCTTTAAACTGCGGACTCTGTCTGCAAAATGATTTGGCGGAACCGGGGCATTCGAAATGCAGCTATGATTATTATTTGTGAAGGAAATTCTTTAGGCCTATTCCCCTGCTCTTGAAAAATATCCAGACATCCAGTTTTAGCGTACGGGTAAACAGAATACATAACCGCAATTTAAAAACCCTTCGCAGCCATTTGTCTACTAACTGGACGAATTAACATTCTGCGATACACTCCAGCTGGAGGATTATTTGGGGTGTGTTTCACAATTTTGAGATTTAGTGAACGGTCGTTGTCAACCCGTTTTGTACTTTCAATTTTTCATCCAGGACTGACTGTATACCGGAATGTGTACTTTAAACTGCACACAACAAACCATTTGCGTTCTCATAATAAGGCAACATTTCGTTTATAGTGTTCTGTTGCATCGATCGACTACGTGCGCACTGACTTTCAATTAAACTCGCTGTACATTTTAAAGTTTAACTGGAAAAAGGTAGCAAAATACTGATAAAATTGTGAAAATATCACTTGACAAGTTGCTAAATCTGCATAGTAAAGAGGAATTAAACTGAACAAAAAGTATTCACAATTCTTATCCAACTTCTTGGGTGCTTTGTACAATTACTGGCTAAGTATGTACAAAATGGTGGAAATTGTTAATAATATACAACATACACAGAGATACATGTATATGGAATCAAATAACATTTAGAATTTAGCACGTAATATTCATTTGGCCTGACACTCATTAGTCCAATCCAAGCGACTGGCAATGTAAATAAATAAAAAAATAAAAACATTAAAAAAAAAAAAATGGTCGGTGTCCCTGCTCGTTTTCTGCCAAAATATTTTCTTCTTTGGAGAAGAAAAGAAAAACGATGATCGAATGTGCAATGTTTCATTGTGATAAAAATATGGACCACTATTAAAATGAGCCACACTTTCATGACAACAGGAGGTAATTTATGCCAAAGGATCTTGCTCAAGGGCACACACACACCATTAAACCCATGACCTGCAGAACAACCTGCAGGACTAACCAGGGGCCAATTTCATAAAGCTGTTTAGGGAAGAAAAACAAATTTAAAATTAAAATTGTTTGCTTTATAAAAATTGTTTGCTTTATAAAAATGGGTTACCAGTCAAAGTCTTTTGTGATGTGTATTACAATTGACTGGTGTTCTGCTATTCTAGCTAACAACACAAGTCGACATACAATTTTGACTTTTAACCCATTTTAATTTATAAAGTAAACAAATGTTGGATTAAGCAAATTTCTCTGCAATAAGCTTTATTAAATTGGCCCCATGACTTGAGTTACAGACCCGTTAGACCATGGCACCCCATGGCCAAAAAATTAATCGAGAAAATTTAGCATAGATAATATATTAACAATCTAACAGTCCCTTTTGGAACATATTTCACATTTTATGTGGAATGAGATAGTTTGCTCAAATAGTTAAAACCCGGATCTATAGTTTCATCTGTACAAAAAAAAATGGTTTGTGCAAAAGAAAAATTGAACGTATATATTTATCATGCTGACTTAACTTAAAAATTCTATGTACAATATACATTAAAAGCTGTGGAATTCTTGGAAAAAGATTTGAAAATATTGATAGGAATGGTTCAAAAAAAGTTTTACAGCATCAATGGTAAATTATATTTCTGCTGTGGCGTAAGGCAGGGTAAAAACAGTGGGACCACTGACCTCTATAAAATGGACGGGATATACAATGGCTATGAGAGAACTCATAGAAGTGAGAACTGAAGCAACGCGTCGGCCATCTTACTTATAAGGCGAGACAATGTTTTGCCTAGACTATACACCAATCCGGTAATAAGGTCTTCTTCCCTGTACATCCGCCATAGCTGGGGGCTTCCACTGAATGAACTGTATGTTTTTGTTGTTGCTGAAGCTACATTTGTTTACTTCGAACAAGTTGCGCGTCTTTGTAGGGTTGTGTGCGCGCGAAGGCGGGCGCGTCGCGTGTACGCAAAGGCGGGCGCGTCGCGTATTTGCGAAGGAGGCTCGTTCGTGCATGTAATGGATGAGCGCCTTTCGTTCTAACAGCAACACAAAACGCACAGCCCATGCACTGGACGCCCCCCAGCTATGGCGGATATGCAGGGAGGAGATCTTAGTTACCGGATTGGTGTAAAGTCGCCTATCCATACGATCATTTGTATTCCACTTTACACAAATACTTTGTGAAAGTACTACAACCAGTCCAGGCAACGCATTGTCCTTCCTGAAGTAAGATGGAGGACAATTGCTTCATCAGGGAGTCATTTACCCAGTCCATGTCTATAGGTCAGTGTCACATACACAAAATGGTCACATGGCGTGAGTCAGCTGACTAAAAGATAGCCACATTTTGATTGACTGCTTAAGGTTTGCATAATTAGAGGGTGGTTTAAGACAGAGGATTTACACCATTAGCCAAAACATTTCCGTCTTCTTTTGTGTTTAGTTTACTTGCTCGAGTTGCTTTCGGTGAATATGCTTGACAGGGGTTAACGTTCAAGTTGGCGTTGGAACCAGAAGATTCTTTAGCTGGTTAATATTTCTGAGACGCACCAAGTCTGAGATGGAGACCAAGCTGGCCATTTTGAAAATAGCTTATGCAACAAACAGAAGTTGGGCTTATAGGTGGATTCACACGGAGCCTTTTCGTGCATAAATTTGACGTACTTCGCTTTGGAAAAAAAGCGGTGTCGAGTGAAATTTGAGTAAAACGATACACTGGAAACGACTGGAAAACGACAGAATCAACTTGGGTGGAAAGTATTTTTGTGATTCTGTAATTTTCAGTGCATCATTTCACTCTAAATTCCCTCCACACTGCTTTATCTCAAAGCGATGCGTGTCGCATTTATGAGCGAAAAGGCTCAATGTGAAACCACCCTAAGCGAAAGCTATAGACACTGTTAATTGATCCAGCATGCATGCACGTGGCACCACTTTAATACGAATGTTAACCTGTGCCTTGTTGATTTCAACGTAACCCTGGAGATCAAAACTTCACCTCAAAAAGAGAAGACGAAGGGTTGTCTGCCAGCTGTTTTAACGTCATACGTGTATAATCAAGACTAAATGGTCCGGAATGGTTGGTTTAAAAAACAAAAAAAAACTGATTAAATAAAATAAAAATGCCTATTCATTTAATAAAAAATAAAAGAAAAGAAAAGAAAAAAAACCAGCCATTGATTTCACTTTATCAAAACGTTTTCCCAATTTGTACACTTATAAAAAATATTAGTGCATATCAACCAAGCAGCATGAAAGACAATACGGGTCATAATGACCGACTTCCCGCTCCACAGAAATAAGCCTTTTGCATGTTTCGCATGAATAGTGTCTGATGTGCTGACAAACTTTTTATCGCATGCACATTTAGTATTCAGATGACCAGACTAAATTGTTGTTGCTATGTAATGTGACCAGGTCCATTCGGCAGGTGTGAAGTACAGAATCACGGTAGGAGAAAATGGCATGAATCAACCAGAATGTTGGTTGTGGACTTTCATGTGGACTTTCTAAACTGCACCTGCATTTAAAGGCGAGGAAGTGCGAAGGTTACATGCAAAAGGCTAATTGTACAGGATCATTCATTTTGTTAATTTTCAAGACCATACAAAGCATATTTCCTGAAACTATGAAAAAGTCTGTCAATTTCTTCACGAGTGCTTTATGAAACAAAACAAAAGAGGGCAGAAAGTTCTCTGTATGGATGAAATTAATAGTCATGTTTTGTGTCTTATGCCAGTTGGATTGTTTTCTTGTAATCCGTTACCAACATTTTACTTTTTCCCTGCAAACGTTCTTGGATTTACATCCAGGAACAATGCATAGTTCCGACCTGTCAATCAACCGAACCCGCCGACCAATCACAACAGAGCTAGCAGATATCACTGACATATTTAGAAGTGCACTGTCTCACAACAACATGATCACGCGTTATGTTCTGCCGGCCCCATACAATGTGTACAGTGTTGTATGCGATGTTCCTGGTGAATTTTTGGTTTCATGACATCTCTGTATTACTGGCCCTTTACTCAGACCCTGTAAACTGTCGACCCTGAAACATGAATACCTTTGAGTTTTCTCCAATGAATCTGTGCTTTCCGTTGAAAGTCCCATTGCTTTGTGCGTAGTGTGTCGCCATTTTGACGATAGCGTGTGAGCCATAGCAACAATATCCACGGGGGCGGGGCTAACTAGGCAAACTCGGAACTATGCATTGAGGAAAATCAGCTATATGCCTCTCTTCCAAACAAATTAGTTTTGGTTTTCCTCAAAAATGGTTTTGGATGAAAAAGAAATGATGACCTTTAGGAAATACTTGTGAAGAAAATGATAGTTTATTTTTGTAATGCTCTTGAAAATAACAAAAAGACTGAAGCCCCTTGCCTGATGCATGTGGAGTGTGTGCCAACCTCCAACCCAGTTTTTGTGGTTCTATTTTCTGAATCCAATGCGAAAACCTTGCAAGTTTAAAATTCCACACTGTCATATAAACACTACTCGAATACACATTCTGCAATTTGGGGGATTTGGCAAAGAACTGTGTGGTGCACTGTATGTGATGTGCAAAAACCAGTACGGGCACAAAAAGAAACGCTCATGCACAATACAGTAGTGCCTTTTGTGGTCTGAAAGGTGGGTTGAACCCGAATTGAGAGAAGTGGCCTAGACTTGTCTGCAGATTTGTGGACATGTGTTAACTTAAAACATACTGCATAGGAGGTCTACATGTATTTGCCGAGTAAAAAGTCATTCGTGGCAGTTTACTCAGCACGTACATGTAGCTTGTCGCGTGTGATCTATTTTTGCTCCGAATTTTACCTCATGAGGCCGTGAGACAAAATATCTATCTTTTAGTGGGGCTGCCTTACTGAAATCACATGAACAAGTTATGGTTTGTTGTTGGCTATTTACTCAGCACATAGCAAAGGTTTGCTGCATAAATTAAGTTGCATAAATATTTGTCTCACAAGGTTGTGAGGAGGAAAAATGCAGCAAAAATCAACCACACATAGAAAAGCTATGTGCTGAGCAAACAGCCACAAATGAGTGTGCAGCTAGCCTTTTGACAGGGCCTCGTGAATTTTGCCGATTTGGTGACTTGAGTAGAGTCAACACACACCAAGTGTCTCATTCACTCGTCCTTTTTCGAACTGCGAGGAATTCTTATGTTTTTCATTATAATCTGCTATCGTTTTTAGTAGCAGAAATCAGCCAGTCACATGCAGGTCACCCTATGCAAATTACGTCGTCAGCTCATCTACTACAAACAAGGGAGGTAGGCTGTTGATTTCACTGGGTATTTTCCAAGCAAATGTAAGTGCCGTACCGGCCAACAAGTTGCATGTAATAAACAATGTAGCAGTAGGCAGTTTGAAAAAGGCCTTATGGCAAGACAGAAGGCGTAACGTTCGCCCAGCCTTTGTATACTCTGCTCAAGACGCTCAATTGTCTCACATTTAACCAAACAATGTGTAACTCCAAAGCCATAAGGCCTTGTCAAAAGGCTAGTGTGCAGCAGGCTTAAATCCTTTGATGCACAGATTAATTTGAAAAGTTGTTTTGGGCGGTTGCTAGCGACCGCCCTGTGCACCAAGGTTAAAGTGCCTGCATCCTCCAATGCACTCCAGCAAGCAAACCTAAATACATGTACATGGTCAATGTTGAAATGGAGATTCAGCCAAAATTGTAAGCCAAATTTGTAAGCCAAAAGTTGTAAGCCAAATTTGTGTAAGCCAAAATTGCATCGGGGGCCAATTTCATATCGCTGCTTAAGCACTAGCTGAAAATATGTGCTTACCGTAGCAGAAAAGTTGTGCTAACTTTAAGGCTATTTCACGGCTAGGGCGTGCTTAAGCATGGAAATGGGCATTGTTTCGTCACAAGTGTTTAGCAAATTGTTTCTCTGATGCTAGCAAACACTTAGCAGTGCTTAAGATTACAGTCTCCATGAAATAACCGGAGCCTCTGTTAGCACAAAATTGGCTGCTAAACAGCTCCATGAAATTGGCCCCAGGACAGAAATATTCACATTTTACAAATCTGATTCTCTTTTATTAGTGTTAGCCTTTAGTCAAGGTTTTCGTGGCGAGGTTTATTTTCCGAGTGGTTTTGTTTGTGCAAAAAAACTAGCATGCACAGGCTCGAGGAAAGACTAGCGCGCACACTGCAGACGTTCCGCCACGATCGCCTTTACCATAGCACTTCATTGGGGAATCTTGACTTTATGCATTATGCATGTACCCCTCTACCAAAATGGTAGACAGAAATAAAGTCCGCGGTCGTGGCGGAGAGTCTGTGCATGCTAGTCTTTCTTCGTGCACGCTAGTCTCGCGTGTGAAATAAAACTCGCAATGGACGCCTTGACTAAAGGCTATATTAGCGTTTGTGTGAAACATAATAATTTTTCTTATATTTTGGATTTTGAACTAAAAACTGGACTTGACTACAACATACACAGGGTGTGATCTTTAAAGAAAAATGCTATGACGGCGCTACAGTTACTACCGGTGACTGAGTTGGCGTTGTAACATTTGTTGAGATGTTATCTGCTGCAGATGTGTCGACTTGATCTGCAGAAATGCCAGGTGTCGTGGGGACATTTTCTGTCCGAGTTTTTGAGTCCGAGTCTGTCTTACTAAGAGACTTTTTAGAGTTCTCTTCAGCCTGTGGCCTTTTTGGTTTCATATCCGACCAAACATCGATCATCCTATCGAGTCCAAACAGGTACCCGTCTTCGTGGTTGCCTTCTACCCAGGGGGTCCGATGATCGTTGATTTCGTGAGGAGGTAGAGGGGTGGTCTTGCCGAAGTCGATCATCCAGACACTGGCCTTGCCCGTCCTGTCGTGGACGAATAGGAGAGAGCTTCCGATGGCCTGTTGAATAAGGAGTGCAAAAATGTGAAACTTAAAATTCTACTTAAACCAAGACACTTGCCTGCAAAAAATTTCAAAACAGAGCCTTTAAAATAATTTTAAATGTACTACAAAGTTTGGTACCAGCGACGAGAAAGCCTTGTCAAGCCTGACATTTGAAGATAGGTGTTTAAATTTTGCTTAGGCTTGCATAATGTTAGACCATTTCAATAGACTCCAGTCTGGCAAAACTCTGTTCACACCAAACTAGTCGATGTCCAGCTGAACAACGCTATGAGGACTGTATCTGGTGCGGTTCAATGCACCAAACTAGACTGGCTCCCGGTCCTAAGTAACATCCCCCCGCCAGATGTCAGGAGAGAAATGGCCACAAGAAACCTATTAACCAGAATAGCTTCAATGCCAGATCTCCCCATCAACACCGATATAAACGATCACCCCAGACTCAGACTGAGATCAAGAAATCCCATATGGACCACCACTCCAGACAACAACACCAACATGGAGCAGCTTTGGAAAACCAAGTGGGAGGAGGCTGATGTTTCCAACAAGCATCTTGTGTCTGACCCCACTCAACAACTGCCAGGCACAACTCTCCCCCGAGGCCAGTGGTCACTCCTCAACCGCCATCGAGGGAACGCTGGACCCTGTCGCGCCAGTCTGTTCCAGTGGGGATACGCCGCCTCTCCAAGCTGTGATTGTGGAGAGTTTCAAACAATGAATCACATAGTGAATGACTGTCCCATTACTAGACTAGACGGAGGAATCAAAGCCCTACACAACTGCGAGGAAGCTGCCCTGGAGTGGCTGGCGGAGAGAGCGTGCTGAACGCATACAACAACAATAGACTGATCCAGTAAGCTCCGCCCATGTAGAAATGCATCTAGCAACAGCAAAGGGCATTTAACCATTAGATTGTTTGGATCACCAAAAGACCACGTGTATCATCACCATTGTCCTTCAGAATGATTGGTTGGTGGAAATTTCGGGGGCGGGGCTTAAAGGCTTCTGGATCGGTTTATTGATTCACCAAAAACAAATAATCATGCCACAAACATCTATTTTGCTAATGTCCCTCACTCCATCTTGTCTTATCTCACTGGTGTGGAGTTGTGTCACCACAGAACTGAAATACCCCAACATACGTAGTGTACATATGTAGTGTGAGAGGCTATAGTTAAAAGTAAACTGACTCACTCAGGTGGCATGCTTCAGTTATCATGGCCGTGTAATGACACTGTGCACTAGACTTGTTAATGCAGATTGCAATAAGCAATCTAAGATAGACTGGTCTATACCATTAGCTGGCTAGCACAGGACCCACTTGCAAAATCACTAACACAAAATGCTTCTCTGCTTAGCATTCGTCGATCTGACCAAAACCTTCGACTTTGTCAAGATCAGCTGTCCCCAAAGCTGCACAGTATGGTTATTTCCTTTCATAAGGACATGCAGGCACAGTCATCTACAATAACTCTGGTTCAGAACCCTTCCTTATTACCAGTGGAGTCAAGCAGGGCTGTGTTCTAGCTGCACCTACTCTGGGATCTTCTCAGTTCTTCTCTCACATGGATGCTACTCTTTGTCAGATGGAATCTACCTGCACACTAGATTAGATGGCAAGCTCTTTAACCTATCACGCCTTTTTTGTATGTATCATTTGTAAGATAAAACTTTTTACAGATTCGTGGAATAAGAGTGTAACATATCTAAGGAAGAATGTTGGTAAGCTAGCCTGAAGAAATTTTAGCTCAGAAAACCTTGAAAATCTATATATGGATTTTGTGTACAAGTGAATGGTAAACAGGACTTTTTTTTAGAAAACCACCTTCGGTTGTCAATTTCCAACATGAAATACCATTTTGGACGGAAATAAATTGATGTGGTGTTGGTTACCATTGCTATCATCACTTTGAGTAGGGTTTTTCTTGTCAACTCATGAAAAACAAAATTGGGTCATTGCAAATGATACAATGGGCCTATGATGTCCGAAGTCCTGAGGCGTGTTCAACAGCACAATACCGAAATATGTATGGCAGTGTCGGTATTCTGCAACCGAAACGGCTTGTTGAACGACTGCATCCCAAAACGTACGATCAAACATGGCTACTGTAGGCAACGCGGTTTGCAAAGCACTACGGCTGCACGTTTAGCTCAAAGATTCTGACAATTAAATTGCAAATCAAAACTCCTAACTCAACCGGTAGTGGTCTGCCACAGTCGAAGAATGAACACTCCGAAATTATTCTCGACACGCTGAATGTTGAATTCCTATGAAGCAAAATATTGACTTGAAACCCTGAGGCCGTAGTCACAATTTATCCGTTAGCCATCTTGGTATGGATAGCGTACCACGTTCGAGTTGGGATTGTTGGGATGCAATACGTATTGGGAATGCCGTGCGTTCGGTTGCGTTCAACGTTTTCGGTATGCAATACTGGCGTACGTATTGTGCTATTGAACGCGCCCCTGGTTAGAGCATTGGCATCCCATACTGAAAAGGCTCTCCAAAGACTAATCTACAAACTGGCAGAGACTTGCAGAGATTTTGGACTCACTATCAGCCCGAACAAAAATCCTACATCAGCGCCCAGGATGTAAGCCACATACCCTTTATCAAGATCGGCGACAACATCCTGGAAGAAGTGGACGACTGCACTTACCTCGGCTCAAATATCTCCCCATGTCAGTCTTTTGCCATAGATATAACATAGGCAGACAGGGAAGGCTGCTGCAGCAATGTCAAAGCTCAATGAGAAAGAACAGACTGGTCACAATAAACACCAAGATACGCATCTATCAAGCCTGTGTCCTTTACGGCAGTGAGGCATAGACCACGGCAGGAGCAATGCCTGAATGCTTTGCACATGCATTGCCTGGGGCAGATCCTCGATGATACTTGGCGTTCTCAACAATGACATCCACCAGAGAGCAGATATCCCCAACATGATCCTCATCCTGACTCAGCATCATCTTCGCTAGCTAGGGTATATTCATCACATGGAAGACAACACACCAAAAGAAGTCCTCTACAACCAGCTTGCGGTTGGGACCAGACAGGATGCCCCACACTTAGGTTCAAAGATGGCTGGAAGCGTGATATGAAATCATATCGACCCTGATGGCTGAGAGGCAGCTGCAAAATACACTTTTTGGCGTCTAAACGTTTTGGCGTCTAAACGTTTTGGCGAAAATAAGGCGAGCAGATGAGAAGAGAGGTCAGTGAGCAGCAGAGAGGAGAGAACGCCACAAACAACGCTCAGTTTCTAACTCCTCCTCCCACACCTTCGTCTGTCCCCGTTGCAGCAGAGACTGCAACTCCCAGATTGGACTGTATAGCCATATACCAGAAGCTGAACCAATGGCAAGGCGCAACAGCATTGTCTTTCGCAGACAAGCTTGGCCATCAGCAATATCATAGTCTTAATGCAAGACCAGTCTGCTCGAAGCAGAGCATTTACATGTACGTACCTCATGTACAGCAAAGAACTCTGACGATTCCAGCGTGGCTCGGATGGCCTTGAGTCTGCGGATGTATTTAGCCTGGATGGCGGGGTCGCCCTCGATGAAGAAGTTAAAGCATTCCTTGATTTGGTCCTCGGTGCGCACCGTCTTGTAGTCACGGTTGGAGTGGCCGTCTCCTTTCTGTACAGAACAAGGTTTAAGATTTACAAATGAATAAAGGCCTGGTCACGCATACATGTACGTGTCAAGTATAGTGTGCAAAGTTAGCATTTAGAGATACATCTCTATTTCTGGACATGACGAGCTAACATTCAATCTCCGTTTCTAAAACAGATACATATAATCTCTACCAGATTAAGGCCGATCTAAACTCCTAAAAAACGTTCAACAACGCAGGTTTGACTGATGATTTCATTGTTACCAAATTATTTTCCTTATATTTGGTACCATTGGAAAGCCCCGTTATTCTTCTTCACAATGATGTGTCATTTGTTGTGAGTGATTGGAGAATGTGCAGCACAGCTGAATAAGGGGGTGGGTGTTCAGTGGAATGTTACAAAATGCATTGCTATTGTCCAAAGGTGTATTGACTCTTGTTGTTGGAGTTGTTTGCACTGTATGACGATAGCAAAAGTTCAGTGTACATGTAGCCCACCAAAAACTTATTCTCAGATTAAGTTTCCCGCAAGGGTGATTTCTTGATCGAGCAACCTTGTTTACATATACCGGTAAGCAAATGTTGTGAATCACTATAGATATATGACTGCAACAATATTTGTCCCACCCACAACATTTATCTGTCCTGTCTGTAACACAGACTTAATGAGCTCATTGGGCCGAATACATAAAAACTAGCAATTGCTTTTTCTAGGCTTTTACTTACATTCTTAAAAATAAGCAAGTGATCACAAGCAAAAACTTCTACTTTGAATGTAATTTCCTCCAAGCAAAAGCTTCCCATATTAGCAAATGCTTAAAAGTATAAAAACAAGCTTTTGCTTTTGCTTTTGCTTTTGCATTTGCATTTGCTCATAGTGTTTCAAGATCCCCAAATAGGATCTTGAGCTCTTGCTTATCACACAAGATTTACAGTTATTAACCCTTCAATCATTATCTACCTTTAGAAATGTACATAAGCAGGATTATTCGCTAAGATATCTCACAAGAAAGCCATTTTGTTCGAACCCGCAACCCCAAGTTTTTACCTATGATTACGAGTCAATGACCCAAACCACTCGGCCACGGTACCCCATTATAAGTGGTATTAAGATGCTCAGTCATGTAATGCTCCATATTTTGTCTAAATGACGGGGGCAGATGCGGGATCACTGTAGCTGAAGTCAGACTGTTTAGTAAGACGACTATGAAGTACAGAATAAAATCTGTTTATCTGTACAAGTATTTATGTGGATAGCTTGCAAACTTTGTAAAATGTTCCATCCGTAGTGTTTCAAAGGCCGTGAAATAACCCAACATTTTACCTTAACGCCTTCGATCCTGAATCCAAGCGTTGCAGATGAGCTCATGAATTCTCTCCACTGCATGTAGCGTGGCTTGGTCACTGCCCCCAGCCTGTGTTCATCTGAAGTCGGCTCGTTAGGATCAATCTCGATCATCTTCTGATACATGTCCTGTGATGAACGGGTAATCAATAAAAAACATGAACTGTAGAACATAATGAAATTCATCTGCTTTCATGTGTACATGCACCTGTACATGAATGTTCACCCAAGAGCTATGAGGCCTGAACAAAATATTGAGCTGCTAGACACTACATGTACAGCGGAAAGTTTAATTGTAACACAAAATACTATAGGGCAATTCCTGAAATTCAGACGCGCACTTCACAGACTTTTCGGTCAATGCTTCACGTACAAAAATCCACCATGATTTTTTCAAGGTCTGTGATGGAATTAATTGAAGGCCAGGTTTTGTTTGTGTGTGTACGGGCAAGCTGCTGGCAGCGGCTTTCGGCCTGAAGTACATGTAGATGTTTCTTAAGCTGTTGTGAGCGATGTACCATAGTGGAAGTTAATTATAGGACCTATAATAAAGTGAAGTCTCAACTGACAAATGTCAGAATAGCACTGACAGGCTTGTATTGGGTGCTGAGCCATTGTATTACGTCACGCTTTTTTAATTTTTCAAATTCTATTACGAAAGAAAGAGACCCTTATTTTCAAGGACAATTTGAAATTCATCTATAAATCAAATGTGAACTCAAAATCCTTTAACTCATTCAGTGCCAAGGTCGTGCATGTGCATGTACATCTATCGTACATGTATGTACATGCACTCTGAAAGTTTTATCATATATGTACGATCTCAATTGTATCATTTTTGTTTCTTCCAACAGGCCAACCGTCGCGCATGTACGACTTAAGTTTTTAAAAATTACGAAAAACGCAAAATGTTTGGCACGAAAAAAAAATAGAACTTACAATATATCTGTAATGGTGCCTAATCACCATTTAAATGAAACAACCAAATATGGTCTTGCACACCCTCCGAGTGATTGCATTATTTCTAGCCCTGTGTTCATGCAGTTGACTTTTTGCCGTCGTAGTACGTATTTTTTACTTGTGACTATTCATTCTCGTTCTTGCATATACTGTGTGCTTTTAATGCAGTTACTTTTAATTAGTTTACTTGCTGTTACAATGTCAAATCCATCGGCGAATTGAACTGACCCTTCGGCAATTTTTGAGAAATTCAAAAAGTACTTTGACGGCAAGTTAAATTTGCTTTCCAAGTTATCCGACGATCTGTCCACCCTTAAAGAATTTAAGGTGAAACTCGAGGTTAAAGACTTGTCGAAGCCCGGAAATATCGCTCAGTTTGGGTTCTGCGGAAAGCTTGAAGTGATTTCTTAAACAAATGAGTCGGCCTTGGTCTCTCGTTAAGACATCGCTTCGGCTTTGGATCTTCATCAAGAAGCCAACAAAAAATCAAAATCGTTGATTCCAGCAAGGCCGGGTGGGCAACTGTCAACGAGCTCGATAGACAGGAGACCGGCAACCTTAATTTCGTCCAAACAGCAAAAGAAAGTAACTACATGTACATGTACAGCGGAGGAGAAAGCAATCAAAGACATCAAGGCTAGGAAACGCCGACGCCAAGATGAATCACAATCACAAGCACGTGCCAAATCTCACAAGGATCCTTCTGATCGGCTGCTTTTTTGAGGTACATGTAAAGACCAGGGCTATCTTCATACCCTTTCTCCCGCTAATACTTTGTCATTATTCAAGTATTGCTAGTGCTCAGACAAACAATGAATTTAAACTAATGTCTTCATTCTCCTCGTTTGCTTTATTTATGGCAGTCCAATCACACTAAACTGTTTTTTATGCGTTAGCATGAAAACAAGATTTCACTCCATCTTTAAAAGGCGACACTCCTCTGAACTTCCATAAAGAGCAAGTGTTTTGGGAATCTGAAATAGCACACCGTTGTCCCAGGGCAGCCTATAAATTACCGACATCCTACGCCCTTCCCTGACCTATCCCCATGACATATTTATAACCTGAATGTCGTCATTCAAGGCCAAGCCCTCAGTGTTATGACGGAATATGGCATATTATCACGTTACTGCCATGGGGTATGACGTCAAAGAAACTTTTTATGTCAAGTCGGGGAGCACTGTTTGTGAGGAAGAGCCTAACCTTTCTCAAAGGTCAGACATGGGCAAATACCTGGGGATATACCGGTACATGTACGTGTACATACAGACATGCACCCTTTTGTTCAAATGTTTTAAACACAAAACTTCAGAAGCTGGTGCATGCTGTGCAACTTGCTCGAGCTAAATCTTGTTTTGACATTTATAAATTATTGGGATTTTTTGGTAAAATGTTTTGAAGATCGATGTTATTTAGATTTTTCAGGCCTTGAGATTTAACTTTTTTGGGAACAGCCACTTTGGTCGAAAATTTGGCGCACTGAATCCAGTTAAAAAAGCCACCATGGGCAAAAAGCATGGTTCAAAACAACCAGGTGCCTTACTAGCGCCTAGTCCCCAACAAAAAACCCTGGACGAACCATTTTTGTTGTTTTCCGCACTAAAACTAACCCCTGGGGCCAATTTAATAGTGCTGCTTAACGGCCGATTTTCTGTTAACCGAGCATCTGTATTTCATAGGTAAGCAACTGAAAACGTGCCTTAACTACAGGGCCAAACTTTGCTTAAGATAGTGACGCAACAATAGCGACCATGAAATAGTGCTTAACTCGTCTGCTGTAGTAAGCACACCTTTTCAGATAATGCTTAGCGCTATGAAATTGGCCCCTGGTCTCTACACACCTTGAAGATAAGAATTTTTTATAACAAAAACTGGGAAATAAGATCCAAAAATATCTACATGTAACTTTAATGGAAGTGGACAATAAAAGGAATCTTAATACATTTTCGGAATGTGGTTTTCAATTATATATCGACCGTTCACAAATGAGCAGTGCATCAAAACACCATTGCTTGCCAGATACTTGATGCTGGACACGCATGTGTAATTAGGCCTGCCAAATCATTTCAAATCAGAGGAGTATTCACGTTACAAATTTGTTTGGGCGAATCAAGCGATGTCTTTATTGAATCAAGTGCATGTATATGGAATAAATATATTTTCTTTCATTGACTGAAGGGATTCTAATCCTCGTCAAATGAAGAGCCGTGCATTCACATTAGGAAATCTCTTCCTCAAATCTTTGTTGAACAAAGTGATTTTTCCAATGCGAATGGTGTTTTTTTTACACAGGCAAAATAAGAGAGCACTGCATTGTAGAAAGTGAAAGTGAAAACATCACCCTTTGTGTGTTTCCAAGGTCACTCGGTCTACACTAAAAACAGTGAATTGTTTCCATGCACTTTAGCAATGAATAGTGCAGAGTATCAGAGATAAATTTTGGACCCAGTTACCCTGACAACTGACGTCACACATTAGCAGTCTATTGATTTTGGTTTTCCGTTAAAAGAAAAATGCCTGCTACGAACGTGTAATTTGCATATGTGCCCATTCACTGGCAAAATTTGAAGCTTGCTATGTATAGCATAGTCAAAGTATATGCGTCTGTTTTCAATACTAGAGAGACCTTTTCCTCCAGGATTATATCTCTGTACAATGTCATTCATCTTCTCTCAAAACAAAAGAGATATCTCAAGATAGATCTAAGGAGATAACTTCAGCTAAAGAACTGCAATGAATAGTGCCACAACATACCTTCCTGAAAGCCCTGTGTGCAAATTCCCAATATACCGTATGTAACAAGGACACCAAAAAATGTCACAAAGTGTATGTGTCCTATGTTACATACGTTAAATAGGAAATTTGTACACATGGTTTTCAGAAAGGTATGTTGTCGCACTATTTGTTGCCTAAGTAATCTCCTTAGATCTGTCTTAAGATATTTCTTTTGTTTTGAGAGAAGATCGTGGTGAAAAAGTCTCTACAGTATTGAAAACAGACTAATGTGACCCGCTCTGGAAAAAGGTAGCATAAGTCGGGCAGGCCTGGTCGAGTTTTTGCGACCATATAAGAAGAAATCTGTGGCAGATCCACGCTCATTAAAATACAAAAACACAAAGGAAATTCCAGGCGAAAAAACTGACATTCCAGGCAGTATCTGGGCACCGCCAGGAATTTCCATTGTGTTTTTATATTTTAATGAGCGTGGATTTGCCGCAGATTTCTTCTTATGATTGCAAAAAACTGGACCTAGCCTGCGCGACTTATGCTACCTTAGCACTGAAAAAAGTAGTGGCTTGATAAAAATCATCGACAATTTTACATGCGCTTTTGCAAGGCGCATTTCGGCCGACTTGTCAATATTTGGCACGATTGCCGTGGCAACTGAAATGACACTCTGGTTCTCCAATTTCCAAGACACGATCTTACATGCTTGAGATGCATCGTACGTTTCTAGCTTCGGGCAAAAACCCTTATCGATCTTGGGTCACGGTCGGTTGTAAAATGCTCTCAAGCTGACAAGAACAATCTAGTCACGGTACAGGTACATGTAGTCAACTGCCAAATGTACAAGTCGGCAATGCGCACTTGATGGACATGGCATTTTGACACAACTGGTATGCAGTAAAGCATATGATATAGGCCATGCAGTGTGCATGGACATACTAATTTGCCCCGATATGAAGGACACGATATGAAGGATACGATAATTCCTCCTTAATTCCAATGCCCAGATTTATTTTCCAATACAAGGTCATTTTTTAAAAGATTTAATATTCCCTGAAGGATTTGTGTGTTCTGCAGAATAGACTGCTATTTAACTCATTTTAGACAATTTCTGAACCAATTTTGCACAGAGGTAAAATCTAACTGCCGATAGTACAAAATGCAAAAATCTCTGTCAATTTCAATCCAATTGTTCATGGAGTACACGGAGCTTCCTCATTTCAAACCTACCTTCCTGAGTTTGGGCTTTTCTCTTGCTTTCTTCAGTTCCTCTTCCAGATAGGTTCTGATGAGAAAAATAACAAACAATACCATTATAAAAAATATAATGTATCTCGATCGGGTGTTTTAAACATGAACATTCGTGCCCTGTAACAAGCTGCTCAGCAATGGCTATCCATTTACTATTTCCCATTTTTCATGTAAATGTCTTGTATTGGGCATTACTATTAAAGCTTATGTGCACCAACAAATTTCATTTTGGAATGGTTGTTTTAGAAATGTGTGTTCCACAATCAATGCCCTTTTCTAGTTTTTGCATCATATGTATGTAAAGGGTGTCCCATGCATAACACCAATTTTGCCGATTTTAAGTTTTATATTACAGAAACAATATTAGTGACCCTGCTGAGAACACTTTTATAACATTGCCACTTCTCAAAAGGTATGGTGTACACTGGTTAAGAATCTGTACCGTATGGTTATTTTAGGCCATTTGAAATTTTACCCTCTGGCATAAATATACATGCAAGTCTTTCTATAAATTAGGAGTCAATTTGTTGGTGTACCCTGTTACATCTGAGATCTTATTTTTGTAAATTCAGGACACATTCTTTAAATACTTTCCATCTCAGTCAAAGGGTGAGTACATAAAGTACAGTCCATACAAAATGGTTTGAAAGCCATTTTAATGATCCTTGTATGAAAAATAATGCATCAGGTATAAATGGGGACACTAAAATGTCACACTTTTGGACCCCTAATTTATATAAAGACTCATGTACTCCTTTTGGAGTTTTGTGCATCCGAAGTACAAAAAACACAAGAAACACAAAATGGATGCCCTAATAATGGAACAGGACGTGACAGCTCATTTCTTTTGACCTGGAGAATCGTGAGGACTTTCAAAGCCATGATCATGAGGCTTTGTAAAGATTGGACTACAACAATGGCTTTTGATTTTGTACAAATTGTTCAGCTGGAGACCCGACGTGGGTAACAACAGCAAAATTAATATTTCCACAAATAAATGCATAACATTTTACTTGAATACATCTTACCGACAACAACATAAAAATGAAGGAAAAATCACGTTTCTGCATTTTTTTGCGTGCTGACACACTGTAAACGCACAAACATTGCATTGACTTGTGGTCCTTCACATTACCAGCTTCTTATTAATACAATAATGAACTGCACAACATCTTTAGTGTAGTCATTTACGAGCACTTAAGGATTTGATTACCGCAAAGGAGAAATTTCACGAGGAATTTGGAGAGTGAGTGATGATGTATTGAGAGCTAGAAAGAGAGTGCTTTTAAGTTCAAGCCGTCAAGTCAAAGCCTGTTGGGTTTCAATACACTAAATCGAAGCAAGATCGTTGCACTGATTTATTTATTTATTTATTTGTTTTGCCACACCCTCAACTAATCTGATGTTTAAGACAGATTACATGATTGGAAAACTATTAAAAGGGAACAACAGCATCACACAACTAAAGAATAATGTTCATATTAAAACTGCCTTGTAGAAATGTCAGTATGCTTCAGTAATACTTCCGAAAACCTGAAAAATCCTACATGTACATGTAGTTGGCAATTTCTCCAAGGTAACATTTTAAAGGGCCTGTGACATGCTAAACAACTTTGTGCCTAAGCTTTGCTTCATAATGACGGATTACTTGTTCAGCAAGACATACTATGAAGATTTCATTGCAATAAATCACAGACAGAGGGCGCTGTTTGGAGTGCATCATGTAAGGAAGACAGAAGGGAAAAGTTAAGAAAAAACTTAAGACTTCAAGTTGGACTTGTGGCAAATTGCTGCAGTTTCTACTCCCAGTTTTGTCATGGCTTACAGCAGGCAACATGTAAAACAAACTCAAACAGCCATGGATTACAAAAGTTTCAGGAAAATTTAGAAAAAAGTGGAATCTTTTGTGCACAGTTGAATGTGATTTTCCTGTGTTTGCCTCTTGTGACATAATGACCTTGGTCATGAATATGCATATTTCATTAGCATAAAAACTAAAAACCTTTGTTTTAACCCCCAAAGCAAGCTCCAAATAGGATTGTTATGACTTTAACTGATTAGAGTGCTTTTAAAGCATAGATTTCATTGATAAAAATCCTAAATAAGGGGCCCTTTAATTTCGGGTGATACACATGTAGGTCCGTGGTTTGAAGCCTGGTCACTGCTATCGCATTGTGTCCTTCTAAAGACAAGACAGTTTACACAACATTGTTTCTTTCCACCCAGGTGTATAAATGGGTACCGGCAAATATTGGTTGGGAACCCAACTAACTGCTGAGGGTAAACCTGCATGGACTGGCATCCCATCCAAGGGGAGTAGCAATGCTCCTAGTCACTCCATGCCACGGAAACCGGGGATGAGTACCAGCCCTATGAGCCAGTTTACATAGCTCGTGAAACGACTTTACCTTTACGAGGGTGGACACTATACATGTATACAAGTTTCACTGTATTTTGCCTTGTAGTAGAGGCAATTTTTTTAGAAATGTACTTACAATAGACCTGAAACGTAATGACGTCATGCAATGTTTACCGCGGTGCGTTATGGGTGAAAAGTGGGGACGAAATCTCTGCATTTCTAGTTTGCATGCGTTGCATGCATAGCGCCTACCGGTAGTGTATTATGCACGTAACTTTGTGAACTTTACTAACCGCTTTGCTGGCAAAAAAACGTCAAAAACAAAGATCGTAAATTTATAAAATAGTTTGTGTCAACTTGTGTGTGCCTGCGTGAGTTTTAAGCTCACGACGGACGCCGGAACTATGGTTTTAACTTTTAAGGCCTCAAAAGGCGGCGAAAATGGCACTGCAATAATTGTGCAGAGATTTCGTACCCACATTTCACCCATAATGCACCGCGGTTATTATGACGTCATTATGTCATAGGTCTATTCGCAGCCAATTTCACAAAAAAGTGTTATACCGCATATTCACAACTTTTGAAAAGGGCATTACTTTTGTGTACTTATCACCAGATTAGGGTTTGTTTTCCCTTACAAATAATCACAAGATTGTCGCTCAGCTTATGCGATAAAATGTTGCGTAAGCAGATATTTGTATGCAACTGCAGTACTCTTACATTACATAGCATATTGTCTCTCTCTCTAGAGAGAGAGCGCTCGGCCGCTAAATATGTCTTTTTCCCTTCAGGTAAAAATTTGCGATGTAACTAAAGTCTCTAAAGACGTGACTACTTAAGGGCTTCTTTTCTTTCCTAATGTACATTTGTACATACAGTCTAGCCAAAAGCTCTCAACTGAAAAGACAAGGGAATATTCTTTGAGCATGGGAACCTAATGTGTAGGAATAAAGTCCCCATGCATCAAGTCAAAGTTGTAAGGTGAACGACATTTTGTCATACAGGGATGTTTGTTTTTCAAAATTTTGTGGTTTTACTTATTGTTTGCAAAGAATGCCCGAGAGATTGAACAGACTGACAAACAAGACAGAACTACATTGTACATTGTTTTCAATTGGTACCAGGGTATCTTCTCAGACCTCCAGATTGAGTGTATTATGAAAATGAAGGCTATTATTTAAGAAATAAAAGTGGATTTGAGCAGTCTAAAGCCGGCCGTACACCTTTTGTTTCGTCCGTTAACCTACATGTATCATGATAGCGCATGACGTGCAGTAGCATTATAGAAGGTGTACGGGTTTTGCGATGCGTTCGGATGGCGATGTGGTCAAGATCTTTTGTACGTGTGCGTTGCAATGCAATTGGCGTGTCTGTGCAATCGCAACTGAGTCGGAATGCAAGGTGTACTGCCGGCTTTAAACTGTGCGTTTAAAACCGGCTAGAGACCTGGACGCTAATTATGGGCGGAGTCAACTGTAAAAACTAGTGTATGAGGCGCACTTTTTTCACTGCGGCAAAAAATCGAATGTTGGAGGTACGCCTTAAGCCCGGTATACACTGGCACTTTTTCGGCCGACGCGACTCAACTCAACTCAACTGGAGTGAACTACATGTAGTTGGTGAAAGTTGTTAAGTGTATACATACCACTTCACTACTCAAATCGGAGTCAGTTGCTTTTACATGTACATGTACATGTAGTCTGAAGTTGATTTTTGTTCTCTACCATTGTCAAATTAAAATAAGGCCACTCACACTAACAATTTAACAAAATATTTCCTGTAAGCCCTTTAAATAAAACAGTGCTGCGAGACAAGGATATCTGTTCCGATTGTCCAACAGTGTGGAAAAAATTGACGTCAGTTACCAAGGCAATTTAATACTACAATGCATAGTGCAATTACCAGTTACGATGGAAACCGCCAATTGTGACGTACAATGTACAGCATGTATTTCCTTTTCTACTCTAATGAGAAGTGATGTATTAAATTTCTGTACTTGTAGTTATGGAACCGCAATTCCTGTTTTGTTAAAAACAGTCAACCACATGTATATAAATATATATATCTATTTTAATTTAAACCTAAAACCATGAATGATTAGGAGGATATGAGGAAAGCTATAAAAAAATTACCTCTTCCCTGTGGTCATTTCTTAGAAACTTTACTGTCAAAACAGCTATTACTTATTAGGCCAAAAAATATATATATATGTTTAGCGTAAGTTGAAGTCTCCCAAAATGACATGGTGACACTGCTTTTTTTTTCTTCACTTGTTTTTTTTTTTGGGTACCGGTAAGTGGATTCCAAGCAATAAAGTCAAGTTGACATGAAGCATACACGCATGTTTTTAATCGAAACACTCAAAACAAAACAAACCTGTGCAGGGTTGAAAGTGACGCGCGCACGTACGCTAAACGGAGTTCTTTTTTTTTTGCCTTACATGCAGGTCTGTAGAATTTGCATGTCAATGACCTGTAACTGTACATCTACATACTGTACATCTACATACTGTACATGTGTACATGTACATGTGTATATAAAAAAAGGAAAATTTTCACAATTTCCTAAAATTGTTGTGGTATTAAAGAAGCTTGTTTTAAGATTTTTTTTAGAAAATTGATTTTAATCCCTGGTGCTCCTAGGTGTTGGGAACGTTACGTTACACACATGCGTACACACGCTTTCGGGCGAGCACCATGGAGCACCAGGGATCCCTGGTGCCGCGCTCGAAAGCAGCCTTGGATGTGGAAGCAAGAAGGTTGGTGTGATCTCTGTACATTAACATATGTGTGTAACCGGATAAAATATCCTTGGAAATATGTGGATTGGGAGCGCGAAATTTCAGAATGGTAATGAAAAAAATATGGCAAATGATATGGTATCAAAATCTGAACACCCATAGTAAAAATGTGGGGCTCAAAAATGTAATCTTGGCAAGCTCCTTCAAAGAAACAGTTACCTACAAAATTTATCATGTACCTACATGTACCGGTGACTGACAAAACCCTATTTCATACAGGTAGGCCCTTTTAATATCAAATTTATAATGAAATTCGACAGGCAGCTTAAGTCTCTTGATACAGTTCATGTCAAAAGATACTTCTTTACTTTTGACATTGTTTCTGATAATGCGTTAATGCACTTTCTGACAATAGTCTCCACTCGTAAAATACACGATGACTACAAATGAATCAGTGCACAACACGCGCACTCTCAATGCCCCGATTTAATTCAGTATTTACTTTGTGATAAGCCCGCACACCGTCCTCACACAATTACACTGTACTCCGATTTCTTTGTGACTGCAGTTTGAAGAGGGGTCAGCGTACGTGTAGGCCAATCATTAACGTGAGTAACAAACATATCTTGGCGAGATAATGACCACACCGCGCATGCAATAAAACAAGTGTAAACTTAGTGCTCGAACCGACCGATTTTTATCACAAAACCAATGGCAACTTATGTCTACACGTAAACTCTACAAAAGCCTATCCCGTTGTGTAATTGCCTAAAATTGTAGGAAAGGCAAGAGAACAGAGTTGTAGACTTAAGTTGATGACTCAACTTGAGTTTGACTTGAGTTTGACTTGAGTCACAACTTTTGATGACTTGCCTTAAGTGACAGGAGCAAATTATTCTACTTGACTTATGTCTTGCATTAAAAGGCCGTCATTGAACTTTTGAACCTAATAAATGGACTAGAATCGAGTCTCCTGCCAAAATGATTTGAGTCAATGAGCCAATGATGCATTTATACAACTATGAATCTGAATGATTTTATCCACGGAGGAGAAGCTGTATTTATATTGCATACTTCTAGGGTTGCAATGAGTCCCTGATGCTCAAGTCCCTGATGCTCGAGTCCCTGATGCTCGAGTCACCTAATGCTCGAGTCCCCAGTCAAGGTGCCCCCGAGTCCCCAGTCAAAGTGCCCCCGAGTCCCCAGTCAAGGTGCCCCCGAGTCCCCAGTCAAGGTGCCCCCGAGTCCCCAGTCAAGGTGCCCAGAGTCCCGATGCCCCCGAGTCCCACGTCAAGGTGCCCCCCATCCCAAGTCAAGGTGCCCCACCCCCACCCCCGCAGTACCAAGTCAAGTCAAGGTGCCTTCAAGTCCCAAGTCCAGCTGCCTCCAAGGCCCAAGTCAAGGTGCCCTAGAGTCAAGTCAAGGTGTTTTTTCAAGTTTCAAGTAAAGTCAGGGTGCCCACGAGTTTAAAGTTAAGGTGCCATCGAGTCCCAAGTGAAATTGTCCTTGAGTCCCAAGTCATGTAAAGATGATGGCAAATGACTCGGGACTTGACTTGAAGACAAATGGCTTGAAACTTTACTTCACAGAATTTGACTTCATGACATTGTTAACATTTTCTAAAAGCCAACAGTAAACAACACAAATGAAAGCTTTTTGCAGAAAAATGACTTCCAATGTGTATACTGGCATGCATGGATCATTATGTCAACATATTCAGTGCAATATATATGGACTCTGTGAAGTCAATATGGTGCTTGAATTTGTATGGCACCATACATTGTACAGTATGGAAGCCTAATCCCTGATAACCTATTGAATGACTGTATCCGACATAAGTGGAAATAATTCAACATATTTTTGTAAAATCTTTTTCATGTAAAGACAACACCACTAGCACAGCCATGAATATAAAACAAAAACAAAAATACATTTGTGGACCCGACCGAGTGTTTGTTTTCGTGAGTGGAAATGGCATATGAAAGATAATTTTTCACCAGTACATCAAATAAGATCTTCAAAAGCAACTTGATTTTTATTTTTGTAGCTTTTTGTTTGGTCTAAAACCCTGGAGCGGCTTTTAGCTATGTTACAATGATGGATTTCCATTCAAGGTAATGTTCATTTTGATATTCATCATGTAGATCATGCCACAGGCAAGTACGCTATCCTAACATGCAGGCATGGGCTTTACTTTCTCCTCAAATACACTGACAAACAAGCAAACCTTAAAATCTTGATAATAAACCTAAAAGAAGAGAGAGGGATAAAAAAAAAGTAAAAGAAGGAAGGAAGATATAGCAATGATATATTGATGCCTGAAATGCTTAGCCGGATATGCTTAAAGGTTGACCAAAGATGCCGCGAGCCATTTGCAACATTAATCTTTCTACTACGGAACACTAACTTCAACGAACGTCATTAATGAAAACTGTATTTGGCACAAGGTTCGCTTCGATAGCATCTTGATTCTAAAGCCGATATCATACACACAGGCTTCCTCTGTGCTTACGGCATGATCATTATGAAGATGAATGAAGTGGGTCGGAGTTAAGTGATTTTAAGACCAAGTCTAAACTTGGTGCATAAAAACGGAAGAATTTGTCCAGTCCGGAAATTGCTTCGCGACGGCAATGAAAGATTGCAATCTGTGTATTGCATGTACCGTAAAATGCACCATGATGAAATGCCTACAGTGGCATGAACTGCAATTTACGACACACCTACTGATATTACAAATTTTACAAAATTAGTTTAAAGGAAGAATACTGTCAGCTTGTACACTGTACAAGTACTGTAGCATATGAAAGCTTATTTTTCAAAGCATCTCTTTCGACCATTTAAAAAACTACTTTTAACTTGCATCTAAAGCTAAATGGGTCTTTTCACAGTAAAGAGGGCATTTTGGCAACACAGACCATATTTTCGAGGAAATACCTTTGTCTGGTCTTAAAATAAAAGAAATAAGTTTCAGTTGTTCTGAAGAGATAACTTGGTCCCAAAAAGGGTTACAAACAGTGTGACAACACGCCTTTCTAAAAACCCTGTGAGGCTGTGTACAAATTTCCAATATATGCTCGTAACTGGGACGGACACTTGTGTTACATTTTAGGCCGTCCCGGTTACGAGCGTATATTGGAAATTTGTACACAGGGTTTTTAGAAAGGCATGTTGTCACACTTTTAAACTCTCCTGAACAACTGAAATTTCTTTCTTTTATGTATTTTCTGGAAAATATGGTCTGTGTTGCCAAAATGCCCCCTTTTGCATCGGGCAATACATGAATATATTATATTCTAAAATAAAATTTGTTGATAATTCCAAACAAGTGTTGCCTATCCCTGTAACATGCAAATTTTCCATGGATGTTAGAGAACGTATACATAGTGTCTCCAACAAAAAAAATACTCAGAAATTTGAGTATCATGAACATTTTTACCTAGAACTACATTGTACAGTGTAGTGTTTTTCTTGTTCCAGAATTTCTAAGTGCATTTTGCAACTCATCAATTCAGAGAACAATCGTCGAGTTCTGGCATTAGGCAAAATCGATCATGCAGCTGCACTGCTATTATTGAAGATTCTTCACGTTATACACAGTTCCTTTCATGGAAAACCTGGCAACCGTTCTTTGAAATGTTCAATCATTCAGTACATGAGCCGTACTAATTAATTCTTGTAAATTTTGCAGAGGAGCTGCACGATCGATTGTATCTGGTGCCAGAATTTTAGTTTTCAGAATGAACTGGGGTCAACTCTGCCATTTTCCTGTAGATGAATATACTGTGTACAATGTAAGTCTTGTTTCGGGTCACACCTCCGGAGACCAGACAGGGAATGGCAATGGGGTTTTAAAGTTGTGACGATATTCTTTGAATTGTCACTGTAACGTACAATGTTTGTAAGCGCCCAAACATCAATAAATAGAAAGGCAACTTAAAATCTATCGATTTAATAAATAAAATGATGAAAATGTTGTCCGAGTTTGTCACAAACAAATAAAAATGTTTGAGCTTTTGTTTCTGGTTTGCAAGTACCTTAGTGCATTTCTGATAAGGCTTGGTGCATCTCAGAAATATTAACGTGGCTAAACAAATATCTGTTCACTTCTGCCGAGGGTAGATAAAAACCACCAACAAAAACCTGAACAGAAAATCGCAAAGTCCGTCCGAAGCCGAATCAAGTGGTTTTGAAAACGGCTACATGTACAATGCAACGTATTCGCATCAAATACACGCGCACAAATATTTGTGCCACTTGCGGACTACGCACTGCGTGGTTTTTATATACGTCAAGACCTGTGGGGTTTAGTACCAGTTTATCTCAGAGACAAGGTCAGATTTATAATTTTATGAAATTGTTGTTCAATTAACTTTTCGCACAGGTAATAAATGGGATTTTAAGACTTTTTCAAGTGGACCCCAAATCGGTAGGTGAAACTGCTAATTTTGACGTGGAGTCAAAATGGTACCGAAAAAAAAAGGATCGTTGCACGTGCTTAAGCGCCTATACATGTACGTGGTCTCCGGAAGTAGATGAATCTCACAGTGTAATGCAAGTTCTCGAGGTCATCTTACCGTACAACTGTCTATTGCAAAATGGATTTAAGGATTCCGGGGGGAAAAAATAAAAAATTACTTCTAGGCAAAACATTTTCATGGCACTCAAATTTTTGAAGTATTTTTCCATACTTTTTTGAAACACCCTATATATTGTACCTTCCACTACATGTACGGCATTTTCGCTTTTTAAAAAAATGACCTTTAACAAAGCAATATTTATGGTTGTACTTACCGAGTGCCAATTTTGCAGTCCATAACTGATGGATTGTCAAAATCCCCCAGCAGATCCTGCATTTGGACGTATTCTGAAGAGGACAAAGTCGTTAAGGAAATCCGGGGCAAAGGTACATTTGTGTCATAAAACAATATCTTCAGTACCAATTAGTAATTTATTTCCCAGTCCCTCCACTTTGGAAATTACATTAATCTTTTAAAAGTGCTTTTATGCCTAATCCGAACCATTTTACCAGTCTGTCTTAATAGCGGCAGACAATGCAATTTATGTGAGGTAATGGAATTACTGCATCAGTCCAAATGAGCCTTTTCAATTAGGATTCATTTTCCCTTTAGGGGCTACCTCTTTACTAATAAATCAAATCTATAATACTCTGTCTCTGTGAGGCAGTGTTAAATGCCAGCAAGCTTGATGGTCGAGTGGTTGAGAAGTCTATTATGGAGAAGGTCGTGGGTTCAAATCACACCCGAGCACATTGTGAGCTTTTGGGGAAAGCACTTGGTACATATAACTGTAGTACATACGTACCACAAAGCGTAAGGCAAAATTAATTTATTTCTTTTTATACAGCACAGTCTCTAGCGACGACCAAAGACAGAACAAAAACAAAAACAATCTAGGCTCTTTGGACAGAACCAATAATGACATTATTTTACAGTCGGCTTCCTGCCTACAAATTCCACTATCACATAAATTGCATGTTTTTACCTAAGAATTTGGTTGCAATTGTCCTTTGGTTGTGTTGTACATGTACATGTACGTTACTGACCGATAAATATAAAGGTGGACTCTTGTATAGCGCACATGTCTACCCAACATTGCCTAAGTATCTTGCCCATGGACACAAACATGTTGGCACAAGTGGGGCTAGAACCCATAACCCCTCGATCACGAGCACGGGTGTATACCCACTAGACCACATCTCTTAGCCTTGTAAGTTTAGTGTTTGCCCTTACCCAACATACCCTGATCATGCTGATTAGCACTGTATACCGAGTGCTTCTCTGAGACACTATGAGACGCTAACCTTCATAGCATGCTCGAGTGGGACTCGAACCCACAACTCCTGCCTACTAGGCAGACGTCAACCACTCGACCACAGAGCTGGCTAGTGTTGAATGCCTGGTTCGAACAATTTAGCAGCAGGCCAGTCAACCCGGCCATTCAACACCGGCCAGCTCGGTGGTTGAGTGGTAAAGACATAAGCCTAGTATATATGCAGGAGGTCGTGGGTTCAAGTCCCACCTGAGCATGCTATAAATTTTTTTCTAATACATTGTGTAGCGTCAAGGAGGCTGAGAGATGTAACATGTTTTATCAGTGAGTAACGTGTATGAAATATTTCCTGGCAAGGCCGACTGTACCAGCTTCTGTAAGAACCACTATAAAGGTAAGGTACACCAACTCTGCCTGAAGTGCCTTCCCAACTCCTGCAATTCTAGTGGCTCCAGGGCTCAATCAGTTTTAAAAACCCAGCAAAATTTGTTTTGTTGTAGAGCTCTAACAAACTACAAGATTCTTCTCAAAACAGGAAATGTCACATTTCCTTGATTAGAGAATCACTTTGTTCAAACGGGTCCAAACAGAGGAAATTACTGAAGCAAAACAGTCCTGAGAGCAATTCCAAAGTAATTGGATGACCAAAACCTTGTTAGATTGATAATTTACTTCCCTGTATTCAGCAAACTTCTGTATTGGGTAATAATTGATATTTAAAAAAAAATGCATTTCATTTTTTAGAATGCTGTCAATTTTAGATTTTTTTTAATGATTTTTATTCACCCATTCCTGTGACAAGGTGCGTCTGTCATGCAGATACAATTGTCTAATCATATACAAAATCATTCAAGCGGAATGCTTACCCTCAATAAAATATCTGCGTACACCCACAATATCCCTAACTTATTGTGAGTAGTGTAGGCCTATATTATGTTAATGTCATTAACGGCAGTAGAAAAAGGATACTCTCTGAGTTTTTCTCGACTATTCCTTTGTACTCGGGAATGTACGGTCTTAAGATGTCGTTCATCAACCTCCGCAGAGCGAACTGTTCCTTCGGTGTGTGTCTCTTCAGGATTGTGCCGCACTCCCCTGCTTTGAAGTTGCCTAAGATTGGAATACACGACAAATTAGCAAAATTAGATGCACATCAAATAAATAATGACTAGTTCTTGTATGTATAGCGCATTTTATGTCTTCCGACATCTTAAGCCCCAGTCACGCTGGGGATAAGAACACACACATGTACAACAACAGGTTATGACCAGCCTTGATTGGAAATTGCAAGGAATCTTGAAAAGGTCCTGCAACAAGTATGACAAGTCTTGGGTAGTCCTTTGCAACTGCAAGACTAAAATCGGTCGCGAAGAGGTTTTTAAAATTCAAAAACCTGGCCGTGACCAAAATGGTCATAGCGATTCTTCAGTCTTAAGCTAGTCTTCAGTAATAAAGCTAGTTAGTCTTATAGGCAGTACACATGATTAGTATCTCGAAGAATCAGAAATGTGTACAGATTTACACATAACTTTAATACACGATATAAACATGATGACGGCAGAAAACTTCCCCTAAAATGGTTTTTCAGAGAAATGAGCAAAACAATTTTTTTTTTGTCTCGCGAGAAGTAAATTCATTTTGCCACAAAACCATTTCGCCCCAAATCACTTCGTCCAAACACTACCTCGCCCAAATGCCACTTCGCCTCAAAACCACTTCGTGCACAGGCCATGGTTCGGAGCGAAGCGGTTTTGGGGCGAAATGACTGCAAACCATTTTTTGACTGTTTTCTCAAAAGCTAGACGAAGTACGGAGCTGGTTTTTGCTCAGGTTGGTATATTACAATCACACAGGGGGATGAAACTATTTGTAACAGTTTACCAATCATGTATACTATCTTTAAGTAGGTCTTCAATTGGTCATGCGACAAGTCTTGGATGCTCTTATGGCATGTATGGAGTAACCCTCTGAGATTTTTAATTATTTAATTATTTAATTTTTTAAAACAATACCTGTAAGTGACGGATCTCTGCTGTAATCAAACACAATGCCCTGATCTAAATATATGCCAAATTTCTGGGGGTAGGGCGGTGGTGAGGCAAGAGGGAAAAACATGTAAAAACATTTCCAACTTTTGTGGGAAAATATTTCACGATAGTGGAAAACCAAATGGGATGGGAAAGGGAATTGTATTTATGTTTGAAGTGTTAGGCCTAACTGTCAAACTGCAATGTGATGTACTCTGTATTGTATATGATATCTTTATAAGATACACATGTACACGTATATTCGTTTGCACAGCGAGTGCACTGGCTTCAGCTGTTCACATAAATCTCTACAAACACTGCCTGCATGATGCCAGAACGTGTGAATCTAGCAATGACCGGGCAAGTTTTACCGATCCATTTCTCCACACGCACTTCAAGTGCCAAAGAAATTAGTGGACTTTCTTGTACACCTGCATTCCTGCAAGCTTCGTGCAATAAATTCCATAGCTAATTGAAATGCAGGACTGCTGGTGAATGATACGGTACATACATGTACATTGTATACATGTACTGTAGCATGATGAGGCTTCCACAAAGCAAATTCTTTTTCTTGTTTCGTTACAAACAGCAAGGTTCTTGCCAGACATACATGTAATCTGCATCCTGTCTCGGGTTTATTGTTATTTTTGAAGCAATATTGCCATAAATTTGTCTGCTAAACACGAGAGCTATCTGCTCAGAAAAATGTCATTAGTGAGATTTCGTCGTGCACGGTCTGTGATCACGACAATGTATAAAATCCCCAAATCTTTACCCTTTGTTGCATGATATTCACCAAAGTGTAGAAGGATTAGGCCTACAAGTGTCGACAAAAAAATAAAATTGTAAAGATGTGTGAAGGCCAGCAGTACACACATTATTGATCATGAAAAATACACTAAAAATCGTCGTATTGCCTAACCATGTGTGACTGAAACCCCACTATTTGTGGCCAATTACTCAGCAAGTACCTTACCGTTTTTTGGGTGTTTTTTTTTGCATTTTCTGCCTTGCAAGCCCATAAGACAAATCCTGTTGGATTTGTTCTGCCTTAAGCGGCCATTTCACCAAGGATTGTTTTGGTCCCGATAGTACATGTACCCGATCCTTTTTGGTCGATCGGCCGCATTTTTGCGAAAATAGTCGGGAACCTGCGAGCACTGTCGAGCACTACCCTATACCTTCGGGGGAAGATCTGGCGCGATCGCCTCAGTCCTCCGAGGGTCGGGTACTGAAAAAGTGATTGGATACTGTTTTTAAACATGTTGAAAAACAGTAGCCGATCAAAAACCGTCAGCCCGTGGTCGTCTTGGTCATCCGATCGCGCGAGGAACGCCCGTGATTCGTCCCCCCGCCATTAGTCGGGTATCTATGGGGGACCCCCCGTGCACCCCCCCCAGAACTAAACCAAACCAACTTTTTTAGGTGCATTTTATGGTCCTAAAACACATTTTTGATGTTAACAGTAAAAAAAACCCGATGCATTCGGGTTATTCAAAATGGCGGCCAAAATGGCCGCCAAAATGGTGCAAAATCATATATTGGCCAAATAATATGATTAAAGCACTTAAAAAATGGCTAGTTATATGTTTTTGACCCTCGCAAATTCATTCCTGGGGTCCCTTTTTGTATCATGCTTCAAATTAAAAATGGCGGCCAATATGGAGGCCAATATGGCTGCCAAAAGTGGCCAACTGTGAGCAAAATGATATACATGTATAATGGACAAAAATAATGATAAACACATACATACATGTAACAAAAGTTATATGTTTTTGACCCTCGCAAATGTATTTCTGGGGTCCCATTTTTTCAATCATGCTTTAAATTCAAAATGGCGGCCAATATGGAGGCCAAAAGTGCCCAATATGAGAAAAATTATATACATGTTTAATGGACAAAAAAATACATGTACATTAAATGCAATCCCCAGAATTAACTTACAACCTTTTAGGGTGTCTTTTATGATCCTGAAGCATATCTGGGATACTAACAAGAAAAAAAAATGCTCTGGAGATGACCAAGATGGCGGCCAGTATGGCCGCTATTACATGTAATATGTCCAAAATGGAAAAGATCATATATTAGCCAAATATAATATGATAAAATCATTTATAAAATTGCTAGTTATATGCTTTTGACTGTTTGAAAAATAATTCTGGCATCTCCTATTTTTCTATCATATATCATGCTCTAAATTCAAAATTGGCGACCAATATGGCTACCAAAAGTGGCCAAATGTAAGAAAAATGATATACAATGACAACAAAATAATGCATAAATTAAATGCAACCCCCTTCCGCTAAACTAACCTCACCACCTTTGTATGATGCCTTTTAGAGTCCTGAAACAGTTTTGGATGTTAACATTATTAAAATAAAATCTTCTAGAGACAAAGATGGTGGCCAATATGGCCGCCAAAAATGGTCTAAAATTAAAAGGATATCATAAGCCGAATAATTAGCATTTATAAATTGCTATTCATATGTTCTTGACCCTCATTTATTACAACCAATATATGGCTGCCAAAATATGTTAAATTAATTAATTCAATGCTCCCCCCCCCCCCCCCCCCCCCCCCCCCCCCCCCACCCCCACACAACCCAATAACAACCTTTGGGTGCGTTGATCCACAAAAAATATTTGGATTTTAACAGAGAAAAACCTGCGGCACTCGAGATATCCAAGATGCCGGCCAATATGGCTGACAAATCATATCACCCATATGATGCAATAGAAATTAATAAAATGGTTAGTTACTGGTATATGTTCTCTACCCTCAACAATCATCTTTATGCTACCCTTTTTTACTTTAAATTCCATAATATGCGATCAGCATATGCGGCCAAATGAGAAAAATGTCTGCTGTGCTGGCTGGGCTAGTGCGTTTTCCCTTGCTCGCTTTTAAAAGGGATCCAATGAAACTGAAACTTCCCTTACTGTAGCATTGGCATATTGGATAGTTGTCTCCCCAGTACATGTAACCCAAGGGATGCATCTTTATGGAAATATCGCACAGGACAACTGCCCATCCTAATCCCTCTATTGCTTGCTGGTTTCTATCATGTTCAGGAGTGTACGATTAAACTGCTCTATAAGCACATCCAAATTCGAATTGTATTGAGTTGTTCACATTTTGTGTACTCAAATAATTATGCCCTGCACTTCAATACCGTTGCCGTTTCTAGAATCGCTCTTTCCCACTTTAGACTCCCTCTTCACGAACAACAAACACCCCATTGTCTCATGATCCCATATCTGTGTCTCTCAGATCATATTTGTTGTGATCATGGAAAAACCATTTTGGTGGTCATACCAGCCTCATTTAACTTCAAACATGATAAAAATACCAAGATGACAACTGATAAGGGTGAACAACATCATTTAATTTATGTTTTATAATTTGTTTTTGGCCAATTATATATCATTTTTCTTACATTCAGCTACACTTGACAGCCATATTGATCGCCGTCTTGAATTTAAAGCATGGTAGCACACCAGATAAACAGTTGTGAGTAAAAAATATATATAACTAAACATTTAAATCATTATTTTGCTATAAATATATGACCTTTTCTATTTTGGAATTTCTTTAGTGACCATATTGGCCACCATCTTGGATATCGCCAGACAATTTTTTAATTAACATGTTTTGTGACCTCAAAGGTGCAACAGTTTTTATTTTATTTTTATCTTTATTATGTGTCATTTTTCTCATATTTGGCCACTTTTGGCAGCTACAGTGATCGCCATCTTCAAGCTGTGGGTTATTTTTGGCCCATTATATATCATTCTCCTCATATATGGCCACTTTTGGCAGCCATTTTGAATTTGGAGCATGGTAGAAAATCTTTAAAATAACATTTGTGAGGTTAAGAAACATAACTATATAGCAATTTTATAAATGATTGTCATTATTTGGCTAATATACATCTATGATCTTTTTCATTTTGGACCATTTTTAGTGGCCATATTGGCCGCCATTTTAGATATCTCCAGAGCATTTCATTGTATTAACATGCAAAATATGCTTTATGATCACAAAGGGCTCCCCAATAAGTTGGTGTGGGTTAGTTCTGGGTGGTTGCCTTTAATGTATGTGTTTATCATTATTTTTTGTATATTATATATCATTATTTTTTTTTCATATTTTGCCATATTGGCCGCCATATTGGCCGCCATATTTAACTTGCAGCATGATAGTAAAATAGGGGACCCCAGAAATAAATTTGCGAGGGTCAAAAACACGTACCTTTTGTTATGTGTTTATTATTATTTTTGTCCATTATATATCATTTTTCTCATATTTGGCCAATTTTGGCAGCCATATTGGCCTCCATATTGGCCGTCATTTTGAATTTGAAGCATGATAGAAAAAAGGGGACCCCATGATTAAATTTGCGAGGGTCAAAAACATATAACTTTTGTTATGTATGTGTTTATCATTATTTTTGTCCAATATATATCATTTTGCTCACAGTTGGCCACTTTTGGCAGCCATATTGGCCTCCATATTGGCCGCCATTTTTAATTTGGAGCATGATACAAAAAAAGGGACCCCAGGAATGAATTTGCGAGGGTCAAACACATATAACTAGCCATTTTGTAAGTGCTTTAATCATATTATTTGGCCAATATATGATTTTGCACCATTTTGGCGGCCATTTTGGCCGCCATTTTGAATAACCCGAATGCATCGGGATTTTTTTACTGTTAACATCAAAAATGTGTTTTAGGACCATAAAATGCACCTAAAAAAGTTGGTTTGGTTTAGTTCTGGGGGGGGTGCACGGGGGGTCCCCCATAGATACCCGACTACATGGTCCATTGGTCGGGACTCAATCGGGTCAAAAAAGGGGACGATTGGAGGCGATTCATGACGACAATCGGGCCGATCAAAAAAATTGATTCATCGGGGACAATCTGGTTCAGATCGGGCCGATTGGAAAAAACAATCCTTGGTGAAATGGCCGCTTAACCAAGCTACGTTTATGTGCCAAACCAAAATAAATGTTCTACAGTAAATGGCCGTCGCCTGCGGCGTTGACTATTATCACTCGTCCTGGCCCCTATCCAGATTTAAATGTATGTTTAAGACTTGCCAAACCCACTTTTAATCCCCAAGTAATGTACATGTACATGTACATAAAAGAGAAACAACAGCATTACATACGTGTACTGTGTCTTTAAGACAATGCATTAATGATTAGTCCATTGGAAAAACCTTTGCTTACCTTGATGACCGGCTAGTTGAATCCACGGATACTTCTTCTTGAAAGACTGGACAAATGGCGACCAATGAACCATGTTCCTGATCTTCCTCCATGAGCTGGCCTGTAAGTCAAATGACAGAGGACATCAAATGTTAACCACTTGGATAATGTCAGGTGAATGATGTGTAAATTATATCAAATGATTTTTTCCATAAAATTATATTTTCCTAGAGTGGAGAGAAAGAAAGACTGTAAGTGGCTTTCATTTGCTTTGCACACAATACATACAGGGTAGCTGGTATTGAAATATTCAAATAAGTGAAATAAAGTTGTGGGTGGAAAGTCTTATGTTTCGTCTACATGTATCAACGACCATGTTTGAGTTAAGCCTATATTACCTAGGAGGTTCACGAAGAGAGTCTCTAATTCTAGGAGTAGGTCTTTCCATTTAATAAAGACAGGAGCCAAAGTGTGACATTTTTAAGTTAACAATCATGTAGAATATTAAAAACAATTTACAATCGGTTGGACATGTCTTGGTACATGTATGTATCATACATGTAGTCTTGAAAATATTCAAGAAAATTGCTTCACGACGTAAGGGGGGTGAATACAAGGCATTTTCAACTCTTGTGATTACAAGACGAAAAATAATTGTTTTGACCAGTTTCTTTCTGGAAAAGGTACCGGTACTTGCTGATTTTACCTGGCTGTACATTGTAGAACCTGGACTTTATCAATTAAAATTACATTATGATCAAAATTTGTTACATTTTGAGCAAAATATCAAAATATCACACTTTGCATTTAGAAGATCGCACTAGTTTATTGAATCGTTCTCGTTATGTTTTGGATACATGTAGTAACAACAAATAAAGGTGGTGTTCGATTCATGAGGCCATATATTCTTTATATGCCGAGGGTACATGTACATGTAATGGTTCTCTAAAGTCTGGTAATTATTTTAAAAAATCAACTCCAGAAGTATCATGGCTTTTGGCAAAAACATTTTATGTGGCAGGTTTCAATTTGCCATTGACAAATATCCATTTAAGGCTTTTTTTCTGGTATTGATAATGGTACCGAAGCATTTCCGAAATGGTAATTGTGCTCAGTAAAAACATGTGGGTCTTTCCACAGTAAAGGGGGAATTTTGGCAACACAGACCTTATTTTCGAGGAAATACCTTTGTCTGGTCTCAAAATAAAAGAAATAAGTTTCAGTTGTTCTGAAGAGATAACCTAGGCCCAAAAAGAGTAAAAAATAATGAGATAACATGCCTTTCTAAAAACCCGGTACAAATTTCCGATATACGCTCGTAACCAGGGCGGCCTAAAATGTACATGTAACACAAGTGTCCGTCTCGGTTACGAGCATATTGGAAGTTTGTACACAGTGTTTTTAAAAAGGCATGTTGTGACACTACATGTATTTGTAACCCTTTTTGGGCCCAAGTTACATGTACCGGTACATGTATCTCTTCAAAACAACTGAGACTTAGTTCTTTTATTTTGAGACCAGTAGGTATTTTCTGGAAAATATGGTCTGTGTTGCCAAAATACCCCTTTACCGTGGAAAGACTCATGTACGCATTTAATAGACATCAAAGCAGTCCTATAATGTGACACAAATGTCACATTAGCGCTAGCTGTCATGTACGTACATGTTACTCGAGCATGATGCATGTGCCTTGAAAGCCGATAGTGGGTAATTATGGGTAATAATTGCGAATAGAACAAAAGGTTGAGCCTCTTTGTTCGACTGTCCATTGACAATTTTCCACTTTAGGTGGTCACGCTTGAGTGCGTGACAGAAGCTAATGGGGGCATCATTGTTCATCATTATCAATGGCCATTTGGCAACAAAGATAGCAATTTATAGTCTTTTTTATCTGGCAGGTCAGTAGAACCATGGTACAAGGTTGCACCAAATAGCAAAAAAAAAAATTGCTCAAGTCATACAGGTTTTAAGATAAAACTGAATGGTAATTGTTGACATAAATGTACATGTACATGTACGTGTACCAGCAAAAATATACAGAGTCCAATTGTGCTTTTAAAAGCTTGGCATACATTGTAATTAAGCAGAGCACGAACATTTGCTTTGGTTCAAAGTTATTTCTAAATGTGTGGGAGTATGACTGCACGTGCTACGTTATTAAAGTTAACTGGTTCTTTTAAATTTATGTTTTGCTTCAACCAAGTCTCTGTGAAAATGTTCAAAAATCATCCATTTTTATTTGTGCGATGCAACGCTGCATCAACATTGCATCGATGTTGCATCGATGCTGCATCAACCGTCAGTCTTGCAACAGTTTTGCGACACTCTTACGCCCATTGACGCAACATCATGCAAGTACATGTACACATGTACATATTTGTCCCACAATTGCTTCAATTTGCGCCGGATAACTCTCTTGACACAAATTTGTCACTGTTGTTGCATTTCACCAAGTATATCAATATGATTTTACATGTACAATACACTCTAGGGAGTTAGGGTTAAACAAAGAAGCAACATTTGAGACCCCATTGCATCACTTCTGCACCCATAAATCGTCACAAACGATGCAGGATATTTTGGGAAGCCAAACACAAATCTGACAAAAAACAAATAATGCATAAAACTTGTGAGACAGGCTTTACAAATTTTTCTTCTACAGTACGAGTAAAAAAAATATTATTTAAATAAAATTTCTTGTATATTTATGAGATGTTTTGACATGTACTTTGCATAAGTTCTCCTGTGTCTTTTGGTAGCAGTTTAATTAAATTATGTTTCAAGCATGACTGCACATGAGGCAATAAAGGGGTGTCAGGTGGAACACGACTTGCGCCAATTCAGTATGGCTAGGAAAAAAGGGCAGGAAAAATGTTTGATTCTAGATGCTCTGTGGTGCAATCTTCGACCATTCCATTTATTTGTTTAACATGACCTTCAAATGACCAATATCTGAAGAACAAAATAAAAGGATGCAACATAGGCCTACATGTACCTACAGAATCCGCACATCACTTTCATTTAGGGTTCTGTAAGTGCAGTTTGGATTTGGTGTGCTTGACGATGTCATTACGGCCAACGTGTGCAATGGAGAGATCTCGCCGACAGACCTTACAAAATACATGTACATGCCGTTTGTCCCGTTTTGACGAAGTGATGAAATAAAATTCCTTTCTGTATTTTTCACTGTAAAACTGACCCTTTATGTTTGCCTTGGTAGTCATGACGATGTCGCTCACATAAATATACGTTTGAAAAATCGTTCTAGGAAAACTACGAACGTCGAAATGTTTTGGGTGCCATTTTGAATAGCGATCACACGCGCGCTGTTTCCATACACATACTGGTATATCAATGAACACTCTCGTAAGTTCAGCACTACCGTAGTTTTATTTTTGAGTACATAACCAAAACATCGAAACATAACCGAAACATCAAAAAATACGGGAATCAATTTTTTCGATGTTTCTCGTTGAGCACTAGTTTTATTTTTTTTGCACTTTGCACTATTGTTTAACAGTTTAACAGTGCTACGCAGCTCCCATTGCTTATACATGTATTTATCAATGAACACGCTGGTGCCCTGCAATAGTAGTATCGATACTGTACTAACCGAAAAACTAGTTTACGACACACACTCTGGTTCCAAGACGTTTTCAAGCATATTATAAACGGACCCGCGCGCAGATGCCCTGCAATACTATCGATACTACACTGACTGATTTTTCGGTTTTATTTGCAGTGAAAAGAACGTACAGAATCGATACTATTTACCGATGTTTGTGCGTTTCGGTTTTGTTTGCATTGAAACCAACAAATGTACATGACAAAAAGTATCAATCTCAATACGAATTACATGAATTCGGTTGTAAAAACAAAAATTGTGGCGAAAATTTTGAAATTCGTAACTTTCAAGACCAATTTTGTATTTTCGTATTTTATTAATTAATTCGTAATAATTAAACAATTTTCGTAATAATTGGCAGCTATGCAACTGGTTATTTTAAAAAGTATTGCACACAACATAATGTTGCAAAACTTGGTGAATATCACATTGTCTGAAATACAAGTACATTGTACACACAAATTAAAAACAGACTGTTAACAAGATTAAAGTTACCGCAGTCATACATTTGAGCTGGAGTAACAGTAGCCTCCACATCGATGACAACTGGCAGGAGAAAATGACGGGAACGAATCCGGACACCAAGACATCGTTAATAAAATCCCAGCACAAAAAACAGATAGGACGACTTCTCCAAGAAACACCTCCAAAGTTGAATGAGAAAAATATTTTCTCGGCAAAGCAATATAATGCTGATGATAAAAAGCTCACTTGTGCACAAACTGTGTACTTTAAATGAGAAACACACCGGCTGGCGAAGACAGTTAAGACCGATGGAAATTGACAAATAAGAGGCTTCAGTTTCTGAAGAAATCTAATCAAGCGCCCCCATCCAGTGACCAATTACGTCTAACTTTGACTTCCTCGCGTCACCTCCTCTTAAGTGCGTCAACGGCTATGGGATATTGATTAGCACACGGCCATACACTTTACAGGGGAAAAAGAGAGTTAAGGCATTTCGGGAAGTGCATTTTAACTACGTACATGTACAGTACGGTTTAAGAAGATACATGGATGTTGTGACTTTCGTGAACATGGGTAGAAAACCTGCGTCATTAGCGGCATAATACACGCACGTCAAAGAAAGCAGTAATGTAGCCAATTTTATATACATGTACATGTACATAGTATGCGAGTCTTTCCACGGTAAAGTGGGCACATTTTGGCAACACAGACCATATTTTCCAAAAAATACCTTTGTCTGGTCTCAAAATAAAAGAAATAAGTTTCAGTTGTTCTGAAGAGATAACTTGGTCCAAAAAAGGGTTTCAACTAGTGTGACAACATGCCTTTCTAAAAACCCTGTGTACAAATTTCCAATACATACTGTACGCTCGTAAATGGCACGGCCTAATGTAACACAAGTGTCCGTCCCGGTTACGAGCATACATGTACATGTACATATATACAAGTACATATACAATGTACCGTACTGTATATTGGAAATTTCTATAGAGTGTTTTAAGAAAGGCATGTTGTCACACTATTTGTAACCCTTTTTGGGCCTACATGTATTAGTTATCTCTTCAGAACAACTTAAACTTATTTCTTTTATTTTGAGACCGGACAAAGGTATTTCCTCGAAAATATGGTCTGTGTTGCCAAAATGCCCCCTTTATTGTGGAAAGACACATGTACAGATGTACCAAGCAAGACCTGCATGAAATTGCAAGAACAATGCTTGGCCACAATATGCAACTCATTTCAGGACTTTGTTTTTAATAAGGCTTTGGTTACAAGCAAGTCATGGAACTTTAAGGCCCAATGTTTCATGTAAATCTGAGAGGAAATGGCATTACACATCTTTTAAAAAAAAAATTGCCTGCAGAAATTTCAGCTACATGTACATGTAGATCTATAGACTTTTAAATGTTTGAGAAAGGCTTTAAAATCCATGCGTAGTTTTACATTACTGAAGGTGAATGAAAAAAAATTTAATTTTGTACGTATTTTTGTAATTTTCTGCAAAAAGGTAGAATATTGGGCAGAAACACATTCATACAATGTCATGTGGTTTTTCTTGTCAACTTATTGAGTAAAATAAAAATAATTTGAAATTTAGAAAATCCCTGAAATCCTGCTTTCTATGAGCGAAGAATTTAACTTGAAATTAACTACATTGTACCTCCATTAAACCTCTGTTCTGAAGTCAAGTTTCAGTGTCCTATGGTCTGTCAGATTAAACTGGATAAAATGGGCCAGAGGGTTGGTCTTGACATACATTTCACGTACATGTAACAGGTGCTTCACAAGTAACCATATGTTCGTTGATAAATAATCAACTACAGGGTACAAAAAACCGGAAATGTTTATTTTTTATGGATTACTTATAAATGTGACGTGCATACTTGTACAAGTGCAAATGTATACATTCAGTCAGATGGTTCTGTCTGCTTAAATTTTCTCTAGACAATTTACAGATTATCATTATTAGGCCAAAAAAAAGGAAAACTATGTTTTAAAAGCATTAGCACGCGCGTCACTTTCAACCCTGCGCGTCAAAGCTTTTTTTCTTCTTTTTTCTTCAAAAACACAATGCACTTAGACACGCACCGTCTTGTCAAACTGCTGTTGACAGCAGTCGGGGCTAGAACTTCACAACGACATCAACGTTGCCATCTTTTCACGGTACCTTTGGCCACAATGCCCCTGGGTTTTCGGCAGTAAATACATGTACTGTTGGCTTCATATCAACTTGACTTTATTGCTTGGAATCCACTTACAAAAAAAAAAGCCACGAAATAGGCAGCTCCATGTAGCAAAGGCATGGAGCTGCGTATTTCGTGGCACGAATTTAGCATGCGCGCAATACTGACGAGCCTACATGTAGTTATGTTTTTTTGGCCTTATTTAGGGAATAAAAGTGGGTTTGGCCAGTCTTAAATACGTTTAAAACCAGCTAGGGGCCTGGATGCGGATTTTACTTTCGGGTGCGTGCAGTTTCTGTGTGCGTGTTCATTTTCCATACGCATTGACCAGGGCCCAATTTCATAAAACATGTTAGCACCCGATTTTTGATTAAGCAGCACTCTCTCCATTTCATAAAACTGTTTAAGCACTAGCAAACCAAACGGCATGCTAACCTACCGAATTTTTGCTAACGTGACGCCATCTTTATTCTTCGCCATTCTCGGCAAAATTCGAGATACATTTCCCAACAGATACACAACTTTCAGCTGTTGTTGAAATATTCCAGTCAGCGACAGGCAAGGGTCTTCTTTGGTAGTGATAACCATCCAAAAATGGAAACATAACCGATGATGGTATTTGAACATTTTGACGTTTACTTATGAAAGCAGACGATGAACGCGTTCGAACAAAACAGACGACAGCGTTGCGCGCGCACTCTCTTTGCGCGCTTAGAACAACAAGCTTTATGAAATACGCCCTTGCTTGTGCGAATATTCCTGCTATGCTTAATCCAAATTTTTGATTAAGCGTAACATGTTTTATGAAATTGGCCCCAGGGCGAGGGCACAAACGCGGGCCAGGCATGATATAGTATCAAAATCCCATCACCCATGGAAAAAAATGGTGGTTCAAAAATGTGATCTGGTCACACTACTTTAAACAAAAATATGGTGTAACATTTGCAATACGCACACGTAGAAATCTGCATACTGTACGCTTTCCTACGGTATACCGGTACACTGTACATAGCACTGTACGGTACCGTAAGTCCATGTAGGTTTTGTACATTTTTTACATGCCAAAAATGACTAAAATGTCTGCACGTCTACAATGTACATTGTACCATGCATGTACACGGTATTCAGTGTGCCAGAGGCAATTCTGAAATGGACTGGAAATGAATAATTTACTCACAGTAATTGAAAATTTTCCCAAGGTGCATGAATTATGCATTGTGAAAAAAGATGGAATTCAAAATGAGCAAGATGTACATTATGTATACGTGTACAATGGTTTATCTACGGTAAGGGGTACAATTATATTACATGTACATAGTTCATATTTATGAACTGATGCAGTTTATGTTTCTAAAAATAAACAGAATAAATTATATAGATTAAATTAAAAAAGCAGGAAAATGTCAATAAAAAGAACCTTTTAAAACTTCCCTAAACAAATTCCCCATATGTGACCCGTTCTGTTGAAATGAGTCCGATATCGCAGTCTGGACCAAATTTGCGACAAGTTCTTAAAATCAGAATCATTCTTGATCCAGAATCATTCTTGATCCAGAATCATTACGAAAATTCTGGACAGTGCCTGAAAGTTCCGGACAGTACTGTGGGGTACCGTGGCTGAGTGGTTTAGGTCACTGACTCGCAACACTCGGGTGAAAACTTGGGGTTGCGAGTTTGATACCCGGTTGCGGTACCTTTGCCCTTGAGCAAGGCACTTAAACACACTTGCTCCATTCTTCGGAAGGCTGTAAAGCTGTTGGTCCATACATCTGTGTACACAGGGGTTTATGGGGTACTTGCATTGTTGTCCTATTTTCCCTTTTCTTTAGAATTCCTCTGTGGGGTACCACTGTTCCTTTTGAATTTCTTTATGGGGTACCATTGTTCCATTGTGTTTGGTACCCCACAAGTGTGTCCGTGTTAGACCAGTGTGTTGTGTAACGCACTTAAAAGATCTCAGAGCATTCTTTCCTGAAGAGTTAGGGGATTCCCCAGTGTCTCTGGCACCACCCACCTACAATGTACATGTATGTATCTCGATGTTTAGGTGGACAACACTTGTAAGCTTCATGCTATCCATAGTTCCAACCTGTCAATCAACCAAACCCGCCGACCAATCACAACAAAGCTAGCAGACAGCACCAACATACATGTAGGTTAAAGTGCATTGCCTCACAAACAAATTGATCGCGATTTTCTGCCGATACATTGTATGCGGTGTTCTGGGTGAATTTTTGGTTTCAAGGCCGGGCGATTCGCTGTTCAAAGGTATGTAAGAAAGCGAATTGTTATGAATATACCCGGTATGACATCTCTGTATCACAAGTGCGTGCTACAGTAACTGTCGACCCTGAAACATGAATACCTTCGATTTTTCTCCAATGAATCTGTGCTTTCCGTTGAAAGTCCCATTGCTTTGTGCGTAGTGTGTCGCCATTTTGACGATAGCGTGTGAGGCATAGCAACAATATCCAAGGGGGGTGCGGGTTTAATTGGGTAATCTCGGAACTATGCATTCAGCCTAGCTGTGTAATTATAAAGTAAACAATCCCTGCTCGTAAATTCTGTCTTAAACCTTGCGAGTTTTTATTTTTTGTATGTCGTGTGAAATAGCCTTAATAGTCCTACAAATTATGAACAAAACCATTTGTGCAATTTATAAAGTGCAATTTATAAAGTGCAATTGACAAAATGTTGGGGGTTTAGGAGATATCAAAGGTTATATAAAGTGCATATTTTTTTTCGGACAACTTTTCTTTGTAGACTGAAGACCATATCCCAACACATTGGTCAGGCCTACATACCGTACGGTACATACATGTACAAGTACCAGGTGAAAGGAAATCAGAATTTTTGCATACAATCTAGACAATGCCAACAGTGTTTCTTGCACAGTTATCGCAGATAAAAATATGACACATATACCGATCCCACCTGCCCAATTTCCTGGCTGGTAATTTGATCAAAAGAGAACAAAATTTGAAAATAACGTTTAGGTTTGATGGAGGGGGTTGGGTTAATGAGAGTGGGGAAGTAAAACTGTAAAATATTGCACCTGCCAGGAAACCTACTCTGCACAGAACACAGGATGACAACGATCAGTTTTGTTGACAGAAACTTGTTAAATAATTCTGTGTGAAGTGTGAAGTGTCTCTTTTGTTGATGATGGATAAGCTTTTTAGATGGTCTGGATGACTATTCTCCAGGGTTGTAGTCGAGTCCACCACAAGTCCCTGGGTCTTAATTCAAGTCACAAGCTATTCAAATGAACTCTAACACAGGCATTCTTTTGTGGTGTTCATCCTTTTCTTCTTGTTATTGGACTTGCGACAGACTTGTGCGGGACTTGTGACAGACTTGTGATTTTTTCGGCTCTGGACTTGTGATGGACTCTACTACTAACTGTACAACCCTGCTATTCTCAGCTTGACTACACTATGGTGGTTCAAATATAGTAAACAGCCCGAAAAACTGTATTATCGTTAGGTTATATTTTGCTAGGATGCACTAAATAATATCCACTAATTCAACCTTCCAACGCCCCCACACCTAACCCTTCCAACCCCACCCCCCCCCCCCTCCCCCCACCCCCGCAAAAAAAAAATCACTGCATCAAAACAATAAAGAGTCGTTTTCTTCAGGCTGTCATTATTGTGTGAAAGTCGAGATTGAGATTTTGCAAGAGTGCGAAGCGACCAAGCCACTGGTTTGTACACTGTACACAATGTACATAATTTTTATGTACAAATGCATGCCTGTACAGCGTACATACAATATGCAAATCAATTTACTAATGTACATGTAACGCATTAACTGTAATTACATTTACTAACCGACTTCCTTTTTCCATTAGGTTTTATTTTTCACATTGTGCTTAATTTTGCGGTGCATGCTTTTAAAACTTAATGAGTGATAACAGAAACTTGCACGTACGGAACGTGGGAAGAGTGGGGGCGGTTAGTGGGGGCAGTTAATGGGGGCGGTTGATGGGGCAATTAATGATAAATGCACTATTTGTGACAAATTAATCATTAGACGTGCATTTGAACATGTATGAAAATTTAATTTACATCATTGACTCGCAATCGTGGGTGAAAACTTGGGTTTACGGGTTCGAATCCGGCTGCAAACCTGTGCCCTTGGGCAAGGCACTCAACCACACTTGCTCCATCCTTCGGAAGGGATGTAAAGCCATTGGTCCAGTGTGTTAGGTAATGGTAACGCACTCTAAAGATCCCACAGCATACTTCCGTGAAGAGCAAAGGGATTCCCCGGTGTCTCTGGCCATTTTTAATTCTAATTCTTCATGGGTTTCCTCACGCTTGCGAGTGACAGTGCAATGAGCACTATTGAGGAATCCTTGGTATGAATACCAGAAAGAAATAATAATAATAATAATAATGCATGTACCGTAATACGCATAGAACTGCAATAACTGGCCACATGAATGTTGACACTCCAGTAGGAATGAGACAGTGCTGTAGTACTCAAAATTGGTATTCGTACTCGATCGTACAACAAAGCACTCATACCGAAATTCAAGTTACTTGAGGATACATTAATTACAAGTTTTAAGCTAATTTGTAAATTGTATACATTATCATAAATAAAGAGTCTCTCACTGCTCGTGTTTTAAGTCAAGTCAAACTGCCTTCAAGTCTCAATTCAAGGAAAACTGCTTAATTCGAGTCAAGTCAAGTCAATTCAAGTCAAGTCAAACTGCCTTCAAGTGCCAAGTCAAGTCAAACTACCTTCAAGTGCCAAGTCAAGTCAAACTACCTTCGGGTCTCAAGTCAATTCAAGTAAAACTGCCTTTGAATCACAAGTCAAGTCAAACTGCCTTCGAATCCCATTCGATCAAGTCAAACTGCCTTTGAGTCCCAAGTCAAGTCAAACTGCCTTCGAGTCTAAAAGGGCCCACCGGTACCATGTATCAACGCCTACACGTATTGTGCAGAATGTGCATTGATCATAGTATGTAACTATCCATGGATGCATAATGCTCAGATTACATTACAACAACAAATACCCGGTAACAATGTGGGAGAAACAAATTGTTATAATGCAAAAGAGAATTTCCTGGTTTTGTGTTGACGCTTTACAATTCAGCCAGGGATACAATGACACAGTTTGACGTCATACACACAAGTATGCACGCACAAACCAACCCACCTACCGGTACCAGTATGAATCCGTCTGCATGGGTCATTACAGACAATAAAATGCACACAAACTTTCAGTTGTGGTAAGCCAACAAAACAGTACTGTGTGATATGGTGTACTACGTGTAGTGTGTGCTTTGGAGAAAACAAATATGGCTTGACGAGGCAATTGAAAATAAGTGTCTTGCCCACGGACAGAAACACTTTGACACAAGAGCACGAGCACGGCTGTGTACCCAGCCACTATAGGCCACACATGCTCAATGTACTGTACACACTGTAGTTCTTGAATGGTCGTTGATACCAACACTAAATCCAAACATTTCATGCAAATTATGTTTACACATATTTTAAAAATTACTGAAAAATATTATGAATTCAAGTTGCATCATTCTCCAAGTTTAACATTTTCATTATTTTAAATATTAACCGATCTTGACAAAAGAAACTAGTGTGGTGTAGCCTGGTGTATGCAGTACAACATGGCAGAAGTCGTGAAGTTTCCTCATATTCAGTAAAGCTATGATGGTTGGTCATTTTTATGTCGGCTTTTTTAGGCACCAGACATGACCTTTTAGACAACCATTGTCGTGTTTGCCTTTGGTAAGGCTACAACAAACCCAACCTTTGAAACAGGTACATGTATCAGGTGTAAGCCTTGAAATCAAAGCTTGCAAATATCCATAGAGATGACCTTTTTAAATACTGAAAATGGGTGCAAAGATTGCCTACAAAGATATATATGGGCCCCTCCCAGGCTTCAAATAAAAGTCGCATATCTGGGCTACGGGCCAGCGTACATGTAGATCAGCCCACATGCACCGGTACATGTACGGTACACATGTACACAACACAAGCGAACTTGAATGCCATATTACTTGCAATGACGAAAAAATGTACAGGTATTAAAACTGAAAAGTTTTAAAAAAACCTTACTTAATACATACATGTATGTGTACATGTTTTAGCTTCCCCATAGGTGTTGAGATTTTTACACCAAATCATTTGTCACATTTTTCTCATTTACCATTCTGAAATTTCACTTTCAATCCGTATATTTTCAAGGAAATTGTCAAAAAAACACCGATGTTTTGTAAACTACCGTACATGTAATTTATCCATTCCATAAAGAAGTGCAGTGATCACATCAACCTTTTTGCTTCCACATCCAAAACTGGAGATTGAAAATTTTCTGTTTTCTTCCCATGGATTTTGGGGAGGTACATGTATTTTATATATGCTTGCCATGCAGGTTACAATGAAATCCATTTTCTGGTAAAATCTGAACAAGCTTCTTTAAGGTGTTATCATCATCAATGGCAAAAACAAAATCATTGCGAAATGATTCAAACCGTCCAATCAACACCGGCTAACTCGGTGGTCGAGTGGTTAAGACGTCTGCCTTGTTTGCAGGAGGTCTTGGGTTCGAGTCCCACCCTAGCACACTATGAAGTTTTTCATATTGTCTTGGGAAGAATACAATGTTAATAATTACATCGGATAAGGGCAGAGAACAAAGAGACAAATTTACAATACAAGTCACAAACAATTATTTTGAAACTCCTCGTCAAGCTCCGGCAAAACGCACAGTATGGATTCTCATGTTTTTGGAAAACGTGGATCATTTGACGGAGCTGAAATATCTTCAGAGTCTTTTTTGTTATGTCCTTTTGATTTAGGCCCGATAAACAAATTTTTTAGATTATCATCCCCACCGCGCATCACTTTTGGCGAAATTCCAGATTTTTTATTTTTTTTTTATTCGTAAATTTTTTCTCCGATGTTTTCCGATCGAAGCAGAAATGTACCGAATTCGATCGTGCTTCAAATCACAGACCTTTTTATTCGTAAATTTTCCCTCAATTTTCCGATCGAAGCCGAATTTTACCGAATATTTGATCGTCTCGAAAAAAAACTGATGAGCGAATACCATGGTCCATGCAGAAAACCCGCAAAGCAAACGAAAACGTAACGTCACGATTAAATTACGTCCATGGCCACGTCGATGCGAACCTGCCTGGCCGGCCTGTAGTATTAAGCCATGCGCGCACAATTTGCCAATTTGTACGGGACAGGAAACTAGTTGTGTCTGCAAGCTCAGACTGGTCTACTGTCCATGTGCGCCACGCTGCTCTCCGCTATACGAAGGGGAAGTAAATATCAGGACATGGAACTAGTCCGCTGCTGGCTGCGCGGGCGTTGTGCATTGTGAGGCTGACTGACAAAATGCCACTTGTTGTTATGCAAATAACGAGGGGAATTCATGTGTTAAAAGATTGGTTTGCCAAAAATATACCGGGCGATTCTACTTTATAATCTTAAAAATATTAAAACAAGTTTTTAAAGCATGTATTATTAAAAATTTGTTTTTAATGCTTAAAATACGTGATTGACCCCTCTTTTTAGCCTTTCGCATAAAAAGAACGGTGATTTCTGGCCGACACACTAAAAATAAAAACAAAATAAAACAAATGAGCCCTCCCTCACCACTTTTCTGAGCTTGGTAGGATGATAAGCTAACAATTTTGTTTATCAGGCCTTATAATGTTTTGTTCCCAGAATTGCTCAAAAACAGATCATCTACAGTATAGGGCCTTTAAAGGCCCTATGGTACATGTATGTATCATTCGCAATATACAATTTTTTGCAGATTTGTGGAACAAGAGTGTAAAAACTGTAAATATCTAAGGAAGAATGTTGGTAAACTAGCCTTAAGAAATGTTAGCTACATGTACACGTAGATCAGACCTGCCAACCTTTGGAATCACGAAATTGTATTCTGAAACTCCAAAAGTTGTATTCTTCATAAGAAAACTGTATTTTTCAAAAATATGCGGTTTGAATGTGGTGCGTAATGTCATACGAACCACTGTGCGCGATGCTAAAATCTGAACCACACAATGTACATTGTACATGATTTTCTCCTTTCTGCGATGGATGTACCGGTATGAAGTCCCATTTCTCCGAGTATTCTGCTTTGTACGATTGCTTCCTGTTATCTTTTTTGGAGGTCGAAGCCATATTTAAATATTCACTTCTCGCTCCAGCAAGGATCACAAAATTATTGCCAGCAGCATGGACGGCACGGTCTGCATATAGACTATAGACCGCCATTCATCTATCCTAATGCCTAGTGCTTTTGTAAGCAATGCTATGATTGGCTAATACGCCCGGTCCTCCAGCAGTATTGTACACCCCGTGCACCAATTACGGACATCCTAGCTTATGAGAGCGCGATGTACCGGGTAGTGTCAACCCTCGTGACGTCATGTCCTGCATAGTCTTGACTCGCAGCCGTTTTTACTATCAAGCCTAGTTTACACTCGCTACTGCGCGCTTAAACCAGGATTTTGTTAAGGCGTGTCAAGACGGTCAAAACCCGTATTTTTGTAGGGGAAACATACGGTCGTATTTTCAACAATTTCCTGTACGAAATACGGCCAAATTGTACTAGTTGGCAGGTCTGGTACATGTAGATGCATCAGTGCTTCAGCGAACCTTGAAAATCTATGGGTTTTGTGTACAAGTTAATGGAAAATGTTTTTAGAAAACCACATTCGGTTGTCAATAACCAGCCTATTATAGGACGGTGGCTTCGCACAATTTCTTGAAAGCATGGACACAGGTTTTTTATCGTTTTCTCAGAACATACACATAGATAATATTTTAAGGTACTGAGGTGACATATCCTCAATCACACATCACCATGAAGCCTTTTGTAGCAGGTTGAGGAATTCATGAAAATGTTTCAAACATGCAAATGATGAGTGACCAATAACTGCCTCCCATACATGTACGGTAGCTGCCTTCTATAAATGACGTCAATTAGTGCGTCAATGCAAATTTATGTATTCAGAAAAAAAAATTTCCATTGTACATTGCTATTCTAACTACCAGCATAAAATTGTTTTTATAGCAGCCCTATAAAGTAGAAAAATAATATTAACATGTATGAGGCTACATGTACATGTATGGCAAGAATAATTTTATGAAGTGATACATTGTTGGCCTACATTGAATGTTTTTATTCATCAGACAAGGCATAAATGTCAAAATTTATTATTTGTTTTAAGCAACGCCTTTTAGGATATTTTATTATGACCTTCCAGAAAGTGTTACAATTGAATATTGGTTTCACTTTTTTTGCATTATAAAACTAAACTTATAAAGTTCGCCACTGCCCCCTCCCCTCTCCCCCCACCCCCACTCCCCAAAAGGGATGCTGGTTCTGTACTGAATGCTATGCATTAATGTACGACTTTATGTATTCTACGGCGTATATTTTATTTCAAGTGGCTATAAAACTCTTTCACTGTGGTGTGCTGCTCACAGCAGCTCAAGAAATGTCTACTTCTGACCAGGAAACCTGGCCTTCGATTAATTTCATCACAGACCTTATTTATCAGCCTACACTATGTACGTATGTACAATGTACATGTGATAGAGGGACTTCCCCCTATTTCCCCCTACCGGTATCTCAACACACCTTTTGTTAATGCACCAACTTCCCTGAAAACCTGAAAACAAATTTCCTTAAAATTCTTTTGATGTTTAAAGGTACCGTAGTCTACATGATTGGTAAACCGTTACCAGGACAAATAGTTTCATCTCCCTGTGTGATTGAAGATAAGATGCATGATTAAAACCAACCTACATGTACATGTACCGTATGGAAAAGTCAGCCCGTACTTCGTCTAACTTTTGAGAAAACAGTCAAAAACTGTGTCGTTATTCTCCCAAAAGCTTTACAGTCACTTCGCTCAAAAACCACTTCTCTGAACCACGACCTGCGCACGAAGTGGCATTTGGGCAAAGTGGCATTTGGGTGGTGTTTGGGGTGAAGTGACCGACATCGTTTGAAAAAATAATATTCGTCTCAAGAGACAAATTAATTTCCAAATCTCGACTCCGTCTTCAGGCTCCGGCTTCAACCGCCTCCGACTTCACTTTAGCGAAGCCAAACCAAAAACTGTTTGGAACAATAGTCGGGCCTAGTAAGTAGTAGGCCTACCACTCTTTTTCACCGGCTTTTTTAAGTGCTAGCAGAAGAGATTGGTCGGCGGCAAAGTTCAGCAAACCTGCAAAACTTCACAAAGTTTTTGTTGCCGTCACATGATTTTCAGTCTATTAGTACTGAGAATCTGTGATTTCAGTACGTACAGGATGCTATGTGTATACCACACTTGTTTAAAAACTCACCTTTCGAGGTGGTTAAAATTACCATTTTCAGTGAGATAAAACCTGGTGCAACTTTTAAAACCATTCATAAACCAAAGGCACTGGATCACTGGGCTCAATATCATTCTTAATCCTTGTCAACTCCATGGGGAACATGCTTCCTGACTGTGCAGTCTATGGCAAAGTATAGACATCAAATGACCCAAAATACTACCCTCATGTACAAGTACCCATCTTTTTCCTGGGTATATAGGCAACTTAAGGCAAAGTGCCTTGCCTCTGGGCACAAACACCATAGACGCGGGCAGGGCTGGAATGGATTCAAACTTATGACCTGCAGATTTAACCACAAGGTCTAATTGATTTTTATGTAGACTACTCGGCCATGATACAACTATATTCAATATAGTGTCTGAACGATGCCATACAGTATTGGGGTACATGTATCAATAACTTACTCTGCTAGGTTGCGTCTTCTCCGGAACGCATTTTTCGCACAAACAGACTCTTGAACAGTCGTCCTCTAACGGCGAGTCAGTGTCGTCGTCGACGACCTCCATGTCAACTGCTTGCTCGTTATTGTTCTCCACCATTTTGACGGCTCGTTATATAGTTAACACGCTCAAAGGTGACTTTCAACGAATAAAATGTCAAGTATCAATTTAGAGCGTACATTGCGACTATAAGGCAGGGAAAACAATTGGCGTTTCTTAATTTGCAGTACTTCAAAAGTGATGTAGACTATCCATACCCACATGTGCATACGGTTGAGAGCTCAACAAACGCACTCTGGTCAGTGAAAGCACTCAATGTGGGCCAGTGATGAGCTTTGCAAACAAGATGCAACCGATACCAATTCCCTGGCTCTTATAAACACAGTATGCCCACAGAATAAGCCTATAACATAAATCTCCTCCAGCTCAGAACACAAGAATGATCAGATTATACCCAGGGTCTCAAAGTGTGCACTCAATCACGCATGCACCCACACACAGCCGTCTTTTTCAGGTTCACGTAGGCAGTACTACGCTGTAAATTACGGTATACATGCCAACCTGGGAGCAGTAAATCAATACGATGCTCCTTACAACATCCATTCATGGCACAGTGGCGTCATCACGCGTGAATGGGTCGCCCTCATCCGTAGGGGTCGCTAATACGCTACGGCGGGTCGGTTTAACAATGTAGAGAAGAGGAGTTTGTGTGTATACAGTACAAGTACATGTAGATCTGACACCAAATACAATCAATACATGTACATGTACTGCAAAACTGTTCATTTTCCTGTACAAATAATTTTAATACTGTCAGTGAGTATCACAGTCGATCCGAACCAGTCAGTTATTTCCAAGGACACCAGTCTCTAGCATACAAATTGTTGTTGCTCGTTCAATATAACAACCATGCACTTGGCTCTCTGTGTGATTTTACTGTGTAAATAAAACACCTCCTCGTGAACTTTAATCCTTCCAACGAACAAATGTCAACTAGCTGTGGCAAAGAGCTGAATGGGAAATGTGTGGGTTGACATTACACTCTTCCTGTGTTTGGAAATTCACCCGATCACATGTAGGCCTACGTTATACATGTACTGTACAGTATCCTCAACCTGCTGTGCATGAAGCTTTTGGATTATACTGATGTGTAGACCTGATGATGTCGAAAAATTGTACATTGTAGTTCACTGTCTACAATAATCACAAATTATGCAATTTTATAAGCAGCTTGCTACATGTATCTTCGGAAGCATGTGTAATGGTACCTTACAGTACAGCAGTAAACATACACAACTTTACAGTATGCATGTACCGTACTACATGATTCCCAATACATGTAATACTGTACTATACCTTTCTGTGTAGACCATTCATAAAAATAATGAATAGGCATACATTTATATGGTGTTGGGGGAAATACATGTAGCATTGAACAGAATGTCAATTACACTGTACACATAACGCAAGTGAGAGGCACGTTATAATAGCTAGGCTACACATATTGAGAGATTACATGTAACTCAGTATAAAGGAAGAGGAAACATTCGTAGAAGGTTGCTGAATTCTCTAAAATATTGCCAGCATGGCAAATTATGTTAATATTAGATAGCATTTAATTGAAGGAATTGTTTAAATTTTAAAGCTGTATCCATTTTGACTACGTACATACATGTACATGTACATGTACATGTATGTGTATGTGTATGTACGAAAAATTATGTTTAATTCATGTCTAAAAAAGCTTTAAGTATAGCCCCAATCACACTGGGGATGAGGCAACTTACAACATGTACAATGTACACTGTACATCCAGCTGCAACTGGAAATCGCAATTAGTAATCTAAAAAAAGGTATTGCGCCCGCAGTGTGACGTCACGACTCTGCCAGTGAATTGGGAGCACCAGCATTAAACATTTTTTGCCAATGCAGTGCGCAGTGCCTACAACCGGTGTCTTGTCTGTTTCTACTGGAGACATGCGTACATGTACGTGCTCTAGTTACATGTAGAATGACGTGCCCCATTAAAAATCCTTATCAGCCGTTTCTACTGGCAAAATACTGATGCGTGCACTGGCAAAAACCTTCTCCGAGCAGATTTTAATTTGTCAGTGCGTGCACCGGCAAATAACCATTTAATCCTTTGATGCACAGATTGTTTTGGAACTGTATTCTTTCGGCCGGTCGCTAGTGAGCACCATGTGCACTAAAGGGTTAAAGGCATTTCTACTAGAATAAGATAACGTTTCTAAAGAATTTTGAAAAAGGTTATTGTGCTCAGTAGACACACGCTCACACATGTGACAACCTTGGGTGGTCTTGCGTGGTCATGGCTGATCACAAGACTCTCCCGTCTTCCCACAGCATCTCACAACTACATGTAGTGGGGTATAATTCCCAAAATTAGGGTCCAAAAGTGTGACATGCTTTTAAAGATTTTCAAGTGTGTTTAGTGATTGAAATTGGTTTTCCAGGAGAAAATAGTATTTTTGTTTGAGTGTGGATAAGATCTAGACACCAAGGTTAATGCAAACTCATTCTACAGATAATTTGCATTGGTGTAGGTAACCCGGGACACTTCCTGTTCAATATAATGGAACAAATTATGGGCCTTTATGGTCTTTTGTTTCAAATATTTGTCAGTAATCACATAACAAAATATTCAAGAAACTTTGCTGTCCCCTGTAATCACAGGCCACAGTCTATTACTGAGAATCTGTGATCATGAGTGGCGATTTTTGATGCACAGGGTGTCGTACATAACTGGGACACCAAATGTTTTGGACCCCTAATTTTGGGAATTACCCAGTGACTATAGTCGTATGACATCTTCGCACGACTAGGATTAGTGATTCAAAAGTTTTACTGGACCAAAAATATGCTACTAAACCAAAGGCGGAAAAACAATGTACAGTTGCTGTTGGGTTTCCCCAACAGGTTGTTATTAGTTTCCATGGCATGAAGTGACTATATGTAGGAGCATTGCTACTCCCCTGGATGGGATGCCAGTTCATCACAGGCCTACAATAGGCTTTAACAGGGGGCATCATGAAAAAAATGTTGATATCGAGTTGGAAAATTTGCCCTTCTATGTGTCAGACCCACCCACCCAATTTTCTTACCTCACCCAATTTTTGTTCAGATCAGTCAGACCCCATGGATATTTTGCCGTGAGACAAATGGCTCCCCCCATTGACTGCACTGAAAGGGTGACCCTTCTTGAGAATGTATATATGGCTGGTGTGAAGGACTGGCAGTGGGAAAACCCCTAGAAAAGGCCTCTGAAGGGAAAAGGTCTCGCATCTGGTACCGACCACCTTAAAGGGCCCCTTATTTAGGATTTTTATCAATGAAATCTATGCTTTAAAACCACTCTACTCAGTTAAAGTCATAAAAATCCTATTTGGAGCTTGCTTTGGGGGTTAAAACAAAGGTTTTTGGTTTTTATGCTGATGAGAATATGCATATTCATGACCAAGGTCACGACGTCACAAGAGGCAAATACAGGAAAATCACATTCAACTGTGCACAAAAGATTCCACTTTTTTTCTCAATTTTCCTGAAACTTTTGTAATCCATGGCTGTTTTAGTTTGTTTTACATGTTGCCTGCTGTAAGCCATGACAAAACTGGGTGTAGAAACTGCAGCGATTTGCCACAAGTCCAACTTGAAGTCTTATGTTTTTTCTTAACTTTTCCCTTCTGTCTTCCTTATGTGATGCACTCAAAACAGCGCCCTCTGTCTGTGATTTATTGCAATGAAATCTTCAAAGTTGAAAAAGGCCACCTTTTATTGATTTTACATCTAAACTTACAATAGTATGTCTTGCTGAACAAGTAATCCGTCATTATGAAGCAAAGCTTAGGCACAAAGTTGTTTAGCATGTCACAGGCCCTTTAATTCCCAAAGCCCTTAGAAATTGGACCCCTCTTCATATGGGGGCATCGGGCCACTTTTAACTTTTGCTCTCATTGGTCTCTTACCCATTTTTTCGATTTTTTAAAATTAAATTTTTTTTCAGCAAGGTCGTCAACCCCAATTTTTTTTCTTTTTCAAACAGCTAAATTTTTTCAGCCAGGCAATAGACCAAATTTGTTTTCCCAAAAAAAAAATTGTTTTCCCCACCGAAATGATTGGCTGACAGACCCCTTGCTGTAACAATGTAAAGATGTACCTATGAAAGTGTGAGGGAGTTACACGGGTGATTATCAACTGACTACATGTAGTGTGTAACGATAGAGGGAGATATTGCATTTACTGGAGCTGAACAAATTCATTATGTACATGTACTGGTAGTGTATCCACATGTATCCAACAGAGGGCAGCAGAGCATGCATTCATGGGTGTCAATTCTTGGCTTGTTTGTGTTGACTGTACTGAATAAGATAAACGTACATTTTAACAGGTTATATGTATTTTATAGTGGGGTTTATAATATATGTGTGGCGCCCTCTTTTGAAAAATGTGTCATTGTAAAGTCACAGAACACCACAAACAATTCTGTGAATTTGTGACTCACAAATTTAGGTGAACTGCAACCGAGCGCTCTTAATGACCGCCACTTTGTGCTGTTTACCAAGTATTGCTCAAAAGTTTGTTGTCCTTAAATTCCACGTACAATGTACATACATGTACAAGTACCGGTACATGTAGTTTCAGGTTTTGTTTCTACCGGTACATGTATAAATTTAGGAAATGTATAACTCATGGCCTTTAATTGTCTGCATCACTACATGTACATGTACATACACTCATGGGAAAAAAGAAACGCACCACTTACTACAGTTCAATATTTAATTAATATTAATCCCATGTTCTATTTTTGGCCAACAGTAACTTATGTAAAGGTGTTGTCGGTATAAAAAAAAAAAAAAAACATGTTATAAATGCACTAACAATAACATTGAAACAACTAACAAAATATAACGAGGTACCCTGAAACTCCAGTTTTCATCAAATGCATAGACAGTTAATACCGAGTGTGTCCACCGTTAGCTGCCAAAACTGCAGATCAATATTAATCAAATATTGAAACTGTAGTACCACATGTAAGTGGTGCGTTTCTTTTCTCCATGAGTGTATTATGAAAGGCACTAGAACAAAGTGAATTGAAATAAGCATATATAGCGGTTTTGGGACACTGCGGTATGCTGTAATAAAAATAGTGGTATTCGGTAAATATTACCGAGTACTTTTCTATTATGTCATAACAATAAAGATGTTAAGTACATGTGTGGTACTTTTTGTGAAGTACCTGTGCATACAGAAATTCTTTCGGTGCAGGTTTCATGTCGTCTAAAATTGTACCGGTAGTTTCCGTAGTTTCCCAAGATCGTGAGTTTTTACAATCACTTCGCACAAAACCCAATTTGCCATGACCAATTTTCCCTCAACCACTTCGCCCAAATGCCAACTGGTTCAATTCGCCCAAGCACTCAAATTCCAGTTCGCTCAAATTGTAACATCAACGGGAGGCCACTGTGCGTTTTTATGATTTTTCAAATCTGCACTTAACCAGGTGTTCTTTCGTTAAAAAAATGAGCTCATTTCATCCCAGGTAGGGAAAATTAAACCCAGGAATGGACAAGATACTTCTGCAGTACATGTACCAAGCAGAGATACATGTATACAATGTATGCTGAAAAAAATTCTGGAAAAAAGTTTCAATTCTAAGTTTTTAAAACCTGGGAAAAACCTTTCTCTCTGTTTACAGGAAGACATCTTGCCCATTTAAAAAATGCTGGAACTCTTTTCCCTTTTGAACCAAAAATGGCCATAAAATGTTTTACTGTTTATTCCTAAATATATACATGTAGCAAAGAGCATACTAATTCACATGTAGTTTATTATGAGCAATATGTATGTACATATCTGAATGCTCAGTTTTGCAGAACTACCGGGCATAACAAACAACAAAAACCCACAAATTTTCTTTAGAAACACCTTTTAAATCAAAATAATTCTATTTGACATGTGTAAAGCTTTAGCTGTGTGCTAAAAATTCCCACTCAGATTGCGACTACTTGTTGGCACTACGGTACAAACAATTGTCTACACATCAAGCATGATTTTGATGGACTCAAAATGGTATGTAGGCCTATGTGTACTTTTTTTCAATCAAAAAGCAGAGAAATCTTGTGCGTTTCTTTTGTTGCTCAATATAGAAAAAAGTCCCCCAAAGCGACTACAAAAGAGCCCTAGCTATTTTGGTCTCCAAAGTGCATTGCCTGAATATACTGTACCCTACATGTTCTTTGTGGAATTTAGATCAGTATTGGGGGATTCACACAGCCCTTTTTCAGACATTACATGTACTTGCCTAGATTTTAGCTGTGTTCGCATTAAACTTGCTTTTTTGGGAGGTTTTACAGAGACAATGGTAAAATGAAAAATTGCTACATTTTACTACTGTCCGCATTTGGACTTTTTGACAGGAGAAAACATTACAGAGACCGTGGGAGAGCATGCGCAGTGTCCCTTCACAGTATGACCTTCACGGCCTGGACGTACGCTTCCAGAGCCCTTTTACCGACTCGATGTGTCCGCATTGGACTTATCATCTTGGGAAAAGTTACCTGCCAGTCAATTTTCCTGGGCAGCAGTTGGCCAGGAAAAGTGACCGCTGGGCTCGAGAAAAGTTACTGAGAGGAAAACTTCCCAGGCTTACCCCAACTGGATTAAAAATGGGAAAAGTACCCATCGTCTCGGTAAGTTTCCCCCAAAAAGTATAATGCGGACGGCCATTTTGACACACGTGGCCTCATGACAATGCGGCACAGTAATTTGGTGCATTCACACTATCTGAAAAAAAAAGTTGAAACCCAACTTGATTCTGTGGTTTTTCAGTGTGTCAGTTAATTTTACACCAATTAAATCACTCAGCAATGTGACACACGTCGCAATGTGACACACGTCACACTGTATGCGCATAATGCGTGAAAAGGTTCAGTGAGAATCCAGCCTTAGTATGTACGGTATAGCCATGTGACCCGCTCTGGAAAAGGTAGAAAACATGCGTTGGTTCTCCCAAACAATCGTGGACGTTTTAGGGAGGTTTAACAAAGAGAACAATATCGTCCGCGATTGCCAAGCGAACGTCCGCGATTCGCTCCTGTAAAAAACCAACGAGACTTTTGTCCAAACAAAAGAGAAACAAAGGGACGTCCGCGATTGGAGGTCGATTCACACCTGGGTGTACATACAGTAGTAACGCAGGCTGTGTCAAGTTTTTTGCAACTATAAGAAGAAATCTGCGGCAGATCCACGCTCATTAAAATACTGTACAAAAGCACAATGGAAATTCCTGGCGGTGCCCATGGCCAGATACCGCCTGGAATGTCCGTTTCACCTGGAATTTCCTCTATTTCTGTATTTTAATGAGTGTGGATCTGCCACAGATTTCTTCTTATGGTCATAAAAACTCAAAGTAGCCTGCACAATTTACATGTAGGCCTACATGTATGCTACAATGTACCTTTTTTCAGAGTGGGTCACGTGGACCCATCCCTTAGCCTTTTGTTGCAAGTTCCACAAATCTGAGTTGTCAACTGCACAGTTTGAATGCAAATGTATGAATGGACTTTGGTCATTTTATCAATGGCAGATGATCAAAACAAGCCATATGTGGATGTGTGTATCAATGTGTGACAGGCCATCAGTACAATCGGTTATTACGGTATCAGTGGTTGTAAATAGTACAATGCATGTAAATTCTTGTTTGTAAATATTAAATTTTACTGTATCTACATGTTAGTGTAAAATGCAGCCTGTGACATGCACCACCAGCTGGCCAAAATTGTATACACCCTTACACACTGTACGCTGCAACTGTTCACTAGAATTGAACATTGCTAATTTAACCAATTTAAAGGTACATGTACATGTAGTCTACATGATTGGTAAACCGTTACAAATAGTTTCATCTCCCTGTGTGATTGAAAACCAACCTAAGTAAAAGTCAGCTTCGTCTAACTTTTGAGAAAACAGTCAAAAACTGTGTCGATATTCTCCAGAAAGGTTTACAGTCCGTACTTCACCCAAAAACCACTTCGCCCTGAACCAAGTGGTTTGGGGGCGAAGTGGCATTTGGGCGAAGTGGTGTCTGGGCAAAGTGGTGTCTGGGCGAAGTGGTGTCTGGGCGAAGTGGTTTTTGGGAAAAGTGGTGTTTGGACGAAGTGGTTTTTGGACGAAGTGATTTAGAGTGAAGTGGTTTTGGGGCGAAGTGACCAACATCATTTGGAAAAAAATGCTGGTCTTATGAGACGAACATTAATTGTTTTACTTATTTCTCAAAGACTGTAGCACCTCAGACAAAACCATTTCAGCGGAAGTTTTCTACCGCCATCATGTTTAACATGTTTAAATATTGTGTAAGTTACATGTACATGTTGATCTGTGAACATTTCTGATTTTCGAGATACCAATCATGTGTTCTACCTTTAAGTGTAATCTGAACAGCCGGTAAACATCTGAAATTGTTAAGTGTCGATTGTCAATTAATAGTTTAAAGCTCCACTACCATGTAAGTTTTACAGTTTTACAAACAAAAAATACATTGTCAATTGCCTTTAAGTGTACTACATGTACATGTACATTTGTACATGTACAGTAGGTACGACCAATTAAGTAGCCACAGGCTACATGTACTGGTACTACTGGTATGTACATTTGTACCATACCATGTGTACTGTAGATGAAGCATGATAATTCCAGGGGTGTGAGTGGAGAACCCCCCAAAAAATCTGAAACTGCAATCGTGAAGCTGAAATTGCGAGCCCGAAGGCCTAATGTCGTGGGGTCCGGGGCCCGCTTAAGTTGCACTGACATTTTGATGAATTAATGTCCCCAGTTGGTGCATTTTATGGCTTCGAGAATGGAATTTTGCACTAAATGCTGGCTCGCACATGGCGTGCGCTAGCAAGTGGCAAGTACCATACTGTACTGTAAAAAAAAAAACGGAAAATAAAACCAACGCTTACGCATGGGGGAAAAAAGCTAAAATATGTCGGGAGAAAAAAAAGCTGAAATTAAATGTTTGCAAATTAAAAGAAAAGCTGAAATCAGCTTAAAATCTGAAATTTCACACCCCTGTGATTCTTTGACACGTGTGGCAGCAATTAAAAAGTTGAAAATATTTTTTGTTTTTTTGTTGTTGCTCATACAGTGTGTATATATTGAGCAACAAACATGACAAAAGAAACACAAACATTTTCTCCACTTTTTGATTGAAAAACAAAGTTTGAAAAATCAGAGTGGTAATTTTCAGCAGTTTTATGCAATCATGCAGTTACACATATTACGATGTCAATTTACGCATACAATTTTACAAGGAAATTGTCACGTTTTGATTAAACTGAAAATTTACATATTTATTTTGTTGTAACAAACCAGAGTTAAAATGTTGCTTTCCACACGGAAAAAGCGAAGGTTAATTAAAGCCTTTGTGCTGCACAATGCAAAATTTTTCAATTTTATGCCTCCTGCCTTTCTATTAAAAATAAATCCAACTTAATCCTTTCCACAAAACCAATTGCTGGCACAGCCCATAAACATGTACAGCTAGGTCTGCCAAATCACAATATCAAGACATATTTTACACAAAACGCACCACACAAAGAGAAATTGCCAATAATGCAAAACAATACAGGCACTGTCACGAAGCAAGGCTTGTTCCTATGGAAACTAATTGATTTAAGAGGATTCTACAGCTATTCATAACTGTGTTAGATTCTTTTAATGCCATTATGATTCAACCAAATGTGTGGACTAATGGCAAACTGACTAATATAGTAAGTAATAAGTACCTGTACCATAGTGTAATATACATACATGTACGTGTGTGTAGGCCTACTGATCTACAGCTTAAACATGTTAAAGTAATACTGCCGAAATACACGCACTGGTTGAGTACTGTTGCAACAATACTGTTCCATATTTTCGCATAAATTTAAAACAAAAACACCCGCATATTTTTTTGTGAATCATAATGGGCAGTACAACAGTGCAGGCTTCGTTGTATATCATGTACGTGTATACATTATGTACAGAAAGGATGCCATCCATCAGACCATAAACCCACGCAAAAGGGGTCTTTTTCACAATCAGTCACGTATTGTTAAGTATTTACGGTAGGTATAAAAAAAGGTAAAAAAAATACAACTTCGGGAGTAGGTTATATTTTTACAAAAATCTTATCCCTGAAATTATACACATGCACGTACTTGTAGAGCTACTTAGAATACTTAGTAGAAGGGTTCGGGATGATAAAATGTTTTATTTTGACTCAGTTGTGCAGTTTAGCCAGCAAGGCTGAGTGCAGCCGGAAAAGGGCATCAGTGTGCAGAAATGTCAAACATGTAACTGGTATCAAAAAAAAGAAAGAAAAAAGAACCCAGACTACATGCACATGTACGTACAAAAATATGACTTGACATCCTCCACAGATGTGCAGCCAAACTGATCAGTTGCTTAAAAAGGTCGATGTACATGTACATTGTACATGTGTACGCGCACTTGTAACTACTGGCAACTGGGAAAATCTCAGTTGCCCCGAGTTGCTCATGTTCTACTTTCTGGCAACTACATGTAGTTGTACCCTGTTCGGTCAGTTGCGTCGATGTACGCGTACTTGCAACTACATGTACATAGTTGCTGTCAGTTGGACGCATGCAACTGATCACAAGCGTGCATATCGACAGCAAAGTAAGCAATGGTATGCACAAATCTACGGCAACTGATCAGTTGAGTTGCTTCCAGTTGCAATGTCGATGTATGCTATAGTGAGGTGGATTAAGGAAAAAATCGTTACACGGTGGACAAAAGCACCATTTTTTCACCAAAGTATCAGTTTGACCCATAGATTTCAAAAAAGTCATGCTCCAAAAAATCTGAGAATTGGATCACCTTGAATTACGTCATTATGACGTCATAACCTCTTGTTATGTAATAAAGCAAACGCAAATGCCATGGTGGGATTTCTACATGCCAAAATTATGTTTCTGAGGTCAAGGAATTCAATGAGGGTGGTATTAGTTTGTAAAAAATTAATATCCTTTATGGTGACTACATGTATATTGATGTAAATATGACGTCATCATCGTCAATATTACACAAATAACACAAAATTTGAAAAAAACAGATTTTATTGCCGTTTTTTTAAAACCAAAATGCTAATCTTTTTGTGTTCAAAATGGTAACAGTATAATTACCGTGGCACTGATCTACAAGATACCATGATGTCATTATGATATAATAAACAATAACTATCAACCAAAACAATAACACATTAACACAATGAAACACAATGATTCTGACCGGATATAAACATTTCTGAAATAACTGAAATTAGACTGTTAAGAGCTTCCACACACCGGCATCTTTTTCCTTTTAACATTTTCTTTTCTTCTTTTTTTGCAAGGTTTTTTTCACCATTCACACCATTTTTTTTTAAAACCAGCCCGCGCCGCGTCCCTTAACCCTTAACCCAACCACCAACCACCCCCACCTCTCCTTATCACCTTTTTCCACCGTTTTCACCAACAGATGCCCCACACTAACGCCGCAAAAACTATCAAGAAAATCAAAACTTGCCAGTCCCTCGCGACATGGAGACGGTTCCAACACAAGTCGACCGATCTGTTTTCCAAACACATCGGCCTCGTTAACAAACTCCACCTCCTGTTAGATAAATACGTTCCAACCTTGTTCAAGTTAGAATGCAACTTTAACATAACACTCGTCAGTCAGGATAACGTTATTACGAAAGAAGAAATGCATCTTGATACCCACCATAACATCTGCAACCTTAGATCACTTATTTCATCCACTAAGAAAGAAATTGAAAGAACCACTATTGATGTTGACTCTCTCTACGAAAGGTCTATCTACCAACTCAAAGCCTCTGCTCCCCTAAACTATGAACGTAAAATGTATAAACTTTCAGTTGACTACCACGTTGCAAAAGGTCTTATCGACAGCAGAGCCGCTATTCACTCCAAGTTCATTTATAATAAAATTAGATCACAACGTCAGAAGGCTAGAGAAGACTGTTTAAGCCAAGAACTTAACGATCACCAAGCCCGCTATACCATAACTTCACAAAGTGTACCATTGATCCAAAACTCAGTGAGATTATCAACTGCGGGCCATCATTCATCTTGACTGATCCTTCTGTCGAAGAGAACTGCCACAAGATAGCACTCCACAAGTCATTTATGCTCTCTATGAGACAACTAGTTCTTCGGGATCGCTATTTCCCTCGACGTCCTCCCCCTGCCAACAACATATTCAAATTAAAACAAAAATTCACTCCCCCCAAATTTGCTACCCTAATCAGTAATCCTAATGTCTTCAGAAATACATTCGAATACACACAATCTGTTCTGGAAGAACTTAATGCAACACCAACTGACGGGTTCAATAACCAAGAAGCACACATCAAATACCAGAAAAATATCAGTTGCATCAACAAAAATCCAAGAACTTGCCAATGACAAAAACATTATTATTAGAATTTCAGACAAAAACATGGGCCTTTGTTTCAATAATGTGAGCTGGTACATTCAGGAGTATAAGCGGCAGACGCAGTGCGAAACGTACACCTGCCTTGGTAAGATTAACACCACATCTGTTTCCTCACTTATTGAAAAGGGCTGTGAACATTTGGATAAGATCTTTGCAGAACAAAGTTCCCACCATGCCGAAAACGACTTCTCCGAAATGTCCAAGATTCTGAAATCTTCAAAAATCCAACTTCCATCCATGGATCTCCTCCCTAAGGTTCATAAACTTGTTGAACCCCCTTCCGCCGATAACGAAGGATCTCTGAAAGGCCGACCTATCATTACTGCCCATAGTTGGGTCACTTCTCCTGTTTCCAAATGTCTTGGATTCCACCTTAATAACCTTATCAGCAAATTTAAAGATAAATTCTCTGAAGCTAACTTCCCGTGGCCCATCATCACCAACTCCCTACAATTGATCAGTCGTTTAAATGAACTTGAAATTTCCTTCCACGACAACATTTCCTTGATATCCTTTGATTTCGAAAGTCTTTACACGAATATTTCAACAGACGACATCCAAGAAACCCTTCAAAATATCACAGAACTTTGCGATGAACCCTCGGATTTTTTCTCCTATCTCTTCAGCCTTCACAAATTCACTAATCTTTTTAGTAACTTTTCCATCGGTAAATTCCTCTTTCAACAGAATAAAGGCGTTCAGATGGGCAGTTACCACTCGGCCCTAATTGCCAACCTTGTTTTAGGTTTCAAGGAATTTAAGTTTTTCTCCGAGTTCAACCATCCTAACATCCTCCTGTTCGTTCGCTACATCGACGACGGATTGATCATCGTTCGCAACTCTGACGATTTTAATTTCAAAGACGTCATCTGTTCTCTGTCACGACTTTACCCCACATCAATCCCAATCACTTTCTCCGTCAATTCTAAAACGATTAACTTCCTAGATCTTACGCTTGCTATCAACCACTTCTCCCTTGTTTCAAACAAAATCCATTTCCGCATCTTCCAAAAACCTTTCCAGAAATTCACATACGTTAACTTCAAATCAAATCACAACCAGAAAATTTTCTCTAGCGTCATCCAAGGAGAACGCCAACGCTACGAATCACACTCCAGAGATAAAGACGAATTCCGACACATCATCAAACTCTTAGACTACGTAAATGTGGATATCCAGCTTCCTTCATCCCACGAAATATCTCTGCCCGCAAACGAACTCCTCCCCGGAAGGCCCATTCAACCCAGGATACCATTTTTTGTAAAACCCCCTTCAATAAAGCCAACCATAACATCGCCTTTGCTAAACGGATCTTCAAGAAATACGAAAAACTGCCGAACAAGAAATTCCAAACCCAAATTATCACCACCAACGCGATTAAACTCAAACAACTCTTCTGCTCTCGTCGAAACATTCACAAAACGAATTGCTGCCTCTAAACCATAGACATTTTGTTTCCCCTTTAATGCTGATCTCGCGTCGTTAACATACCATATCAACCTTTTTAATATTCGTAAACCAACGAGTAGCTGCTCACCTCATCGTGAGACATGGCGTTGCCACTACTCTTCTCAAACATTTCAATATCTATAAGTGACATAACCGACACCTTCTCATCAAATTGTTCATAAACTTTTTTTCGTTTTTCACAAGGTTTTTCGTTTCACACCGAGAATGTATCCCTCCCAAACTTTTTTGTTCGCATTTTCCTTCGAATCCCACGAGTAGCTGCTCACTACGTGAGACAACCCCCCAACCCCCCTTTTTCGGTTTCAAGCTTCATTTCGTTTCCTTTGAAACCCTTGTCACTCTAAGTCTCTGACGTTGTTTTTATTCAAATAGCACATTTTTCAACCCTCCAACCTTCATTGTAAATTGCTTTTTTAATTTCTTTTTTGTAATTGTTTTCTTTTGGCGCCATTTCCACCAAGCTTTTTCACATTTTTTAAAAAACCGTTTTGTAAATTTTCTTAGAATATTCCTTATTATACCTACTTTGTAGGTGTAAACAAGCTTTGTTAAGGCGTTTTTTAACTCCACTTTTGTTTTTTTGAAACACACCTCTCTCATCCGATGCTTTTTTCAAGTCTCACCTTCCGAGTCTAACCTGCTGTTAGACATTTTGAATGTTGACAATTTTCAAATTTTTGTGATGTTTTTTTGCACCTCTTTTTCTTAAAATTGTTTACTTCAAATTTATCAATTTTTTTTAAGGTTCTCTCCCAATTTAATTTAAATTGATGACGTGAAACACATCTCCACTTTGTCCTTGTGTTATTCTTGTACCCCACTACCATACTGCTATCCCCTCGTGCCGGGACTGGCAATGGCTGGATCTTTAACCGGTCGTCAGCACCCATCATCAGGCACTTTTCCGAACGGTTGAAATCCTTCATCTACCACGGAGATCGTCTCACGTATCGAGAGGTACGTAGTAGGCCTAGATACAGTCTTCCAAGAATATATATGGCAATTGCATTGTCTGAAACTGAAAGAAAACCATTTCAATCCAAAACAGAGTTATAATTTCAAATGTTACTAACATTGGTCTGCTAGCCATCACAAGCATGAGCTGAAATTGAAACATGTTAAAATATTTTAATACAAACCACTGATTTTCCCACGGTGATGATGATGTATTTTATACCATCATATGCTAATATAGACAAATTTAATACAAAAATGATGAAACTGTTTGTTTCAGCGCAACACAAACGTTGCCATGCGATTCCTTGGCCTTTGATACATATAATTCGCTACTAAAATCACTTGCCTCGGCATTATATAACTAAAAACATGTCGTTTTAAGGAAATGGCGGCCATTTTGAATATATTACGTCATAATTAGGTCAAGGTCATTGCAATTTTTTTGGAGCATGGGATTTTATTAATCTACATACCCATAGGAGTCTTTAAAAAAAAATTGGTGCTTTTGTCCACCGTGTCACGATCTTCGTGTTTTTTGTCCTTAATCTACCTCACTACTAGGCCTTACAAAGGAACCTCTAACAAAGACAATTTCGTTGTCCTCCGAGATAAAGCTGATGCAACTCGCTCAATAACATGTGTCGCATGTGCCTAGTTTACAAGATCTGAAATTTGAGTTCAAGTCCTTTGGTAAATGACAGTTATTTAGGATCTGAGTACCATACAGAGGCCAAAAGACATCATTAATTGTTCATACCCTGCCTGAAAGAATAATATTGAATCACTGTACAACCAGATACAAAAAGGTCATTACATGGTAGCATTTGGACATTGTTTTTATTATATTACTGAAAATAAAACAAATTGCAGATCCAGACATACAAGGTCTTCGGTGACGCACACGGAGACAAGAAATACTGGTACATGTAGCAGACGCTTTGAGGGCCTACCAGTGGTACGTATGTATTTAACTATTATTTTTAATTCAAAACGAACTCAACAACTACTTTAACAGGTAGTAAACATGAACGGTTTAAATTGCCTTTTCAGTACCGGATGCAAGATTGCACATTTGTGTTGGAAGTGACATCAATAGACCGATCCAGTAAGCTCTGCCCATTTTGGAATTGACCAATCACAGCCTCAGGTTCAGGTAACCAACATTTTTGGTTACCCGAGTCCTCAAAATTTTGTGCACAGAGCTACGGCAAATGCAGCACGAGTGTCGCAAAAACACCATAAACATTATTTTGATCAGCGCAGAGGACCAGCGTACAATGTATAAGACTATCCTAACCTACTTTTACTCCCTTCATATTTATGTGTTTTTGTGTAAACGGGAAAAACTCACCAAAATTAGCTTGTCGTTTTGCTATGTTTTGCATTCACTGCGTTCTAGATGTGTGTCGAGATGTTTTTGTTTAATCGCTCGCGTTACGCGTAATGCAGGCGTGTTGTACGTGTACGCACACGACCGGATACTTAAGTGCACATTTTGCTTTCGAGCGTGCAGTTTCTGTGTGTGTGTGCGTGTTTCAATACGCGTTGACCAGGGCGCGGACGCACGGCGCGGCCACGCGACTCTACTGCACACGTGCTTCACACGTGTGGCATGTTGCTAGGCAATTTCTAAATGGGCGGAGCTTACTGGATCGGTCTATTGATTGACATGCCATACAAACCACAGCAGGGGCATATAGGCTGTTTGGGTTTTTGAAAAAATAAATTGTTATGAACGGATGCAAATGTACATGTAATACTCTGGTGGAAAGATCGTAGAGGCTAACATAATTTATTTTATCGGTTTAATAGTACAGGTCCGACATGTACATACATGTACATGAACACCTCTCATAGTAAGGCCGACTGCAAAAACCTTCGTAAAACTAAAAGCCACTTCGCCTGAAGTGCTCCCTGAAAACATGCAGGCACTTCCGAGTTTGTTTTGTTTAGAAGCACGTTTCCAGAGATCAGCTCATTCCACGCAGGTTTAATCAGGTTGGAAACCCCAAAAATTGGTTTTCTGGGTTCACCCTTTCATAGGCCTACGGTAGGTATGTTACATGTAACTTTGGGTCTTTCCACAGTAATGGGGTACATTTCTGTGACATTCAACATCTTGGGTCCCAGTTCACTTCAAATGTCTTAATTTTATCTATAAGATTCTCCCAGAGACGGGAAATGACATTTCTTTGCTGTAAGAATCAACTTGATCAAATACAGTAGGTCCACATGGACCTGGACAAAAGCGAATTTAAAGTGATTGGTCGATCAATGCCTACCCGGTACATCCACAAGTTCACTATTAAACTACATGTAGATCACTGTTTTTGGATTGTGAATGATAAACTTTTCCAACCAGTTTCTTTTGGTAGAGGCTTCAATTTAGGCCCGTTTACACTCGATTCGCCTTTGCCGAATCGAGCTCCGCAATTTCCAAAAAGGCGGGTCTGATTCGCCTTTTTCAAGTCACCTTTGGCGTACATGTAGGGTTGAACCCCCCGCAATTGTCAAGGTCACTTGTAGTGTAAACGCTACACGAATACAGATTGGGCAATTTGAGTGTCCTTGGGGTGGTGCCCGCTGTGTGGTAGATTTAATTGACCAATCTGACACCAGTTCCGCAACACCTACATGTAACAGCTCTTGCATGCGCTGCAGTTACAATTAGTGGTGACTGAAGGCGAATTGAAGTCGAATCGAGGTGTAGTGTAAACGCAGCAATTGTTAAGTTTTGTGGTCGCAATACAAATGCTGGGTCTGTACATCCACATTTGCCGGTTCGAGTGTAAACATGGTGTTATTTACCGGTATTAAAGCTGAAATTTGACCCCAAATCCATACCTGCTGAGCTCAAATTACATTGTACAACTTGCCAAATCTTCCCAAAGTTGGTGGCAAATTGCCAAAAAATATGGTCATCAAAGGAAACACCTGAAAACCACTCAGTTTGTGGAATGTTCATGTCATACCGGTAGGTAAAGTTCAATGCCCACTGGATTATTAAGCAATACAAAGAATTTCCCTGACGTCATTTCCCTCAAAGGAATACTGGTAGCAGCACAGGAAAAGTGAAAAGCCAAAAGTTACACAATGACAATGATGTACAGTACTCTGTACAAGACAAATGTACATACATGTATACCAGTATCAGTTCTGTGCATGTGATGAGGGTACAAATGTATTTAATTTGAAACCTGCCCTAAAGTTCAGGATTCAATTTTAAAGACCGTGTTTACACTTGATCCCGAGCTCGGGATCGAACACCGAGCTCGGGATCAGCCCCGGATCACAAATAGGTGTAAACGCTCTCGGAACCAAACTGGCCCCGGATCAGACCCCGATATTTTGGTCTCGCGATGGCGGAGGGTTCGATCCCGAGCTCGGGATCAGTTTGCGGTTAGCTGGGCAATAAATCTTCCCCACATCCTGTTGCGGGCTAAAGCGCGCGAAAATTCCAGGGGAGCCCGCGCTCGTATTATGTACACGTGTACGTACATCATGTAGTACATGTATATACACGCACCATGGAGCTACCTCCATGCACGCACACAGGTACCACTGGTTCCATGCATTGTGTGCAGGCATATATGCCTGGACAAAATGCATGATACCCCGACGCGACTCATGTGATGCAACGCTGAGAATCTCGATCGCTGGTGTCCGTTACAAAAGCACAACGTACTACAAACGTAATTGGTATCCTGCATTCAGCAATCTCCCCTGCGTGTCCGATACAAACTTCACACGTTGAGAAAAAGTGTTTCTGTATTTCCTCTACTTTCTGCAACTTCTCTACTTTCTGCAACTATCTAGCAACACTTTGTCATTATCATATACAGCTTAGTTTTTAGTTGTTATATCAAGGATTTCGGAGTGTCGTTCAACGATTTCCGACATAGCATAAGTTGACATTATTTCGTCGTGAAAAGAAGTTGACGAAGACGAAGTGGCCGAGTCGAGTTGTCTTCGTGTGAAAAGATGGCAAACGAAGTTCGCGGGCGCTCGTGGAGCAACGACAAACTGGCGAAGTTTTTGTACATTTGGGCCAGCGCAGAAATAATGGCTAAACTGGACGGAACATCTCGGAATTCTGCTGCGTTAGCTTGACCTTTGACTGCAACTTCTGGCTCCGCGCTCGGGATCAACAACAGATATAAACGCGGCACTCGAGGCCATTGCGGTTAACCTCAACACATTCTTATCAGGGGGTCAATCTTGATCCCGAGCTCGGGACCAGTGTAAACACGGTCAAAGAGGCTAAAAAATAATGACCCTGGTCTTGGCCTTGGTACACCTGTATAGACATGTAATTTCCTATGGATTTTTTTAAATGTCCACTACTATGTATTTTAAGTGCCCAAAAAGGTGCAGTCAATGACAGTTCGCTTTTGGTGGTAAATTTTCTGGCTTGTCCTTTTGTTGTGTTAATTGTCTCAAAATGGAGGTGTACATAAATGTAGAGGAGAAAACATTTTAAAAACAGAGTTGACAGCATTTTGGCCAAAAGTCTGCTAAAACCCTAAGGGACTACTAAATGGGTAATTCCCAAAATTAGGGGCCCAACATTTTTCAAAAATCACCACTCGACCACTCAGTAATGGACTGTGGTCTGTGATTATAGGGGGCGGCATCATTTTCTTGAATATTTTGTTCTCTGATTCCTGAAAAATATTCAAAACAAAAGACCATTTAAAGGCTTATAATTTGTTCCATGGTATTGAATAGGAGTTTGGTGTCCCGGGTTACCTACGCCAATGAAAATTGGCTGTACCGGTAGAATAAGTTTGCATTAACCTTGGTGCCATATCTACACACAAAAAAAACAAACAAACAAACAAAACAAAACAAACAAAAACAAAAAAACAAAAAACATTAAATTTAAGTGGCATTTGTTGAAATAAAAATAATTATTTTTTACTGGGAAACCACTTTCAATCACTAAAAACACTTGGAAATCTTAAAAATGCATTTTACACTTTGCGACTTCTAATTTTGGGAATTACATGTACCCTAATATGGTAAGTTGGAGGTTCGAGTCAAACATGATTGGGCCAAATATTTAAAATCCCGTATATTTCAATATTCAATTGATAATGAAACTTTTAAATGATGCTTTTAAAGATATACAGTTCGTGGTTTTCACCGAATAAAATTTTTGTTTCTGAACAAATGTTTAAAGCATTTACATGTACTTTATTTTAATGAGAAAACATCAAACTTTGAACTTCAGACATTGACAACCCTGTGAAAAACGCTGTTTTGTACGGCCGTTTTTGCGCCTTGTCTATAGACTTTCCCAAGTCTCGCGTGCAGCGAGCCCTCTGGACTAGTAGTGGCCTGTCAAATCTCTTTTCATCCGTCTCGGAAGACTTTCTGCATGTTCTGAGACAGAAGAAACTAGATTGGACAGGCCACCGGTACAGAGGGCGTGCTGTGCGCTGCCTGCTGCAGACCAGACGCGGGACAGACTTTGGCAAATCTACATGTATGCCTTGAATTATTGGCGGTCCGAAATAATTTGAAATATTGACAGTAATTGTTCGATAACTGAACGTTGGTAGATTTTTTTCGTTGTCTAATTTGAAAGCGAATAACTTTTATGTTCCCAGAAAAATATAAATTTTAAAAAACCTATTTATTTTTTGAGGTGCCACACCCAAAAAGTACGGACTATTTTTAAGATACGAAAAAATTTACAAATGCAGAGAGAAAATTATTCTTCTTTGCAAGAAATAAATATGTACACCTTGCATGTGTTCTGTATGTTCTGCCAAAATTAAGCATGTATGCGGAATGAATTCCTTTGTAGGATAATAAATTTTATTTGTAACAGCATCGTAGTTTGTACCGTACAATATACTTTTGTTTAATTTTGAATTTATGTACCATACGTATCAAAATTGTGACCTACTTGTAGACATAAATGATATCGACCTTGGATCGAAAATTTGATTAGAATGTTTGATTATTAAATTACTTAAATTTGCACAGCCCCAGAGTCAAGCAGAGGTTCGAGTTACACATGGTAAAATTATAATTTTAAAGGGAAATGATTTTTGGTTTATGTTAAACATGTTAAACAGGGTTTTTGAGTTTTGAATCCACGATTTCACCGCACATATTTCACCACCACATTACTTTTTCAAGATACATATATCTACATGTACCGGTAGAGTGAATCTACATGCTGTACAATTTCAAAAATCAACCCCCTTCAAAGTGTAATAGAATTCACCATGTTTATTAAACTCAGACCCATGTCGGAGTCAAATTCTTTTAATTGATTCCCTCAAGTTAGCACGTTTTCACTGTAAATACCAGTTTTTCATATGTCTGATGTAATAGTAGGGGACTACTGGTATACAATAATGCCAATTATGTACGAGTGTGTACCAGTAGAAAGTCAACATTAACATAAACCTAAAATGAAATCAACTGATGTACACATGTACCTTAAACCATAAAATTCTTTTTTTTCTAATTATATGGACGAGAAAATGCACAAAGAAAACCATAAAACGTAGGTTCCTTTTTTTTTTATTTCGAAGCGGACAGTGTAAATTGTGCAACACATAATGTGCATGTTCCTGTACAGTACATTATTATTGTTTAAAATGTATTTTGCCTTCACATGTCTGAATAAAATGCCGATATTTTTCTTAATTTTGCTTTCGAATACAGTGCATCATTGTTATTGAATAAAAAACATGCAATTACTGATATGAAACTTTGACACCCAGTGAAGTTTTGATAGTGGTGAGAAGAATCGTGCATTGAGGCTGCTTGAGGGTTAAAAATGTACAGATGTCACAAAGGCAGTGTATGTTGAATGCTACTGCAAATATTAATGTTTTGATAGTGGTGAAAAGAATCGTGCTTTGAGGGTTAACAATTTTCAGATGTGACAAAGGCAGTGTACATGTATGTTGAATGCTACTGCAAATATGAATGTTTCGGAAAGGAATTCCTTTCCCCATTCACATATAATTTTCACTAAATTTCAGACAGGCTGAAAAATTGTCATGCTATGTGAAATCAAAATGCCCAAGTCCTGGTAAAAAAAAAACTCTTTGCAAAATGGCAGAATGTTTCCCACAGATAGGAAAATAAAGGTTCATGCATGAACTCACCTTTTTGGGTTCCTCTTTGCTGGCAACTTCGTCCGCCAATTCATCGTCAAGCGAATCATGGCTGAATGACGACACAGTACTGGCAGTAGAGAGCTTCCGGAACGCTCCCAGACTCCTAATGTCGTCAATCGTCAAGCCGATGTTCGTGGATGCAGACTTGTCCGGCGTGAAGAATGGCGATTCTGTCTCGCTCCTGTCCCAAGGAATCTTACTGACCTCTTCATCACAGTGGTCACTCACTACCACAGATGGAAGGCACTCAAAGCTTTGCATACTTGATTGCAACGTGTCCGACCGGTAACCAAAATCGCGCCGTCGCTCCTCGACCGTTAGAAACGGTCGGGAGAAGCTTAGAGTGGGGACTTCGGGGGAATTAGACTCCTGCGATGATCGGTCCAATGATCCACACGGGCTTCGTAGTCTGATGGTTAGTTTGGACTTTTTTACTTCACGACTTGTGGTCCCACTATCGTGAGGTGATGAAGTCGCTGTGGGTTCAAAGCTGCCCTTGTCACTGTCTTGAAAACCTTCATCGGGAGACAGCGGACTTGGTTCTCTGCTCCCGGAATGAGATGATAAAGAATCTCTACGGTCAATACTTTCGAAGACATTATTCGAGCGAGTTAGTGTCTTGGATCGATTAGTTGGCACGGTAAGACTCACAACAGCTGTCTCAGTGGATGTAGCAGCATTCTGAGAACCATGTGGTTCACACTGGACTGCCGATTCCACGGAAATGTTAGCAACTCCACTGTCCTGACTGGAAGTCCTTGTTGATCTTCTGCTGTCCAAATCAGGTAGAGACAAGTGGTCATGGCTAGTTTTGTCATTGCTCTGTGGAGCATCAGTTGATATCAGAGGAGAGTTGCTTCTTGGACTAAGGCACATGGGGCTGCTGGAGTAAAACCCGCTGCCGTAACCACTGCTTGGGCTGTTGCCAGGCGACAGCAGATTCCTAACAGCTGAACTTACAGGCGGCCCAGTTTCAGAGTCTGATGAATCACTGGGTAGTAAGAGCTTTGTGGGCTTAGGGCTGACTGACCGTCTTGTAAGCAGTGGAGAGACTTGAGAAGCAGAAAGTGATCGTGGACGGGTCCTTGGAAGGTTCAATTTGGAATCTGAGGTAATCACTGGGGCAAATTTGTTGCATAGACTCAAGATTCGCGGAGAAACTGGCCTGACGGTGACTGGGTCTGAGGAGAGACTCCGCTGAGGTGAGATTTGTTTTGAGGGGGTCGGGGACGTAGACCAGTCAAACGATGTTGACGAGGTCACTGTCCGAGATGGTATCCACCATTGTTTATCAGACCCTTCTTTCTGGTCAGTGGACGTTTGTACTGCATCACAACCTAGCGGATGCGACTTGAAGAACTCTGCACTCGCCGCTGTACGAATAGTACACGGTGAGGCCGATCGTCGACGGTACGCAATTCGCTGCGAATTAGGTGGCGAGTTTTCAGACATTGTGCCTGCATTTGCTGGATTTACGACTAATGGATGAACAGGCTTAAAAGCCGATGAACGGTATTGTTCAACGTTCTCGTGAAGAAAAACACGGCCATGCTCAGGCCCAGCTCTTTTAGGAATGTCGACAGGGAATGCTCTCGCTCTCACGGTTCCACACAAGTGACTGAAAGTTTGACTGGAGCCATCCGGCATCCAGCTTGGATATGAAGTCATTACAAAATACAAATGCAAAATGATAAATGCGGTGCTCTATCCTTTGAAAGAACCGATCAGTCACTTGGGCACTGCTCAAAATGAGATGTACATGTAAAGGGCATGTCCTTTTGGATTTAACCAGCAGCATAATTCTGTACCATGTTATGTACTCGTTTGAGGGAAATGAAATCCCTTCAGATCTCTTAAGATCTCAAATCGCGATTGCAGAGCAGAGAAAGCTAACCGATGTATCCAAAGAAAATGAAGGTCCAAAATTGAATAATCCTCTTGGCTTTACGATTCCCGCAGGTAATGTAGGACTTTCAGTGCGACACACGATGACCGAGCATTTATCTGCATATTACAATACAGGCTGGAATCTGCAACAAACAAGGCAAATTATGTCAGACACTACAATTAGAATTTCAAAAAGGAGAATAACACCCAAGAAACAAAAGACATTGTGCTAAACAATGTATTTTGTTTCTTGTACATGTTGTGCATTACAACTGTACAATGTACATGTACATTACAACTGTACAATGTACATTACTGTACAATGTACATTACAACTGTACAATGTACATGTACATTACTGTACAATGTACATTATTTACAACTGTACAATGTACATGTACATTACTGTACAATGTACATTATTTACAACTGTACAATGTACATTACAACTGTACAATGTACATTACAACTGTACAATGTACATTACTGTACAATGTACATTACAACTGTACAATGTACATTACAACTGTACAATGTACATTACAACTGTACAAAGAATAAGAAACATGACCCACTGATACGAACTTCACAAAAATGAATCACCGATACGAACTTCACAAACAAATGGCAAATGCAGCATACATGTACCGGTACCTTGTTGAATGGACGCCAACATTTTGTCTGAATACTGGACAAAGAATGACATTCTCCTGTTTGAATGACATTCTGTGTGCAACCCCTTCAGGCATTCCTATGGCAATACACAAAAAAGTCATGCAGAGACATCCCGCCCCCTTTATTTTTTTGACAAAATGACGGCACCTATGAGCAAATTTTTATAAAGTTTGTATCCACTTTTCAGTGGATCATCTGTTGTTCTTTGTATAACAGGAAAGTTTGAATTGCATTTGTTCAGTACAATGTATTTTGTTCCTTACATGTAGGACCATGTACATGTGCTTCTCCCAAGAAGTGAACCCAAGAAAAATATTTCTAAGAGAACTCTAATGTCTAAGGTTTCTTTTACAGTTACAGTATTTAACCTTTTGGTCAATACAGGTAGCCAGCTGAACTAGAAAACCAAACTCTTGACTAGTCCATAGACATTTTGACTAGTCCATAGACATTTTCACAAGTCCGCATGTGTTTCAGCTTGCCCTTTTTTCATTATACGATAGACTTTACAGTGTGAGCCTAATAGTTTAAATTTTTTTCAGTAACAACGAGTATAAGCCGTTGGTTCGGTGTGTTAGGTAAAGTAATGCACTTTAAAGATCCCAGAGCATTTCTTCGTGAAGAGAAGGGGAGGGATTCCCCGGTGTCTCTGGCCGTATCTAATTCATCATGGGTTTCCTCACGCTTGCCGCGCGAGCGACAGTGCAATGGGCACTATAGGAATCCTTGGTTTCAGTACCAGAAATAAATAATAATAATTGACTAGTCCATAGACATTTTCACAAGTCCACATGTGTTTCAGCTTGCCCTTTTTTCATTATACGATAGACTTTACAGTGTGAGCCTAATAGTTTAATTTTGTTTCAGTAACAACGAGTATAAGCCGTTGGTTCGGTGTGTTAGGTAAAGTAATGCACTTTAAAGATCCCAGAGCATTTCTTCGTGAAGAGAAGGGGAGGGATTCCCCGGTGTCTCTGGCCGTATCTAATTCATCATGGGTTTCCTCACGCTTGCCGCGCGAGCGACAGTGCAATGGGCACTATAGGAATCCTTGGTTTCAGTACCAGAAATAAATAATAATAATAATAATAATAATAATAATAATTATCGACCCTGTCCAAGTGGAAGGACAGTTCAGTCATGTCCCCTGAATCAGTCCTACATGTATTAAACAGAGCAAACTTCTGATTGAAAAGATACCAGACTACTTACATGTACCGTATGCACTCCAATCCAAGATTTGGTGGTAGCTGGCACATTTCCAATACACAGTTTGCATTCTATAGAACTGATTGAGAAGGCATGGCTATGGTTGATTGGTTTGACCATTCAGTCATTAGTCGTACACGTACATGTCACGTTTGTCCCCAAAATAGTGCAACCCCCTGAAAAGGTGAATGCCTTTGCATACAACCATGACAACAGAACTCTCACTATTCATTGGTAGTGAAAATAAAAAAATTCATTCGCTGAACTCAGTTCTTAAAGTTGAAAGCTCAGTTTAATATCCTGGCGGGGATTTATGAATGCATGTTACAATACAAACAAGGCAACAAACAAGGCAAATTATGTCAGACACTACAACGGAAATTTTAAAAAGGAGAATAACACCCAAACAAAATTTTGAAACAAGGATTTATGAAACTTTAAAATAAATTGCAATTTTGTTCCAAAAATTTCTCTTGGTCATGTTGGTAGATTTTTTTCATCATTCTCAAAGCTAATAAGGGTAGCCTAGCAATCCATGAAAATTAAGAATTTTTTTTAAAGTTTAACTCGAATCTGATGACCAATAAAATGCACTTTCCTTACATACACCCTCACGTGTTTTCCTCGAGATGCAAGCAGTGTGTCTCGTTATACAGCTCTATCAAGAACATAATACAGGATGTTTGGTCTACAGGAAGGATCCCAGTAGAAATGCCTTAGGGCAAGGTTTAATAATGCTACATTATACAAGATCACCTGCATTACACAATTCCTGTTGCACATGGAGTTGGATGGCAATAACAAAAACTAAATCAAATTTAAAATGCCAGCCCGGGATTTGAGTGATGTTACTGTCACTCATAATAATGACTGAAATGCACATGGGCAATTCCATGATTAGTTACGGTTACATTTTAAGGTGTCTTATACATGTGTAAATAGGTCTTTCCAAAGTAAAGGGGGCATTTTGGCAACACAGACCATATTTTCGAGGAAATACCGGTACCTTTGTCTGGTCTCAAAATAAAAGAAATAAGTTTTAGTTGTTTTGAAGAGATAACTTGGGCCCAAAAAGGGTTACAAATAGTGTGACAACATGCCTTTCTAAAAACCTTGGTACAAACTTCCAATATACGCTCATAACCGTTCCGGTTAAGAGCCCCCTTTACTGTGGAAATACCCATATGCAGTATAGTGTTGGTCTGTGGATTTGAAGTGGTTAGGCATTTCTAATTCTCTACCGTAAAAATATTTTACCAAAAATACTCATCGGAAATAATACTCCAAAACTCTTTGAAGGTGGCTCTAGTACAGTACCGGGAGTTAAGTGCATCCAAATCAGTTGAAGGGTGCGATGTAAACTACAGTGAATTCGACGTACATAAACACAAACCTCAGTGAGCGGCGCTTCTGCGAGTACTCCATTTAATCCCATCATGATTCGTACGTTGAGGATCGTTATATCATTTCACTTGCGGGTTATAGGCCTACAACTACATTGTAAACTTCCAATATCGCCAAAAAAAAAAATAATAATAATAATTAAGGCCTACACGAACATGTAAAAATCTCAAATCCGGCCAACATCCGACTGCCGGCATTCTGTCTAATGATTTACTTACACACATGTACAGTGCACATGTACACACACAGGGCAATTCATTATATTAGACAATAACAGATGGGGTCAGGAAATGAACTGATTTGATTAGCTATTTTCTTCCCATTTGACTTTATATGGAGAAACAAACTGCACGAGTTATAGCTGGTGTACATGCATACCGGTACAATTGTCCATAGAAAGGTCCACGGACGAAAATCTGCGCTTCAAAGTCATACGCACAAAATAACTGAGAAAATTATGCAAATTATATTGTAATTTCATGTTTGTAGGTGGATATTTCTGAAACAGAGAAAATGATGTACATTGTGTAAGCTTGACTAAGAGAAAATAACAGACTTTTTGAAAACCATCTGTACAAATTGTCTACATGTAACACAAGTGTACATGTATGTACAAATGTACATTGTACATGAACGCATTACCTTCAATTTTTGATTCCTTATTTAATATACCCGGTACGGCATTAAGGTTTTTCAGAAATTAACAGAATAAGCCTTGCAAATAATAAAAAAGACCTTTAAAGATAGTATACATGATTGGTAAAATGTTACAAATAGTTTTATCCCCGTGTGATTGAAGATATGCATGATTAAAACCAACCCGAGCAAAAACCAGCTCCGTACTTCGTCTAACTTTTAAGAAAACAGTCAAAAAAAGGGTTTGCAGTAATTTCGCCCCAAAACCACTTTGCCCTGAACCATTTCGCCCTGAACCACGGCCTGTGCAAGAAGTGGTTTTAAGGTGCAGTGGCATTTGGGCGATGTAGTGTTTGGACGAAGTGATTTGGGGCGAAATGGCACTCGGGCGAAGTAGTTTGGGGGCGAAATGGCACTTGGGCAAAATGGTTTTGGGGCGAATTGAATTTTCGTCTCATGAGATGAAAACTAATTGTTTTACTAATTTCTCAAAGACTAACACTTCGGACAAAACTATTTCAGGGGAAGTTTTCTACGATCATCATGTTTATATTGTGTAAGTTAGGCGTAAATCTGTAAACATTTCTGATTTTCGAGATACCAATCATGTATACTGCCTAAAAGTACATGTACACATGTAGCTTGTTCAGATTTTTTCTATAAAATGGATTTCATTTCAACCTAAGTAACAATCATACATGTAACTTCCCAAAATACTACCCATGATAAGTTAACCAATGATTTTTTTTCTTCCTTTGCCGTGTGTAGTTTATTTGCTTTGGTTTCTCTTGTTGGCCTTACATGTATAACTACCGGTACACTTGTACATGTACGTTCAGATTTTTGTTTTGCCGCGTCAATATTTATGAGATGCACCAAGCCTGAACCATTTTATTTATTGAATTGGTGGAATTTAAGGTGCCATTTTAATTTATTGGTGTTTCGGAGCTCTTGCAAAAGCTGTATACATGTATGGTAAAGTGACAAATCAAAGAATATCGTCACAACGTAAAAATCCCATATCCGTTTAAACCCCGACTGGTGCCCGGAAGCCTAACTCGCCATGACACTTACATGGTTTATTTCCTTAAAACTGCGTGCATGCAGTACTGAAGGCCCATACATTACCACAGGCAGTGCACAGGCCAATGGATGTGTTTGTTTATATATACATGTATGAAGGCATGTTATCATAATCAAGCAATCTTAGTGAACGGCTGTTTTAAAGCCCGCCGCACACCTTTGCGATTTACCGGATAATCGGACCATCGGACCACATACCGGAAAGGTGTGCGCTGAAACAATTCGGGCCGGTCTGACCGTACGCTATGGACCGGAGCAAATCAAACCTGTTTGATTTTTCCGGATCCGATGGTCCGGCGTCCGATGGGCCGGTAAATCGCAAAGGTGTGCGGCGGGTTTAAGAGATAGGGAAAATCACTGCACTTGTACATCAACTGATAATTCCAGTGCCATCTTCGCAATGCAAAACAGCCAATGCATAGACTGCGTAGAAACATACATGTACATTGTGTGGTAACATTTCAGATTCCTGGTCACAATAAAAATCCTGGATGCATGTGTCCACCTTCAAAGTTTCAACAAACAGTGGAAACAATTATGTTGGGTGGAGAAATTACCCATAGAATGTGGTCAGAGACAGGGTGCAGTGGTGCACTGAAGGCAAAGTATAGAAAAGGATGAGCCAGCACTGTCACCAGCTCTACACAGCAAAAAGGAGCCACAATTTCATACCATACAAGTACCAGTAGTGGCCTGGTTCTTAAACTTTTTCTGGCCATTCCCCCTCGACAAGGCCTCGGTACACTTCGTTCCCCCTATCAGCACTAGTGAACGATCTCACCAAGGATTATTTCATCGTAGTGCATTCCATAGATTTGTTCCTACTCTATGACCATCTCATTCCCCCGCCCCCACCATCTCATTCCCCCGCCCCCACCCCCCCACCCCCCCCACCCAACCTAACAATGCCTATTCCTCCCTCACAAACACCCCCCTCCTCCCCGCAACACAAACCCCTTCCCCCACTCCCCTGTGCACCCCTCCCCCCCAGGAAAAGTAACTGCTGGACTCGGGAAAAGTTACTGAAAGAAAAACGTCTTATTAGGCTGTCTGCAATGGACTTGAAATGGGAAAAGCACCCATCGTCTCGGTACAAATGCGGACAGGCCTCAAGTGCATTCCGTAAAGTTTTTCCTACTCTATGACCATCTCATTCCCACCCGATCCCCCTACCTGAAATTCCCGCCCGCCCCCACCACCCAACCCACCCCCCGCACCCCGAGGGGAAATTCCCCCAGTTTCAGAACAAGTGCCCTAGTGTGACCATAGGCTACTCCACAATGTCAAGACCTTTGAAAGACCTCGTCAGGATGTTTCAGACATCGCCGACATTTCAATGCCCTTGCCAAGAGCTTTCTAAATTCTCAAGACCTTTCTAAGACCCTGCCGAGACCTTTCTAAAAATCTTGGTGCTGAATGAAATCATATCCTAGCTGTATGCTTTCTGAACTTATTTATCTTTATATTCACACATACAGTTGAAGTCAGAAGTATAAATACAACTGTATGCAACCAAGTGTTAAAACTGGTGTGCTTACACCATTTTTGTAACAGTCTTTACTAAATTATTGATTTTGTGGAATTCCTCACGTGCATGCAGTACTTAAAACACATGGAAGCTTGTACACCTTACAATGGTTCGGGTAGTACTCCTGTTTACCATTTTGGGTGATGATGGTAATGGTGTACCGTACATGTTTATACTTCTGACTTCAACTGTACAATGTACATGTAGGCTAGGCCTACATGACATTATTTAAAAAGAGTTTTAAATCAAATTATGGATGAATATTTTGCCAAAGATTTTATAAACATCTCAATGAAATCTTTTGAGAACTTCATCCAACAAAATTGGTTAAAAGATTGATTAAAGGCTGATGACATCGTTTGCAACGACCCAACATTTTACAAGAAAACCTTAATTAAAGAGTTGATAGCAATGGCACCAAACACCACATGAGTTTATTTCTGTCCAAGATGGTACTTTCTGTGAGAAATTATCAGTTGAAGGCATTACAAAATGTATTTGTTTGGGCACACATTTTCTTACCAGTATGATGCATTAATTTTAATGTTTTCTGAAGCATGGATGCATAGCTGAAATTTCTGCAGAATTGTTTACCAACATTCTTCTTTACATGTTATGCCCATATTCCAGAAATTCATAAAAAAAGTTTTATCTTGCAATATACATGTATACCTACATGTAGGAATGACAAATATGGGATTCCTACATGTACATGATGTACAATGTACATCACCAATTCATGTCCCAGGATTTTTCAATTAGTTAGGGATTTTAGTTTTAAATGTCTGTTTTCACATATATCTGTGACAAGGTCTGTCTGTCATGCAGATTATACAATTGTCTAAATCATATATATACAAAATCATTCAAGGAGATTGCATCTGCGTACAGCGCACAATATCTTTAATTTATTGTGAGTGGTATATTTAAAAGGTCCAAGAAGAGTCTAGATTGGTTCCCGATCCCTATAGATTGGTTCGCTTATTGCGAAAATATAGGGATCGGTAAAGGGCAGCCATGACGGGCAGAATTCTGCCCGTCACGTGGTTATTATTATTATTATTTTTTTTTAGTAAGTGCGCAGATTTTGCATTGACATTTGTAACTTGGCCGTGCGTGTCGAACATATCCAATTATGTAAATAAAGTACATTGCCTAAAGCAAAGGGCTTGGCCAATTTTTAAATATAAAAAAACACAATGCGCACGCGCAAAGACGACCAATCACAGATCAAGATGAAGCGCCCTTTACCTGTCCTTATATTCTCCTGTATGGAATATGTGGACGGGAACCAGTCTAAGAAAAGTCATGCCTACAATATTAAATAGAAATTCATTTTTAATAATACAAATGTAGAAAACTATTGTACACACATGAGTCTTTCCCACAGATATCTATTAACAACAAGATAGGAAACGGAGGCCGTACAAGCATAACCGCGCCTTCTCATTAGCATACCCTCATTTACATTTTGGGCACAATTTACATACTTTTGGGCACCATTTGCATTAGTATTTCCATATTTGCGTGGTTTAAGCCACCTCATTTGCATGATTTTGGGCACCGTAATTTGCATGATTTTTGGCACTTCTACATGGGTTTTCGCGCATGCGCACAGATGAAAGCTGCTGTCGCGTGACTCGCATCGCGTCCTCAAGTTTGGATACGCGCGATGCGCACACGCGATTAGGGGTAGTGTACGCAAAGCCCCATTCGCGACGTGCGCGCTGTATTGGCACGCGTACGCGTACACTAGAAGGATGAACGAACTTGGTTGCTAACTGTATACGTATATTGGTATTTCTGTGCACAATTTAGCGTGACTTTTTTTGCCATTTTCCTCCGGATTAAGCAGTTTGGTGATGTGTAGGGTATTTATAAACCCGTCAATGCCAGAGATTAGGACACACGGAACCTTGTTTGCACATCGTCTTCCAGCACAAGGTAGAAAATTTGAAAATCTTTCTTATAAAGTTTGTGCCATGTTTTTGGAACTTCATATCCCGGACTCCGTCCGCTATGTAGTATGCGGTAACGAGTCCATACCGCGCGACGACGGTCGAAATTGTCTTAAATAAACCTTGCAATATCGTGGCAGATTCTATTCTGTCAAGACATTGCTTCAATTAGATACAATATTCAAACTACATCACCTTTATAGCTCTATGGTTACAAGTTTAAAGTATATTTTCAGCATACTAAGCCCGGAATTTGCGCCACACTGGTCAAAAACAAGATGGTCGTTTTAATTATATTTTTTTTCGGGTATGTTAATTTTGACGTCATGAGATCAAACATAAATTACATAAATATTAATGTTACGCACGCGCACACGTTCGGAACCGCCCCAAGCCGGTTACGATGATGTGCCATTCAATAACACTGTCGTTTCCTATCTTGTTGTTAATAGATATCTGTGGTCTTTCCACAGTAAAGGGGGCATTTTGGCAACACACACTCTATTTTTCAGAAAATATCTTTGTCTGGTCTCAAAATAAAAGAAATTAGTTTTAGTTGTTATGAAGAGTTAACTTAGGCCCAAAAAGGGTTACAAATCATGTGACAACATGCCTTTCTAAAAACCTTGTGTACAAATTTCCAATACATGTACGCTTGTAACCGGGACATTTTAGGCCGTCCCGGTTACAAAAGTATATTGGAAATTTTTACACATGGTTTTTAGAAAGGCATATCACTATTTGTAACCCTTTTGGGCCTAAGATATCTCTTCAGAACAACAAACTTATTTCTTTTATTTTGAGACCAGACAAAGGTATTTTCTGAAAAATATGGTGTGTGTTGCCAAAATGCCCCCTTTACCGTGGAAAGACTCGTACAGTGTACCGGTATGCATATTACTTCTGAGAAAAGCATCCAAACCCTGGCACTCTAAGGGAATTGCCAGCAAAAACTACTAATTCATCAAAAAATAAGTAAATACCATCCATACAATTTGTACTTTTGCGTACGTACACTTCCATGCATACAAACATATTTAATGTAAACAGCGTACATGTAGATACGGTAGGTGCAGCAAATGTCAACATACATGTACCAGTACATGTAGAGGGAGAATACAACAACAGACTTTGATCGCGTCTAAAGCCATTGGGGGCCAAACATGTTTGTCTAGATAAAATTTTGATGACGTCATCAATCCTTTTAATAAAGATGAAGCACGATTTTAAAATAAATGTTGAACTCGCAAAATTCTCTGATGCACCAAATCTGTCCCTATCCGGTTAATCCAACTTGAAAGTTCCATTCACAAATGATGATCATCCTTCTCCTCGCAGAACAAGACAAATGAATGCTATTAGGGCTCATGACACACAGAATAGATTGGAAGAGAATTGCATTCTGCAGAATTAGCGAAATTGCAAATATTTAATCAAAGCACAGGAAGATGTCTTGTGCACTATTCAGTACGCATCAAGCTTGCCAGTCAACCTACGGTACACACCATGTAGGCCCTACGGTAGAACTAAAAAATTAGTTCTTCTTATAAACAGTTGCTTCTCCATGTTTTTAAATTGGCAGGATATTAGAGCCTTGTGGGGGCGATATTGATTTTTGAGGCATTTTTGTTCCCCAATAGAAACAGGTACATGTATGTATTTGACATTTGATAGAGTACATGTCTCCTGTAATCTGGAAAAACCTTTTCACATTTTGGTGAAAATTGAGTTAGACCCATATTTGGACTTACTAGGTTTTTCCCCTTCAGTTAAAAATGTTAAACAAAATTTTCACCAATATTTGACTTACTAGGTTTTTCCAGATTACAGAATATGTGTATGTATCACTTCCAAAAACAAAATAAAAAATAGTTTTGCCATCTTTAGATGATTGTTTTTTAGCGATTCTGGGAACAAAACCATTATACCGGTAATTTAAAAGAAGTACATAAAAAAACACATCTGACGATATTTCAGCTCCGTCAAATGTACCACGTTTTCCAAAAACATGTGCATTTTGCCGCTCTTGACGAGGAGTTTCAAAATGACTTATTCTAAATTTGTCTCTTTGTTCTCACTCGTACATGTATCACTCTGTGGCTCGCTTCATACTGGTTGTGTGTGCAACCAGTCCAGTGAACATGCACAGCGTAACTGCCTACGGAAAGTTTGCAAAGCTGAATCGTGCAGCCTGTACACAGTGCCCATTTGGGACCGCCCAGATGCGAACCAACTAAGTAAATCAATTGCAAACAATCTAAATAATTTCATCTTCATGGATTGTTTTCTGGTAAAATTATATCATCTCGGGCGGAAATTTGTTAGTGGATAGTTGCTACCAATTCAGTCTTTACTTTGAGGAAGGTTTTCCTAGTCAACTCGTTCATTAACTTTGTGGGTCATTGCAAATGATACAGTGGGCCTTTGGATTGTTTGCATGCACTAAGGCAGGATTTCACTTCAAATAAAAAATGCTAATTTTATCAACTTAACAATTAGAGAACACCGACTGATTTTATGGAGCAAAAAAGTGAGATTTTGAAACTCTGAAGCCCCAAAAATTGGTACCCCGGTACACATAATTAAGATCACAAGTCCTTATCAGGATTTAAACCCAAGGCCTCAGACACTCTGAGAAGATCAACCAGTAACTACAGTAGGCACAGTGGTACAATGCATGTGTAGGGCTAGGCTTGCATACTCCCTCAGGTTTGCCCTACAAACCAATTGCATCAAGCTTCTCTCGATGTTGCATTTTAAATTTCTTTTGGTGTACCGGTACGGTTGGCAAAGTCATGAAGTCACAATGGGGTTTTCAGACCGTACAGGTAACTACGGCACGAGTTCACACTCGCATTTTGCATCCATTGTGTTTGCGTCAAGTGCATTCTATTCCATTATATTATTTTACAAGAATGGCTTCGGTGTAAAAACGAATGGACATAATCACTGCCGTGCAAACTGCATGAACCATTGTCAATGCAGTGAGCATGACCTGGGCTGAATTGCATGTACGGTAGTTGACGTACGTCACCACCTTGCCAGCAAATTATGAACAATTGTGCAGTGAGCGAGGATTTTTTCCCTTTTATTTGTATAACCAATTCTTCTCACAAATATAAAATTATGGGCAGACTACATGTACTATGCGAGTCTTTCCACGGTAAAGGGGGCATTTTGGCACCACAGACTACATGTATATTTTTGCTGGTCTCAAAATAAAAGAAATAAATTTCAGTTGTTCTGAAGAGATAACGAAGGCCCAAAAAGGGTTACAAATAGTGTGACAACAAGCCTTTTAAAAAACCCGTGTACAAATTTTCAATATATACACTGTATGTACGCTCGTAACTGGGACAGCCTATAAAATGTAATACAAGTGTCCGTCCCGGTTGGAAACTTGGAAATTTGGACACAGGGTTTTTAGAAAGGCATGTTGTCACACTATTTGTAACCAATTTTGGGCCTAATTAAGTTATCTCTTCAGAACAACTGAAACTTATTTCTTTTATTTTGAGACTAGACAAAGGTATTTTCTGGAAAATATGGTCTGTGTTGCCAAAATGCCCCCTTTAGGTGGAAAGACTTGTATTGTACATACAGTACATGTACAGTTTGTACACGAAATTTTATCAATATTCCATGATTAAAACTTGCTACTGTACATAAAAATGAATGCACAAGAAGTTGGACAGAAGCCTTCATAGTTCTCTTAGTTAATTCATTTACCACACACAGCAGAACACTGCCACATTGAACAAGTACGCACAATACCGACCTTTCTTTTTATCGGGATGATAAAAGAAAAACATGTGTCGTAAAACCAATCAATGGGAGCTGAAGCCAATGCCGCATGCAGATGAATGAAGTTTTTATCAGTCTATCGCTAGGGCATGTTCAACTGCACAGTGAATCTGAGATTAATTTCGCTTTCAGACTTGCGGTTATCAAATTAATCTCAGACACAATGCAACACGAACCACAAAGGAGACACATGTACGACAATGAAAATTTGTTCGCCGTCAGAAGAATTTTGAAATTTGATTTAGCTTCTTATTTCTTAATGCACTATTCGTTATTTTTCAGATCAGGCTTAAAGGGGCTATGTCACGGTTTGCGCATGCGCTGCAAAACTTGAAAAAGTGTGGCGAACTTTTTCAAGTTTTGTCGCCAGGTTTTGCATATCCTATTCAATCTTTGCCATCCCTTATAATTCTTTAGTAATTTTGGCAGTGGTGTACTTGTCAACGTCCAGGATGTCCTGATGCATTACTTTTTACTTGGAATCGTACTGTTTGCCGTATTTTTAAGCCGCCAAACATCGACATCACCGTGTGTGCGGCTGTCGTTAAAAAGAGTTTTTTTCATCCCAACAATAAACTCGACAAAACATGACAGAAACGGCATCGAATGATATGAATGACATGGTTGAATACAGCAATTTACTTAACCTTGTTTTCCATCAAAACTGACATGCTTATTTGGTCCTGACAGCAATTTTACAGCATACCTTCTGTCTTTGGAAAGACACAGTGGCCGCCACCGCTGTACGATTTTGTTTTGATCGAGCAATCGCGCGCGCGCGATGCCAAATCGAACAAATGCGCGCACACGATGCACAATGTAGTTGAAATCTGCGTATTGTAAACACTCATGAACAAACACACTGCCCATGCGGGACGTGCCAAGTACACGATGTACACAACTTTAGCACACGCACTAATGGCGTTGTGTAACGAAATTGCACTACATTCATCTGAGCCCGCACATGTGTCAAAATATGAAAGGATTTGGCGCATGCGCAAACCGTGACATAGCCCCTTTAATGCACTATTCGTTATTTTTCAGATCGGCTATATAGTACGGGTTGGGGCAGGATGACGCTGGTCAACAAATCCCTTGTTCTTCACCGTGCGTCCATACAGACTGTACATGTACATGTATGTACATGTAGCAACCGATGACTTTTCATCGCAGCGTGGGAATTTCACTGAGGCCACGGAGGCCATTGCCTCCGTAGCCCCTGGTCTTGCCTTGGTGCCCTTTTGCAAAACTCTCATAGACTTTGCAATACTCTCATAGACTTTGCAATACTCGCATAGATTTTCTAATGGAAGTGCCCTATCTAAACACAAAAATAGCAGTGCCCCTTCGGTAACAAAATTCCTACCCTGTCATCGGCGCACTGGATCTATGCACCGGACTTGTGAAGACCTACATTCACTTTTAATTGAATGAAGTTGGGAACGGGACAAGAATTCCCGGATGTCCGCCCCAGCCCATACATTAGGCCAAAACAAATATACATGTATATGTTTAGCGTAAGTTGAAGTCTCCCAAAATGACGCGGTGATGCAGCTTTTTTTGGGGGGCAAGTGGATTCCAAGCAATAAAGTCAAGTTGACATGAAGCCAACATGTTTTTAATTGAAACACAAAACAAAACAAAACAAAAAAAACCTTTAAAAACCAGACTGGCCACTGGATTGGCAGGGTTATTTTACAGGACGCTGCCCATCCCCCAATGCCGTACACTTGCCTCCCTCGTTTAAAATTTGCCACATCTGTACCGTATTTCTTCAGTCGTTTCTAGTTCTACCACAACTATGCAGCAAACTCACAGCAAAATTTGGCAAGACCCGCAGGACACCAAAATGGAAGTGAAGTCAGAAGTCAATGACTTGGAAACCAGCCCTTCACGCCGAAACAAGACCAAATTTACCAGGGAGGGGGAGAGGGGGAGAGGGGCGGGGGGAGGGGGAGAGGGGCGGGGGGAGGGGGGGTGGAGAGAGAGGCGGGGGGGGGGGGGGGGGGGGAGAGGGGCGGGGGGGAGGGGGGAGGGGGGGAGAGGGGGAGTGGTGGTAACTATTCTGCATGGGGAAGGCCCAGTTTCCAATATTTGTAAAGAAGCATGGTAAAGTGCCTTGCTCAAGGGCACAAGTGTCACAACCTGTCGTTGCCAGGATTTGAACCCACATTCCAGTAACTGGCAGACTGGTGCACTATACCTGAAAGCCACAACACCCAACAAAACAGAATTTGAGCGTGTCGATGCAATCCTTTCTATAAAATCCAGACTTCTTGACAATTTAAAACTTTCTTGTAACGGTAGGCCTACCGTACATCGTACTACATGTACAACATTTACAAATGGTGGTGTACCCGCTCATGCAAACTGTATGCCGCTCTATTGACCGACTCAATAATCAAAGCAGACTTGCGCCAGTCGAATAGCCTAGTGCATTACCTTTACATTACATGTACCTTGTCCTGTACGTTCGTGAACTGTGCAGTGCTCATCGATGGTTGTTGACTGAACTTTTACATTGTTTGTTGGCTCGTGTTAGAATACTTTTTTATTATCCACACTCCTAACAGATACTGTACATATAGGATACTTACGTACATGTACTTTAAATTAAATTGGTTTTTATGCCGTGTACTTTACTCGAAACAGAGATGAAACCGAGAGGAAATTAGACAGCTGGCCACAGCTGGTTATGTGTACATGTGTACACTGTATGTACACTGTATGTACACTGTATGTACACTGTACGGTATGTACACTGTACGTACTGTACGTACGTACGTAAGGCCTCTGGGCATTTCCCGGCCCCCCCAACTTAATTTGTTTTACCAGTTTTACATTGCACAGTACATTACACACTTGAACAGTCAATGGCTGTCACTCTGGCCATATTTAATCATTAGTCACACAAAAAGGAAGTTCTATTGCCAATTCACCATAACAAGGAAGTGAAGTCAATGGCAATGTGCATAAAGGGTGCAGTGGTCCACAGTAAACTCTGGCTACAGTACATTGTAAATGTACTTCCACTCAACATACATGTACATACATGGTATCGGGAGGGGCACATGGGGTCGCACCGGTGTTGCTCAGCTGTATGTGGGGGAGTTAGTGAGTGGGTTAGTGCTCTTAAGCAACAGCTTGTATGGACATACATGTAATATATTGTAACTAATAGCATTGCCATTGCCGTGGCATTTTATCAGCAGTGTCCTATTAGTTTCATTAACTTTTTTGTTTTAACCGACGGTACCATGATTTTGCCGACAAAAATATGAATTACATCATACATGTACATAGGAGGCAAAAAAGTAGGGGGGCGGGCGAGGGGTGCAAATTGACATATTTCCATCCCCACTTTTGAAAGTGGGGGGTGGGGGTGAGTTAATTAGCTTTTCCGCAAATCCTGCGGAAAAGGTATTGTTTTTGTTCGGATTATTTTTTGTATTCTTTCTTTTTCTTCTAACCCGGAAGTACCATTAACAATGCACATAAACCGTTTGTACCACTTTTTTAATATGTTCCTCAATTCTAATGACAATGAAACTTATGACTAAAGATCATATTGTAAGGAGGGTCCTAAAACAAATACGTCATTATGACGTCATCACGTGTCCGATTAAAGGGGCATGAAATTTAATGTTTTCCATATTCAAAAATTCATAAAAAATCAACCGTTTGACCTACGATCTTGATTCCTTCAGTATATACAATCCTTAATAAAGGCCTTTGAGATGCCCATATGCCTTGACCTTTGACCTCATTCCCTATTGGTCAAACAGACTTTGCCTTGTAGTTTGAAAGTGTTAAGAGGTAGAGGGATTGGGTAAACTGTGTTTTGGTTCGACTAGGGTGGGGTATGCAAAAAATATTACCATGACCTTTGACCTTGCTTACTTCCGGTCGAAACCGGAAGTGCCCCCTAGTTTAAAAATGGTAGGAGGTATTGAGATGTAGTCAACGGTGTTAGTGTTACAGCCCATAAGGGGTTCCAAAAATAAAAGTTATGACGTCATCGTACGTAATAGCGCCCTCTATCGACAAGTTAAAAATTCTTCAAAACGTATTTTAAACAGATGTGTCTAAAAATGGTCAAACTTGGTATATAACATGACCTTGGGTCAGTGCACATACCTGTGGTGTCAAACATTGATGACGTCATCATGTGGAATTTTACATGCATTTGAATGTTAAAGTTTTGATGACCCATATCGGCAGAACCCAACAGCGCAAACAAATGAAACTTTGCAGGTATGTTGTCTGTAAATAGGTTAGTGACACATTGTAATGACATTGCGATGACGTCATCGTGTGTCATATTACAACAAATTGAAAATTAAAGGTCAACATTTTCAGATTTCGATTAAAAAATCAGCACTTTAATATATGACCGTAATTCGTGTGGTAGCAGTCACGGCTGACCAAGATCTAAATTTCTTACACAGACAATTACCTTTAAATTTGATCACTTCCGGTAGAAACCGGAAGTGCACTTAAATGAACCTATTTGTTGAAAATGGTAAACGATGCAGAGATCGGGTTTGTAGTGTTAGTGTCCAGGGTGAATGAGCTTTCTAAAAATGTAAGTGATGACGTCATCACTTGGAAGGGCGCCCTCTAGCGACGAAGTTAAAAATGTCCACAAATGAACTTTTATGGCTACGTTTGTGCAAATTAGCTCAATATTAGTGATTGTAGAGCTAAATAAGTGCCAAACAACTTTGTTTGGTCAAAAACATTAGTGACGTCACCGATCCTTTAAATGTGGGGCATTAAAGGTAGCATTCAGTGTTTTTTAACTTGAATACTCTGCTTGCTTTTGGAGTATTGATGAAGTCTATTTTTCTCAGGCATGTTGCCTGCTACGAAGTCTGTGACATATCAAAATATTATCATGATGACCTCATCAAGTGTCATATTACAATGCATTGAAAATTAAAGGTCCACATTTTCAAAAATTAATAAAAAATCAGCGCTTTAACATATGGTTCTAATTTTTGTGGTAACAGTCACAGCTGACCAAGATCTAAATTTCGTACACAGACAATGACCTTAAAATTTGATCACTTCCGGTAGTAACCGGAAGTGCACTCAAATAGACATATTTTCTTGAAAGTGGTACAACATGCAGAGATCGGGCTTGTAGTGTTAGTGTCCAAGGCATTCTACAAATGTAAATGATGACGTCATCACTTGGAAGGGCGCCCTCTAGCGACGAAGTTAAGAAGTCCCAATTAAAATCAGTTTCTGAGGCAAACGTCATGCAAAATAGCTCATCATATGTGATTATAGAGCATGTTGACCACCAAACATGTTTGTGTAGTCAAAACATACATGACGTCATCTTTCCTTTAAAGGTGAAGCATTAAAACAACAATTATATAAATATATTTTAAAATCAAGAAATTGGTGCGTTTTTTTACCTGTGATCAAAGTGAAAGTCCGTGTGTTTCAAGATTTGCAAAAATTTAGACCATGACCTTCGACCCTAAATTCTAATATCGGTATTTTTTATGCGGAAAAGCTCCGTGTTTATACATAAACACAGGACCTCTAGTTTTTTTGTTTTTTTTCGTGTGGCTGTTAAATTTTACCCTCTCAGACAAAGCTGATGCAAGTTGCTGAATAAAATTTGTAAGGCCTTTTTTACATGATCAGTCCTTCATTTTTTAAAAAGTCAGGAGAGCCCTAAATTGCTCCCCTAAGATATCTCTCCTAAAAAAAAAAAGTGCTTAAAATCTTTGAAAATACACTGTATGGACTTTTGGGGAAAAAGCAAATGTTTAGCCTTGAGGGCTACCGGTACATGTACACTGTAGCCTTCTTACACATTACAGTGCCAGTCATGAAAAACAAATGCAATTGCACTCAGAAAATTATCAGAAGTTTAGAATTTATCTATTTCAGAAATTAAAATGGAAATGATTATGAATAACAACACCCTTAACAGGCCTCGAAATAACCGAAGGTACCGTCGCGACATCAATTGCCGTCGGTGCCCTGTGCCATTGCCGCGATGCCGTCAAAATCATGAATATTTCACAGCAATAGATTGCCGTGTCCTTTTTATTCAGCTGCCGTCGGTGCCCTTTATTGAAACAAACATATAAAAATGTCAGATTTCCTACTTTCAGTGACACATTTCAGAGACAAAACTAGCCTTTCCAACGGTGTTTAAAATGCAACGAAACCGTACAAAAGTTTTGCTAAACCGCACCGAGCTTCAGCGCGGGGTGACGCTATCGACAATAGTATAAGGCTGAAGGCGGGAATGACGTGTTCAGAATGCTGATCGCTAATTGGTCAGCAGCAGGGAGCATGCTACAGGGCATGCACAAATAGATTACATGAAGCGTGTGCACAAATTCTTTCCGACGACACAAAACTGGCTTAGTGAAGTAAATATACAGTAGGTAGCCTCGAGCATGCCCATGCAGATGTATAATACTACATGTACCTGCCAGTACAGCGAACTGCTGTTCGCTGTAATGTTATGAATTTTGGTGCCGATGTGAAGCTCGGTACGTTGATCACATAAAACAGCACTTTCCATCCTAAATCCGCAGCAACCTGCCTGCCTGCTTCCCACAAACAGCCATCGCGAGTCTGCAAAGATGCACACAAAGCATCTGCTATCTAGGACACTTGCATGATCACCCTGAATGCTCGAAACAATACAGAAAAAAGCAGTTTGCTGTACTGGCCAGAGCACGTAGTATCATGCATCTGCGCATGCTCGAGGCTACGTACATTCATTTCACTAAGCCGGTTCTGTGTCGTCAGAAAGTATTTGTGCACAAGCTTCATGTAATGTACCTGCGCATGCACTTTACGTGTAGCATGCTCCCTGCTCAGCTGCAGATCAATTAGCACTCAGCATTCTGAACATGTCATACCCGTCTTTAGCCTTAAATACTATTGTCGATAGCGTCACCACGCCATTCTTGCGTTTTGCTCTGATGAGTGCAAGTCGAAAAGTGCTTTAGCATGTCTTTGTCGTTTATTATATTTCCGATTTTGTAGTTTTAAATACGAATGGTATTCAAAGTTATTTTTAGGATCAAAGTAGGACATGTTTTTCTGGACATGTACATGTACATGAATTTGGTGCAGTTCTGCAGTAAGAAACTTTCATGCGACTGGACATGCGACTGGACACAAAACTAACTCGCGAGACCATGTGACTTTTCGGAACCAGAATCTGGTTCCGAAAAGTCACATGCCAAAAACGGCAAATTTCCGCAATGTTCAGTTTATTTCGGAAGGGCATTCAGAATCTTGTATGGGTCAATTTCGAGCCCAAAATAGCCCAACGAAGCCGGTGTGTACCTTTAAGTAGTGCATTTTGCCCACTTCAAGCCTATTGTGTGCTTACATTGTGAACACAGCTCATGTTTTTATTTACTGTACTACACACTGTCTATATGATGTACCGTACTTTGTTCCTGCATGTGACTCCAGTAAATGGCAGATCAAAAGCTCATAATGGCATCAAAATTGGTTTTGCTAGAACATGTACCGGTAGTACATAGTAGTAGGCCAAGGGTAGCGACTTGGAAACTTTATCCATGACAATGATGACGTCATCAGCCGCGCAGTCGTGAACCTATTATTGGTCAAATCCGCAACCTTGATGGACCGCTGCGTGGAATTGCACTGTAAATCATGCCTTTTTTTTGTTTCTGTCATTTAATCTGTCAGGCTGATTTCTTTTTGGTGCAGGTCCAATGGTGCTGGTTTTCTTTGTATTTGTGCCAAATATCACGCAAATCAACCTGATCAGTGGTGAGATTTTCCACCCCAAACTATCACTAAAATCGGCAGTTGGCGGGTGCCGTCAACTACCTAGTCTTGATTCAAGACACCAATACAGACATGACAATGGGCATTAACAAAGCTCGTGCCTATAGCGCCCTCATGCTGTGCTTGGCACCGCTGTTTAATGTCAGTTAATGGCGCCCTCTTTACAGTTTGCTCTTGAAGGACAAGATAAATATATATAAGAAAAAATGACGTGCTTTGTGCCAAAGACATGAAAGAGGGCACTTTGCATCACATCACAATTTTTGAAGTTGCAGTCTATTCATTTTCATTGACGATTCCGCACGTATTTTGGACGCATTTTAACAAGCAACCACTTGATGAATTTTTGCAACTAAAGTATTTTTGAAATCTGTTGCAACTTGTCTGTTGTATGAAAGTGGTTTTAACTCAAAATGGAAATGTTGGTCGCTACGAAGGGTCAAAATCTGTAAAAGGCCCGGAAAATGAGGTTTGTCTCAACTTTTTAGGGGCAACTTAAAATGAGGCAATCTTTACTGATCTGATAGTGCTACAAGTAAATCCGAATGAGATTGTTAGCATTGCCCTATTGTGCATTTTAAGTCTTAAAGGCAGTATACACGATTGGTATCTCGAAAATCAGAAATGTTCACAGATTTACGCCTAATGTACACAATATAAACATGATGACCGTAGAAAACTTCCCCTAAATTAGTTTTGTCTAAAGTGCTATAGTCTTTGAGAAATGAGTAAAACAATTTGTTTTCGGCTCATGAGACACAAATTCTATTCGCCCCAAAACCATTTCGCCCAAGTGCCATTTCGCCCCGAAACCACTTCGCCCGAGTGCCATTTCGCCCGAATGCTACTTCGCCCCAAAACCACTTTGTGCACAGACCGTGGTTCAGGGCGAATGGTTCAGGGCGAAGTGGTTTTGGGGCGAAATGACTGCAAACCCTTATTTGACTGTTCTCTCAAAAGTTACATGTAGACTAAGTACGGAGCTGGTTTTTGCTCAGGTTGGTTTTAATCATGCATATCTTCAATTACACAGGGGGATAAAACCATTTGTAACAGTTTACCAATCAATTATCTTGTATACTACATGTATCTTTAACCCTTCACGGACATTAGGTGGCGCACTGGCCTTGTTCCCAGACCTAAAGATTCCAATTATTCGGTCGCCGCGACTAACTCAACCGTTTACCATTACCAACTTGACTGCTGTGTGTACTTAATGCACAATTGGTAAAATGGTCGAGTTAGCACAATGGTCGAGTTGGTTCAACAGCGAGTTGGTTCAACAGCGAGTTGGTTCAACAGCGAGTTGGTTCAACAGCGAGTTGGTTCAACAGCGAGTTGGTTCAACAGCGAGTTGGTTCAACAGCGAGTTGGTTCAACAGCGAGTTGGTTCAACAGCGAGTTGGTTCAACAGCGAGTTGGTTCAACAGCGAGTTGGTTCAACAGCGAGTTGGTTCAACAGCGAGTTGGTTCAACAGCGAGTTGGTTCAACAGCGAGTTGGTTCAACAGCGAGTTGGTTCAACAGCGAGTTGGTTCAACAGCGAGTTGGAATATGGGAACTTGTTTAATGTTTAACACGCGCCAGTGCACTCGACTTCATGGCCTTGGCGCATGATAAGGAACGTGCAAAGCAGATCTTCCCAAGATTTGGTCGAGATCGGACGTTTTGTGCGAAAAAGTACATTTGGACGTACACGTACGCAGCTCCATGCCTTTACTATGGAGCTGTGTATTTCATGCCACGAATTTGGCGCACACGCATTGCTGACGAGCCTGTGCCTTTAACTCAAAATATAAATTTTGGATTTTTTTTCCCCAAGTTGGTACCTTAACATGTATTTATTTTCTCCGTACAAAGATTTGAATGAAATCACCTTCTGGAATCAACAGATAATCCAATTTTAAGATACTTCCCACTTGCATGTTGGAAATGTTGCATTTCTGAGATACCGGTAAATAAATGATAACATTTAACTGCATAAAGTAATGCACGAGCGGTCCTTGCGTAAGCGTGACAACAGAGGGCGCTGCGCGTGTGCGTAAATAGTTATCTTGTGCACTAACTAAATGCAATTTTTAAAGGAGAAAATGTGATTTTTTTTTTTTACAGAAAAGCTACAAAAGTTAAAGTGGGAAGTAGGCCTACATGTACATCTTTAAATTAGATTATCTGTTGATTCCAGGAGGTAATTTCCTTTAAATCTTTGTTCAATGTACAATGTACCGGTAGGCCTAGGCCTACATGTATACGGAAAAAATACCCATGCTTACATTAGCAGATTAGCCTAAATTAAAGGAGCGTGGCCAGATTTTCTGGAAATTTGATATAGATCTAACTTACATGTAACAATCATATAAAATACATCGCAAAAATAATATTCATAACAAGGAAACAAAAAAATACAAAATATTAAGGTGGAAATTGGAGAGTAAGTTAACGTCTTAATCGTAAATAGTGACACGAATCAAAATTGCGCTGTTTCGCTTTAGTAGCAGAATTTGAAATCGTACATGACTAAAGTTGGCTTTTCCGACTACATCTACCGTATATTTTATTAGTGCTAATAGCTGTAGCATAATTTCTACTCACATTGGAACCTCCCGGTAAAATATCCGAATACACAAGATCAGTATTTCGACTAGAAAAAGACTTTTAATGACCCTATTTTTGAGTGAGTCTAAATCGCCAGATTATTGGAACAGCGCCACGAACAAAACAAATACTCAGGTGCATCATGTGCGCTGTTAGCGATTCGCAGGGGCAATAAAGGCAGGGACAATACCGGGCTGCTTTGAGCAAAACAATTTTGAAACCCAATTTTTTTTATGCAGACGCAGATGTGGCGGTGTGTTCATAACTTTTCAACACCCTGCATGCAGTCTGCTCCCGATAAATTAGTTTACTAAAATGTGGTGGTTTTTCGACAATATCCTCGGAAATATGCAGCCTATAAGAAGTAGGGATGTTAAAGTGGAAAAATTAAGTATATCAGATTGCTCTGAAAAGTGGCAAGAATGATAGAACTAATTGTTTGCAACTGTTTGGTGTTTATTTGAGCAAAATTGGTCAAGCGGATCCAAAGTTATGGCTCGTTAAGTAGCAATGTCTTCCGGAATTCTTGTTGCCTAGCAACCATGTGAAATAAAGGTGACTTTTTAATGAGCCGTAACTCATTTAATTAATTAAAATAAACAAATGTATGAAACCTATTATAAAGTGATTAGATAGGGACTTGAAAAACAAATTAATAAAAGTTCGATTTTGATTGAAGATATCTCACATTACAGATTATTTTCTGTAAATTCCAAAACAACATTCATCGCATAAATTGAGCATATAGAAATCGGCCGTTTTTTGCGAAATCGAGTGTGTAAATTGATTAGGAGAGAGCTGGAAGATTGCGATGCAGTATGAAGCGCCCCCACAGTGATATATTGCACCAAGCCAGCGAAGAATTCCTCAACTTCAAGTCTAATCAATCTTAGTTCAACACGCTATCTCGTTTTCTGCTCAACAAAAGCTTTGTCACGAAAGCCTACGCAGCAGGAGTACGTAGCACATGTGGGGGCGCGCAACGTCATTGTCAATGCGTAATAGCACACATTTACACCTGGAATGAAAACTACGCACTCAACGACGCTTACAAAGAGGAACTGATAATCATTTTTGTGTGGTAAAACAAACAAAGTGCATGTTTTTTACACTGAAATTTTGCACAAACACAGACAACAATCTCCCCAAACTGTCGCTGGTTTCACAAGTCTGTTTCGCGACACAAACTACCCTTTTTGGACGAGAAATCTCACCGTCAAACAAACATCTTGCCGTGTTCCAATTTAAATATTTTAAAAAACCATTTAAAAAATAAATATCGTCAGAAAGTATTCTTTATTTTCAGTATCTATTAGAAAATTTTGAATTGAACAATGCTGTGATGTTTTACAGCGCATTTCTCACGATGCGCCACTTCGCATACGGCAGAAATCCACTGTAAAACTGACCAGTATTAGTGTACCCAGTGCGCGCGCGATGACGTCACAGATTTCCAAGTCCCTAGATGAGATCAGCAACTTTTACAAGGAAATTTGAAAACTGGCCAACGGACAATATAAAAAAGGTCATTTTGTAGACCTGAAAATGGCCAAAAGTAACAGCAAGTCTTCAGTAAAAAAATATTCTTGACACCAAGACGAAAAATGAATAATTTAGCAATTTCAATAAATCATAAAAAAATAAATATTCATGGTAGCCTCTTTATTTTTGAAATATTGACACAAAAGTAGGTTTCCTTTTTTTTACAATCACAATAACTACATTTAATTAATTATGATTGTTTTAATATCACTAATTAACCTTTTTTCTCATTTGTTACAGAATTGTCCCTCAAGTTCCACTGGGAGACTAACCATCTTACAAACATGCATGGAGGCGTGAAAAGTAAAAATTAGTGTCCAGCTATGTTATTGTGGCCTTAAGAAGCACTTCAAGTTAATTAAAAGTGCATGTAAAATAGTGCATAATTGATTAATTGACTAATTAACAAGTAATTAATGATATAATTAACAACATAATTAAATAAATATTACTGTAAAAGGTTTCTACAATTACAACAATATGTATCATGCACAATTGGAACAAGTACATGTACATGTATTTATTTTGTTAATTAACACATTATCGTCCATGAAAATGAAATTTCCCCCTGCATTTTCTGCAAATGGCACCACGATAGGTTTAAGGACTTCATCCCTGTACCTCACTCCTGTCATTGATCCCCTTGGGACCACGTAGAGACAAGTACGGTTGCCATAGGCGATGCCTCCCCACACCATGATGCTGCCTCCCCCATAACGGTCATGTTCTGCAATTGGGTCGGCAAATCTCTCTCCTGCTCGCCTCCAGACTCTCACACGTCCATCATTGTGGTCGAGGGAGAATCTGCTCTCATCTGTGAACAGAACACGGCGCCATTGCTGTTGGGTCCACCCGACATGCTCCCGAGCCCAGTTCAGACGGATTCTTCTGTGGGCAGGGGTGAGTGGGACGCACTGCGCTGGCCTTCTGGCATGCATATTGGCTCTGTGAAGTCGGTTATGGATTGTTTGAGTGGAAACAGTCACTCCAGTGGCAGCAGCGAATTCATTATATGAATCTCCGAGTACAGCCCTGTCTCCCGGTGTCGTTGGTTTGCTCTGCTGATGACACTGTGAGACGCACCCATCATTTTGGCTACTCTTCGCTGACTAAAGCCAGCTTCCAGCATTCCTAGGGCTCTGGCAACCTCTGGTTCACTCATCAGGTGCCGTCTTGGCATTGCTGCTGTCACTAAGTTGTCCGATTGTGGAGACCAATGACAGAAAATGCTCTTGCACCCACTTTTGTACCATTTCATGTGGTCAGCTGATACCCCTAATAAAAGCCCACATTTCAAGATGTGCAACGATGCAAGAGACAATATGCAACAACTGAAACCAACCACCTGTGAAATTGATTACAGTGTGTTTGAGGTCATTCAGGACAGTTGTACTGGGTACTATTTTCAGCAGTAAAATATCTCATATAAAAAAAGTATACACAAAATAAAAAGTGGTCCTTAACTTTTTTTGAGTAGTGTATTTGGAGGTCACTAAGCCGGAGCGACCAGCGCTTGAAGTGCAGTACCCGCGATGCGACAGAAACAGTCATATTTGCGACACACTTTTCAAAGGGTATATTTTCGCACAGGTTGACGATTTTAAACTCTGTTGTTTCAAAAACGTGTTTTTGTAACAGCCTAAAACTTTTGCATTTTAAGGAAAAACCTTATCTACATATTAGTGCTGCGACCGTGTAAACATTTAAACGACCAAAATGTCCGAAATGTAACTATGCGAAACAGATTTCCAAAACCAACTTGTGAAAAAACGATCCTCCCTTTTTCAAAGATCTAATGGCCGTTTTGCGCCGCCGGAAATTTCTAAAGAGGCAGTTTTGTTCTAAAAGAATCAGGCAGCATACCGCTGTGATGAGCCCAACAGTCGGTATTAAACCTTTGTGGTTTCAAGCCGAAGATGTACAGTTGCGTTCGCGGGCGGAAGCGATTTTACTGATGGTTTTCGGTTTCATCTTGCAAGTTGAATTTAAATAGCAGGGCGGTAAACATGTGGAGCCGACGATCGTAGTTGTGTTGGAACTGTTATTGATTCCATTCTCTCATTGGTTGCTGGATTTGGGTTTGAGTGACTTCTCGAAAGTATCCAATTACAGCAAAGCCTACATGTAGCTGAACTTTCGTGGCCTGCATATGCTCCAATTTAATAAAGTGTCAGTGGTGCCGTGCAAACGCACATGATACCAGGTCAAAGAACTTTATATTGCTAGCGCGGTAATAAGTTTAAATTTTTGTTATGTTTACTGTTCGTTTAAACGTTTAAGCGAACGTTAAATTGACGTTTAAACGTTTAGAAAAATAAACGGTAACTCCCAGCGCTACTACATGTAGGCCCCTACATATGTTTCCGTGAAAAAAAATAATCGCTCAAATGACAGAGCGCCGACATTTTTCGGGAGTTCTGTGCGTGCGTTTTCCATATCCCTAGTACTACCCCTAGAACTATGGGGGATATAGTATCCCCCATAGGTTATGTTGTTTTTTTCCAATATGGCGGCGCCTGAACTTTAAGATCGGACCGATACGGTTTAAGCTAGCGCAATAATCCGCTCCCCAATCGCCACCAAACTCCGTCTGATAGTTCTTGAGACACTCACCTTGCGTGTGTCTACGGAATTTCGGTACCATTTGTCCACTAAATTCTCCGAAAATAATGTTGGGAAATGAACGGGAACATGTGTGATGCATCCAAATGCATTTTACCGAATGCCTCAATCATGCATGTGGATGCATCGCACATGTTCCCGTTCATTTCCCAACATTATTTTCGGAGAATTTAGTGGACAAATGGTACCGAAATTCCGTAGACACACGCAAGGTGAGTGTCTCAAGAACTATCAGACGGAGTTTGGTGGCGATTGGGGAGCGGATTATTGCGCTAGCTTAAACCGTATCGGTCCGATCTTAAAGTTCAGGCGCCGCCATATTGGACAAAAACAACATAACCTATATGGGGGTAGACCCGTGAACGTGGCTTGTTGTAAACTACGCCACGTTCTTGTGTCATTTTGAACCTAGCGAAAATGCGACATGAAACAGCCGTCGATCTGTTGCACGCAAATGACCCGGTTACTCGTCCGGGGTCAGATGTTAAAATCTAATTCTACACGTTCGCATATATGGGTCTTTACCGATGGGCAAATTTCGTCGAAATTACACAGCCTGAACAAGCGGACGGGAAAACTTAGATTTCTAGGTGAGTACTCAACACCCATACGGAATTATGGATGGCGGATCAATTTTCGCTAGGTTCAAAATGACACAAGAACGTGGCGTTGTATACAACGCCACGTTCACGGGTCTAATATGGGGGATACTATATCCCCCATAGTTCTAGGGGTACCCTAGTAGTAGAAGTGCGGGAGTTTCAGACTTGTAATGAGAAAAATATGATGGATGTTATGATATAAAAATCATGAAACCCATGAGCCTGAGGTACACCTTCCTCCATGATGTAAGCCCCCGGGGAATTATGGGAGAAAAATGTGATCTGGTCACCCTCCTTTAACATGTTTAACAATATACCGGTAACAAAAGCATGGCTAACAACCGACGTGCAACTTACCTGCTCAAATGATCTATTGACAAACAGTTGTAGGCCTACTGTAGAAAACCTGAATAACATGACTGGTTCTCGGGAGCGTGCCACTTAAAGTTGCGTGGTTACACATGTACCTGACTAGGCCTAGCCTACAATGTTTATTACTAACTTTTGGCACTTGGCACAGCTTTTGGCCTATCCAATTTGCTCGTGCATGCATGACATTGTATGCACTTTATGCTGAGTGATCGAACGGCACCAGTTACCGTGGCCACCTGTTAAAAAAACGCTGACTCAAAGAGGAACTCAACAACAGAGGGCGCTATGCCACTCTTGTGGTGGACCACAGACATATAAACCTATAGAATACCTATTCCAATCTACACGGCATTCGTGATTTAAATTTGCCTGGCGCCCGACTAAAACAAAAGTATGGGCAAATTCACCTCTCGGTATAGGGATTTTACGAACTGTTCCAGTCAACAAATTGTATGAAGCCAGTTTTCAATTTTAACAAAAAGCCCATAATTATGTACTAACTATGGTTCACGTAAATTACAAATTGTTCGGTTTTTGTGTGAATAATGTCAAATAAAGCGATATTTGGAACGCACCCCCCAAAAAATAATTTTAAATTTCAGTCCGCTTTGCGCGTGTCGTGCGTCCATCGACCAACTTCATATGAGCATACAGGTAGAGCATATGAGCGCGAAGAGTAAGCACGGCATACGCGTGATTTGGAACAGCCGCGAGCGTTTTGAACCCGGGATCCGGAGCCGTTTAACACGTGATTGGTACGTATAAAATTAATCTCGACTTGTTTACACCAAATTAGTGTGATGTCACACGGATAGGCCTACGTCTGCGAACACATACCATTAAAGGCCTGTAGATGATCTGTTTTTGAGCGATTCTGCGAATAAAACCATTATAAATCAAAAGAAAGACATCAACAAACTCATCTGAAGAAATTTCAGCTTTGTCAAATGTACCGCAATTTCCTGGTCTTGGCGAGGTGTTTCAAATATTCGTTCTCAGTCGATCGGGTACTATGTGGCTTGCGTCATGCACTCTGTGGCGCACATACTGCGTGTGCGCGCGATCCATAAAAATGCATCGCGTTGGAACACGCACACGGAGTACACAGCGCCCATGCATTTTGGACCTATAGATGCGAACCGAAAATAAGTAAATCGTTTGCAAACGATCTAAATAATTTCATCTTTACGGATTATTTTCTGGTAAAATTATATCATTTTGAGCGAAAACCTTTCAATGGATAGTTGCTATTAATTCAATCTTTACTTTCAGAACTTTTCCCCTGTAAACTCGTTGATTACTTTTTGGGGTCATTGCAAATGATCCACTGGGCCTTTAACCTGAGATGCCGAAACTGTTTAATTGATCACGTTCAAATGACGTCACTTCCTACAAAATCGCCACGTGCATCAGAATTTTGAGCGTATTTGTTTGTGACGCGCATCAGTTGCGCCGTATTTCGAGCAACACGCCCGCGTGTTTGGAACATGTTAACTCCGGTGTCACGGTCTCAGATGTTCCGCGTGCTCAGATGTTCCGATGACGTCACGGAACAGTTCAGCACGTTGCGTGCACGATCTCAGATGTTCCGCGTGCTCACATGTCCCGGTGTAAAAGGTAAAACTGTCCCCTTGCGAATGTGTCTGGCCTCATCGTACGTGTGTTTCTTTGCCTGCACACGCACGACTCTCTTCTGACTCTCAGAAAGCCCTGCTGCATGCGTAAGACAGCTTGCTCAAGTAATAAATTATTTGTTCGTTGTTTTCTCTAAATACGGCGAAACGGCATGAACGCTCCGCGGCCGCCATCTTGCAAAAATGAGACTACCGTATATCCCCGTACGCATACGGTACCCTACCAGAAACGTGGAGAAACCTGTGACCATACCCAGTACCTGTACATACTGCGCGCTACGTACATGGCGCGAATTCTGCTGATCAACTCAGCACTTCACCTAAACTGGTATAATTACGTATGCTGTGCGCATGACGTTCCGTGACGTAAGCTACCATATTTGGTCATCGGAACATCTGAGCACGCGGAACATCTGAGATCGGGACACCGGTCCCAATCGGCTTGCAGAGGGCGTCAGCACCATTCCACGTTCGCTCATTCCCAGGGCGCTAGGACAGGCTAATCTGTTTGCGCCCTCATTGGCCAAAATTGTATACGACACGTGATCATGAGGTCACGTCTTTTTCTTGTAAGACAACGTGGATCCAGCAGACAACGTGGATCTCGCACAAAGTACACTCATTTTATTCGTAAATTTGATTTTTGCAATGCATGTGGGTCTGTCCACGGTAATGGGGTACAATTCTGTAAAATTCAAGATCTTAGGTCCCAGTTCACTTCAAATGTCTTAATTTTATCTTTAAATTATCAAGCTAAAATTTTTCACCAAGGAGTAAGAAAAATAGTCCTACAACATACATTTGTGAAAACCTCGTGCACAAATTTTTCCTATTACGCATGTAACAAAGACGGAAAAAAATGTCACAAAATTGTCTGTCCATGTTACATGCGTAATAGGAAAATTTGTGCACTTTCTTTTTAAAAATGTATGTTGTGGCAGCAATTTGTTACTTTTTTGGGCAAAAGTTATCTCCTGAGAACAAAACAAGGACATTTCTTTAATTCTGAGATAAACTAAAGACATCTGAAAGGAATTATTGACTTATTTTTCAAATGTGCCCCATTACTGTGGACAGACCCATATATAAGCGTTAGCATACTATTTATTAATTTTTCGTCTGGCAGCAAGCAACCCACAATGCTCCGCGGGCCTGTATATATGACCTTTGCGTCACGTGTTTCCGTCACAGAAATCTGTGCAAACAGATTGGCCTGTCCCAGCGCCGCGCCCTGTAAGGCGCGCTGGGAATGAGCGAACATTCCACAGCGTAGGACGGCTGACGAGCTGAGGGGGCTAACACGGCTCCATGCACACGGAGCCGGTTGGCGCGATCCCCTGCTAGAAGGTTGAGACACTCCTTCTCGGCGAGAAACGTTTCCTGAGCGCCATTGTTGTTTTTGGTTGTCTTGAAGCGTGTCAGAATAAACCTGGAGTGAATTGTTTCTGAATACAAGTATTCCTGTGTGTTCTTCACTGTGTCGAGTAGTAAATAACAAGAGGGAGTCATTCTCAGTGTTACACTGGCGGCAGCGGTGGGACGACACATACGGAGGAAATACAGGAGATACAGGTAGAGCCTGATATTGTTAGAGCCTGATATTGTAGAGGGTAGGCCAGTACGGCCTGACCCTGTCAGTCTGAGTAGTTTTCCCAGGGGGTCGGATCAGACCAGCGACTCATGGGGGAAACTGAGTTCTACCCCTGTGCATTTTGGGCCGGAAATTAGGTTCCGGCGGATCGACTCCGCACCGCACAAAACCACGTGGGAGAGCTCCGCACGCCACTAGCCTACGGCGAGGAGCCTCCAGATCGACTCCGCACCGCACAAAACCATGCATGTATCAGAGCTCCGCTCAGAGCCCCGCACGCCACAAGCCTACGGCGCGGAACCTCCGGATCGACTCCGCATCGCACAAAACCATGTAGGAGAGCTCGACTCGGAGCTCCGCACTGCACAACCGGAACCCTATGGTGCGGAGCGCGGGAATCAGCTCCGCACTGCACAAACAGGTCTGTGGAGCACGGGAATCAGCTCCGCACTGCACAACCATATATGGTGCGGAGTACAGGAATCAACTCCGCACTGCACAACCATATATGGAGATCAGCTCCGCACTGCACAATCCTGTGGTGCGGAGTACGCGAATCAGCTCCGCACTGCACAACCATATGGAGGAGAGCTCCACGTACTCGGAGCTCCGCACTGCACAATCATATAGAGGAGAGCTCCACTCGAATGGAGATCAGCTCCGCACTGCACAACCCAATGGAGATCAGCTCCGCACTGCACAACCCTATGGTGCGGAGCACGGGAATCAGCTCCGCGCTGCACAAACCAATGGGAAGCTGGGTCGGAGACCAATAAGCGTCGCAACAGTCAACCAGTGGGACGAGGCTGAGAAGGCAATGTTCCTTGCTCCCCCCCCCCCCCCCCCCCCCCTCCCCCCCCCCCCCACCTGAAGGGCTCGGTGCTGGAGGCCCTGGCTGACATGGCACCAGAGGCGCGAAAGGAGTACCCCGCATCCTGGAGTACTCCGAACAACGATTCGGGATCACGGCCCAAATCCCATTACATCGGGCCCAGCTGTCGATGCGCACCAGAGGTCGGGACGAATCTATCAGCAGCCTGGGACAGTCTATGCGGCGGTTGGTTTCCAGGAGCTATCCGAACCTACCCACACAATCTCGGGAGGACTTGGCAGTGGAGGCTTTCCGAAATGCACTAGGCGACGAGCAACTGCAACGCCATGTGTTTTTAAGAAAAGCGGCGACCTTGACTGAAGCGATCACCCTTGCAACCGAGATGGAAGCTTTTCTGGACTCCCAGGTACAGCAGAGGAAGGAAAAACAAGGAGCCAGGGACGTTAGGTCGGTGGTACAGCGGGGGTTGGTGCTGGTGTCCTCTTCACCCCCTACCCCGGATTTCTTTCTCAATTTGGTATACATTACAATAACACCACCGTATTTTACGCAAGAGTTTTTAACCCGTCAATAGAGGATGCATTTTGGTGTCCTCTTCACCCCCTACCCCGGATTTCTTTCTCAATTTGGTATACATTACAATAACACCACCGTATTTTACGCAAGAGTTTTTAACCCGTCAATAGAGGATGCATTTTGGACATTCGCAGGTATTAAAGCTATTCCATATAGTAGCCCCAGAATAATTAAAAGATTGCTTGAAACATTCAATGTTAGGTCTAGGGAGAACAACATTAAGAGAGTCAGCATTTTTTGTGTTAAACCATGCATGCCTGTCAAAGTTCATCTCAATATTATTACAGCTAAGTAAAAATCCCTCCTTTAACATTTTCGATCAAACAAATTCAGATATACACCAAATGGGACACCAAATGTCACACTTTTTGACCCCTAATTTATAGAAAGACCCATTATGTATGTTATCGCTTTGGTTTATACTGTAAAGCGCCTAGAGGCCCTGGCATTTGGCGCTATGTAAGATTGCTATTATTATTATTATTATATAATACAAACGCTTTCGACAAACTTTAATGTTATAATAATTTACTGGGCAGTATAATATGGGGCCATATCAGTCTTGGAGGACGGGACGTGGAGGATTAACCAGACACTCAGTATCATCGTCCCCTCATCACCCGTTAGCAGACCTGTAAACATACCAGTGGCCCAGGGCCCGGGCCCTAGCTTAAAGTAGTGTGGGAAACGGCTGGCCTTGCGGGACCTACTGTGTTTCTGGGGGATTATCCACAACCCGCCTCCTATAAGGGATCCCCTTAAAAAAAATCTACATTTTTCCGCATGACTAATTATTTTTTATAAATTAGTCAAATAAGACCCTTTTTCATGACTAATTAAAAGTATTCAATACGAAACACGTAATTACAAATTACGCCCCCTCAGTGAACATAATCGGCTACAAAATATCAATTAATTAATGGATATTTCCATAAACGGGTTCATAATTGTTGACCCAATATTACTCCATTCTCTTGTGGCTCCTAGTTTATTGGCTGAGTCGCTTCGTTGTAGTACTGTCCATAGTCCCCGGGCTTACTAAAATGGGGCTGTGCCACGGCTTCGTCGAAGGCGGGCAGTGCGCTAGCGGCTCCGTATTTATACTGCTGCGATTGCACGGCTGCGGAAGAACAATAAAAACATTGACAAGTTTGGGCAATGAAGAAGACAAAACTTTAACTGTAAGTGGTTATTAAAGGAGCGTATTCAAATTAAAACGGGTCATTTGCAATCTCCAATTTGGATGTGGATGCAAAAACACTGGTGCAAATACAGCTTTATGGGACCAGATAAATTAGTCCAGGGCGTGTCTTGTCCGTGACAGTGGCGCGCTTCCGATCCCCAGCATAAACAGCGACCTCATGTGGAACGAGTTTATGCAAATTACCTTCAGCGGTATGAACGCCTTGTGTCAAGCGCGACGATCACCTTATGTTTTTCTATATTTTTGCGCTGGATTTCCAGCGCAAAAATAAGGAAAAACATAAGGTGATCATTACCATTCTGAAATTGAGCGTGATACTGTAAACAAAACCCATCGAGTTTTGTAAACTAATTTATCGGATCGGAAGCGCGCCACTGTCACGGACAACAACAGGCGTGTTAGCTCACGCCCAGGACTATCGATAAACGCCTAACCAAGGTTAACCAAACACGGGAAGTCAGACTTTTGCAAGTCTATAGCAATGCCCCAAAACGGCCGTATATTAAAAACGGCGTTATTCACAGGGTTGCTGATGTCTAAAAAGAAAGTATGATGTGTTTTCGTTAAAATAAAGTAAATGCTTTAAAAATTCGTGAAGAGAAAAAGATAAATCGAATTTGCCGAGTTATATTAACTTTGAGAAACCTACCTTGTGAATGCGTCAAGAGAGGTGGGGGCAAGGTTCTTCGGCGTAAACAGAAGACACAAATTATGAACACAATGGTTAGCAGAACAAAAAGACCGATCAAACTGCCAAAGGTCAAGAGCGTGATAGAACCCCAGCTGCATACAAATAAAATAAAAGGTACGATTACACAAGATTCCAAAAAAGTGTTGCCTTCAGAAATATACTAGCCTTGTCCAAGGCGGTCTCTGGGTTTTTGCTGTACGAGAGAATATAGGGTCTTGTCCGTGCAAACCACACACAGCATCATAACAAGCCACCGTGCGGTCGCAACAACACACGTCGTAGCCTTGTCCAAGGCCGTCTCCAGGTTTTTTTGCTGTACGAGAGAATATTGGGTCTAGCGCATGCAAACTGCACACGGCATCAAAACGAGTAGAGCCACTGTGAGATAACGATTTCTGCAGTAAACCCGTACGCCAACACACTGGCTGCGTACATACTGCGTACTAGCTGCGTACGGTGTGGCCTAGCTCGAAAGACCGTGTGCACACGTGCATGTGTGCATAGTCGTAGCGCTAGCCGGCGCGTTGTAAGCGCTTTGTAAGCGCTTTGTTCAGTTTTATCTTTAGCGGACCGTCTAGAAGACAAGCCCAACGCCTTGATCAAGCTAGGCTACACACGTCGCTGCGTACATGTACAGTACTGCTGCGTATGTACAGTACTGCTGCGTAGCCTGCACTAGCTGGAAAGACCGCCTCGCGGGTCTGTCGGGTCTGTCATTCCGGGTTTAATGTCTTTCTTTATTTTTTTCGGCCAGTTATAGGCGGGCTTCGCGTATGCGGGGATACAAGGTATGAATATTTAAGATTTTTTTTGAGCCAATCGAGCGGCTTCCTGAGTAGCACGTGATGACGTGATGATTAGACTTGATGTCAAGTCGTATTAAACTGGACCGGCAGCGTATAGCCGCGACTGGGATTGTAGGGCGCAAATAGACTGTGAACAAGTCAAGTGGACGTCCAGTTACCGACTTGATGTTGTTTTTGTTGATGTTAATGGCATATTCGGCAACTAAGGCCCTTCATGCCATCGACTATACGGTTTTAGCTTTAACTATATTTTAACTATAACTACATGCGGTCAAGTAGGGACTGCAAACCGAATCCACATACACCCCCGGATTCGAACCTGGGACGCCCGAGGTATAAGGCGAGGAAAGAACCACTACGTACACTAAACCCGACCGCCCTTACCGACCTGAGAAAGATTTTTTTTTATTTTGTACATGATGACAAGGAAGACAACGTTTGTTCCAGTGAGGCATTTCAGGCTCTTTGCCAGGCTCGTCATGTCAAGCTACCGGGCGACTCATCCTCGTCCCCAACAGAGCAGTCTGCTTTGGTGGAAAGTCTGACAGATGCTCAGCAGGTTGTCCCTCCAGAATACATCGAGAGTGTGACGGCCTTACCTGGAATGAGCCATGAAGATTGGAGGAGGTACCAAGCTGACGACGAAGCCATAGAGCAGGCCATCTCCTTTGTTTCACGCGGAGAGAAGCCAAGCAGCGAAGAGCGAGTCACCTTACCAAGAGAGACACAGCTTCTTCTTCGTCAATGGGACAGGCTATTCCTTAAGGATGGAGTGCTCTACAGAAGCATCACCTCAAATAGCGGCTACAAAATAGCTCAGCTTGTCGTCCCCAGGAGCCATCGATCTGCAGCCCTGCGTGGAGTCCATAATGATGTAGGCCACCTCGGGTATGAGCGCTCTCTAGACCTCGCTCGCTCCAGGTTCTTTTGGCCCAATATGACTACTGATGTCGAGGAAAGATGCAAGACGTGTGCTCGCTGTCTTCGTCGGAAGCGCCGAGCCATGAAATCAGCACCACTCGTGTCAATTCAGACCACGACACCCATGGAACTCGTCTGCATCGATTTCCTGAGTCTTGAGCCCGACGACACAAACACCAAAGATATCCGGGTGGTGCCTCCATTTTTGTCACAGGTACTTTAGAAAATTTAAATAGAAAATCTGTCAAAGCCCTGTCTAGGTTCGTTAGTTTTTTAAAACGGACACTGCTCAAGAATATGGAATCCGGTGGACAATATTTTTGTATGATCCTCTTTCTCTCTTAATACAAATTTATTTAATTGGAACATGTCAATAAAAAGGGGTAGGATTACACATGTTACTGGCACTGAAAACACTATAAACGGGGCTGGTAAAAAATCAGTGTGATAAAAAGACTTAAGAAAATACAGTAAAAATTGGATAAGAAGCAGAGAGAAATGTGGTAATTAATGTGGTAATTAACATAGCTTTGTGGTGAAATCCGCCGCGTTTCGGTGAACTTGAACTTGCCGCGCTTGGGTGAACTTGGATCTGGTCCGGTAGTATCAGTCACGACGGGCGGTCCACAGTCAGAGAAAGGGGGGATAAGGAGGCGAAGAGTCGAATCGGATCGACTCCCCTAAAAGCGACGACCTGGACAAATAATTGTACTCTCTGTACCAAAAGAGCACGTTGGGAAAACGAGATGGGACTAGTTAACAACAGTTAACGAAAAACGGGATGTTATCCCATCTCAGATGTCAGTCGCTTCTCAACAAAATAATTTAACAATAATCAAACAAATAATTACGCGGACGGGTAATAACGAAGTTACACTTATTCCCATGTGTTTACAAAATAGACAAAGGATTATCAATACACATGTGGTCCTTCAATAAATAAACTTTGGCCGTAAATGTGTGAGCAGCGACTCACACCAGCACAACTTAACCACAAATGCATTTATAATCCCGTCAAGGTCACTTCTCGTGGCAAGATGGTCTCACGCACGACAAGTGGTAACACATGTATAATAAGTGGAATTAATTTAGCAACCATGACATGTATTCTAAAACAAGTAAATTAAGCAACTGGTTTTCAAGGGACAACGTGAAATATATAAAGAGGAGCATATTAAATCAGCGAATTTTAGATGTGCCCGACTAGAACAATTCCATACAATACATTAGTGCAAATGAATCAAAATAACATTAATTTAAAAAGGCGCGTGATAAAAAATAATAAAACACAAACTTGCGCAATTGCCTTAAATTGGTTACTAAAGCTGAGTATTCGAGGCAAGTGGTGGAACACTTGGAAAACAATTATGAGTCAGAAATCTGTGTGTTTGGCTCAAATACTGCCACCCACCACAGACCTAACACAAATGGGATTAACCCTATCAAGGGCGCCTCGTGGTACCGATTAGCAGGGTACACACGAGCTAACAGCAGAGGTCCATAATTTATGAGCTTATTGACCAAAGCCGCAAAATGCGATTAAGTGAAAGAATGCAGTGAACTACTTAGAGCTAAAAAGCAAAACAATTGATAAAACTCTTTTAAACGAGCGGCAATGTCATTACGCCCAGTAAAAAATACAAAATACACAGTGCAGGAATTAGTTTGCGACGAGTGCACATGAGAAGCAATTAGGACGCGCAAAAATTACAGTGGTAAATAAAAAAGAGAAACAGAATATATACAAGAGGAAAAATACCGAACCATAAACTAGTGAATTAATCGCGCAGACGGGAGCACCGAAAACGCACCGATTTAAATGACGGTATAGCAAATCGCTAATGCAAAATGTTGTAAACTTAGGATCCGAACTCTATTATAGATCGGCAACAGTTGCATTAAAAAGGTAATGGGCATTGTAATGACAACAATAATCCTGAACAATAGTTGCAATCATCAGATAAAATACACAAAGTCATTCAAATAATTAATGGCTGATCACACCAAGAAAAGTGCACTTCGAACAAGCAAAACCTTATGTCTGTGATCGTGTACCTCCCAATATATAATCAGTACTTAAATCAGAAAGCTATAGCAAGGTATTGAACGATCACGTCACAGAGTGCGGCACGCATCATGAGCTTTCGACAACATGAGAATGAGTCGACTGATAAAAACACCAATAATTAAGTACGGAGTTAGGAAAAAACGGACTCATCTTAGCGTGATCAGCAAAGTTACAAATAATGCAATAAACAGGAATATTATCGGAGATTATCCCACGAGAATGCACGGGTCGTATAACAACAAAAATACAGTTTAGAAATCCGTGACCACTAAATATCAAAAGGATAAAACATTAAATGAAATACAAAGGGATAACATGGTCACGTCGCAAGTTTTAGCAGGAATAATCAAGTTCCTTTTTCCTCAAAAATACTAAGGAGGGATTCATAGGGTTTTACAAGAATTCTCTCCTCAAACAACACAATCCGACCCGTTTCTCGTTGGGATAACCAGCGATTGAATTAAATCAAATACACTTAAAACGAGCAAGAGGAAATTTCTTACCTGTACCAAGAGAGCACGTTGGGAAAACGAGATGGGACTGGTTAACAACAGTTAACGAAAAACGGGATGTTATCCCATCTCAGATGTCAGTCGCTTCTGAGGAAGGCTGGCTAAGGCCTCAAGAACTAACACCAAAACCACGCGCTCACATGGTTGAACAACGGAGCTGATTGGTTTGTTCCCCCAAAAAAGCATTACGTAATGTCGGGGCTGACCAATCAAGAAAAAACCCAATGAAATGACCTAACACTGTATCTAGGCAGAAACACATGGTCTGGAAAGATGTTCCCACGCTCTCAGCTAAATGTCTGGAGAAACGTGAAACCACAAACAGGGTCGTAAATTTGGGAGATTATGGCAAGACTCCAGGACGGCCCTGGGATGGACAATGGTCACTCTGTGTACTGATGGGGGGTTCTTAATTAAGACATCCTTGGTCGGATCCCATTTCTTACAGGGTCCGACATACACGGCTATGGAGTTTGCTACCAGAACGTTTTTTGTAATGGACGTAGATATCTGATTGGTCAAATAAAAAGGGTACCAATAATTATATAAGATTCCAAAATGTGGTGCCTTTAGAAATATGATACCGAATGAAAACGCGTCAGGTTGCAATGGCGAAATGGTTCTTTCCTCGCTTTTCACCTCTGGCCACGTCCCGGGTTCGATTCCTGGACGTGCATTATATGTATAGGGATTGGGTTTACAGGCCCTACTGCGCTATTTTTTCTGCAGTATACATCGTCTATGGAAGAATTAACAAATCACATTAATCGTTTCCCATCCTAATTATGCAAATATACATGAATATTTATATTCTCTATATAGCGCCCTCGCTTGGTAGTTTAGTGGTGAAAACATGACACTATCAATCGAGAGGTTGCGAGTTCGAATCTGCTTTGAGTCACATTGCCCTTTTCCCTTATTTATTGAGAAAAGAGTGTGGTGTGGAGTTATGTTGAGGTCAAGTTATCGACAAAAAGTACAAGTACGCAACATAACGTTACATATGCATGGATTAGACCAGTCAGAAGCAATATCTCCCCTGCAATTGGCGATGTGTAGTGCACTGCAGAAAAAAAATCGCGTCCCTACTTGACCGCGTGGGGTTCCCCAGATAATTATCTCTCGTTTTTTTCCACTTCCCACATACTAAAAATCTCCTGTTCAAAACAGAAAGAAAAGTGGGATGACAAACTCAAAACATAAGACGTCACGATTCGCTAAAATTAGCTTATATACTTAAAGGGCCCCCGAAATGGTGTTTTTATCAATGAAATCTGTGCTATGGAACTAGTCCATTAATTTACAATCATAATAACCCTACTTGGAAGTTGTTTGGGGGGTTAAAATCAAGGTTTTTTTTTTTTATGCTAAATGTAAATTTACATATGCATGAGCAAAGTGGTGATGTCACATTAGGAAAACACAGGAAAATCTCATTCAACTGTGCACAAAAGTTTCCACAATTTTCTCCAACTTTCTGAAACTTTTGTAACCCATGACAGTTTAGGTTTGTTTTAGATGTTGCCTGTTGCAAACCATAACAAAACTAAGGCTGGAAAATGCAGCATTTGGGCGGTTGGGTTGGCGTAGCGGTTCTTTCCTCGCCTTTCACCTCTGACGTCCCGGGTTCGAATCCGGGGCGTGTATGTGGATTGGGTTTGCAGTCCCTACTTGACCGCGTGGGTTTTCCCCTGGGGCATTTCTCTGGGGGTTTTCCTCCCACTTCTAAAACTGCAACTCCTTCTTCGTCATCTCAAGTTGATAATAAAATATAGTTAAAGCTAAAACCGTATAGTTGATGGCAAAAAGGGCCTTATTTGCCGAAGATGCCATAAAATAAACAACTGCAGCATTTTTCCACAATTCCAGTTTGAAGTCTTATGTTTTTTTGATTGATAGGTGCATTAGTACTACATTTTCAACGCCCGAAACGCACTATAACTGCCCCACACGCCCCACGCGTCGGCAGAGGTGGAGGTTTCCTTTAGTCAAGGCTGCCGTGTCGCGTTATATTTTCGCGCACAGTCAGTTTTACCAACGCTTGAGGAAAGACTAGCACGCATGGACTGTCCGCCCCGACAGCCTTTACCATCTCGTTTTTTTTAGGGCTTATGTTTTTCTTTAAAGTCGAACCGGCCGGCCGCACTGTGCCGGTACTATATGCCGCCGGCCGTCTGCCGCTAGTGCATGGCCGGCCATGCCGCACAGTGCTGTTGTTTTGTACATGGTGAATTTATGCACAGACAAAGGTTATGTCAAAAAGAAAACAATTCCATACACATTCGCCAGTTAAGACTCGTATGATGTACTAAGTCAATGAAGCATGGCATAACAATTGTTTTCAACAAAATCTTACTATATGGAGAAAGGAAGTCTTTTCCTTCCTCCATGATCTTACTGCTAAAGAAAATTGTCTTACTGCTAAAGTTGCTTCCTTGTCACCAAATTACTTTCTGGGGCATTTAGGCCTATCATGTCATATTTAGAAGACTTTATTAGTGATATTTATATCCCTGAATAATGCAGTTCTTTACTATTTGTTACGTTGAACAAGTTCAAATGTCTGCCAACCTGCGACAAGCCACGACAACTTGAACCTACAACAACTTACCACTAAAAAATCGTCGAGCAAAAAAGGTGCATGTCCAATTTTGCCTCACGACGGCAAGTCGATGCCACGATGCTCAAAACTTCGTATAGGACTGTCTTGCGACGACCCCCGATGACCCACGATTTGCCCAAATTTTCTGTCGTGTCGTGGCACAAATGCGTCGTGGGTTCGTTGTGACCAAGCCTTAAAGGCTAGGGTGGAGGAGATAACGGCCCCACGGCGTCCGAGCCCCACCCCTCGCATGGCCGAGCGGTGTGGCGTGTTGAATCCAAGATCGTGGTGAATCTACAGATCGTGGGTTCGAATCCCACCCCGGCTCGTCCATGGTGCGTGTGCCCTTGGGCAAAGTGATTAGTGAAAGCTGATGTGTTTGATCAGTCCCTGTGCGCATAAGCTGCACGGGACTGCATACTCCCCAGGGAGTTGAGAAGGATTAAGGAATGATATTAATGAGCCCAATGACCAGGGGTAATAATGCAGAAAGCGCACTCACTATGAACATCTAACAATGGAAATTGGGCACACACCATTGTTACTAACAATAGGGTCACAATGAACATATACATGTTTTTGCTCATAGTGACTGAGAGTTCCGTCGGTTCTGAAATGCGCTATATAAGAACTGCCTATTATTATTATTATTCAATGGCGAAATTTGTCGGTACGCCACTGTGAACATGCATAAATTGAGCGCCCTCCCACAACATCCAGCACCCCCAGTCGCCCACTACGGAGAGAACCCTGGCTACGCTGCTGCTTGGCAAAATAAATTCGGATGTCGCACGATTTTTTTACGACCTTAGATTCCGTATACAGGATTTGCAATGACGCAAAAATTTAAATCACCCATTTTTGACTGGAAAATCAACCATTTGTCTGGAAAAATGACCTCTTTTGCCATTTATTTTCTGTTTTGTTATTCGTTTGTTTGCTGGATTGTTGTGGTGTTTGTTTTTACATGTGGGGCGAAAAACAAATTTATGGCGACTGTTGTCCCGGGTTCACTTTCTGTACGGTTTGCAGTTTTTGACCTGGGGGTACCGGTAAAAAATTTGCAGACAACAACTACGGTTTTTTTTTTTCGTTTAGGTCCTGTCGTTTTTATACTTATTTCAAGCGAAGTAATATGGTGAAGTAATATGCGATCTCAGGCTTGAAATAAGTCTACAAATTACAGGACCTACCCTAGTGATGTCTGCAAATTTTCTTACCGATACCCCCTGCTTGACCACGTTGGTTTATATAGCACATTAACGTCATGTAATAAATATCTTATTTGATGCCATAATGCACCTTTAACCCACCTCATCTTGTCATTGTGGTCATTGTGGTCATTAGAGCGGCAGCAGAATTGGTCAATCTGGCCTTGATTACAGCAATACTTCCAATCATAAAGGTCGCCAGGCCGAGGACAATCAAACGAGTCTTTCCCTCCAACCGATGGACATTCAGATGCATTTACTGGAAACCAAGAAATATACAGTGAAACTTGTGTATAGTGGCCACCCATGGGACCAACAAATTGTGGCCAGAATACGCAGGTGGCCATTATATAGAGGTTTAGCGTACACGTACGTGCAGGAATATCCAAACATCATAAAACATACCACAGTGCATGTCTGTAGATGAAAAACAGCTAAAAGTGAAGTGTATGAAAGGTTTCTTCATTAAAAAGTTGAATTTTTTAAAGTTTTTAATATTTTGTTTTAGCTCCTCATAAAATTTTCCAGAGTAGCTTGATTTATTGAGGCAATTTACTGTGTGGCCAGATTATCCAGGTCCAACAAAAAAAAAGCTTTTATAGCGCCATGGTCCAACTGCCATATGATTGTACACACACAAATCCTAGTGCCCTGGCCACTGGCCGCGTTGGACAGGGGCCCTAATATCAAGGTTCCACCTCCATATGTTTGTGTACAAACTGGTTTGGGACCGAACAAATGTGGCCACTTTAGACAGGTGGCCTCTTTATAGAGGTGGCCCCAAGAGCAGGTTTCACTGTACCCGGTATTGCGGTCTATATTGAAGGGTATTACATCATTTGTAATAAGCCATAATTTTACTTCGCGTTGACACAAAAATAACTTACTCAAAGTGGTGTCAATAGCAATGATAACAAACACCACATGAATTTATTTCTGTCTATATACACACAATAGACCGTATCGAATAGCCGCCATTTCGTGGGGCACCTTTTGTTATACTTAAACCGTTCAACAATGGAGCACAACATGTGCAACCATACATGTCCTCGAGGTACAAAGAAACTGCCCCACGAAATGGCGGCTATATTCGATACGTCTATAGGCAGAGGATTCTGTGCCTTCTGATTAGTGCATTGTAAATGAATATTCATACTCTCTTTACAGCGCCCTCAAGGAGTTGTTTAAATTAGGGAATAAAATAACGAAAATGAGAGGCTTTGGCGAGTTGGACTATCAAGCAGAAGGACCCGAGTTCAATTCTCGTTGTGGTTATACCATTAACCTTGTCAGTAACTGAGGAAACTCTTTGAAACATTTCTGAACTGCAGTTGGGTTTGAAGAACGTGCATTAGTAAATATATCATCCACCAATCAAAAAACAAGAGGTGCTATGTCGTTTGGAAATTAACAAAAATCGCGGGAGGTTGTCACCGTGCGTCATGCATACACGAATATATTAAACACTTTGTGGATTTATTGTCACGTTATTTACATATGAAAACATGCCCCTGTCATGGCCGCCAGTACAAAGCATCTATTGGCAAAATAGAGACAGTGTTTAGGGGGAGGGAAGTTAATTCTTTTGGCGATTTTTTGTCAGAAAGTTGCCAAAACAGTCGAATTGAATGTACATTAACCCCAACACACCATGTACATGTACAGTGATCTACATGTTATTGTACATGGTTCAGTCTATACATATATATCGTTCACGTTCAGTCAAAATTCCAAAAACAAACCATTCTATAAAACGAACTTACCAACTGAGAGCAAAAACGAGAAAACAGTGACAAAAGGTAGACTAAAACGGGCTATGTTGGACATCTTGTATGGGTTTGAAGTTGAAAATGAGACAGCTTTTACCTGGCAATAACCCGAAACTCGCAACAAATTACGTTATATGTCACAAAAATAACATATCGCGAGTTAGTGACGTATGTTTCGAACTTTGGTTCTCTTTCATTTTGTCAAAGCCAAGTTTTATTTGCGAATGTTGACATAACGATTGCGTTCTCACGTTTCTACGAGTAATACTGATAAAAACACAGCTATTGGCAAGTGAACGGAAACTACCGTTATATCTCAGGTAGTACATAATTATTATGCCCAAGATTGTGTTAAAAGTGCCTCCGAAACTGTGGGGCGCAAACAAATTTATGGCGACATGTTGCAAATGACATACCAAACAAACTGAGTAAACTAATACAAAAGCCACTGGTGTCCCGGGTTCACTTTCTGCTCGTAGCCATGCAGCCATAGACTGATTTCCAGTTAATTTTCGTATGTGGAATATGAGGTCTTAGAACCAGTCGAAGCTGGTCATGGCAAGAAGCCACAGGGGAAAAATCATAGAGTTATATATTAGAAAACTGGAGTATGCACTGGCTATTCAAGTCACGTTTGTGGACTGTGCCGATGTGGGCGGCGCCATGTTTGCTTAACGCTATGGGTGCTCGGTGGACAAAAGCGTCCATATCTGCACATCGTGTATTAGGAGTGCGAAGTCTAGTTTTCTATATATAACTCGTACCCCCCCCCCCCCCCCCCCCCCCCCCCCACCCCCCCCCCCCCCCCCCCCCCCCCCCCCCCCCCCCCCCCCCCCACGCGACCCCCCACCCACGCGACGTGAGTACGAAGAAAAACATTTATTTATGACACAAAATAGGAGGTAATAGGGCTGAAAATACATTTTGCTGAATCAGTAGATGTCTGTGGGCATTGACGAAGTTTATTTGGGTACTTTAGGGCAACTATTTGTGCGTGGCGCCGGCTTTATTTTTCATCCCGAGTCAAACGATAACGGCGTTTATAAAGCTCAACCCGTACAACCTTTAACCACGTGTTCCCAGAATTCAAAGCGAGACCCTGTGTCGTTCGTTTTGCATCTTCTGGGGGCTTCCCTCGGTACGGTGTAAACCCCGTGTTACACGAGGTATAAGCATCTCGAACGCCCCCACAGAAGCCACTGGTGTCCCGGGTTATTAATTAGGTTTGCAGTCTTTGACCTGTGGGTACCGGTAAGAAAATTTGCAGACAACCACTACGGCGGTAGGTCCTGTCGTTTTTAGACTTATTTCAAGTCTGACTTCGTGTATGTACCAGTTATGCACATATATGGTATAGGCTACTTCCCATAATTGGTGAAGTAAAGAATGCGATCTCAGACTTAAAACAAGTCTTAAAACGACAGGACCTACCCCCCGTATTGGATGTCTGGAAATTTTCTGACCGGTACCCCCTGCTTGACCACGTTAATAAAAATCTTATTTGATGCCATCATGCACCTTTAACCCACCTTAATTCGTCATTGTAGTCATCAAAGTCGCAGCAGTATTGGTCAATCTGGGCCCATGTGCATAAAAGGCTACTAGTTTAGCTGCCAACTAGTGCTTAGTAAGATTATAAATTCCCTAGTTTATACCTACGGAGTTGGCAACTAATTTGTGTTGCATAAAACCTCACTAGGCACATTGCTTACTATAGTTGCATACTAGGACAATTTGGTTTGTAACTGATTTGGGTGCTATGGCCTTGGAGAGGAGGTGATTATGTCAGATACAATAGGCTTGTAGACAAGTTTATTGTGTTTGAGCTTCGAACCACATTCCAACTGAGCATAACTCATTTCTAAGGGTCTTTGTAACATTGCATTACTGCCCAGTACTTATACAAGTAATCCGTCATTGTGAAGCAAAGCTTAGGCACAAAGTTGTTTAGCTCCATGATTCTACGAGCCATGTTGTCCAAAGGCAGACTGATTAGTTGTCATCTAGTGACTTAGAGGTACCCCAGATCAACTCTAACTTTTGCCAGAATTTTAGAATGTTACTATATCTAGTTGGGTTTTATGCATCACAATTAGTAATCAACTAGGCTTAGTAAGCAACTTAAGTCCATTTTAGTTGCCAACTCATCCTGAGATCTCAGGGAATTTCCACTCTGCAAAGCGAAGTAACAATACCCTGAGGAAAAACACGCAAATCTGTAGAGTGAGCCGGCTGTTGTCTTGAGCCAACTCACGCCCCAGTCATTTTGATGTAATTAAATGAAATTAGTCATGTTTTGGTCAAAATTCCAAATATCTATATTTTCTAGAAATTTGTTTGAGTTTTTGTTCTTTGTCACGTTAATCATATCGATAATTCCTGCAACATTTGTGTTTACTACGCATTTTTTTAACAAAATTAATCAGAGGGATGCGGAACGAGTAACTTAGTGTCCTGTTCAATAGAAATAGCGACCAATCGGCGAGCGCGTTAGATCGGACATGGACCGTCTTTACAAACTGCGCGCACGTGTGGCACTGGTAACAAGGTCGATCGTGGAAACACCGAACGCCACATATAACAAGCCTCATGATTGGTCTAGAGAGGCGACAAGATTTCTGTCGCTAGTCCCACCGCCAAATGGGGCCTTTTTCAACAGGGCCACTGTACGCTAGGAGTGAGGGAGTGCGTTAAAGGGGCACTGTTGCAAGAGGATGTTGCCAACTAGGCCTAGTAGCCTTTTATGCACATGGGCCCTGGCCTCGATTACAGCAAAAAAATCAAAGAATATATGGCCTCGTGAATCGAACACTACCGGTACCTTTATCTGTTGATACTACCCAAAACATAACGAGAACTGGTGCGATCTTCTAAATCCAAGTGTGACATTTTGAAAATTTCGCTCAAAATGTAATTTGAATCAATAAAGTCCAGGTTCTAAAGCTGCATGGGTAAAATCAGCAACTACTTTTTCCGGAAAGAAACTCCATCGCGACTTGAAACAATTACTGGTCAGGCCTAAATATGCCTACTGGAACACTTAAAGTCTTATACTTCGAGTGCTCCGGTATTTAGGCCTGACCAGTAACCGTTTCCAGTCCGTCCCGATGAAGATGTCCGGGTCAAAACGTTGACTCAACCATTCGCTATCTACGTGTGTATATGTTGCGTTATAATAAGCTTAATTAATTTAACCATTTGTGAAAGACATATCGAGTTGGTTGTATATTCTATTGACACGTGGAACACATAATTCTTTATTTTAAATGGACTCAAACGTATAGAGTAATTTTGAAATAACAATTGTAGAACATAGTTGCATTTATACATATACTAAAACGCAAAAAAACTTACCACTTAAATGTAATAAAATTCTAGTTCAAAATAAAACAAACCAACAATTGCTAATTAAAACATTGGCATTTTATTGATCGAGGTCTGTCATTTGCAGAGTTGTGGAGGGTTTCTCTGTCCACCAGGGCCGATATCGTCTGGTGTGAACAGATAAGACGACGTGCCACCCCACCTCACGGTAGCTCAGTCCGCCGTGCAGCATGCCCAGCGCACGCTGCCGTTGATCCCCGACAATCGTGGCATGTTGCTTGAAATGCCCATTTTGCACTGGCCTTTTTAAAGCCAACACCAAGAGCAGCTCATTACAATCATCCCATACCCCTTGGCTAATCAACGACAGGCAAAACAGCTGTGCCATGAAGTGACCATTGAAGGTTCAAGTGACCTTCAAACACTGTTTGGTCCGACAGTGAGGACACTATTGTCCACAAATAAGTTCACACATTACTACACGCAGTGTTATTGTTGCTATTTAAATGTTTAAAAGGTGGCAAGTTTCTTTTGCGTTTCAGTATATATAATAAGAAAAGAAAAAAATAACGAAAAGAAACTAATCGACTTCTTATAAGCAGTCTGCGTGGCGTATGCGCAAGAGATTGGACAAACTGCCGATTGGTAGCAGCAGACTCGTAAAGTCTGGAAGCATCTTACAACGCTTTGTCGTTTCGAAGAAAAGGTTGGTTCTTTTCACTTGGAGTAAAGGCTATTAAACGTTACCAATAAAACTTACATCATGTATGAAACATTTCATTGAAACAAACCGTCTGAATAAGGTTAATCAATATTTTACAAGCTTTTCCATTCAAGTGTGGAATGACGTACAATCATTTTGATAATCGATCATTTTTGCTGCACTTCCACAAAACACAAGTCGTTAACTACTATATCATCGCCGCTGGCGTCAATGGATCCGATGTACAATTTGTACGTTTTGCCGCCAAACTCAAGCGTGTTCGAGGTGGTGTAAGGTAGCATCGAGAGTTTAAAATCTGAAAAGAAAAAGGCAAAATGCAAGTTGAACATATATGCATTTAGCATAGTTTATTTTTCGCAGCTTACGTCAACCGTAGTTTCTTTTACTTTTAATTAGCAACTAACGTTCTGCGCAAGTACAGGACTCAAAGTGCGTTCTATTTTCCCCACATTTAATTAATGGCACTTGATTTGTTATAGCAAGTATTGCGACAGCAGAAAACGAAACGACTTACCGTCTTTGGTTTCATCAAGGACGGTCGGGATACGAGTCATATATACGAGTTGTATCACCAGTTTTTCTTCAGTGGGATAGTAATCAACAAAAGCATCTATCAAAATAAAAAAAAATAAAAAAGTGAAATTAACACCCGTTTCATTGTGGTGCACCAAAGTTGCACTGAACTAAATTGTCCCAGAATTTAGAATTCAGTCCGACGGAAGAGCTATTTGGTTTAAGACGTCGATCTTTAGTGTGCGCACGGCTCGCATTAAGACATTTAAATTGCGTCTCCCAAATCGATTGTATAAAATGTTATCCGATGATTGGAAAATGTGCCAGACTACTAAGCTCGGAGTATCGTTCAACGGCCTAGTCTGGTACCATTTTGATCAACGGCTCACTGTTGAAACATTGATTAAGGGGACACGATCGATTAGGCTTTCATGTGTGGGACAGAATGGCGTCGTTCACGAGTATTGTGTGTATACATGAACTCTATACTGAAAGTAGTGACGTCACGCTTTGTTTACATGCTCGGTTTTTAAGAAGGCTCAGTGGATTTCCCCGAACATGGCTCCTGTACGAAATTGCATACAATGTGAAAATATGACGTCATACATTGAACTTACACATTGATTGGCCAAGGACACTGAAAGTAAAGTAACAGAAGTTGCTCGTACAAACATGCTCTTCCTTCGGACAAACTGCGGGGAAAACAAAAGGTCATTTTCAGTGCATGTGCGAATTCTTGAATTTACACAGGAATCCATTAAAAGACATGTGCAAAATAGCCAAGTTTTATACTGCGCGTTCTGTCTGGCGACATGTTTTACAAGTATCAGAGACTACTTAAATCAAGATGCATAGGCGGACAGCGCCTCTGGCAGCCAAGCCACAAACACTGCAGAGAATTATCTTTACGGAGAAATGCTCTGGGAACTTAAATTTGCATAGGCGGCCCCGACCGGGGGAGGGGGCAGTCACTCTGCGTCATGTACGATACGATTAGGCACTTTGTGTATCTATAATCGCATTTACATGAGAATGCCTGCCCTCGTCATTGCCGTCAGTGCAAAGGGTCCGTAAATCCCAAGGCGTTTTTACCATGCAGTTTGCGAGTCAATGGTTCAAATTTTATACAATAGGTCTTTAGCAAGAAAGCAATTCTGTAATTCAGAGAAGGTTTAAGAACGAATCAAATTTTAACCTTTGTCTCCAGCCGTTTTCTTGTTCTCGAGAAGTCGCTCCAACAGGGTTTCCATCAAAGCAGTTTCCTCTCGACGCTAGAAAGAAAAGAATATAAAATAAACATTCCAGTAGAGTTTCCCCCAAAAAATATTGTCCGAGAAGGTATTTCCAATATTTCCAATAGCTCTTACCAAAAACAATTTAAACCTCAAGTTGCTTCTTGCAACTAGTTTGATTTTCCCAAATGGGAAATTCAAATTCTCAGGTTGGCGTATACTTTCGAATCTATAGGCCTATGTACTGGCCATGGTTCGAATCCTGCTCGGATCAGAATGTCGATTGGTTTTTCAGTGGGGGTTTGCCCTATATTACATGTAGGGTTTTTACCAAAATTCAGTACTTTTTCTCTTCATAATACAGAAATCTTTATATAGCACGCAATATTATGTACGTGGTTCTTATACCTCTGGCGATCCGAACACGGGCCCATTGTCGTCTTCCGCTCGGCACACTAAGCCAAACAACGCGCAGATTACCAACAGACGAAGCATTTTACACACAGTTCTCTCAAGACGGTTTAACAAGAAACACTCAAGTAGCACGATTGCACGAAACGCTGACAATGAGCGAACCGTTGTCGAATTGACTTTATATAGGATTGAAAGGCATGGCAGACATTTGTATGCAAAGGTGTTGCAATGTCAGGCATCCGGACTTAGGCGTGTCACAGCTGGAAGATATTTTTGGCATTTGTCTTAATTGTTGGGTGTCAATCTTTAGTGGGCCATGAATCTTGGGGATAAATTCTTTTGCTAAGTAGGTCAGTTTTGCTATTGTGCGATTTATATTGTTAATACTTACTAGGAATGCTTGGGCGTGCATGAGTGCACTGTGTCGCCAGATAGTCCAGTTCTACTATTGTGAAATTTGTCCCTTTTTATTAAATCGTTCAGGCAAAAACAGCACGATCAACAACAAAGTTAATTTGGACGTCTTAAAATACGCCAAACAATTGCTAAGAATGTTGGAAATACGCGAGTCCGTTGTAGAACCCCGCAGCTGTGAAATTAGTTTTTATTGGCCGACTGCCAGTACTAAAAGGAGCAGGCTTTACTATACCTCCACACGCTCTTCCCTTTTGTTAACGCACCAACACCCCCTAAAAACTGAAAGGAATTCCTTGGAAATTTCTTGGATGTTTGAAACACAATGGGGGAACAATGGTAGAGGAGCGAGTCTCTCTGCTACATATCGCACTATGAGAAACTAACAATGGAAATTGGGCACACACCATTGTTAATAACAATGGTTTGTGCCCAATTTCCATTGTTAGTTGCTCATAGTGTCGTGGTGCATTTGTCTTGGCAACATGCACACAAAGAGCGACTTTTCACTTTAGGAAGGACACCTGGCCGGCAGTAAGATTAATTTTGATTAGCCGAAATATGGCACTAACAGGGTTGGTAGATATTATTGAGCCAATGGGAATCGCCGATATAAAACGATGTGGCACGGTGTAAGAAAACTTTCTCTCAAAGCGGTCGGATTGGCGTATAGTGTTCCTTTTTGTGTCTTTCACTTCTGGCGTCCTAGCTGCCGATTTCACGAATTCTTGTGCACTGCGTAAGCCAGCTTGCGCAACATTCCTATGGGGCTTATGCCATTTTAAAACATTGCGCAAGCTACGCAGGCTCGATTCAGGGGCGTGTATGTGTATTGGGTTTGCAGTCCCTACTTGACCGCGTGGGTTTCTCCCAGGATATTTCCTTGGGGTTTTCGTCCCACTTCTAAAACTGAAACTCCTTCTTCATCATCTTAGTTAATAACAAAGTTAAAACTAATACCATATAAATGTGCTTCTTCTTTCTTTCGTATGATCCCCTAAGGGGATCTGGTTGCTGAGATTAGCCGACTTAAGTCGTTGCCCTGTAGCCACCTTAGGAGGTTCTTCAGCATGGCCACGGAGTACTATGGAACAGGAAGAAATTCTCAGTTTTAGATGTGGGAGGAAAGCCCCACACACCACCGTGTATGGGGAAAACCCACGGAATCAGGCAGGGACTGAGAACCCAATCCACATACTGACCCGGACGGGATTCGAACCTGGACGGGATTCGAACCAGGGCCACATTGGTGGAAGGCGAGGAAAGAGCCGCTACGCCAACCTGACTCCCCATATAAATGTGCCAAAATGTTGCTTGGTAATACTACTTTTAAAGCGAGCGAGAGGCCCGACTCTGACAATTCTAGATGAAATGTGGGTTCAAGGGAAGGGTAGAATGGTTAAAACGTCTGCCTAGTATGCAGGAGATCGTGGGTTCGAGTCCCGCCCGAGCACGCTATGAAGTGTCGGCGTGTCCTCGGTAAACGCACTTAGTAATGCATATCGCGTCGTGAATGGGAAAAACCCACTTAACAAAAAGTTCGTTTGTCAACTGAAAGTTGCTAGTAGTATGAAAGTGCAATTGTCCTGTTAAAAGTAGGGAAATTATATATTTTATTTCAAATGTACAACAAAGAAACCACTGTATTTTACAAGTTCGCTAAGAAAAAATGTAAACAAATTTTGATTTGGTAGGTTCTTTGTACCCTTTTCTTAAATTAGTCCAGGTTTTATAGGGGGAGTTCGTGTCCATCTAAAATGTACAAAGTCACCCATGATTTGTACGTACCAAGACCTTTCAAAAAAGTTTGGGCGTCACGCCCAAATCTGTATACATTTTTCTGCAGACCCCCTCGAAGATTTCCGCTTACCTCCCACGGAGAAAAGCTTATTTTTTCAATAAATCGGCCAATACACAACCAATCTTTTTCCGTAACAAAAAAAACCGGAACAATCACATCCCTGTTAAAGGAGACCAGGTCATAGGATGGGGGAAAACAGTTACAAGGCAAGAAGTTCCAAAGAGATGCAGAACGTGGGGAAAATATATTAGAATAGCTCTTTATTCTACATCTCGGCACAACTAGAGTGTATGGGTGACAGGACGCAGATAGTCTGGTTGCACGCACAGACACCCTGACAGGAGGAACCAAGTTGGACAAGCTGGTGGCACAATTTCCATGGAAATATCTGTGGAACAGACTGAGTGTGGCAACTAACCTACAGTGGGAAAGGGGTTGTAATGTCGAACCCAACTCTTCGCCAACCAAATTGATGATACGTTTCTGCAAACGGGATACGCTTTGGCAAACGGGAGCTTCAGCCCATGTGGGAACAGTATTCCATCAGGGGACGTTTAGTTGCTATACAAGTACAGAATGGGCCTGAATGGCCTCAGGATGTAAAAACGTTTGAGCTCGATACAGCCTTGTCCAAGGCCGTCTTCAAGGTTGTTGCTGTACGAGAGAATATTGGGTCTAGCGCATGCAAACTGCACACGGCACCAAAACGAGCCACTGTGCGATAACGACTTCCATAGTAAACCCGTACGGCAACAAACTGGCTGCGTACATACCGCACTAGCTGCGTACGGCCTGGCCTAGCTCGAAAGACAGCCTTGTCGCGTCTGCACTTGCGGGTTTAATGTCTTTCTTTATTTTTTTCGGCCAGTTTTGGCCGAAAATGGGCGGGCTTTGGATATGCGGGTATGCAAGGTATGAATATTTAAAAATTTGTCTTGAGCCAATCAAGAGCTTCATGAGTAGCACGTAATGACGCGGGCATGTATTATGCATGTCGTGGCGTCCTCATGTTCGTCCTCGATGGACGGAAACAACAAATATTCTCGGGTTCGTAGCATTTATTGTGCTTGTCTGTTTACGTATTTGTTTACACTTCTGGGGGCCGGGGACAACGGTCGTATTATGACAGCTTTCCTGAATGATTTGTGGGAGCTCTTAATACTGCCTCGGATGAACAAACTGGGGATCGCAGATCATAGCGTTTTTCAAACATAACCTGCCGTGTGTCGACCAATGAAATTTCAGCTCACGCTGGGGTGGTTTCCCTATACTATTACTGTAATGAGTTTCACTGGCTGAATGCAGAACCATCAAGGCGTTGGGTTTAATATAGACCGACACGTGTACGTACGTGCGTGTGTGCATAGTCGTAGCGCGGCGCGTTGTAGCTTGTAAGCGCTTTGTTCAGTTTTATCTTCAGCGGGCCGTCTAGAAGACAAGCCCAACGCCTTGATCAAGGATAAGCTCGATAGAGACAACCAACTCGCATAGAGGTACTATTGGCGATACCCGAGATGCACTTCTCCCAGCTGGCATTAGTGGAGATGTCAATCCCAAGAAGGTGCAAGTCCGATTCCAGATCCACAGGCCAGGTCGATGGACCCATATGAATGGGAGGGAATGAATCGTCTCTAGAGCGAGTGAGAGAGAGAAGCTTAGAGAAGCATTAGAAGATTATATATATATTGTGGTCCTTGGGGGGCACGGGTTGTGCACAAGTCTATGGAGAAGTTACGGAATTTGGTCCTTGTGGGGTTTGGTCTTTGGGGGGGGGGGGGGTGGTGGTTCTCGGCAGTCCTTCGTTTTCGCACTAAAAACACTAAATTTTTTCAGGAAATCAAAATGTTCATAAATCAAAATTGGGGGTCTCTAGTAACCGCTCTAAGTGAGGGTTTTAACAAAATAGGTAAATAAAGTCGAAAAACCATCGTTTTTAGTTTCCAAAAGTGGTCAATTCCAAAACCTCCCAAGGACCAGTTTCTCAAACCGCAGTCATTTCCCAATCTTAAAGCTATCTCAACGTTTCGATCCGGAGATCTTCATCGTTACGGACTTGAAACAATTACTGGATAGGCCTAAATATGCCCAATGGAACACTCAAAGTCTTATACTTCGAGTGCTCCAGTATTTAGGCCTGACCAGTAACCGTTTCCAGTCTGTCCCGATGAATATCTCCGGGTCGAAACGTTGACTCAACCATTCGATATCTACGTGTGTATATGTTGTGTTACAATAAGCTCGATTAATTTAACCATTTGTGAAAAACATGAGTTGGTTGTATATTTCATTGACACGTGGAACACATAATTCTTTATTTTAAATGGACTCAAACGTATAGAGTTATTTTGAAATAACAATTGTAGAACATAGTTGCATTTATACATATATACTGAAACGCAAAAGAAACTTACCACTCGTTTAAAATGTAATGAAATTGTAGTTCAAAATAAAACAAACCAACAATTGCTAATTGAAACATTGGCATTTTATTGATCGAGGTCTGTCATTTGCAGAGGGTTTCTCTGTCCACCAGGGCCAATATCGGTCTGGCGTGAACAGCCAAGACGACGTGCCACCCCACCTCACGGTAGCTCAGTCCACCGTGCAGCATGCCCAGCGCACGCTGCCGTTGATCCCCGACAATCGTGGCATGTTGCTTGAAATGCTCATTTTGCACTGGCCTTTTTAAAGCCAACACCAAGTCATCACGTGCAGCTCATTACAATCATCCCATACCCCTTGGCTAATCACCGACAGTCAAAACACTATTGTCTACAAAGAAGTTCACACATTACTACACGCAGTGTTATTGTTGCTATTTTATAGGGTTAAAGGTGGCAAGTTTCTTTTGCGTTTCAGTATATATAATAAGAAACAAAATAACGAAAATAAACTAATTGACTTCTTATAAGCAGTCTGCGTGGCGTATGCGCAAGAGATTGGACAAACTGCCGATTGGTGGCAGCAGACTCGTAAAGTCTGGAAGCATCTTACAACGCTTTGTCGTTTCGAAGAAAGGTTGGTTCTTTTCACTTGGAGTAAAGGCTATTAAACGTTACCAATAAAACTTAAATCATGTATGAAACATTTCATTGAAACAAACCGTCTGAATAAGGTTAATCAATATTTTACAAGCTTTTCCATTCAAGTGTGGAATGACGTACAATCATTTTGATAATCGATCATTTTTGCTGCACTTCCACAAAACACAAGTCGTTGACTACCATATCATCACCGCTGGCGTCAATGGATCCGATGTACAATTTGTACGTTTTGCCGCCAAACTCTAGCGTGTTCGAAGTGGTGTAAGGTAGCATCGAGAGTTTAAAATCTGAAAAGAAAAAGGCAAAATGCAAGTCGAACATGTATGCATTTAGCATATAGTTTTTTCGCAGTTTACGTCAACCGTAGTTTCGTTTACTTTTAATTAGCAACCAACGTTCTGCGCAAGTACAGGACGCAAAGTGCGTTCTATTTTCCCCACATTTATGGCACTTGATTTGTTATAGCAAGTATTGCGACAGCAGAAAACGAAACGACTTACCGTCTTTGGTTTCATCAAGGACGGTCGGGATACGAGTCATATCTACGAGTTGTATCACCAGTTTTTCTTCAGTGGGATAGTAATCAACAAAAGCATCTATAAAAATAATTAAAAAGTGAAATTAAGTTAAGGAGAATGGACGAAAAAGTGTAGATTCGTGAAAAGAATGGGCGAGGCGAAGCCGAGCCTATTCTTCACGAATCTACACTTTCGAGGCTATTCTCCGACTTAAACCATTCCACCATCCAGAACAAAGAAACGCGCCAACAAGCCACCCAAAAGAATTACGTAAGCAGTGGGCTTTTTTCCCTTGGATACAATGCACGGCGTTCTGTTTTGGTGTAAGAATAGAATCACTCATGTGAACACGCTGCATTCTGCTGGTGCCTCAGTCATTTCGTTCGTGGTGTGCTGCTAACAACAATTGGGTCTTTCTATAAATTAGGGGTCCAAAAGTGTGACATTTAGTGTCCCCCGTTACACCTGAAATGTGGTATTTTTCGTAAAAAAATCATTAAAATGGCTTTTAAACCATTTTGTATGAATTGTACTGTATACTCACTCTTTGAGATGGAAAGTATTTAAAGAATGTGTCCTGAATTTACAAAAACAAGATGTAAAATGTAACGGGGGACCCCAACACTAGACCCCTAATTTATAGAAAGACCATATCGCCATATGTCTGATGCAGAAGATTTTGACATTTCTGGAGTCATTTTGAAGTTTGGAGACAACAAAAGCGGAATTGTCTCGGGATTTATACAGTGAAACTGCACCTTTTGGAAACAAAACTGTAACGAAACTGTAGATTCGTAAAACAAAAGATTTTACGAAACTACAGTTTTGTTACGAATCTACAGTAAACTGTCGATTCGTGAAAATAATCTATAGTTTGAACAATAGTGTGACGTCACAAGAATGGTTTAACACCCGTTTCATTGTGGTGCACCAGAGTTGCACCGAACTAAATGGTCCCAGAATTTAGTCCGACGGAAGAGCGACTTAGTTTAAGACGTCGATCTTTAGTCTGCGCATGGCTCGCATTAAGAAATTTAAATTGCGTCTCCCAAATCGATTGTATAAAATGTTATCCGATGATTGGAAAATGTGCCAGACTACAACCTCGTCCCCAGGGTGGTCGAGCAACCTCGTTCTGTAGACCATGGGGCCGAGGTTACCAGGCTTTCGATTATCGTTCAACGGCCTAGTCTGGTACCATCTAGATAAACGGCTCATTGTTATAACATTGACTAAGGGGACACGATCGATTAGGCTCTCGTGTGTAGGACAGAATGGCGTCGTTCACGAGTAGTGTGTGTGTATACATGAACTCTACCGAAAGTAGTGACGTCACGCTTTGTTTACATGCTCGGTTTTTAAGAAGGCTCAGTGGATTTTCCCGAACATGGCTCCTGTACGAAACTGCATACAATGTGAAAATATGACGTCATACATTGAACTTACACATCGATTGGCCCAGGACACTGAAAGTAAAGTAACAGAAGTTGCTCGTACAAACATGCTCTTCCTTCGGACAAACTGCGGGGAAAACAAAAGGTCATTTTCAGTGCATGTGCGAATTCTTGAATTTACACCGGAATCCATTAAAAGACATGTGCAAAATAGCCAAGTTTTATACTGCGCGTTCTGTCTGGCGACATCGCGATGTGTTTTACAAGTATCAGAGACTACTTAAATCAAGATGCATAGGCGGACAGCGCCTCTGGCAGCCAAGCCACAAACACTGCAGAGAATTATCTTTACGGAGAAATGCTCTGGGAACTTAAATTTGCATAGGCGGCCCCGACCGGGGGAGGGGGCCCCGACCGGGGGAGGGGGCAGTCACTCTGCGTCATGCACGATACGATTAGGCACTTTGTGTATCTATAATCGCATTTACACGAGAATGCCTGCCCTCGTTATTGCCGTCAGTGCAAAGGGTCCGTAAATCCCAAAGCGTTTTTACCATGCAGTTTGCGAGTCAATGGTTATACAATAGGTCTTTAGCAAGAAAGCAATTCTGTAATTCAGAGAAGGTTTAAGAACGAATCAAGAATTTTAACTTTTGTTTCCAGCCGTTTTCTTGTTCTCGAGAAGTCGCTCCAACAGGGTTTCCATCAAAGCAGTTTCATCTCGACGCTAGAAAGAAAAGAATTAAAAATTCCAGTAGAGTTTCCCCAAAAACAATATTGTCCGAGAAGGTATTTCCAATGGCTCTTACCAAAAACAATTCAAACCTCAAGTCGCTTCTTGCAACGAGTTTGATTTTCCCAAATGGGAAATTCAAATTCTCAGGTTGGCGTAAACTTTCGACTCTATAGGCCTATGTACTGGCCCTGCGCTAGGTTCGAATCTTGCTCGGATCAGAATGTCGATTGGTTTTTCAGTGGGGGTTTGCCCTATATTACATGTAGGGTTTTTACCAAAACTCGGCACTTTTTCTTTTCAGAATACAGAAATCTTTATATAGCACGCAATATTATGCGCGTGGTTCTTATACCTCTGGCGATCCGAACACGGGCCCATTGTCGTCTTCCGCTCGGCACACTAAGCCAAACAACGCGCAGATTACCAACAGACGAAGCATTTTACACACAGTTCTCTCAAGACGGTTTAACAAAAAAAACACTCAAGTAGCACGATTGCACGAAACGCTGACAATGAGCGAACCGTTGTCGAATTGACTTTATATAGGATTGAAAGGCATGGCAGACATTTGTATGCAAAGGTGTTGCAATGTCAGGCATCCGGACTTAGGCGTGTCACAGCTGGAAGATATTTTTGGCATTTGTCTTAATTGTTGGGTGTCAATCTTTAGTGGGCCATGAATCTTGGGGATAAATTATTTTGCTAAGTAGGTCAGTTCTGCTATTGTGCGATTTCTATTGTTAATACTTACTATAGGAATGCTTGGGAGTGCACTGTGTCGCCAGATAGTCCAGTTCTACAATTGCGAAATTTGTCCCTTTTTAATAAATCGTTGAGGCAAAAACAACACGACCAACAACATAGTTAATTTGGAGGTATTAAATGTGCCAAACAATTGCAAAGAATGTTGGAAATACGCGAGTCCGTTGTAGAACTCTGCAGCTGTGAAATTAGTTTGTATTGGCCGACTGCCAGTACTAAAAATGGCGGGCTTTACTATAAACCGCGGTGGACTTAACAATTTGGCAACATGCACACAAAGAGCGACTTTTCACTTTATGAAGGACACCTGGCCGTGTGATTAATTTTGATTGGCCGAAATCCGATACTAACGGGGTTGGTAGATATTATTGAGCCAATAAGAATCGCTGACACGAAACGATGTGGCACGATGTAAGAAAACTTTCTCTCAAAGCGGTCGGATTGGCGTACAGACCCATATGCAGCACGATATGTGGCAGAGGGTATCCCCCTACCATTGTTCCCCCATTGTGTCTAAAACGTCCAAAGATTTCCAAGGAATTCCTTTCAGTTTTTAGGGGGGTGGTGGTGCCTTAACAAAAGGGAAGAGTGTGTTGAGGTATAGGGGCGTTAGGAGGGAGTCCCTTTGCCACATATCGTGCTGGGCATATATCATCCTGAGATATCAGGGAATTTCCACTCTGCAAAGCGACGTAACAATACCCTAAGGAAACACACCCAAATCTGTGGAGTGAGCCGGCTGTTGTCTTGAGCCAACTCACGCCCGAGTCATTTTGATGTAATTTAATCAATTCGGTCATGTTATGCCGAAATGAAACGATTTTTATACTTTCCAGAAATTGTATTGGATTCCGTTCCTTATGACTGTCCCATTCCTACTAAACTTTCAAACGACGATCTTAATTTACTCCGCAGTTTTTCAAATTAATAACAGGGATGCATGCTGACGAATGTAATGGAACGGATTCCCCAGTATGCTTTAAATAGCAGCCAATCGTCGACGCGGACAACGGCCAGCATTACCGAGTACATGTATCACATGCATGCACGGTGTTTACAATCTGCGCGCGTTACATTTGAATGCCTGCAATCATGCTGCAATGCACTGCCAAGCGTCCTGATTGGTCCAGCAGAGGCGACAAGATTTTTGTCGCTAGTCCCACCGCGAAATGGGGCCTTTTTCAACAGGGCCACTGTACGCAGGAGTTAGGGAGTGCGTTAAATGGGCACTGTTGCAAGAGGATGGGCATATAGACCGTATCGAAAAGCCGCCATTTCGTTTGGCAGTTTCTTGAGGACATGCATGAGTACACATTAGAGAGTGAGGACATGCTCAGAGTACACATTAATAATGATCAAGTGCATAACGTTAAATCGTTTAAATGCTTGGGTGTTATTATTGACGAAACCTTAAGTTGGAACCAACATGTCGAATATGCTGTAAAGAAGACAGTTTTCTCGAAATTAGCTATGTTAAAAAGAATTCGCGACTGTGTAACTCAAAAGCACAAGAACACCCTTATGTTAAGTTTAGTCACGCCTAGTTTAGATTATTGTTGCACAGTATGGGTGACCGTTACGCATCTCATAACACTGTCTTGAACAAATGCCTCAAACGTGCAGCCAGAATAATACTGAAATGCGATTTCCTAACGCCATCAGCTGACATGTTTAAAAAGCTCGACTGGCTTGCCTATCCAGAGAGAGTTAAATACAAGAAAGCTATATTTGTCAATTCCTTGGCCCCGCAGTATATGGCAAGTCTATTTACACCTTATATACGTACAAACTCGAGAAACTCGTCAATCTGCCGAAAAGATACTGAAAATTCCCTTTGCACGAAAGGGGTCTTACGCCTCAAGTTTTGCTGTAACAGCCTTAGTGCACACTTTAGAACTATGTCTTCTTTGAGCTCATTCAAATCGGCACTTCGCCAAACATACACATAATATTCACATGATCAACTTCAAGTGAGAAATGCTAATTTACGGAGTCGTATGACTTGGTTGCCATACAATCAAACTTTAATTTTGGAGCCGGAGGGGAATTTTCCCATTTTTTAAATTTGTGTTTCTCTTAAAAAGAGTTTTTGCGGGTTTTTCGCCCTTCCCGTAATTATTTTAAATGTTAGTATCACATGCATGTATAATAAATACTTGCGATGTTGTTCTTCTGTAACCATTAGTTTTTTGATGTTGTAGTTGTTGTACAAATGTATCTTATTCCAGTTTGTTTGTGATTGTGAAGTAGTTCAATTTAGTATATTTTTTCTATGTGTGTTTGCAGGGCCCCAATGGAAACCAGTTTTTGTAAACTGTTTGGGCACACCCTGGGTAAATAAATGGAATAAATAAATAAATGGTTGCACATATTGTGCTTCCATTGTTGAACGGTTTAAGTATTAACAAAAGGTGCCTCACGAAATGGTGGCTATTCGATACGGTCTATAGTCGTTTATTCCTTGCCTTTCACTTTTACTAGCGTCCGGGTTTGATTTAGGGGCGTGTATATGTGGATTGGGTTTACAGTCCCTACTTAACCGCGTGGGTTTCCCCCAGGCGATTGCCTTTGGGTTTTCCTCTCACTTATAAAACTAAAACCCCTTCTTCATCATCTTAGTTAATAACAAAGTTAAAACTAATACCATATAAATGTGCCAAGATGTTTGGTTTATTACTACTTTTAAAGCGAGCGAGATGCCTGACTCTGACAATTCTGGATGAAATGATGGCTCAAGAGAAGGGTCGAGTGGTTAAAACGTCTGCCTAGTATGCAGGAGATCGTGGGTTCGAGTCCCGCCCGAGCACGCTATATGAAGTGTCTGCGTGTCCTCGGTAAAGCTACAGTCACATAGGGCTCCCGGCGAGTCACGGCGAGCCACGGCGTGAGAACCGTGACGAACCGTGGTCGATCGGGGCCACGCCGTCTTGACGCCGTCTTGACACCTTGGCACTCCGTGATAAGCCGTGATGAAACGTGGCGCGCCGTGGGCCAAAAAATTATTTTTAAACATGCTTTAAACTACCGTGACTCGCCGTGAAGCGCCGTGAGGCGCCGTGACACCGTGATGCTCCGGGACGACACCGTCTCGGCGCCGTATTGACGCCGTGGCTCTCCGTGGGTCACCGGGAACACGCCGGCTTCGATGTGACTGAAGCTTAAACGCACTTAGTAGTGGATACCGCGTCGTGAATGGGAAAAACCCACTTAACAAAAAGTTCGTTTGTCAACTGAAAGTTCAAGTGCAATTGTCCTGTTAAAAGTAGGGAAATTATATATTATGTCAAATGTACAACAAAGAAACCACTGTATTTTACAAGTTCGATACAAACAAATCTAGGCCTAAACAAATTTTGATTTCGTAGATTCTTTGCACCCTTTTCGTTTAATGATTTTATTCACGCTTCGTAGGTTTCAAAATAACGTTTTTTCATCCAGTGTCATTCATGGTTATACATTTTCTCGTCAACAGAGAAGTGCTTGTAGTTATTAACAAAAGAAAAGCCAACGCGCGACCGTGGTTGTACTTTACCAAAATAGACCTTGTCTATTAATTTTGATGAATTTTGAGCTAAAACCTTCTCAAACTATGCTAACGAGAAATCGTTTGTATTGTCGATTTTGGCACTTTCGCACAGAAGCTACGTTTGGGACAAATCCATTGAGCCTTCTTTAAAAAATCGTACAAAAAAAGTCATGTAAACAAAATGAAACGTTCACAAACACCAAGCGCTGCAATACCATAATGGTTGCGTTTGTGTTGTTCATTCCCATATAAGTTCAAATCAACCTGCAGTTCGCTCAGTTACAATATTTACGCTCCGTACTGAACATCACTGCTCGGCTTTCTAACTTCGGTTGCAATTGTTCGTTCTTGAACTATCTCAGAATTTCCTTGCTTGAAAATGCTTCGTTTGGTTGCGATCTGCGCTGTGCTCGGCCTGGTATGCGGCGGATTCCCGAAGGAACTCCTTAAGGTGATTTAAGGCTATCGAATTATTATTATTATTAGACTCTAGTCTAAGTGAGAGACAGTCTGAGACACTGTTGTCAGGGGCGGATCCTGCTTAAAGTGGTTAAATATTGCCCCAGATCGCACCACAGAGCATCTATAATCCATCTAGATTGTCATCAGCATTTCATGCTTAAAAATTTCACGCCCCCCCCCCCCTTTTCAAAATCCTGGATCCGCCCCATGGTTGAAGTACTCCTACTAGAGTACTTTTTTGTACTCTTACTCGTACTCGTGAAAATAGGCATTGGACGCTACACCACCGTGAAAATATATTAATAATTGGGCAAGCCGGGAAGGGGTTTTGGAGCGTATCTTAAGTGATCTCTGGGAGAGGTGGTTATCTCATTGAAGTGTTTATCCCTCGGTAGGGCTTGCTAAGCTCACGTGATAGCCAATCCCAATCACTGAGGAACAACTGCACTACCGTGATTCGAGACCACCAGTTGACTTCATAGCTCAATTGGTAGGGCGTCTGCACGTTAAGCGGAAGGTCTGCGGTTTGAATCTCGGTGGAGCCAAGTTGCTTTTCACTGCATCCAGATTTTCAAAACTCATATGAACATTATTTTGTCCACATTTGTATCGAAAAAATAATTGTCAGTACTCGTAATGATGATAGCGTACTTGTACTCGAATTACCTTTCTGGCTGCGTGTTTCACGTGGATAGCGTCTTTTGAACCGACACTTAGTATCCAAATGGCCAGACTAAACGTTTGCTGCTATGTAATGTGACTGGGTACACGCGACAGGTGTGAAGTACCTAGGAGAGAATGGCATAAAGCTACCAGAATATTGGTTTCCAGGCACTGGCGTGCACCACGTAGCCACAACAACATAGTATGGGGACTTTCTAAACTGCACCTCCATGTGAAAGTAACAATTTCGGGGCACCAGCCACAGAGCAAACGTCCCATGCAGAAGAATAATTTTCCTTATAAATTTGTTTTCTTCTTCTTTTTAGCGTCGGGTGGAAACGGCCTTAGCCGGACGCCTGATGGAACGCCTTCTGGACAACAAGAGGTCTGGAGATTTAAGTGAGTCACATCATAGCTCCATGGTCACATCATGCTTAAAGACAGTATACATCATTGGTAATCTCGAAAATCAGAAATGTTCACAGATTTACGCCTAACTTACACAATATAAACATGATGACCGTAGAAAACTTCCCCTGAAATGGTTTTGTGTAAAGTGCTATAGTCTTAGTTTGAGAAATTAGTAAAACAATTAGTTTTCGTCTCATGAGACGAAAATTCAATTCTCCCCAAAACCATTTCGCCCAAGTGCCATTTCGCCCCAAACACTACATCGCCCAAATGCCACTTCGCCCCTAAACACTTTGTGCACAGGCCGTAGTTCAGGGCGAAATGGTTCAGGGCGAAGTGGTTTTGGGGCAAAATGACTGCAAACTCCTTTTTTGACTGTTTTCTCAAACGTAAAACAAAGTACGGTGATGGTTTTTGCTCAGGTTGGTTTTAATCATGCATATCTTCAATCACACAGAGGGATAAAACTATTTGTAACAGTTTACCAATCATGTATACTATCTCTAAATCTTCAATACATCATTTGCAGTGACCCATCATTTTACGAGCCGACAGGAAAAACAATGTTGATAGCATTGATATGACAGACACCACATGATTTTGTTTCCTGTGTATACAATGGTATTATTGTCTACAGACTTGTTTACCATTCGTTCATACACAAATACCTTAAAAATCCATGCATGTTTTTGTGTTGAATAAAATGATAAAAAAAGCACCTTTATTTGACAATTTCTCCCACAAATTACTATTTTACACGGTTACACACGAGAAAACTCATGCGGTGTTTGTTATGCATTACTAACTATAGACCGTATCGAATAGCCGCCATTTCGTGGGGCATTTTCTTTGTTCCTTGAGGATATGCGTGGTTGCACATATTGTGGTTCCATTGTTGAACGGTTTAAGTAACAAAAGGTGCCCCACGAAATGGCGGCTATTTTATACGGTCTATCAACAGCTTTAGTCGCGGGTATCTCTTGTCAGTTAACATTCTGAGTCACGTCAAATGATATAATGGAGCAAAGAGATAAGAACAGAGCCAAAAGAATATCTGTGTTTTTTTTTTCGATAACAAACATATATGTCTCTTTTCTCACAGCTTGCAATGATGAAGACCCATGGTGTGCAGAGAGCGTATGTGTTTTTAAATTCCTACAGCAAAACTTACGTAAGTTATAGTTCCTATATCATCCAAAATTGGTATGAGAGAAAAATCGTAAGGGCCTTATCGAGATTCCAACCCGAGACCCCTGACTCACTTGGCAGATGCTCTACCAGCCGAGCTACATAGCACAGTTAGTATACTTACTCGGGTTTCCCTGTGAGCCCCAACTGTTCTCTCGGTGTTGCATGGGAGCGCAACTGCAAGGGCAAAGTAACAAACGCATCGTACCAGATGTTGCGTTTGTTCCTTTATCACGGATGTGTTTGTATTGTTTTGGGTGGATTTGAACAACAAATAGAAAGTCCAAAAGCCATCTCCATTCACTTTGGACATGCGCAGTATCGCCACCGAACGCCATTTTGGGCTGCCACTGCGCATGCGCAACTCACACAACCAACACCATCGCATAGACTTGTACCCAGTTAGAGTCTACCGGTCAGCTAGCTATGAAGCCTACATATAGGTGTTAAGTATTTCACGAAGTGGAATATGTACATGTCCTTGTCCTTGTGGTCGCAGGATAACTTGCAACCGCAAGATAATAATCCGTGGTACTAGGGCTTTGTTGACTGCGTGCGTTCAAATTTGTCAGGTCAACGGTGATCATCTAACATATATTAAAAATAACAATACATGTATATAGTGTAATCCGAGCAATATTTAGTGAGCCCGCCCTCTTGTGGTTATTCCATTGTTACTGCGGTATGTGTCTAATGTGACGTCACGTAAACGCATTAGAGATACACCGCAGTTTTCGTTCGTTGGATTAGTCTATATAGGTACGAAAGTTGGGGAGGATGCACTTTTAAAGTTCAATTTAATTTGACATTTTTTAAAAGTTGGTTTCGTCATCTACTACGACGGCAATGATCAACTGGAGGTATATGTTCAATCGGGTTCTGGGGACATTTTCCTCCAGGATATGAAACATGGTAAGTTATTCAATATTTCATTTTCTCATAAGAAAAGTACCTAATTAATTGATTTCTGCAATTTTGAGAGAAAAACTCGCAAAGAAAAGCTATTAAACATGTTTTTAGTATAATAACCCCACATAATGAAAGGACAGGCCCTGCATCAATGTACATCATGTACCTAAGTTGAGCATTAGTTTTATATTTTGCATTTTTTACTCTAGTTTTACATGCATCATTGTTTGAAAATAATAAAATTATACATATTTAACCCTCTGACATGCATCGCACATAAAATTACAGAGAGACTCAAAGGGGACACTCCGGAAGCGCTGTACCCTGAGGCTATTTCTCTGCCATTGGTTGCAAACATGCAGCTGTTGTTTACATTGTGTCACTGGGCCAGATGATTGGGCCTCTAAATCAAAAAGAAAATTAGCAACGACATCAGACATCATTTCTCTCTCTTTCTTCTTTTAAGATTTCGACTTCTCACAGCTCCCCTACACATCAAAATCCTTCGAGATCAACGGTGAGACCTACAAAATAATCCTGGGAGACATCGACGACAGCGACGAAACTCTGCACGTGGAGTCTTTGTGTCTTGACAAGCTGTAGAAATTTATAATCTATAGATCGATTAGCGCATTTGTCATCGATTTCGCATTTAGTGGTAATGGCGGGCAAAACATTGGTGTACTGATGTGTATACACGGTGTATTATCTTGCCCAATTTGGTATAACAATTTAAAGAAAAATGAATAAGTTTAAAGATATCACATTCGATTGAGATTTTGATGAAAAGGTCCATAAGTTAAATGGGAATGTAACAAAAAGGATGCCATTTCCCGCCCATGGGAATTTTTCGCAGGTCGAAAAAGATTACCTATTTGGTTTAAATTTTGTTTTGGGCGATCGGCAAACGTGTCACTCTTTTTTAAAGATTCTTTCTTATTGTGAAATTAGCACTGAGCAAAGGCAACGTAATTTTAAGTAATGGATTTGTATTTCGGTTTAGGCCTTCTAATAATTCTTTATATAAAAACTAACAATGAAACATTCAACGAAAATATCGCGGCATAACGCTTCAGTATTGGAACTAACCTTTACTCAAGGCTACATGTCATGTGATTATGTGATTGTATTTCTCTCCTCTAATGCGCAGGCATCTCAACCGATTGAGTAAAGGCCATTCTGGATTTTCATCAAGTATTTAGATGTATTTAGTGTGTTTTCGTGATCATAATCACAAACGCGTTTGTTAATTTGCTATGGGTTTAAACCATAGAGTTAGATATAGCGTGCACTGGCTATTCAAGACACGTATATGTGGACTGTGCCGATGTGGGCGGCGCCATGTTTGCTTAACGCTATGAGTGCAAAGTGGGCAACACCCCTTTGCCCACCGTGCACCCATAGCGTTAAGCCAAAATGGCGGCGTCCATTTCGGCACATCATGTAATGGAGTAAACACTCTAGTTTTCTATATCTAACTCTATGGTTTAAACCAATATCCATCAACCGTCGTGAACTGGTTACCGAGTCTCATATTCCACGTAATACGAACACGAGTATGAGGACTCGTATTTGGCGATGACGACCAAATCCGCGATTATTCAGGCTGGTTTTATGTTCGCGCATGGAATTTGTGGACCGGCAACCAGTCTATTGCAATTTACGAGTCTGCTGCCACCAAGCGGCAGTTTGTGTCCAATCTGTGTGCATCGGAACCGGTGCATCAAAATACCAAAAAACACATAGTATTCTACCTGTTTTACATGTTTATTTTTGTGTACTTACGTTAGTTGATTTGCTGCTCAAAAGTTAAACTATGTAATCATTTAGCGGTGTTTTATTTTAATTGCATTCAATAAATTCAAAGGAGAATGTATTAAACAACACTAAATACACAATTACAAATCGCACTTTAATTCTTTATAATCAGTTGTTAATCTATAACACTTCGACAATGACATCAACTATGCGGTACTGGGATTGCGAAGAATGAGATGTATTTTTAGAAGTGAAAGGCCACCCTCCTCCCCCGAGATATCTCCTGGGGGACACCCGTGGTCAAGTAGGGACTGCAAGCCCAATCCACATAGACGCCACGTATCTAAGTTCAAGACTACCTAGGTATATTAGGTATCAGTAATATTGTGCGGCCACAGTGCGGGAAATAATCCACATTAGGTCGACTTGGTGAGATAAAAGATACCACTCACAGTGCGCTGCATTTTGTTCTTTTAAATAAGTGAATTGCGATATTTACGCACGTCAGAATGTTCTCTAAGCTGGTTGAATGAAAATGAAATAAAAAGCCCCCATGTTGCACCTAAATTTCAAGACAATGGTGCTCAGTGATTTTTGACACTAGGAAAGTAACCAAGGTACCATTGGAAAGCACATACTCTCTGCTCTAAGACGGTATATGGTACTTTTTACGAAAATAATTTTTTTAAATGACTGTTAAGTTGTCCTATAAGTTTAGTGCTGAAGAACTTATGTGACGTCCGACTTATAAATTATTTCCATTTGTATTGCCAAGTATAGTCTAATCAAAACAACTTTTCGAATTTGGATTATCGTTGTTAAAACACTTAGTAGTAAGTGAGCACTATGGCAATAATAGTTTACCGCGCAACATTGCAATGCATTCCGCATTGAAAAAGACCGCTAGCTGTGGGTCCAGAGATCTCATTTGAATTTTTTGAATGCAAACGCTTCATGAATAATAATAATTGTAGCAGCAGGTGGTCGATGGCGACTCGTACGACTGATTGGCATGATGTAGGCGGGACCTACAACGTGTGCATTCTTCTGATTGGATGGTTCACGCCGTACGGTTTTTTACGTACAATCAACCGTCGAAACGAAAGAACGCTATTACGACCACTTGCGAGCAGACGACGACGTCTCGGAAACTAGTCTGGTAACGTACTCCAACCTACATGTTTCGCGATGGTAGGTGCATGGTAATCACGACCACTTGCGAACAGACGGCAGTGTCCAAATCAGGTGCTCGCTTAAGAAAACAACAGCAACATTGATCGGTTATCAAAATGATTGTGTACGTTATTGCACACTTGAATGTAAAATATTGCTTAACCTTATTCAGACGGTTTGTTTCAATGAAATGTTTTATGCATGATGTAAGTTTTATTGGTAACGTTCGACAGCCTTTACTCCAAGTAAAAAGAACTAACCGTTCTTCGAAACAACAAAGCGTTGTACGATGCTTCCAGACTTTACGAGTCTGCTGCCACCAATCGGCGGTTTGTGTCCAATCTCTTCCGAATACAAAACAATGAAATTCGACTGCTTATAAAAACTCCACTAGTTTTTTTTTTTTTTATTTTGTTTCTAATTATATATGTATAAATGCAACAATGTTCCACGACGTGTTATTTCAAAATAACTCTACGTTTTGGATCCATTTAAAATAAAGAATTTCATGTGTTCCACGTGTCAATAAAATATAACGACCAACGCAATATGTCTTACACAAATGGTTAAATTCATTGAGCTTATTATAACACAACATACAGATAGCAAATGGTTGAGTCAACGTTTCGATCCAGAGATCTTCATCGGGACTGACTGAAAACAATTACTGGTCAGGCCTAAATACCGGAACACTCGAAGTATAAGACTTTAAGTGTTCCAATAGGCATATTTAGGCCTGACCAGTATTTGTTTCCACAGTCAGTACCGATGAGAATCTCCAGATCGAAACGTTGACTCGACCATTCGCTATATATATATATATATATATAAGCTCAATAAATTAAACCATTTGTGTATAGTGAAACAATGAAGTATGAACCAGCTACATTCCTTCAATCTGTCTAGTAAGCCAGTATATTTATTTCGATTTTGTTTTTGTTGGGGTTGGTACATTGTGCTACCGAATTAAGCGTAGAAATTACGCACGTCGTTTACGCAGCCTTGAGGGCACGGGGTCAAGTGCTCACTCTAGTTTTCTAAATATAGCTCTATGGTTGTACCTCGGACTGATGTACATGTAGCACTTGGACTTATACATAAAAGTAATTGTTTGCGTAACTTAAACTGGTATAAAAGACCAATTTTGTGCAGCTTTAAAGGTGGCTGAATACTGATTCTCGCAGTTCTGCCGATCTATGCACGGATACACTTCGACCACTAGTCTTCATTCAAGGCTGCCGATGTATGTTAAAATTACAAATCTTTCAGCACGCCAAGTAATCTTCCGCACTGCGATTTAAGGGCCCCGAAAATTGTATTTTTATCGATTAAATACTGCGATGTGCCAAGTTAACATGTAAAGCCGGCCGTACACCTTGCGACGCGTTCCGATGGCGATGTGGTCGGAATTTGGCGTCTGTGTAATCGCAACGGAGTCGGAACGCAAGGTGTACAGCCGGCTTAAGATTGCAGCTAGCCTTGATCAAGGCGTTGGGTTTGTCTTCTAGACGGCCCGCTGAAGATAAAACTGAACAAAGCGCTTACCAGCTACGGAATCTGTTGCACGTATTGGCTCACATGCACGTAAATGTATCAGTACGGTCCTTAGACTGGTTCCCGCTCCACATATTCCACATACAACGACTGAATATGAGGACCGGCTACTGTCGTGTTTAAAATAGCACTTTAAGCATTACGTCATGCATTTATTTTTAGGAGCACATAACGGTTAATTTTCAAAGCGCGCTGCGCGCGATATGGCATGAGTGTACAACGATTTGAAAGGGGTTATTCCACATTTGACCAATACGAATTTAATATATTAACCTTAAAATATTAAATATGCCCATTTTAATATACAAATAACATGTAGGCTAGCATCAAAAAGAAAATTCAAACCTTGTCTGCATCACCCAGTGAGCTCCATATTGTAGTTTTAATCTGCTGTTGCAATCCCGTAACTATATAGCCATTCATACGGTTACCGTAACTATAGCAACTGCGTAGTTTTAAATCCGTGGCATCACCATTAAATACACACGCAGCGGCACGCGTACGTGCACGCGACGTCAATTCAAATTCTCGAAACAATGACGAATTGTACCCGACGATTAACGGTAACGTCCGGACGTGCATTCGGGTAACTTCGGGAACCTTCGGAAAAAGGAGGAATTCCTCCTGTTTCAAAATGGCGGAATTGGCGGCTGCCGGACCTTAAATTCAGTCTAGTCAAATAATTTTTGGTCCGGGTACCAGACTATACGGTCCTAAACCCAACGCCTTGATGGTTCTGCATTCGGCCAGCGAAACTCATTACAGTAATAATGAAACCACCCCAGCGTGAGCTGAAATTTCATTGGTCGACGCACGGGAGGTTATGTTTGAAAAACGCTATGATCTGCGATCCCCAGTTTGTTCATCCGAGGCAGTATTAAGAGCTCCCACAAATCATTCAGGAAAGCTGTCATATTACGACCGTTGTCCCCCAGAAGTGTAATAAAATACGTAAACAGACAAGCACAATAAATGCTACGAACCCGAGAATATTTGTTGTTTTCGTCTATGAAATTGTGTGAATCCGTGAAGAATTTGCATGTATGCTATACAGCGAAAGTGCGCCACCGCGCGGTGAATTGTAGCCAACTGCAAAATAGTCTGGTTACCGAAATATCTTGGTCTGAATCCTGACTTCACGCGCGAGGCTTAATCATAGCCTTGTTCTTTATGTACTTGATGTGTTTTATGGGTGGGGACTCTTTATGCTAATTTTTCAAAGAGCACCGAGACGTAAAAGCTCATTGGTTAACAGTTGTTTTGACAGAACAATACGGTGCCGTTTGAAAAATAGCAGATTTTCCGTACGTAGCCTATACCCAGTTGGTAAGTTCACAAACACGTCATACCTTTACAGAAAATATGTGAGGGATATCTTCTGGTCTTCGTGAAAGTCATCAATTTGCAATTTGTAGGCTGCATAATTAAAACTACCGTTGATTTCCTCAGTTGTAACCCTACGTGTGATGTCGCCATAATCGCATCACTGACAGGCCTACATACTGTACACTACACATGTACGACGTACAAACGTTTATGCTTGCAAACCGGTCAACGCACCATTTGACCCGAGTAGTGAGCTCTGATTGGATGTTATGTTAGATATGAATATTTATAAGCACTCGGGTTTCGCATAAGTATTGCGTCGGATTTCCGACGCAGTTATAAAGAAACATATAACAAATCGGTACAGAAAGAACAAGGCTATGATTAAGCCTCGCGCGTGAAGTCAGGATTCAGACCAAGATATTTCGGTAACCAGACTATTTTGCAGTTGGCTACAATTAACCGCGCGGTAGCGCACTTTCGCTGTATAGCATACATGTAAATTCTTCACGGATTCACACAATTTCATAGCCCTTGGACAAGGCTACCATACATGACGCTCGGCGCGTATGTGTGATCTGGGTGCCAATCATTATTGTATGTCTGAATTGTTTATGCTGAAAATAAAGGCGCGCTTACTGTGCCAAAAGTTGTGCTAAGGTACAGGTAGTCACTGTTTCCCGGCCAAGAAACGGGCATCTTGCTTTAAAGGGCCCTTATTTAGGATTTTTATCAATGAAATCTATGCCTTAAAACCACTTTACTCAGTTAAAGTCATAAAAATCCTATTTGGAGCTTGCTTTGGGGGTTAAAACAAAGGTTTTTAGTTTTTATGCTAATGAAAATATGCATATTCATGACCAAGGTCACGACGTCACAAGAGGGCAAACACAGGAAAATCACATTGATCTGTGCACAAAAGATTCCACTTTTTTCTCAATTTTCTTGAAACTTTTGTAATCCATGGCTGTTTGAGTTTGTTTTACATGTTGCCTGCTGTAAGCCATGACAAAACTGGGGGTAGAAACTGCAGCAATTTGCCACAAGTCCAACTTGAAGTCTTATGTTTTTTCTTAACTTTTCCCTTCTGTCTTCCTTATGTGATGCACTCAAAACAGCGCCCTCTGTCTGTGATTTATTGCAATGAAATCTTCAAAGTTGAAAAATGCCACCTTTTATTGATTTTACATCCAAACGAACAATAGTATGTCTTGCTGAACAAGTAATCCGTCATTATGAAGCAAAGCTTAGGCACAAAGTTGTTTAGGATGTCACAGGCCCTTTAAGGTTCAAGCAGCACAATGAAATTAACCCAAGGCTTTCTAGGTTTACCATTCAACGTGAATTACACACAAGTCTATGGGAAGATGCAAGCCGCCTATCTAGCGGCTACCATTGATCGTGTGTAATGTTAAGCCACAGCCAACGAATTAGATACGAGCTAATGTGAGTTTGTTTGTTTGTTTGTTTGTTTGATTGATTAGCTCCAGTCATGGCAAAATGTTCTTTGCCGACAGAGGGCGGTAAATGGGGTCCTGTCATCGTGTTGGCGGGATTTGCGATTAATATATTCACCACAGGCTTGCCGCGCTGCACGGGTGTACTTTTCTCAAGTTTCCAGCGAGAATTCCAGAGTTCTACTGCGCAGACTGGGGCAATCTCTAGCATCATAAACTCAACCGCATACTTCGGAAGTAAGTAGCACAGGTACGAGACGTTCGGTGGCGTTCCTTTAAACAAGCGAATGTGCACGAACGAATGGCTTACCGAATGTCATACTTTTGCCGTTCGGGTGCTTGGTACAAGCAAGATGCATTTTGGGACAGTTTAGGCCATGTCGTCAAATACAGCAAACTAAAGTGTCAACGTGCTTTATGTATTTGGTCTGTATCGATGGGCGACGCCATTTTGATTGCACCCATAGCGCTATTCCAATATGGCGGCGCCCATATCGGCACAACATACTTGAGAGTTAACTCTCCAGATTTCTACCAGCATTTATTGTCTTAGGCCCATTTTGTTGAAGTTGTGGTTGGTGTGTACCGTGTTACTAATATCTTATGCTGTGGATACAGGTTTCGTGGCGGGAGTACTGTGCAACCGTTTTGGGTGTCGCTTCACCGCCATATTGGGTGGCGTCCTCTACGCGGCTGGCTTGATAGGGGGCGCCCTAACTAGCACCATCCATCAAATGTACGTTGGTAGTTTTGTTGCAGGTAAGCACCAGAAAACCTCATCATTTTAGATCGGCTTATATTTCAGAATGATAATTGAATATGTAGTAACAAAATCCCAAACCCACGGGGAAAAACGTGTGGGTCAAAAACGTTATCTGGTCACACTCCTTTAAATATTTATATTATTTTACAATGTATCCCATGGAGTTCTAGACCCACTGTTGTTACCAAAAATCACACTTGCCGAGTTTTTACGGAAAACCTTGTTCAAATTAATATAATGGTGCCCTATGCGGTTATTCCACAGAAGATTGTATTTTTTTAATAAGCCTATATAAAACATTATTTGGAGACCGTATTGGTGCATTACAAATTAACATGCAATGGTTTTCGTAGTTCATTTGGTTAATGTTCATTTTGTTAATCGATTATTAGGACTCGGCACTGGCATTGCGATAACACCACCAGTTGTAGCTACTGCCATGTATTTCCAGAAAAACCAAACTGTGGCCACTGGGTTAGTACTGTCAGGAATTGGCGTAGGACTGGTCAGTTTTGCTCCGTTCATGCAAATGTTACTGGATACTTATGGATGGAGTGGGACATTACTGATAATCGGGGCTGTCATGGGCAACACGTGTGTAGGAGGAGCAGTTTTGCGCCCTTTGCGACTGCGCAAAATGGCCGCCAATGACGTCATCGCAATCAAAGGCGAGGACGAGGCAATGATGGCATCAGGCGGCGTTGAGACGAACCAAAACGAGACCCCAGTGGTGACAAGAAGGCTGGCCTGGCCATTTCGTCTTTTGAACAGACTTGTTAAATTACTGGAACTGGGTCTGCTTCGTCGCAGCTACCGCTTGTCTGTGTTCTGTTTGGCACGAGTCAATGCTAATGTTTCGTACGGAACGTTTCTCGTGTACGTCATCGGGTGTGCCGCGGAGGCCGGGATTGACCAACAGAGGGCATCCTTCATAATCAGCCTCGTAGGAATCTCTGGTATCCCTGGATATCTCCTATGTGGATTCTTGAACAAAGCCGTGTCGTCAGTCGTCATCATGATGTGCACCCTGCTAGCGTATGGGGGCGCTATTCTCATATCGCTGCTAGCCTTGCACTCCAGGAGTTACATCCTTTTCCTGCTCTCGGCGGCCATGTTGGGAGCTGCAGCCGGCTTCCAACATACAGTGGGACCCACCATCATTTGTGAATTCGTAGGCAGGGACAAATTGGCGTCTGCGTTTGGTATTTACAGCGGGTTTGCAGCTGTAGCAGATCTTCTAGGCCCAATAATTGCAGGTAATAAACCTTTCCACATAAAGACCACGTGTTTACATCCAAAGCAAGGTTGTAGCCGAGTCCATCACAAGTCTATCACAAGTCTGTGGCAAGTCCCGCACAAGTCTGTCACAAGTCCAGTAACAAGAAGCAAAGGATGAACACGCACAAAAAGAATGCCTTTGTTGGAGTTCATAAGATTTAATTTACTGATTGGGAAAGCACCAGACTACTTTGAAAGACTAGAGCTGCTTTCGAGCGCTCGTCCCTATAGGTGTTGGGAACGTTACGTCACACACATGCGTACACACACATTCGGGCGAGCACCATGGAGCACCAGGGATCCCTGGTGCCGCGCTCGAAAGCAGCCAGGGTTGGAACGGGGAATTCATATGACATGTGCGCTGTATAAATGAAATAATTAATTACGTGGGTTCTATTTTTACCGATTGAGGGGTGAACGATTTTAAATTGGTATGTGAGTGGAAACTTCCTTATTCATGGAATTCGTATGTTTAAAATTGCAGGCGCCCTCTACGACGTGAGTGAGAGCTACTTCGTGGTGTTTGCCGTTCTGGCGTGCTTGTCTTTCGTGGGGTTTGCCGTTATGTTAGCGACGCCGTACTTTGGGCGGATTGAGCCCGGTGTGTGTAAAGCTTCGATTGAGCCTAACACGAACTGAAATGCGCGAGGCACAATTTTGTATTGGTCGTGTTCGCGAAAACAATTAACGCATGTCTTTGTTGTTACGTAACGTGTGTGGTGCACCCTGGCTCAGCGGCTCTCACGTATTTTGATGCAGTCAGCCTTGCCACAAGAGTTGTTCATACTCGTAAAACTAACCCATAAATTTGAACCGTATAGTTTAACACGTACCTTAATTGGGTTGTTTTTTTGTTTTTGGAGAACCAAAGACTTAAAGATGGCTGCCTTTCCTGGGCTGCCTTTTTAATCATCTGCTTCGTTCGTTTATTGTCCACCATTTTCGGGAATCACAGTTGATAACGTAGCCATTTTTAGCCCTGAAATTGATGTCAAAAAGACGGACTTTAGGCTCTAAAAATCTATCTCGATGAATTCACCGTGGACAAGTTCAACAACTTTCAGTAATATTATGATGGGGCTTTAGATAAACCACATGGACTCGGGGGATTTCCTCTTCGGAAATTAAATTATTTAAACTGTGACACGGTGACTGCGAATCACGACTTGGACTCAGGGGCAGGTCTTTTTATGTACATGTATAGGTGGGTCTTTTCACAGTAAAGGGGGCATTTTGGCAACACGTACAGACCATATTTTCGAGGAAATACCTTTGTCTGGTCTCAAAATAAAAGAAATAAGTTTCAGTTGTTCTGAAGAGATAACTTAGGCCCAAAAAGGGTTACAAATAGTGTGACAACATGCCTTTCTAAAATCCCTGTGTACAAATTTCCAATATACGCTCGTAACTGGGACGGACACTTGTTACATTTTATTTGTTCACAGGGTTTTTATAGAAAAGCATGATTCATTAAAAAACTTTTAAAAACAGGAACAATTGAATTATGTGACAAAAGAATAATGTTGATAAACTGCCTTGTAAAAAAAATCAGCTACCTATGTATGTACTAATTATACTTCAGAAAACCTGAAAGTCTATGAAAGTTTTTGTGTTGAATGAGTGGTAAATAAATAGTTTCCAAAAGATTTAAAAAGCACCTTCAGTTGAGAACTTGAATTTCTCTCGGTAAGGTACCATTTTACACGCGAAAATCATATGGTGTTTGTTGTTACCATTCTTGTGAGTCCATGGATTTTATATTAGCAACAAAAATTTAGTCTGGTAATTTTGTGTGCATGTGAATAGAAGTACGTCAGTAGTACATCGGTAGCACCATGGAGGAAGTACATCGGACGCTGTTTTTATGCTGTGATTAACAGTCCACAAAGTGCCTAGAGTGTATAATAGTCTGGTTTTCAGACCAAGACATTTCGATAACAGATCACCGCGTGAGGTCGCTAATGATGCCACCAGGCGCCACCGCGCTGGGGTTCAGCTCTAGTAGTACGGACGCCTAAATTTTGCCAGCGACCATCGTAAGACAAGCTCACGCGTGCAGACTTGGACAAGGCTACTGTCATGGTGGTCCCAGCTAACTTGGATGTAATAAACAATTTGTCAAATTTAAACGCATTTACATGGAGTTCAATGGGGTATTTTCAAAGTAAATACCCTGAATATACAGCCTTGCAATACAATCGCATGGCCTGGCCAAACGATCATAGTGCAGGTTGGAACAATGGTCCATTTAGGGTGAGCACCCAACAAACTGTCGTCTTGTAAACAAAATCCATACAGAGCTACCCCTATTTTAACAGCTAAAACTTACCCGATAGTTGTATCTTCATGTCGTTTGTGAAAATTGTTCGCTGTTTGGTGGATTTTTTTTGCGACCTAAACCATGTTTCTAACTTTATATACCCACGTACGTAAAATGGTTGCGCCCGCCCGCCGCGCGTGGACGATGTCGTTTCCACTGGACTGCTGTTTATACTTTGCAATATTAAGTGTATTTTTGTACGACCATAGCCTTGGACAAGGCTATGTATGAAATTGTGTGAATCCGTAAAGAATTTGCCTGTACTATGCAGCGAAAGTGCGCCATCGCGCGGTAAATTGTAGCCAACTGCAAAATAGTCTGGTTACCAGAATATCTTGGTCTGAATCCTGACTTCTCGGGCGAGGCTGTATCATAGCCTTGTTCTTTCTGTATTCGATGTGTTTTATGGGCGGGGACTCTTTATGCAAATTTTTCGAACAGAGCACCGAGACGCGAAAGCTCATTGGTTAACGGTTGTTTTGACAGAACAATACGGTGCCGTTTGAAAAATAGCAGATTTTCCGTACGTATAGCCTATACCCAGTTGGTAAGTTCACAAACACGTCATACCTTTACAGAAATATGTGAGGGATATCTTCTAATCTTCGTGAAAGTCATAAATTTGCAATTTGTAGGCTGCATAATTCAAACTACCGTTGATTTTCTCAGCTGTAACACTACGCGTGATGTCGCCATAATTGCATCAGACAGGCCTACATACTGTACACTATACACAACAGATGGCACACAGGGCACTACGTTTGCCATACGTGTATGGCGTGTGAACCGTTGCAATATTCGATAATGCACAAATATATGTGCGATGTTAAATATATATGTGCGATGTTTGATATATGTGCGATGTTTGATATATATGTGCGATGTTTTTTCATATATGCGATGTTTGATATATATGTGCAATAATTTGACATATATATATGCAATGTTTTTTCATATGTGTGCGATGTTAAAAAATATATGTGCAATAATTTGACATATATATATGCAATGTTAAAAATATATGTGCGATATTTCGACATATATGTTGGATATTTCAATGTGTGGGGTCGCGGTGTTCGTCATATTTGGGTATGATCTTTCATAGATTGGTTCCCGATCCCTATAGATTGGTTCGCTTATTGCGAAAGTGTGGAATATGTGGACGGGAACCAGTCTATTCTCCTGTGTGGAATATGTGGACGGGAACCAGTCTAGATATTTCAATGTACATGCTAGACTGGTTCCCGGTCCACATATTCAACATACAACGACTGAATAATTCAGTCTAGTCAAAACATTGTTGTTGTTGTTGTATATTGTATGGCATCTTCGGCAACTAAGGCCCTTTATGCCATCAACTATACGGTTTTAGCTTTAACTATACTATATTATCAACTTGAGATTACGAAGGAGGAGTTGCAGTTTTAGAAGTGGGAGGAAAACCCCCAGAGAAATGCCCCAAGGGAAAACCCACGCGGTCAAGTAGGGACTGCAAACCCAATCCACATACACGCACCGGATTCGAACCCGGGACCCCAGAGGTGAAAGGCGAGGAAAGAACCCGTACGCCAACCCGACCGCCCCCAAAACATTTTTGGTCCGAGTACCAGACTAGGTAGCACCCAGCTATTAATCACGTGATGTGTATCACGTGATGAGAAACACGTGCGCGATGATAACCGTTTCTCCTTTGTTTATTCAGAGACGTAAAGAGAAAAATGGGTTTTGTTTGTGTATTTTAACTTGAAAATAGCGTCCAAAAATAATATCGACGAGGAAAAAAATTCAATGTAATTTTCAGTTTGGATGTGGAAGCTTTATGAAATTGCTCATGGTAGCCACAGACCTTTGTGGATGTGGAAGCAAAAAGGTTAATTACTGCACTTTTTTAAAGAACCAGATAAATTATTGTGCAAAACATCGGTCTTTTGAGAACGCGAAATTTCAGAATGGTCATGAGAAAAATATGAAAAATTATATGGTATCAACATTTCAACCCCTATTGGAAAAATGGTAGGGGGTGGGGGGTGGTGGGGGGGAGGGGGGTGGTGGGGGGAGGTGGATCTGGACACGCTCCTTTAAAGGATCGAGCGCCAGATCACATTTTTGAGCCACCCATTTTTCCCATGGTAATTGAGATTTTGATATCTTATTGTCTGTCAAATTTTTCTCGTTACCATAAAGAGATTTCACGTTCTCAATCTGTATATATTTTAAGAATATCTCCGGAAATAGACCGATGTTTTGCAAAATAATTTATCTAGCTGGTTCCATAGAACAGTGCAGTAATTCACCTTTTTGCTTCCACATCCAAACTGGGGATTGCATTAAAAAAAATTCCCCGTCGATATTATTTTTGGGAGGTATTGTACGTATGATTGCTAAGTTAAAACAGACAAACAAAACCCTTTTTTACTGAAAACGCTCCTTTAACAGCGAGTCACCCTTGCGGGCCCCATAACCTTTATTTCTGACCTTCATCCGTCGCGTAGCCTATGGTACGTGGTATGGTTTATTCAATTATATCACGCCTAAATAAACAAATGAGAAACGGCTTTCATCGCGCACGTGTTTCTCATCACGTTATACACATCACGTGATTAATAGCTGGGTGTACGCACATATATTATAAGATCATGCCCACATGTCACGTCTCCTGTGTGGAATATGTGGACGGGAACCAGTCTAGAACACCGCCCACATATTAAAGGCTAGACTGGTTCCCGTTCCCTACGAAGTATCCAGACGTAATATATTGGGACGGAAACCAGTCTAATTAAAGGCGACCCCAACTATGGCTGTACATATTGTTATTTTTACGGCTTCCGGAAATGCTCGAAAGCTAGATGGAAAGTTAGGCACAATTTTACACACATATGCCGCGCTTTTTCAATGATTTTGTACCATCGTTAAAGGGAAAAATTCCCAATTTTTTTCCCTTTTAATCAGTGAGAACATCCTCAAGTTTTTTTTATAAGCGCCCCGAAAGATTTGGTCAGGGGAAAACCTCAGCCCAATTACATTTTTTAAAGGATAGATCAAAAAATAGGCACAAATTCTCCACGGTGTATGTTACACGATCGGAAACATTTTGTCTTTATTGGAAACCATGATATACCATTTTTGCACGGGTAATTGCGGGGTTGTCTTTTAACAGAATTTATAAAACGCCAGATGAACGAACAAAAACGCAAAACGCAGAAATCACAACAACGAAGACAATTATCTCTATTTTTGATGGGTGATCATCTTTATTTATTTCCTTCTTGCTCTAAAACTCCCATGTTCTATTACAAAAAGTCAAATTCCCACGTTTTTCTTCTTAAGACGACAAGTGTTCTTAGATTGTAAGGAGATTATCTTAATTATCAGGAAATCATACCAGAAACAATGCTTTTTACAATATTTCTGTGTTGTAATTTAGAAACTGGGATTTAAAAATTACCCCTCGCGAATTTACCCCTGGCACCCCTCGCAAATCATATCCAACTGTACAATGAATAGCGAACTTGGTTTATAAAAACTACAAGTGTGTGCATGTAAGGGGCCCTGATTGGCACCCCTCGCGAATCATAGCCCACTGTACAATGAATAGCGAACTGGGTTTATAAAAACTGTGTGCAAGGGGCACCGATTGGCAACCCTCGCGAATCATAAATTTAATTGGGTTGAGGTTTATCCTGACCAAATCTTTCGGGGCGCTTATAAAATAAACTTGAGGATATTCTTTACAGATTAGAAGAAAACAATTGTGCAATTTTTCCTTTTTACGATGGTACAAAATCATTTAAAAAGCGCAGCATCTATGCCTAACTTTTCATCTAGCTTTCGATCATTTCCGGAAGCCGTGAAAATAGCAGCCCGAAATTCGTGCTAGGTTCCGGCTGGTGAAATATCGCACATATATTTTTAACATCGCATACATATGAAAAAACATTGCATATATATGTCAAATTATTGCACATATATTTTTAACATCGCATACATATGAAAAAAACATTGCATATGTATGTCAAATTATTGCACATATATTTTTAACATCGCATACATATGAAAAAACATTGCATATATATGTCAAATTATTGCACATATATTTTCAACATCGCATACATATGAAAAAACATCGCACATATATATCAAACATCGCACATATATGTCAAACATCGCACATATATGTCAAACATCGCACATATATTTGTGCATTATCGAATAGTGCAACGTTCCACACGCCATATACGTGCCGCGTGCCATAAACGTACTACAACAACAACACTACACATGTACGACGTACAAACGTTTATGCTTGCAAACCGGTCACATGCACCATTTGACCCGAGTAGTGAGCTCTGATTGGATGTTATGTGAGATATGAATATTTATAAGCAATCTGGTTTCGCATAAGTAATTGCGTCGGATTTCGAACGCAGATATAAAGAAACACATAAGAAATCGAATACAGAAAGAACAAGGCTATGATACAGCCTCGCCCGAGAAGTCAGGATTCAGACCAAGATATTTTGGTAACCAGACTATTTGGCAGTTGGCTACAATTCACCGCGCGATGGCGCACTTTCGCTGCATAGTACAGGCAAATTATTCACGGATTCACACAATTTCATACATAGCCTTGGACAAGGCTAGTACGACCACGGCCATCGAACAAGGATACATGTATAATCGTGCAATATGTTGTTGCCAAAAACTACATACTTTTAATACGGCCCTGGCCTGGTTTGTTCAGCATGGCAAGGAGAACTGTCTGGGCTGAATTTAACACAGAGTCCGCCCGTATCCTCGTCGCTTCTTTTTTTGTGATGGTATTCACCACAGGCACTACGCGCTGCACCGGCGTGCTTTTTAGTGCATTTCAAAACGAATTCGCCTCTTCTTCTGCGCAGACTGCGGCCATCTCTAGCGTCATATTGGCTTCTTCATATTATGGAGGTAAGTCTAGAAACCGCCCAAAATGTATAAATTCTAAATGATTTTATTTGCAATGATACAAAATTTGACTTCATGAGTTGACAAGAAAAAAACACGCAAAATGGTAAACAAAGACCTCACATTGCAATGTGAGGTCTTTGTTTACCATTTTGCGTGTTTTTCATTTCTGTCTAAGCATGGTCTTAGAAGGTATTTTTTGTGTTTTTGTGAGAAATTAACATTTGAAGGTGGTTTTTGAAAAAGTGTACGCTAGCACGCATTTTCTTTTTACCATTCATTGCTGCACCTATATGTGAATTTTCTGTAGTCTATAGTATTATTCCAATAATTTGTAAATAACATTTACCAAGAAAAAAACCCCTTTTTTTCGAGAAACGTTAATTATTCTTCGCATAGACTTTGAAAAAAATGGTGGCGCAAAAAGGCAGCTGCAAATCTTTATGAAGTTCGTATCTGCTTTTCAGCTGATCTTATATTTCTAATTGTTCTTTGTATTGGCTAATATTATGTACGGGGTGCACCTTAGTACTTGTGCATTTGTGTTGGTTACGCTGCTCATAACGGTTTAAACACGCAGCTCCATATCAAAGGTTTGCGCCCTAGTTGAACCCTAAAGGGGAGTTCACACTATCGCGGAAAAATCACACTGTTCCATTGGTTTGTACACAAACTGGTTTGCCGCTTGTGCGCGGCCTATCGCGACGCGCAAAACTTTTGAGCTGGGTCAAAGTTCAAATTTGTTGAACTTTGACCGCGTTGCGAAGCTCATGCAAAATGTGAACCCAAACTACTATTCATCCCATCTCACTAAGGCAGTAGGTACGAGCAAACCCAATAACGTACAGAAACGTTGGCATCCGCGGTGGAACGCCGCACTACTCAAGGTAAACGCGGACGGCGGCAGGCGTCCAGCTTGGCCGTGCATGACCCAGCACCACTGAAACCATCGTGAATGGACTTTGGTCCACACGGTCAAACTATATGGTGCGTTCGTTTAACCTCACCGGACTTTTCAAGCCACAAGTCGAACTTGCTCCTATAGATAACCGAAACGTGACGTAAGTTGTCATTAGATGGTTCTGAGCTTTCGGAGTAAATCATTGAAAAAGGACGGTACAGTGAATACGTGGGTTACGTATGTAAACTATGCATTTAGTGGTATTACAATGATATTACAGTCAGATATTATGGTGATTTTACAGTAACATTACAGTGATACTACGGTGATAATACAGTGATATTACAGTACCGTAACTTTGCAGTGATACTACAGCTATTTTACAGTGACACTACAATGGTAATACATGCATAATGATTTTACAGTGATGTTACATGCAGTGATATTGTGATGATGCAGTGATACTGCAGTGTAATATTACACTGATATTTACAGCGATATTAGTGACATTACAGTAATATAATACCATGATCTATTGGTTCCTCTTCAGGCGCTCTATGTGGCGTATTGGGGAATCGTTATGGCCTACGGTTGACCACAATGGCGGGTAGATCAGTGACCACCGTGGCAATGATAGGGGCCTTTCTAACACAATATCTATCAGTGATACCGCACTTATACTATAGTGATAATACCATGATCTATTGGTTCTTCTTCAGGCACTCTAGGTGGCGTATTGGGGAATCGTTATGGCCTACGTTTGACCACAATGGCGGGTGGAGCAGTGACCACCGTGGCAATGATAGGGGCCTTTCTAACACAATATCTATCAGTGATACCACCCTGATATCACACTTATGGGTAATTCCCAAAATTAGGGGTCCAAAAGTGTGACATGCTTTTTAAGATTTCCAAGTGTTTTTAATGATTGAAAGTGGTTTCCCAGTAGAAAATAATTATTTTCATTTGAACAAATGCCACTCAAATTTAATGTTTGTGTGTTGATATGGCACCAAGGTTAATACAAACTCATTCTACAGCCAATTTTCATTGGCGTAGGTAACCCGGGACACCAAACTCCTATTCAATACCATGGAACAAATTATAAGCCTTTATGGTCTTTTGTTTTAAATATTTTTCAGGAATCACAAAACAAAATATTGAAGAAAATGATGCTGCCCCCTATAATCATAGGCCACAGTCCATTACTGAGTGGTGATATTTGAAGCAGAGAGTGTCGTACGTAACTGGGACACCAAACATTTTGGACTCTTAATTTTGGGAATTGCCCTTATACCACAGTGATACCACACTGATATCACACTTATACCATAGTGATAATACCATGATCTATTGGTTCTTCTTCAGGCACTCTAGGTGGCGTATTGGGGAATCGTTATGGCCTACGGTTGACCACAATGGCGGGTGGAGCAGTGACCACCGTGGCAATGAATGGGGCCTTTCTAACACAATATCTACCAGTGATACCACACTGATATCACACTTATACCATAGTGATATTACCATGATCTATTGGTTCTTCTTCAGGCACTCTAGGTGGCGTAATGGGGAATCGTTATGGCCTACGGTTGACCACAATGGCGGCTGGGGCAGTGTCCACCGTAGCGATGATTGGAGCGTCTCTAACACAGAATATCTATCAGATGTATGTCATAAGTGCTTTATCAGGTAAAGACTGTACCAGCGGCCATATCTGGGTGCAGGTTTTCTGATTAAATCCCGTTTTACAATGTCCCAAAATTATAATAAGTTAGACCTATTTTGACTGAAGATGCAAGTGGTTCTAACAAAATTCACTGACAGAGTCGTGACGACACATTGCGGGCGCTGGACCGTAACTATGGTAACTGGTTCACGCTCACGTTTTACACCCGTTGTCAAATAAGTGAGCGCGTCCGCGTGCAAATCCATAGTTCCGACCTGTCAATCAAGCCGATTCCGCCGACCAATCACAACAGAGCTAGCAGACATCACCCACATAGGTCAAAGTGCACGGTCTTACAACAACATCACGCGATGTTCTGCGCCGTACAATTTGTACAGTGTTGTATGCGATGATCCGGGTTAATTTTTGGTTTCAAGGCCGGTCGTTTCGTTGTTCAAAGGTAAGAAAGCACGTATTTCATGATATGACATCCCTGTATTACTGACACTATGAGCAACTAACAATGGAAATTGGGCACACGGTGTGTACTGCCCAATTTCCATTGTTAGATGCTCATATTGTGGCCCTTTACTCGGTGTGTTCTAAGATAACTGTCGACCCTGAAACTTGGGTATACCTTTGAGTTTTCTCCAATGAATCTGTGCTTTTCGTTGAAAGTCATTGCTTTGTGCGTTGTCTGTCGCCATTTTGACGATAGCGTGTGAGCCATAGCAACAATATCCAAGGGGGCGGGGTTAACTGGGCAAAATCGGAACTATGCATTGACGTCACACTCTGCCAGCGAAATGTTTGCTGTTTTCTCGGAACCGTGGTGAGTTACTGAGTTGAGGTTGGTTTTTACTAAACATATGCTCAATCCCACTTGTAGATATTAAAATGCCGTTTTTAACAGTTTTCCAATGTTGTAATATATCTTTAAGGTCTTGCTTCTGGAATGACCTTTACGACAGCGGTGGTCATAGTTGCCCAATACTTCAAGACGTCGTACTCATTAGCAGCGGGTATAATCACAATGGGAGATAGTGTAGGCATGATAGCTTTTGGTCCGCTGTCACAGCTTTTGCTGGACGCATACGGGTGGCGAGGAACCGTACTTGTAACCGCGGCAATGGCCGCTAACGTCGTCCCCGCCGGGGCGGCTTTCCGTCCTGTTAAGTCAAACCAAGTTGATACCGAGACGCCCCCGGATGGCGAGGAGATGGAGTCGACGACTTATGTCGAGCCGAGGAATGGCACACCTCGGCGACTTTCAAGGAAGGTTGACGCCAGACGTCCCTTGCGTGGATTAGTGAAGATTCTCGGCTTAAAATTAATGTGGCAGAGCTACAGATTCTCTCTGTTTTGCGTGGCTGAGTCCGCGATCAGCTTCACTCTAGGATGCTATCTCATTTACATCATCCCTTGGGCGACCACAATGGGAGTATCCAACCAAGACGCTTCTTATCTCCTCGTCGCATTTGGGATCATCAGTATGATAGGGCGCCCTGTATGTGGCATTATCAACAGGAGGATCCCCTCGCAAGCTGTCTACCAAGCGTCAACTCTTGTCACGTGCTCTGGCGTGCTCGTGGCGCAACTCCAAAGCCACACCGGCTTCGTATTGTCTGCCTGTATAGCTGGATTAGCCGTGGGATTCCAACGGACGATCGTTATCGTGGTAATCAGGGAGTACGTTGGTGTCGACAACTTGGGATCAGCGGTAGGATTATTTTTGGCCATCTTGGGAACAGTTAACCTGGTTGGACCAATTTTATCAGGTAATGATTGATAACGTTTTGAAATAAGTGTTGTACATATACTGATTTTGCAGTAATTTTCAACTCTGCTCTTGTCACTATACATGTAATTGATTTTGTTTGTATCAAATTTACAAGATTTACTAATTTGCAATCGCTTTTCGTCAACAGGAGCCCTCTACGACGCTACCGACAGTTTTTCACCCGTCTTCTATCTTCTGTCAGGGAGTAGCCTACTCTCATTTCTCCTCATGATTTTGGCGCCATACCTACAAAGGATTGAGCCTGGCATAATATAAATACGGGTTTAAACAGTGACGTGTGATTCGACTATTGCACCGAAGAACCGAACCGCCAGACCGAGGTTGTGCATGCTGCAGGAACTCACGTCGGTACTGTATCGGTTGCTGCAAACGTACGTATATGGATCCGCGGCGTTTGCATTCGGTCTCCTTTTGAATGCATCCGTACAAATTAGGAGTCGTGTGATTTGGCTGCTATATTAAAATAAATTATCCAACGGCCAGTTTTACTTTAAGGATTTTCCCCACAATTTTTGCCCTTTCCGTATTTGTAGTATTTATGTTGACGATAATCCGTGTATTCTTATGCTGTACAAATCATGTACATGTACATGATAGTAGTATTTCTTTCGAGTTTATGTTTGTATTTACCATTGTAAAGTTATTGAAGTTCAATTGTTATTTTCATTGTACCCATTTCATGAGTGTTTGCAGGGTCCCAATGGAAACTGATTTAACTTAACTGTTCGGGCACACCCTCGGTAAATAAATAGACTTAGATTACTAGGACGTTCTTTCCGTTTGGACACCTTCTCCGGGGAGACTAAAATTCCTTTCACATGGGCCTGTAACCAACGCCAATTACCAACGTATCAATTTAGCCCTTTTTATTAGCCATATCAAGTCTAAAGGTCGCAGGATTTTATCAGTACGTATAACACAATTAATAGTGTAGCATGAGGTATTACGGAATGCACTTGAAATGAAATAGGTCGAATATGGAGATATGTAGATTCAGATATAATGGTGTCCAAAACTCGGATTTCAGTGAAACAATTGGTGCTGTGGTGGCTTTGCTCTGTTTAACATTGTCACGTTTGAAATACAGAACCACAAAACAGATTGTTCAAAGTGCATCTCCAGCTCCGTGTATCTCCAAAATATATTACTACGAACTTTACACGCACCGCATGCAGGCACATTTGTTTTCCCGCAGGTGGTTGAAGCAGATATTGCTTTCGATTGGTCTAACTCCATGCATATTGCATTACAGCATACTTTTATAAACGTTTTGTAGAGAACTTTACCTTAGCATAACCTTCACTCTGTCCTCAATTATTATTGAAAAAGGAAATGTGACTCAAAGCAGACTCGTACTCGTACTCTTGATTGATAGTCCCATGTCTTCACCACTAAACTACCAAGAATAACCCTGGCACGTTAACAAGATAATATGCCGTAGACTACTAGGCGCCTAACAGGCAGCCTCGCGGAAAGATTGTGCTCCGTGTTTCTTAAAACAATAAACTGGTGTTTTTATCATGCTGTGGGGACTATAGTCGCACCCTTTTTTTTTTTTTTAACTCCGTGTTTTTATCTGAGAAACTTTAACATTTGATTATGTAAATTGTAACTCTACAGTATATACATTTTGTATATACATATATGTATGGCTGCCATTGCTGCAATCGAACCACCTACATCTGCACTGCAGTGTACTGCAGTGTATTGTTGCTGTGCGTTGAAGCTTGTGGCTCTCTTTCTTATACACGTATCCAACGAGAGTTTTATACAAAAGCAGCTCACTGTACCTACAATGGTATACAATAGATGTCAGCTACTGGAATTGTACGTACTCCGGGGCTCCCGTGCGACTCCCTGACAGTGTGTGGAATGTTGTCAGAGAACTGGAAATCAACAGAGACTATCCCGCCACATATAGGGGAAAACGTGCAGGCTCCAGGAAACGACGTCAAATTGAAGTGGTTCTTGCGCCATTTACTGATCGTTTTGTGACGTGCAAACGTAATAGTTTGTTAAATATTAGGTGCAGTAACAATTTGATTCATGTCAATACAACTCAGTCACCAAATCATAATGGACTTAAATTTGGTTTGATGAATGCTCAGTCTTGTCGTCAGAAGTTTGCCGAGATTACCCATTATATTGTGGATAATGATTTGGACATTTTGGTTATTACCGAGACTTGGTTGTTTTCTTATGACAGTCATGTCATGGGGAAACTCCAACCGGCTGGATATGACTTACTACACCTAGCAAGAGACCACCGTCAGCCGGGAGGTGGTATTGCGGTCATCCATAAGAAAAGTGTAGTTATATGGAGCTTAAACAAAAGGACATCTTAAGATCGATGGAGTTTATGGATGTGGTGTGTACTTCCAGTAATACCTCAATGAGATTGTTAGCAGTATACCGTCCACCATCATCAGCACAAAATAGAACCCCTTTGTCCGTGTTTTTCGATGAGTTCGCCAACATACTGGATGACTGTATTATTGCGCCGGAGGAGCTATTTATAGTCGGTGATTTCAACTTTCACGTAAATATACCAACCAACAGTGAGGCATCTCGCTTTTTTGAGTTTCTGGACTCCTTTAATTTAGTGCAACACGTGAATGAGCCAACACATGTGAGTAATCGTACCTTAGACTTGATTATTTCGAGATCTTTGGATTTCGTACGCAATCATGTCCGTGTAGAGTATCTGATCACGTTTGCGTTACGTGTGAACTTGCTTTGAATAAACCCGGACGTTTGAAAAGGGAAATTGTTTCTAGAAAGTACAACAGTATCAATGTTGTCAGTTTAAAAGCTGATGTTGCTGACGCCATGGTTGGTGTTTCGAGTTGCTCGGATCTCGACAGTGTTGTTCAGAACTACAACCAAGTTCTTCGGGAACTTATGAATAAACATGCGCCAGTTAAACGCCGTGTCGTCACTCTTCGTCATCGCCCATGTGGTCTTTCGAATGATCACGTTCACGAGAAAAGGAAAAGGAGACAGCTTGAACGAAGGTGGAGATGTATAAAGTCACCCGATGACCGTAAGCGCTTTTGTGATCAGAGACTTAAAGTTACTAAATTGCTGGACGATTCTGCGGCTGATTTTTACTCTAGTTTGGTACTTGAAAATGCATGCAGGAAATCCAAAGGATCTCTTTCACATTATGAACAAGATTTTGAATAGGAAACCCGAGTCGGCTTTTCCTCATTGTGATAGCGACCAAGAACTTGCCAACGATTTTGGAAGATTTTTTGTAGAGAAAGTACACGCCATATCTACACATCTGGACAATATTGCCGAAACTCTTCAGTCACCGGAATGTTCTGCTGAGAGGAGGATGTTCAGCTCCGAGTTTACTCGTTTTGCACCACTAACTTCTGCGGATGTCCGGTTGCTGATGAAAAAAGCTCCAAACAAGTCATGTGAGCTTGATCCACTGCCGATCTGGTTACTCAAGCTCTGCGAGGATCAAGTTGTTGATAGGATCACTGACATAATAAATAGATCACTCGTTTCATCGTGTGTACCTCAAGAGTATAAACTGGCTGTTGTTAAACCACTCTTTAAAAAACACGGACTTCCGTTGGTCAAAGAAAACTACCGTCCAATTTCAAACTTGTCGTATGTTTCCAAGTTGACTGAGCGAGCAGCATTAGCTCAACTAGTGGATCATATGCAAACAAATGATTTGTTCGAGCCGCTTCAGTCGGCATATCGCAACGGACATAGTACAGAAAGTGCCCTTTTAGTGGTGCAGAACGACATACTTATGGCTATATGGACAGACAAGAGGTGGTTATTCTTGTACTTTTGGATATATCTGCTGCATTTGACACAGTGAATCATGAAGTATCCCTGATAACACCACGACGTCGGGCCAACGTTGGGACCATGTGTGCTTCCGCGTTGGCCCAATGTGGGCCAATGACGTTGGGCCAGCGTGATTTTGCTCATCAAGGTTACGATGGGCCAACGTCGGCAAGAGACATCGGCCCAACGTTGAAACAATGTTGGGCCAACGTTAGCCTTATATGCATCATTTAAAGATGACGTCGGGCCAACGTCTGGCCACCCTTAACCCAACAACATGCCAACAATGTGCCCACACTAAACCGACGTAGGAACAACGTGGGGCCAACATGGTACCAACCATTTCCCAACCTTTATACAGGGTAGCTGCCAACATGTTGACTGCCCTGCCCTGCCCTGCCCTGCCCCTGCCCCTGCCCTGCCCTGCCCTGCACCCCCCCCCCCCCCCCCCACCCAACCCCCCTTAACATGGCAAACCATAACAACCAGAAATTGAACATCATATCAGAATATTCCGTCTGTTTACATGTATTTTGAATGTATTCAAAAATGACAAAACACATTGCTATAAACCTTATGTATAACTTATTAAACATTTGTACATTATGTAGAAGGTCATGACGACGGCAGCAGAGCAGAAACTAGAGCACGTTAAAATTATTGAAAAATATAGTCGAACACTGTTAATACAAGGTCCTTGCGACTTTGAAAATCCTTGTCTTAACAGTAATCTTGTATTATCAGTCTTGAAAAAAGCATTGCTTTGTATTATCAGTGTTCGACTGTATACTTTGATAACAATTTATTACAAAGAATAATGTTTGGTATGATGCAAAATCACCGTTGAAATGTTTAGTAACGCAAGTGTTTGGCAACTACTACAGATAACAAAAAGAAGTTTATAATAGTATAAGTTCACAGCACCATTTCAGTTATATTGACCGAGTAAAATGTTCATCAAAAATGGACCAAAAAAATGTAAATACATGTACAATGTACTGCAAGTTATGAAAAGGTTAATTCTATGAATTGTGAGCCTTAAAGTGTGACATTGGTGTTTTTGTTACAACCTGGCCAGGAGTATTAAAGGCCAATTAAATGTATATCATTTGCAGTAACAAAATCATCACAATCATTCACAAAGAATGGCAATTTTAGCAAATCGCCGCACTATGGGCACTGCCATTTTGTCTGATTACTGGGCAAAGAATGACATCTTTGTGCATTTTAATTAATTCCTATGACAATACAGTCAACAAAGTTGTACGCAAAAAGTCATTCTAGCCCAGGCAGTATTTACACAAATGGCGGCGCCCATACCATGTGGCATCGCTGCAATTGTCATTTTTTGTGAAATTCGTATTTGATTTTTAGTGGGTAATATTTTTTGTTATATTGCAAGTTGTACTTGTTATGCACAAGGTTCTTTTTTGGTTATTTAACCTGCACACGGACACCCAGGATTTCGTTGTTCAAACCTATAATAAAAATGTTAGTTTGATGATAAAAACACAAAATTAGGAGGTAAAGTGTCATGAATTTACGTTTACTGTAGGGATGGGATGCGTTTAACCGGTTAACCGAAAGAAAATTAAAAACCGGTTTTTCCGTAAAGTTTAAACGAAACCCAATTTTGAAGAATTTACAATAGTTTTCAGGGGGTTGTTTGTAATGACTTCTTGAAATTGGAATAAGTTTATATACGGTCGTAGTAAAATGTTGACTATGCAAATAAAGTTTCAGCGTTATTTTGGGGGCCTGGGGGATTGTGTGCATTGCAATTTGCAAATGCATCTACATACATGTATAAACAACAGCAACAATCCTTGGTGTCGACCGGACGGTTAACCAACACTTGAAAGAATTACAAACTGGTTTTTGAATTAACCGTAAATTCCCATTCCTAGTTTAGTGTATGAGGTCCCAGAGGGTGTCCGTGCATGGTGATCTTTTCTTATGACATCTTTGAAAAGGTAACATAAATGTCGGCATAGTCGTAAGGTTGGTGACATCGTCACCCTATAGATAGTATTCAAACACGTGCGAATACGCCATTTTGTAAGTCAAATAATTGTGGAAGTGATGTGCGTGCGCGTTGCGTGTGTCTCTGGTGGGCGTAGCGCGGTTTAGTTCACCAATGGGAGCCTTCGTACAGAGCGTTACGCGTGCTATGGACACACGCGGCGCGCGCAGCGCATTGCTTCCGCAGTGGCGCGGCGTTGTTTGACACACGACATGACGTCATGAGAAAGCTATCAATACATGCCTTTACGGTTCCCCCATAATTCACTGAGCGCGGAACATGGCACAGTGCATGATGGGATGCAATTCTAGTACACATCGTCTCTGCGCTCACAGCTTTATTGCACAAGTGAATGAGAATTGACAGTACTCGGTCGCTTCAAACTTGTAAAACGTGACAAATTTGTGTTTTTGACAAATTTTCACTGGTAATATAGACCTCGGATACAAATTCAACCTACTGTATGTCTGTTTTGGGATTATATTGTCGTGAAAAACTGACACGGGTTGTCATAATGTTTATACTCCGATAACGCGATACAATGACAGTGCACAACGCGCCGAGTGTACCGAGAAGATGCCTACGCACTCAACGCGTCTTGCACCGTGCACGGTCATTGTATTCCCATTCACTTGAGCAATAAAGCCGTGAGGGCCGAGGCGATGTGTACTAGAATTGCATACCATCATGCACTGCGCCATCTACCGTGCGCAGTGAATTGTGGGGGAACCGTAAAGTCACGTATTGATGAACAATGGCTTATGAATAGGGTGGCGACATCACGCGGACATGGCGACTATGCCAACATTTACTTACAGATTGAGAATGTGAAATTTAAGAATGGTAAACAGAAAAATATGACAAAATATGGTGTAAAAATCTCATCACCCGAAAGGTAAGTGTGAGGGGTGTGGTACGTCAGAAAAAGTTCTCTGGTCAAGATCCTTTAATCTCGTTCTGCAGCAATCTCAGCTCCTAAGCTCCACTCCTGGCGATTTCTCGCTCGGCCGCTTGATTTATCTTCGCAACATTCTCTACATCGTGTCGCGAGGATGACGGTTTGGTGGGGTTTGAACTTGACAGCTTCTGAAATAGAATTAAGATTTTATTTATAGCATGAAAAAAAGGTATTTTTTTTGTATACATTGAACAAGGACTTGAATGAAATTACCTCCTGAAATAAACAGATCATTCAGTTCTAAGCTGTATTTTTTTCGTATACATTGAATAAAGATTTGAATGAAATTACCTCCTGGAATCAACAGATCATCAAATTCTAAGATATACTTCCGACTTGCACTTCTGTCGCAAATGTTGCATTTCTGAGATAAATAAATAATAAATTACTGCGTAAAGTAATGCACAAAATGACGCAGCGAGCGGTCTGTGCGTAAGTGTGACAACAGAGGGCGCTGCGCACAGCGTGAATGGTTATCTTGTGCACTAACTGAAGGCAATTTTTGAAGGAGAAAATGTGATAGAAAAGCAACATTTGCGACAAAAGTGTAAGTGGGAAGTATATGTATTGGAATTAGATTATCTATTGATTCCAGGAGGTAATAGTTTCTCTAAAACCAACTCGACCGTTGTAGGCCTACCAACTCGATTTGGCAAACGGTCGAGTTGGCAAACGGTCGAGTTGGCAAACGGTCGAGTTGTCACAAGGATTAAGTTGACTATGATTTATGATCATTCCCACTGAAAACAAAAAGTGATGATCAATGAACGCAGGTTCACTGTTGAAAGTGATACACCAGCCGAAATAATGAAATCAAATTTTGACAAACTTACAGAGAATTATTGGGCAATGTTGGAAGACGTGCAGGCAGTCATGTCGAAAACTCATCACACTCGCTCGATCTGGGCCGGTTTCCCGCCGGTTGCCGAACAAAGAATTAGACTGGTTCCCGTCCACATATTCCACATAGGACAATAGCAATAGGATCGGGGCGCGCGTGCATAAAACAAATAGTGTGTGATGGTATCCAGTCTCCTGGACTTGTACCCAGACGTGCTTAACATCTTACGAAAGCAAATGTATACTGGCTCCAGTCCAGGATAGGGCCAACGTCTGTGCGTATCACTCCGCGGGTTTCTTATGGCGTAATCGGGTGATCGGGTAAAATGATATACATCGTATCGGGTCAATCGGAGGTTCAATCCCCTTCCATATATTATTTTTTTCATGTACTTTTCTCTCTTTTTCTGTTTGCAGTTTCCTAGAATCTTCATTTTTAGTAAAAAGAATGAACATTTACCTTTTCTTTGGCCAAATTTCATAAACTGCAACAGTGAATTTGTTTGTACATCGACCGCGATATGATTGCAATTGCCGCCATGGGCCGTTATTTTTTCTACATTACTTTTTTCTACGTTACAATGACGTTGGGCCGATGATCTGCCAACATTATAAATCAAACAGAAATGCCGACCATGGCCCAACGTTGTGCCAACAGTCATGTGCCAACACGAAAAGTTGAGCACGGTGCCGACATGAAACCCACGTTGGCCCAACATCAAATCTCAACCAATTGCCAACTGCGACGTGTGCCGACGTTCCCGACCAACAGCCAACGTTGGCCCGACGTCGTGGTGTTATCAGGGATTGCTGCAGCGGATGTCGGATAGGCTTGGAGTCACAGGCGATGCACTTGCGTGGTTTCGTTCTTACCTTTCTGACAGGCTGCAGCAAGTATGGGTTCATGATTCACTGTCAACACCTCATCTCCTTTCGTGCGGCGTACCTCAGGGGTCCGTATTGGGGCCTGTTCTTTTCACCATTTATACCCTACCTTTAGGTGATTTGGTGAGGAGGCATGGCTTAAGTTATCATTTTTATGCGGATGATACGTAGCTTTTTCTCTCGTTTAAACCTTCAGTGGTTGCAACGTTCAATTGCTTGGAAAGAATTGAGCAGTGTGTTACCGAGATTCAGGAGTGGATGGTACAAAACCGGTTAAAACTTAATGGTAATAAAACCGAATTTTTGTTAATTGGTACCTCAAAACAACGTGCCAAAGTTCAAGAGCCAAGCATCAGAATATCTAATTGCACCATCTTGCCTAAGGAAAGTGCTCGAAATCTTGGAGTCTTTTTTGACTCTTCATTGGGCTATGGTGCAAATATCACGACATTGTGTAAAGCTGCATATTACCAGCTGCACAATATAGGATTGAGTAGAAAATACTTGACAGATGAAGCATCGGCTGCTGCTATACATGCATTTGTAACCTCCCGGTTAGATTCCTGCAATGCCTTGTTGTATGGCCTTCCACAGTGTGCTCTGTCTCGCCTTCAGCGATTACAGAACGCAGCTGCGAGGCTGCTTAGAGCTACAAAGCGTACACAGCATATCACGCCTGTACTTAGGGCACTGCATTGGCTGCCTGTTACTCGCAGGATTCAATACAAGTTGATGGTAATTACGTATAAGGCTTGTCATGGCCTTGGTCCTAAATACACGAGTGACTTGTTAGTGCCTTATATTCCCGCCCGTCCGTTGAGGTCATCATCTGACGCAACCCTTCTCAGAGTTCCTCAGGTGAGGCTAAAATCTGCAGGAGAAAGAGCATTCTGTTGGGTTGCGCCACAGCTGTGGAATAGTTTGCCTAAGACATTACGAGATTTAAATTCTCTGAAAGCTTTTAAGTCACATTTGAAGACGCATCTTTTTCACTTGGAGTTTAGTGATTTTTAATTATAAATGAGCTAGTGTGGTAGTTTTTATTAGTTGAGGGCGCGGGCTCGTCGGTGCGCGCGCGGGGGTCGGATTCGTGCTGCGAGGTGCGCGGCTGCAGGGGCATGGAGATGCGTGTTTCCTGTTTTGTGTTTTGTAGCGCGGGTTTGTTTCTCGCGCGCGCATTGGCGGGCCGTCTGTGCCTCCAATATGGTGATGTGGTTTTTAAAGTACTGTTTACTATTGTATTGCGCCTATATGAACATTTTAATGGATATATGGCGCGTTATAAGTGCTATTATTATGTTATTATTATAAGAAAAACCTTACTAAAAGAGTTACGGTCGATGACCGGTGCGAAGTTGGTTACTGTCTTGTTCGACGTGCGCCTCTAATTGCACGTCAGCTGCACGCAACGTTTAAAAAAATGCCAAGTGATGCCACCAATCTGATTTCAGTTTTGCACCCCATATTCGTAGGAAAAATGCTACTGCGTATTAAACGCCATAAGTATACGCACGCACACCCTGGAAAATGTTCCAAACACGCGCGCGTGTTGCTCGAAATTTGTTCGAAATACGGCACAACAGAAGCGCGTCACAAAAAAAATTTCGCTCAAAACCCTGATGCACGTGACAATTTGTAGGAAGTGACGTCATTTGAACGTGATCAATTGGCAGTCTATAGGTTCTATATGTCTGTGGTCTGTGCCTACGAGCTTAAATGGCCCAAAGTCGTCCTACATGTAATTACAGTCGCGGCAACGTTATTTGAATAGGTATATACTGGCAGTCTATGTATCCTCGGGCTACCATATTTCGCACACATAACCCTTGTCACTGTTTTGATCACAATAGAGCAACCAAAAAGAACCTTTTGGCTCCTTTGTCAGATTCCTTATGTCCAACCCTACCTGGGAGTAAACTTTCAAGAAAGAGCAACGTCGCCGTTAGACTGGTCCCCTGTCCATGTGCACTACGCTGCTCTCGCTATACAAGGACAGGCACACGCCGAGCATTAACCACGGGTGATTGGCCGTTGTATTACCAAGCGTGATTGGTCGTTGTATTAAATATATGCATGATCTATTTTTAGAGTTTGCTCAACAACGAGTGAATTTCGCAATCGTTAATTTTGTCGCTGGGTTTTGCATATCCTATTCAATCTTTGCCATCCCTTATATTTATTTAGTAATTTTGGCAGTGGTGTACTCGTCAACGCCCAGGTTTGTACTGATACATTACTTTTTACTTGAAATGGCGCTGGAATGGCGCTGGATATTTATGCCAAACATGGCGGCGTGTACCTGTCCTCATATACGACGGAGGGGAAGTAAATACGAGGACAGGGAACCAGTCTACGTCGCCGTACGACGCTAGCTTTGTTTTTGCAAACACATGCAAAAGTAGACTTGCCAAAGTTACGTGACGTAAATTCGCTCCCTAGTCACATGTCACACTACGGTGTCCCCGTTGTGTCCATTATCCGAAAGAAGAAGTGCTTTCTAATAACTATGATACAGTACATTACTTAAGGACATAATTGAAAGATTATTTGAGCTTTGGAGATGATTCAGTCATATACAATTAAAGGAGTGTGACCAGATCACTTTTTTTTACCCATAACTCCCCGGGACTTACCTTATGGGTCATGAGATTTTTATATCATAACATCCGTTATATTTTTCTGATTACGAAACTGAAACTCCCGCGCTTCTAGGCCGCATATTTCCGAGGATATCGTCGAAAATCCACCGATTATTTGTAAACTAATTTTCCAGTATCAACGTTTATCCGCTGAAAGCATACTCGATAGTTTTGTTCAATTTTTTACTGGAAATTGCGAATGTTTTCGGGTTTTTGGGACATGGGAGGTGTGTATGGGAGTTACTTGATAATATTGGTAAGTTACATCGAAAACTATTTTCCAGAAACTCTGGTCACGCTCCTTTAAACCGCACGCTTTTTCTGGGACATCTATTACCAAAACCAGCAGTGAAGTTGACTGATGGAGGGCGGAATGGCTCAGGTCGGCTATATTGCCGTTAATTTCATTTTTAAATGAAGCCTTCAGTTTTTTTGTTTTGATCATGTTTTATTATCTGTTTGTATTCTCTCTGTCTGTCTCCCTTATGGAATGAGAAATATAACGAAATTGTAAATTATAAGTAAATTATTATGATTATAAATTTACCAATGTTTGACGAAATAAATAGTTAGAACACTCAAAAAAGAATTTCCTAATTATATAAAGGTCACTTACCTGCCATACAATTTGGATTATATGAGCTAACGGAGAAGAGACTTGAGCTGTAGATTGTTCTCGTGTTGCAATCAGATCCACCCTTGGAAGAATGGTTTCGTCCTTTGTTATGTAAATCTCTTGCGCCTATAGCTGGTTCGCTGCATGCCCTTCACCATTCGTCTGTGTCTTTTGGAAAAGCTTGTATGGCTGTTATCTGCTTATAATTAGGGAGGGTATTGTATTACCTGAAGAGCAAACAACAAAAGGGAGGGACCCAAGTCTCTTCTCCGTTAGCTCATATAATCCAAATTATATGGCAGGTAAATTATATTTCGCTAACTCCGAAGAGACTTGAGCTGTAGATTTTAAAGCATTACTAGACAAAATAAGAAAGGAAATTCTGTTTCTTACTTTAAGGCAGATGAGAGTACTGCTTGTCCATATTTCTTGTCACTTTCAGTTTGTCTGTTGTAGAACACAGCAAACGTCCTTGATGATGACCAGTCTGCTGTTTTGAGGATGGCTTTTGTAGTCATCCCAGCCCGTGCTGCTGCCGAAGTAGAGGCTCCTCTTACGGAATGGGCTTTAAAAAGACTGGTGTCAATGTTAGATTCCAGCATAACTGTTTTTAACCACCTTGCTATTGTGGAGGACACAACTGGATGGAAAGGTTTACCATGTGATATGAATAGTTGAGATGTCTTATTAGCTCCTCTATGAGAGTAGGTTCTATTTAAATATTCCTCTAAAGCTTTGACGACACATAGCTTACGGTTGTCAGGAAACTTAACCAGAGACATCTCATGATGAGTAGGACGTGTTATGGATGCACACTTGGGGAGTGTCGTCAAGTAAAACATATAGTCACCATTAGCTAATCTGATCATGTGACCAATATCTAAGGCTATCAGCAATGAGCAACGTCCCGCCGTAACTAAAGCAATCAGCATAGCTAGCTTTAAAGTCAACTGTTTAAGACTGAGACGTCTGTTATCAGGTAAGGACTTGAAGTAAGTCAACACTTTGCTTACATCCCAAGTAGACTCATACCTTGGTCGTGGTTGTCGGATATTGAAAACTCCTTTAAAAAATCTTGTCATCAGTTGATGTTGACCCACTGGCGAGCCCTCAATGAGATTGTGTGCGGAAGAGATCGCTGATCTGTATACATTTAACGTTCTGTATTGCAGACCTCCATCCATGAGCTCTTGTAAAAAAGCAAGAATGTTAGCTATAGATGCTCGAACCGGATTAATGTGTCGTGTATTACACCAGCTACTCCAACGTTGCCAAGAAGAGTTAAACTGCTTGTGTGTGCTGGTCCTCCATGATGAAAGGATGGTTCTTGATACTCTGTGCGAAATGCCACTTGACGTGAGATTTCGCCTGATAGTCTCCACGCGGCTAGCTGCATTGAATCCGCTAGAGGGTGACTCTGTGAGTTGTGTGGGAGTCTGAGGAGATCTGGTCTCTTGGGCAGAAGCACTGGATGACTTATGGTCAGTTCTACAAGACCCGGGTACCATGGTTGGGTTTTCCAGACCGGAGCTATGAGAATAATTTCGCATTCCTCCTCGATGATTTTCTTGAGACACTTGGATATTAGAGCAAAAGTGGGGAAGGTATTAGTCTAGGCCCTAGACGTTGTTATTGTTTCGTTTTGAACGTCCGTCCCGGAAACCGATCGCCGCGAGACAGTCAATAACAACGTCTAGGGAATCTCGTAGTGACAGCGCCGTGCGCGCGCACCTGTTATGCATAATGTTATGCAGAGCGCACTGTCGTCTGCTTACTATGCATGTATGCACGATGTCTAGTCCCCTGTGTCCTCACATCGTGGCATGACTGCACGGCGAAGCCGCGGGCTGGGAAAATCGTAATGCCCTCGGCAAACTTACGATTTCGACACGGCAATTTAGAGATTTTGTTGTAAATACAATTGTATAGGACATTGCAAATGATAGGTACTGTTCCACAGATAATCGAGACCACAGTTGAACCTATTTGCCAGTTTAAAACCCGCCGGTTCGGGAAAATAATCTTTCAAGCTGTACATTTTTTTGGAATGAAAAAAAAAACCGGGTGAAATTAAAACACTGCTTGTTGCCGTAGCTTGATCGTGTGTTGAACAGTTTATTGGCCTAAATCTCTATGGTTCAGAAATCATCGGAAATAATCTGGAATATTTGACAGATACACATTTCATTTTACCATCCCATAACAGAGAAAATCGCTCACACCATGGAGCTATAATAAATAGCTCCATGCTTGACAAAATCTGGAAGAAAGAAACTCGCAACAAGCAAATACTGCACACCGGGCGACTCGTGCGGGCACAAAAACATAGCATCGACAATTAGAGAGAAACATTTTTTCGTGACATAAATTCCCCTTCCCTCCCAATTGGTTTTCAAAATGTCAACTTAAAACCAGCAATAGCACTGTCATAAGATAAATCCTTAGGCCTATACTATAGGGACTTGGAAATCCGTGACATCAGTCGTGCAGTCGCGACACTGATCACTTCAACTTGGTCAAATCCGTAAACGAAGTTTGCAAGCTTGATAGACTGCTGCGTGAAATTGCACTTTAGTTTCTGTCATTTAATCTGCCAGGCTGATTTATTTTTGGTACAGGCCTATTGGGGCTGGTTTTGTTTGTATTTGTGCCAAATATCACGCAAATCCACCTGTGCAGTGGTGAGATTTTCCGCCCCAAAATATCACCAAAATCACATCACAATTTTTACAGTTGCTGTCTATTTATTTTTATTGACGACTCCGCACGTAAATTTGGCACATTTTAACAAGCATAAAACAGGAACTGCTTGATGAATTTTTGCAACAAAAGTATTTTTGATAGCTGTTGCAACTTGTCTGTTGTGTGAAAATGGTTTTAACTCAAAATATAAATGTTTAAAAATCTATTCCAAGTCGCTACCCAGGCCATTGACTTAGTGTACGGAGTCTCAATTGCCAAACTATGGTATTTTTTTCCGTTGGGCTCTCACTGTGTATCGGGCCGGTATATAATTTTTTTATTTTTTTGAAATTCGTTTTTGTTTTTAGTCGGGCTTAACACTCTATGCAAAATTCAAAACTCGTGCGGTCTAGATGGATTTTTCCCGACGTATATTTTTTTCAGACCGACCGAAGCCTAACCGCCAACGTCGGTCGGCCTGTTACTTCGCCACCCGTCCGTTGCAAAGAGTCTTCGCCTACCCTTGCAACCGCGCGAGCCACCCGTCGAAATCAACAACGCGTACCGGTCAAATCAACCACGCACGGCGCGTACAAAACGACAAGAAACTTTCAAATCAACACGATATAAGCGCCGAACGTACATGTACGGTGCATGTACCAGGCTATTTGCTCTTAAGTGCGCGTGCGTTAAGAAGAATCTACCCGTATCTGCATACAAAACTAACGCATGCGCACAAATTTCCCCCCTGTTTCGGGGGGAGATTTTACGAGTTTCCCTAGACGGTCATTTTGACAAAACGATATGGTGATAGGACTACGAACGAGTCTATCGCGTGATTACGCCCTCTTGCGGCAGTCGGGTATCCAACACATAATGACCGTCTAGGGCCTAGACTAGGAAGGTATATGCTTTCAGACCCGACCAATTTACTGTCAGAGCGTCCACTCGCCATGCAAGTGGGTCTGGCATCCATGACACAAACTTGGGTAGTTGAGTGTTCAGTCTTGTCGCGAATAGGTCCACACTGGGGTGAAATGAGAAGTGACTCAAGATCTGGTTGAAAATTTTGTGATGGAGCTTCCACTCGGAACGGTCGTTGAACATTCTCGAACGGTTGTCTGCCGTCAGGTTCTCGACTCCCGGTAGATGTTCTGGATGGAGAATGAGCTCTCTTTTGAGACACCAGACCCAGATTTTTACTGCTAACCGAGACCGTTGATGCGAGTGTGTGCCTCCTTTGTGGGATATGTATGCCACCGCTGTTGTACTGTCTGTCTGTAGTCGGATGTGCTTGTTGTGGATACTGTTGAGAAGATCTTTGACCCCGTACCAGACTGCCAGGAGTTCCAAGAAGTTGATGTGTTCCTGTTGTTCCAGTAGGGTCCATCGACCCCCTGTCGAAGTCTGACCAAGGCAAGCACCCCAGCCCATTTTCGATGCATCTGTCTGAAGACAAAGTGTTGGTGTTTGGTGGCAGAAATAACTGCGATTCCATGATTGGAGGGACTCTATCCACCAGCTGAGTTCCTCTCTGGACTCTTGTGATAGATGAACTTGAGTTTCGTACGAGTTCTCTTTCTGGAGTGCGATGATCTTGTCCTGCTGTAGACATCGATAAAACAATGGTGCTGGCAGAACTGCTTGAATCGAGGCAGACATGCGACCGATGAGGCTGGCTAACTCTCTGACCGTCAGGTGATTTGTATCTTTCACTTGGTGACATTGAGAAATTATGGCTTGTAATCGCTCTTCCGGTAGTGAAAGTGTCATCATTTGTGAATTGATGATGAAGCCCAGATAAGTTATCTGTTGTGTTGGCTGAAGCTGGGATTTTTTGAAGTTTATTACAAAGCCCAAGTCTTGAAACAGTTGTACTGCTGACTGGATGTTGGTCTTGCATTCCATAAATGTTTTTCCCAAAATAAGTATGTCGTCCAGGTAGAATATGCAACGAATTCCTTTTTCGCGTAGATGTGCTGAGACTGGTTTCAGAACTTTGGTGAACATTCTTGGGGAGCTGGAAAGTCCAAATGGAAGGCAACAGAATTGGTACAGCTTGTTTTTCCAAATGAATCGGAGAAATTTGCGGTGTGGAACGGCTACTGGGACTGAAAAATACGCGTCCTTCAAGTCTATTGCAGCCATGAGGTCGTTCTGAATTAATAAATCTGTCACAACTTTGATGCTTTCCATCTTGAAATGAATGTATTTGATGAAATTGTTCAAGTTGCGAAGGTTTATGACTGGTCGTGAGTCTCCTGTCTGTTTGGGGACCAGGAAAATTGATGAGATGAACTGTCCTTCTACTGGTTTTGTCTGTGACACTGCTCCCTTTTCCATAAGTTTCTGGATCTCTGAAGAAATTAAGAGTTCTTGGTTCTTGTTTTGGGCCTTTGTAAAGGTGAATGTATCAGCTCCAGATGGTAGCCTAATTAAGCTTGCTGTACAGTCTTTAAAATCCATTGATCTTTTGTTATCAGTTCCCAAATATGTACAAAGTTTCGAATTTGTCCTGCTGGACTCGTAGGAACGGGTAAGCAAATTAGTTTTTTTGATTCTTTTCTGTAGTCTGTCGAAAAGAACCACGTGATTTCTGCTTGTAATTATCTGACGAGCCTCGGTAGTTGAAGTAACCGCGAGATGAGCGAGTGAAACGTCGTCGGTTTGTCTTGTAAGCAAAGCGATTGTATGGGGTGTATCTTCTGTCCCCTGGTTTCGAGGTAGAACTGCCTTTTGTAACTTTAGCGGCAACTCTAGAAGCCTTCTCCGTCTCCTCGATGTCCTTGATCATGGTAGAGCCAAATAAATCACTCATTGAAGGTGAATTTCGCTTTAAGTTGTCAAAACCCGAGTCTGGGCTCCTGGATCTGCTAAAGCATCGATGAGATGGAGCAGAGGCATGGCAGATTTCAAAATATGCCCATGGGACGCACGAAGTTTCTCATCCGAGTTCACAAGGGTAGCATTAGCTTGTTTAAACACTTTTTTCACAGCTGGTGGGAGGTCTGGTGGTGCAAAGAATTTTTCCTGTTCCAGGGGCACTGCATGCGGCTCGATTTCCTCTTTGAGGTCATCTATCGAAAGCTTATTTGTTCTAAGCTCACCCCACCAGCCAGTCCACGACTTTAGTGGAAATAGTCGATCCTGCGTCCTTTCGGTGTGGGTTACGAAATATCGAATCAGGTGTATCCGTAGCGATTGATGCATTGTCTGTAATGCTCGGGTCATTTTCTTCGAGCGTAGCCGAGGTATCTTGTGTCTCCATATTCACTGGGGTTTGGCCCGACATTTGAAAATAAGGGGTAGGCATACCCCATGGGTTCATAAAATATGTTGTCGGCATGGCATAAGACATAGATGCGGTTGTTCTTTGCTGCATAGCCTGCAGATTTGCAAAATCACTAGGCCCCGGTGTCGCGTGTAAATTTTACCGCCATGTAAATTCTTCCGGATGACGCAATAGGAATTTCCAGCACGTAGCGGTGAATGTATTTCATTCCGTGCGTGCTCACACTTCCGGATACTCAATACAAACGGCATGTATAGCGCTGTACAAAAACAAAACATGTTCACGTATGTACGTCTGCATAGGCTGTGTGAGCATTACTACCCTTTCGTGTGCATGCGTGCAACCTTTTTTCACCCGTACCCTTTTTCACACGTACCTAGCCTATACCGCAGTCAGTGATTATAAGTTTCGCGCTGAAAAGATTGAGATGCGCCACGTGCAAATATGTATGTGTGTACGTACGTGCATGCTACCGTACAGTAGTGTACACTGTACACGCTGAGCCGGAAGATTCAGCACAGCACGAAGCGGTGCACTTTGGTTATGCAGTGCGCATGACGTTGCATTACGTAGATGACCAAATTTGGTCATCCCGGATAAATTTACATGGCGGTAACATTTACACGCGACACCGGCATGCGGAAATTGTACGGCACAAACCTCGGTTGAGTAGGCATACTTTGTTGACCACTAGTACTGGTCCCTGGAATGTTGGTCATGTTGCCGCTGGAATGTTTTGTTGGAGCGGTGGGCTGTAGTGCCTTGGTCTTGGGCATGGCGACCCTTCGACCATTCCTGAGGTGTGGGATCAGGGCGTGGCGACCCATCAACCCGCTCGATAGTGGGATCAACCCATGGCGAGGTAAGAATCCCCGAGCTCTCCAATCTTTTTCCGCCCACCTCTAGCGGTGCAGAACTATGCTTGTCGAACAGTTCTCGCGTTGCCGTTGTCAAAATATCTTCACCGGAGTCATCTGGGTGTTTGGAAATTGTAGCCGATGGTGCTGCAAATCGAGGCCGTGAACGTGTCGAATCCTTAGGCATGGTGTTTTAGGAACGGACGAAAGTTAAGAGCTAGTAAAAAATACAACCTTATCTGACTGCGCCACTTGGGTCCCTCCTTTTGTTGTTTGCTCTTCAGGTAATACAATACCCTCCCTAATTATAAGCAGATGACAGCCATACAAGCTTTTCCAAAAGACACAGACGAATTTAATTTTCTATTGTATGTCAGAGTTCCTATTTGCATAGGTATGCAGAGGTGTTGAGGTAGTTTAAGGAAGGCGGGAAGGTCACTTGACTGTTTTCGACTACACGCATCGGACAGCCCAATTTTTTCTTCCGCGGAAATGTCTGAATGAAATGTTAAGTTCACTTGATATCCCGAAAGAAGATTCGCTAGGGCTGTTCAACGTACAGCAACAGCAACTTTGATGGGGCTAGTTGATCCGGCAACTGGATAAAGCCATGGTCAACTACTGAATTTTTGCCGTTTTCACGGAACAACACATCGGTACTACCCATGTACCGCGTAAGCTGCGTGGGACAAGAGAAGCGAGCGGAGAAGTGCTAGGCTACATGCACACTGAGTTAAGTACGCAGAACAAAGAAACAGATTAGATAAAAGAAATTTTGTGCTGATTCAATTACGGTAAAATGGAACTAAATATCCAGTATAAAATTTGTTTTACGTCTTGGACGAATATGTTGAAATTCTTAATAAATCGGCAATACACATTGCAGAGAAGAATTAAGCTGATACATGTATATATAATAGGGGATCTCAACATTCCAGATATTCAGCTTTTAAACATGGTTAATGGTGCACTACATGTTTTGGTCACAATTAGTTCGCGATTATGGCGACAAAGAAAGGGCCGAGATAAGCTGTAGTGGTAAGAATTTGGAAAATGACCATGAAAGTTATTCTTTAAAATAACTAATCAAACTTGCCGGTGGGTGCAGAGTTGATGGAGGAACACTAATTGGCAGTGTGAAACATTTTCTTAGAAAACACTTAGAAAAGTTTCAATCAGTCTCATATGTTTTGTACACGAGGTTTTTCCGTTGATGTTTCAAAAAATCATGATACTGGTTACTATGCCACTAATTTTGAGCAGTTTTAGTCCTTTATCGTTTTCTATGTATAACGCAAAGACGAAGCCGGTTGTAGTGATATTTGTTTGGCGTATGGCCCCTGGAGGGAATACATAAACGCTGAGAAATCAACTCCGGCTTTAAACAAGATGGCGGCGCCCAGTAGTCCAGTTACGCACGCAGTTCTGCTAAAACGTTGAAGGTAAACTATAAAGGTATGACAACGGTTTACTTGCATTTTTTGTCTCCATGAAAGCGACTCTTTAAAGATACGGTTGGCATGATTGGATTTCAAGCACATTATAATTTATATTGAAACAAATATTATTGTTGCCCTCGATCAAGTTGTTGGGAAGCATAAATCCCAGTAAGGCATAGTCAGATAGCACAGCCACAATTATTATCAAAGTGGGATTTTAATAGGCCTATAATACTTGACTCCAGGTTGTTTCCTGATTATGATTCGCATATTTCTAAATGGATTTACCCCGAAAGAAATGTTAGGTTATTCAAATTTGCCCCAGTTCAGTTCATTTGAGTATGAATTTGGCTGGTCGAGCCCATCATTGTCCAGATTTAAAACATACATTGAATTCCATAGTAACAATTTAGCAATATATAATTAAGTACTTTGTTTGTATGTACAACGGCACTGACTGTCATCTTAATCCTACATACTATTTTAATATTTCCACAGGTTTTCGTACCATCCATTCCAATGTGTAACATGGAGGATGAAGAGTCAAAACATGAGGTTTCACCAGGACTGGAATCATATGTTGAAGAGTTGCAGGAAACTAACACCAGCATAGAGAAGGGGTATCCCTTGCCATTGAAACATATCACTGGCCTTCGTGTAAAGGTGTTTTATCGATACTGAAATGTTCTGACAATTGACAAACACCAACGCTTGACGTTATAGCTGCTAAATAGTTTATTGTGAGAAGGTAGAAGTAGTATGTTTAGGTGGAGAGGAAGATTCGCATGTTTCTGTATTCTATTGATATGTTGCCAATGAAATGTTAATCTTCCAATTCATTCTATTTCCAAACTTTCCTGTTCTAGACAAGGTATTTGTATTCACACATGATTCAGAGTTGTTTAATACTGCAGGATTTGATCTGCAGCACGGCAATGACGCCTTATCATACATGTACATGTAGTTCTTTATATACATGTAATTAGCATATTTCCATTCCAGTATGGATCTATAGGGGTTGCAAATTCAGTGTAACCCCAAATGCCCACATGACATGTATTGGACAAGAATGGTCCGTATGACAGCTCTCGCATGTTCACATGACATGTTCGAGTTTGAAAGTGAGAAAACTGCATGTTCTTTCATATGGTCACATGCGACATGCATAAACAATTTGTGTTGGTTCAGTTAATTAAGCTTGTGGTGAACTGAACAGAAAATCTACTTGGGACTAATATCACAACAGAAGTCGGTCCTTTTCTGTAGATTGAAAGTGAACCACATACAGGTACATGCTGTACATGTACAGCAATTATTTGCCATATAAGGGCATATTTCTTCATTTCACAAGATTCAGAGCTCTTAAACCACACCAATGTCTCATACGTTGCAAGTCATTGAGGCGTAACAGTAAACTTAATGCATAGTCTCACTTTACTGCTCTATAGCCCAACCCACATGGTGTTCTTTCACCTGCTCGCATGACAGATGTTTTGAAATTGATTACAACCCACATGTTCTTATTCGGTTCATATGACATGCATTGACTAAGTGATTCATTGTGTTCTTGACATGTTCACACGACGGGCGGTTTGAATTCGATATTACAAATTCGCATGTTCTCTCATTTGGTTCACTGGACAAGCAATGAATGAGTACATGTATTATGTATGGTTTTCTTAACATATATACGCAAGGCACATGTTCTATCATACGAATTATGTAACATGTATTGATACTTTGAAATTTGGATATAGAACATGTATTGTAATATACATGATGTGCTTCAACATTGTTCAATGAGATTGCGTTCTCTCACAATGTTCACATGGCAGAATGTTGAAATTGATTACAAACCTGCTTGTCCTCTATCTCATGGGGTTCACATGACATATCCAGATTAAAATAATGATTCTTGATATGCTTTTTTCACAGTGTCACTGTCACGTAACAAACGTGAGTTTAAATTGATTAATTAACCCGTATGTTACCTCATACGATTCACATGATAAACATTGAATGAGATTCGCTTGATGTTATCACATGTTCTCATGGCAGATAATTTCAGTTCTGATAGTTAAAATCCGCATGGTGTTCTGTCAGGTGGTTAAAAGATGAATGTTTTGAATTCGTGCACTTAAAATCCACATGGTGTTCGAATTCTACCAGGTGATTACAAGATGAATGATTTGAATTCTGATAGTTACAAATCCGCATGGTGTTCTATCAAGTGGTTAAAAGATTATGATTTTGAATTTTGATAGTTATAAATCCGCATGGTGTTCTATCAAGTAGTACAAGATGAATGTTTTGAATTCGTGCACTTAAAATCCACATGGTGTTCGAATTCTACCAGGTGATTAAAAGATGAAAATTTTGAATTTTGATAGTTATAAATCCGCATGGTGTTCTATCAAGTGGTACAAGATGAATGTTTTGAATTCGTGCACTTAAAATCCACATGGTGTTCGAAGTCTACCAGGTGATTACAAGATGAATGATTTGAATTCTGATAGTTACAAATCCGCATGGTGTTCTATCAAGTGGTTAAAAGATGAATGATTTGAATTTTGATAGTTATAAATCCGCATGGTGTTCTATCAAATTGGTACAAGACGAATGTTTCGAATTTCTTACACTTACAAATCCGCATGGTATTCTATTACTAGTTGCAAGATGAATGTTTTGAATTCTGATAGTTATAAATCCGCGTGGTGTTCTATCAGGCGGTTACGAGATCTATGTATTGAATTATGATAGTTATAAATCCGCGTGGTGTTATATCAGGCGGTTACAAGTTTAATGTTTTGAAATCATATACTTACATATCCGCATGGTCGCAAGATGGATGTTTTAAATTATTACACTAATAAATCCGAGTGGTATTCTATGCAGGCGGTAACAAGATGAATCTTTTGTATTTTCTGATAGTTATCAATTCGCATGATATGGTCACGTGACATTCGTTATAATTACGTGAGTGATCCGTATGGTGTTGTCTCACATGGTCGCAGGAATACGCGTAAGTTTGAGGGTCGTATTTTGTGTGCTCTTGCATATAATTGTTTGCGATAAAATATTTGGCTCAGATTTCAAATTATCATCGCGAATAGCTTAAAGGATTACAATTACAAAACTGTTGAAAGTTATAAACCCAAGTCGCATGGTCGACAACATGGGTGATGGGTTCTCCAAGATGACAGATATTTGAGTTGGAGCTGGATAGTTACAAAGACGCATGGTATATACGCTGTTTTGCCCTTATGTCAGGTATTAGAGAGCGACGAGCCCGAAGTCCTATTACATGATCGCATGACAGATATAATATATAGGACTATATTCACCATGTTCACATATAAATTCGGCTTGACACCCATTGGTGTTGTCTTGCATGTATATGCTCGCATGGCAGATATCTTGGAAAGTTGTAATTCTGCATACTATCAGTAAAACTGTGCATTTAAACGATTAGCATAGATCCTCAATATAGCGGGGATAGTTTCACAGAAAACGAATGTGTGAAGGTACGGTTTTACTTGAAATATTGTTATATATTGACATTCATGGAATGATCCAGAGAAAGTATGGTTTTTTCTACCCCTTGCATTATGTATTATTTTAAATATACATATATTTCAAACGGCGAGTGAAGAGGTATTGATAGAGTCTTGTGTCCATAACGACGCACAAATATGACCAAGTAATTACTGTCAATTTACTGGAACTTGCAGTATAGAATTTTACACCAACTAGGAAACGTTTTAGTGGTACCTCGTACGGTATGCATAATGTCCAAGGGACATCACAACTGCTTAACCATTATTTAAGTTAACACTTGCCATTAATTTCAGATACAAATATTAATTATTCAGCAATAAAATCAATGGTTCTACGGACTCATGTTCCCGTTCTTTGACCTTGAGGTGGGGAGCATTGTGTATTGAGCGTTGCTTGTCGTCGGAGTACGGTGCTCCCCAAACAGTGTGTATAATTTGTTGTTTCTCTCCACAGGTTGCGCAGGGTTGGAAATGGGAAGGGGGGACAAAATAGAAAATATTTTATTGCCGTTTGAGCGGGGCGAATTAGGAAATAATTTAATTTTCTATTGTATGTCAGAGTTCCTATTTGCATAGGTATGCAGAGGTGTTGAGGTAGTTTAAGGAAGGCGGGAAGGTCACTTGACTGTTTTCGACTACACGCATCGGACAGCCCAATTTTTTCTTAAAATGAGGGTCCGTCTGCCGATTGACGGTGTATTTACGAATCTAACGGCCTTGAGCTTTGCAGTTTTTGTTTTCTTGCTGCAGCTGGCACCCCATGCCAACGCAAGAGTGGGAACAACAGACGTATAGGTTGGCAATAAAGAAAGGCGCCCAAACAGGTATCATAACCTGTGAAAAGGTAAGTCTACGTACAAGGCTAGCAGCATTTAGCATTGCGTCCTGGACGCGCGCGTCCGTTGCTTGTCGTCGGAGTACGGTGCTCCCCAAACAGTGTGTATAATTTGTTGTTTCTCTCCACAGGTTGCGCAGGGTTGGAAATGGGAAGGGGGGACAAAATAGAAAATATTTTATTGCCGTTTGAGCGGGGCGAATTAGGAAATAATGGTGAAGGGCATGCAGCGAACCAGCTATAGGCGCAAGAGATTTACATAACAAAGGACGAAACCATTCTTCCAAGGGTGGATCTGATTGCAACACGAGAACAATCTACAGCTCAAGTCTCTTCGGAGTTAGCGAAATATAATATGACACCATCAGAGATTGATTTAATATAATGCACAATATCCACAAATATTGTATCGTATTTACACACAATAATAATAATAATTTTGTTTATTTAATCAAAGCTTTTGGTTCACACACTTAAGCAAAAATAATGACACAGCAGCCCTGCAGGTGAAAACAAATAAAGCTGGGCCCACACTTAATATACAGATCACAGAGCAAGGACATCTACCTGTTTCCTTGCCGGCCCTATGTACAGATGAGTATTATTACAAAATGTGTGAAGATATTTAAAACGTCTTGCCGTAGTTTATTTTTTAATTTACAACTTATTTTCTTAGAAAAATTACGAAATATTAAGGAAGCTAGCATTACATTGTGTAGTCCAAATTAACTCAAATTTCTTAAGCAGTAAATTTCGAATTGAAAAGCTATAAGACACATGTCTTTCCTTAAGCCCCGTACCTTTCAAAGCGCCCTCTTTTGGAAAGTGAAACCCCAATCAATATTGTTTTTTAGTGCCTGGAGACTGTGTAGACGATCGGTGGTAAAAGTTTTCGTGAATTTTAAAGATTTCTCAGAACCATTTTTATTGTGGTGTTTTGTACCTAGTCTATAAGGTAGAATTTTGTACCCTAAATTAACAGTTATTCAATTACTTCCTGAGAAACCCTTAATTTTTCTCATTTGAATGCAAATTGAAAGATGATGTAACAAACAACTTTCAAGAAAAGTTTGACGTCATAGTATGGCGTGATTTTGTTGAGAAGATACCCCGAGGAAAGCGTCGGCCCGCGAAATTACGTGCGCGCGAATTTGGGTGCTTGCAGGATATATACACGTCTGTGGGTACGGGTACAAGCCACAGACATAAAGAACCTATACAAGCCAAAGACGGAGATAGCCGTCTGCTGCCCTCCAGTGTTCAGAACATGCACACGCTGCATGTGTTGTATGCGCGGCACGGGTTGTATACATAATTATGAGTGGCGCCGTGGTTGTGATAGATACCACCATCCGTAGTCTGTAGTGCACTAGTGATAGACACATCATTATTTTGATCAATACTTATGGACAATGGCAGCTCTTTTAGATGTTCTGCAGGCAGCTGAGGAATTCGAGATTTTGCTGGGAAAGTTACACCGCAGAAATTTACCCGAATTTTTTGAGGTGGTGAAAGAACGCATCGAACGCGAACGTAGCGGAGCTGGCAAGGCCAAGAAGGGCAGCGAACATGCGGAGGCAGCATGCTCATCGCGTACTGATGACGGTACATGAACATGCACGGTGGACAAACTTTCAAATTCAGCTTGGTCCACTACAGCTTAATAATACTAGTATCACTATCGGAAAGAATAGACCTTATGCACGGCGGCCATGATAGAGGGCAGTCAATGACATTGTCACAGTGCATCATGCACGAGTGAGTAGGCACTTTGGGTTTTTTTTGTGGGTCTATTGTCACATCATTTGAATATGAAAACCTGCCCATGGCATGCATAAGGTCTATTTGGGGAGTTGATCATGGCTTTACTATTTTTTTGGGTATAAATACACCATCCATACACTACTTCCAAATACTGAAAGTCACCCAGGCCTGTTTTTTGCTGATCTTGGCGGCCTGGGTGACTTTCAAGATCAGCACTTTTTTTTCCCCATCAAAATCGTTGCTCAAAATGGAATCTTTAGGCAAGTCATTTTACAGGAAATTGCTATTTTTGGTAAAATCAAAATCTCTACACGTTCTACATACCTCCCTGGCCGTAATTCTCTTAAAACTTACGTACACACTTCCGTTTTTAACAATTTAACGATCAAATTCAACTTTATAACTACATCGGCTGACATCGTGTTTTACAGAGGCCATAGCCTGTGCCTGCGCAATGGCGCTCGCCTACAACAGTTTCAAGCACCAGCAAAAAACAGGCCACTGGACGCCATTAAAAAAGTGGCGCAAATTCCAAACTAGACCCTTGCATAACATTGATCACTGCTCAATCAACCGGAAACATAATGACATGATCAGGATATATTTTAAAGAGGATATTCCACCTTAACAGAGGATCTCTCCCTTTGATTCAGATGTGCCCAACTTTAGTCACAATTAGCGATAATATCTGGTTTTTTGTTTTTTTATTCACCCTGTATAATCCGTCAGCAAGAGTACAGGCTTTTACTGCTTATAAATTAAATGCAAAAATAATTATATGCCTTCCAGAAAAAAACAGCCATTCATTTTATTTTGGCCAAGTACAAATGACACAAATAATGAAAAAAAAATTGACTGATGCCACAAATGTTTACTCACATAAAATCGTCTCAGAACACGACGCTGATTGGCTGAAATGTTGAGAACCATGCAACAGTGGCCTGTAATGACCATTTGCACGCACACACGGTGATACAGGACACAACGTTGATAGATACTTTTAGAAGGCTAAAAGTGTTGTTTTTGACGTTTATATTGGGACGTTATCATTTTCTATATAACACTTTTAGCCTCTTAACATTTTAACCCCCTTCGTTGTGTGGAACATTCGAACACGCCCTCAAGAGTCTAATTACCCATGTGAAAATTCTTACCGTAAATTCCAAATCAGACAATTAAAAGCACACCATGGAGGTCCTTGTAATCTCAAGACTTCTGTACCCTTGTCGTTCATTGTCCATGATGACTCAAACATAAAAAAAGGATAAAAGGGAGCAAAATCTGGTGTAAAATTGTAAATTTTCAGCCAGCGTGGTACACGGACTTCATGCTGAGACGCGTCAAAAGGAAAGTAGTCCCACCAACGCGGATGGATTTTGTTTAGCCTAGACTGGACCCCTGTCCACATATTTACTTCCCCACGCGTTGCATATGAGCGAGAGCAGCGAGAGCAGCGTAGCGCACATAGACAGGGGGCAGGTCTAGGCTAAACAAAATCCATCCGCGTTGGTGGGACTACTTTCCTTTTGACCCCATCATATAGTAGCGAAGTCAACATGCATGACATATGGTCAAGTCTCCTGTCTGTCCAGATTTGTCGATTTTACTCCAGAAAATGATAACGTCCCAATATAAACGTCAAAAACAACACTTTTAGCCTTTTAAAAGTAGCTGATAGACATCATTATGTCATGATTTTATCCACATGAAATGCCTATTACAGGCTCTCGTGCATGATGTCACGTCAACCGGACGCGAATGGCGATGCCTTCATATTCCGTTTCTAGTAAATTAATTATTCTTTTGCATATTTTAGTTTTGGAATTTATGAAGGTACTTAAGAACTTTATTTCCCTTGCCCCACTCATTAAATAGCCATTTTTGATAAAGATCTGGAGGGTCCGTTTGTCACCCACACCCGTGCATCTATTGGGCAAATATTAGACCCAAGGGACAAATTTGAATTTTGTGAGATTGCCACAGATTTTAGGTGGGAAACAACGACGGGGCATAGGTTCCAGCAAACTGAAGCCCTTTTTACGGATCTAATCATGGCAGACATTTGTGTGCAAAACATTATGAGACTGGCTGAAATAAATGTTGGAAAGTATTTTCTAAGAAAATCTTTGATTTTTCTACCCCTAAATTGTGTGATATATCATAGTTCTAGGCCTAGGGGTATGATTTTCCCACTTTTAAAGCTGGGTTTTCTTATCCAATCTGCGCTTACTGGTTCTTGATAAGTCATGCAGTTTTAAGAAAAATATCAATGGTCAACTTCTCAATTCTTACCGACAATTGGTGCCAATTAAATTTTCAATGCTTTAAAATGAATGGTGTGAAATTTGACTTCTCCTTGGTGGCTAATTTGCAAAATATTGACAGTTGCAAAAATTTTTTTTTTTGGGGTTGAGTATTCACTATTGATCGAACCCCCAAAAAATGGGTACCGTACTTGTATTTAGCAAGTACATGTGTATGATTGATTACAGATGAAGCAAACGACAGTAACGTAATGATAAGAAGTATTGCTGCTGAACTACGCGCTAATCCATTGGTTCCACCTGATGCAGTGGTCAAATCAGAGAGGATTTATCATCCAACAACTGGAGAGGTGAACAATTAAAGACACAGGCTCGTCAGCAATGCGCACGCGCCAAATTCGTGCTACGAAATACGCAGCTCCATAGCAAAGGCATGGAGCTGTGTATTTCGTGGCACGAATTTGGCGTGCACGCATTGCTGACGAGCCTGTGTTCTTTAAAGTGTACTGTATTTTGTGAAATAGCAATGCAGGGCCTGGTGATTTCTGAACTACCGTACAAAGGCGTATGTTTTGACTTCAGATCGGTATGTTGACAATTCAGATCAGTGTCCGCAACAGTTCTTTTATATTTCTGGTCAGTTTGACCAGGTTAAACTGATAGGCCTATAGGTTGAAAAGCTAGTTCCTTCATCCTTCACCTCGGAAACTATAGTTTGTCACTTCCAATGACTTGGGGAGATAGTATACAAATATCGACTCTTCATAAGGATGATGCTGCAAACTATTGTCCCAAGGTGATCTTGAGACAATATGCCTGCTCTTTTCCTGAGGCTGCAGGTCGGGGGGAAATAGCAGGCATACCATTTCAAGATCACGTTTCATGCGAGCGCACACCTGAACTTACACACGCATGATTTTCCAAACGCATGTGAAAAATGTTCTATTGTTTGACCTTTACGGCAAAGGTCAAACATTTGTACAGAATAATGTACTGTTGGTTGACCTGTGACGTGAAAGGTCAAACAATAGTACTTTTTGACTTGCGCGCAGAAATGGTTGAACTGTAATCCACGTTGCATGATCTATCCACAAGCCATGTTATATTTGTATAATACCAAAATTATAAGGAGAAAATGTTCTGTTTATTTCTTAAAGTTTTCAGCACTAGATCCGAACACTATGGTCTCAGTCGATAAGTTCCTATATGAAGATGATGAAGCTATTGATGAAGCCTGTGATGAGGGCGTGTTGAGTAGAAACTATTGTCTGGACTGCGGATCACACCGTACTGCACCACTCAGTAAGTTGCCTTTTGTATATTTAGTCCTGGGGCAGATTTTGCTAAAGCTTTGCAATGAGGCTACATCTTATATTTGCTGCTAAAGTCTAAATGTGACCCGACCGTGTGCTGTAGTCAAGTCCCCACTTTCCGAGTCTGAGTACTTGGAGTCCTTGGAGTCCTTGGAGTCCTTGGAGTCCGGCAAACATCCGAGTCCTCAGCAGGCCGAGTCCCGAGTCCTTTTTTCTATTCTAAGCGCAAGTGTCAATGTTCGTGCCTGTGATCTTTGGCAGCTCGTAACTTTGCTTTAGGCCGAGAAAAAATGTTTCTTTAGGAGGTGAGATACATTTCGAGTGCTCAAAATTATTTTATGCAGTAAAAAAAAATGCCTTTTTTTACATTCCCAGAATTATATTTCACATGTTCGAAATATTTTGGCCCCAAAATAAATTGCAATAACTCAAGTCCGAGTCCGGACTCGAGTCCTACAGCGTTGTAAGTTGGATGTCACACAATCTGGTCCAAGTTTTTGTGACCTTAGCCAGAAATCATCAGCGGGTCCAGGCTCATTAAAATGTGAAAATATAATGGACATTCTGAGCAGCACCCAGGTACCGCCTCAAAATTTCAGGTACCATCTGATTTGGATCATCAGCCACTAATTTATAGAACTGGGGCCAATTTCATGGCGCTGTTTAGCACAACAATTTGTTTCGCACAGAATTTCTTTGCTCTGTAAAATGTGTTACCAGCCAAAATTGTATGTCAAATTGTGTTTTTAGGAACAGGAGCAAAATATCAGTAAATACACAATTTTGGCTGGCAACCCAGTTTTGCAAAATAAAGCAAAGAAATTCTGTACTAAGCACAAATTAATTGCAAGTTGGTGATTGATTTTAAAATTCAGTTTTACAAACGCACTTTACAATGGCATAGACTACTAAAATGAAAACTTCGCCTTGTTGTGTTGCCAAGGTTACTTGGTCTATACTTAAACCAGTGACCTGTTTCCCTGCGCTTTACCGATAGACGTTTCAGATTACCAGTGAATGTTCAGACCATTATCAGCACCCAGGACCCTAGCCAGTTTTAAACGGATTGTTTAAGACTGGCTAAACCTACCTTTAATCCCATTAATAGATACTTTTTTGTGTAAATCGGTAAAACTCACAAAAATTTCCTTGTCGCTTTGCCATGTTGTGCATTCACTTTCCTACCGCGTTCGGTCGCGCGCGTTACGCGTAATGCAAGCGTGCCACGCGCACGCACATGACTGAGTACTTGTCACAGTGCACGCTTTGCTTTCGGGAGTGTGCAGTTTCTGTGTGCGTGTGCATGTTCCATACGCGCTGACCAGGGCAAGTCTTAAAAGTGTTTAAGAATAACTGGGCCTTTATCTCCCAGTTAAAACTGCCCAATAAAGATGCGCAAACTGTCTAAGGTATTTATGAATTATAAATATTTCCCATTTCTCCAACAGATTTTGTGTCACACTCTGCCTCACTGCTCCAGCTGAAGTTCATTTTCCAAAAGGCCCTTCCTGATCTTTCAGGCAAGACAGTCGTGGACATTGGCTCGCGGTTAGGTCCTGTCCTCTATGCGGTAAGTACGCTCAGTGGTCCCCAAGGCCAATTTTAACAGGCTCTACCCTATTAGATGTAGGGATGGCAGGGTGGGGGAGAGATGATGAGAGTGGTGGGTGATGGGGGAGGGGGTAGGGTTAAAGGGGCGGTGGTGGGGATGGAAGTTGATGGAGGTTGTTTCAGAAAATCTTAGGAACTGCAGGGCGATGAAAAAAAATGCCAAATCCATGATCCATAGATCCAGCGCGCGATGCATGAACGATGGCATTCACCTTTCTTCTGTTCGGAATGATGACTAAAATGAGTTGGGTACCCATACTCCCTTCCATAGAAGCCATACTGATTGCGCGAAAAGAAAGGCACCCGACCACATGATTAGTTGGAGCTGTCAACAGAGGGCGCCCTTACTTGCATTGATACTAGCGGATGCGATTGGTAGGTACCGAAAAAGATCGATCGCCGTTACTTTTTTTTTTGAGAGGGTAATTTTTTTAAGCGTGAGAAAATGTCATGCGTGCGTGAGAGCGTGAGAATGAAGTAAAATGTGTGAGTCCCACGCTCAATGCGTGAGTGTTGGCAGCCCTGGAACTGTCTGACCAGCTGACAAACGGATCATCCAGGGGGACAGAAATTTCTTCCACTCTTCTTTTAATATACTACTTGTTAAACAACAAATTGTCCCACTTTTGATTCTAAATACATTTGTCATTTGCCAACGGATTTAAACCAAAATTTTAGATTATGTAAAGAAGGCCTGACAAATTGTATTGAGCAACTTACATTGGCTTTGTCCAAAAGGGTGAGATTTAAAAGTCTTATGAAAACAAACTCAATTCAGAATCTGCCACTTTCGACTTGGCCTTCTCCAATGTCGATACATCGCTGGAGATAGTGGCAGAATTAAAGCACATGCTGCGGCAGTAGCAGCTGAAAGCTTCTGAAATAATGACAGGATCACCCCTAATGTCATTGCACACCACCTTGATCAACACGCGTAGTGATATCGTAAAACGAATGTTTGGAGAATAATGTAATAGCACAGAACTGTACGGTTGGCCCAGTTTACTGTGATATAAACTCAATTCTCCCTACGTTCTGATCATCCCAGTCTGTTGTAAATCTTCGTCTCTTTCACATCGTACGACGGGAATTCAATAAAAAATAAGTATTTTTCCCACATGCGTTCAGGCAAGCTAGCTTTGGGAGCTTAGACCATGTATTTCTACATAGAAGGAAGCCTAGAAAATTCCAATTCCGCAAACATGTGCGGCATTAAGTGCCATCTTATTTTTCGACAGAACCAGAGAACACACAAATAATTAGACAATGGAGACTGGTATAGTTGGTTAAATAATAAAAAAAATTATTAGATTTCTGTGAACATTTTTAGAAATATCGCAGTATTGAACTCTTATTGATTTTGCCGGTATTTCAGTAATTTTAATCTGGGCTACCAGGTTGACATCATGGGCATCTAGTTTGCAAGCATGTAGTTGCCCACGGGCATCTACCTTTTTGGGGATTCGTCCATCGATATATATACACTGGATGGAGCAACGACGTAAAATTGAAGCCACCGTCCGCCATTGTACTCCACCTAATACAATGCTTTTCCTAGACTGGTCATACTGTCTTCACTAGTCTACATCATGGTCTACATGTGTTAAGTGGAATGCAAGCGATCGCATGGACCGGGGAGCAGTCTAGGCCAAGCATTGTTTGTGGGGTACAATTGACCTTTATTACGGTACGTCCATCTTTGTCTTGTTCCCCATAGTACGTGTCGGGTACGATCAGTGCGTCTGCGCGACCGCTCAATAGCGCGTGTAATATCCCGTTGAGAATCACTGTCCACGCTGCGCACTCTCTTGATCGCGCAACGCCTGTGTCATTGTGATGCACACAATGAACAATTTCAAAACGGGACCAAACTATTTTTTTTCTGCAAGCCTCGCTTTGGTTACGTTCATTTTAATAGAACAAAAGGGAAGATGGCCGCACCGTGATAAAGGTCTATGGCGGCCGGCGCATGGCTTCAATTCTCGTATAGCCAACTGCTATTGCATACTTCATCCAGTGTATTTACATGTATATTGATGGATTCGTCAAGCACTGTAGGACATGTTAGTTATTTGTAAAAGTTGAATACCTCCCTCTATTGGTCAAATAATTGCACAAGTACCGTATGATGCACTATGATGACACCAGTAACAAGACTGTAACAGATAACCTTGTACTTCCTGTTTCTGTACAAATAGGAAAGGACATGGTTAGGGATTCATTTCCTTCAAATACACATGTACTGGGTACATGTACCTGTTGTCATTCAAAGTCAAGAAACTTGTATTGGATGAATTTGCAAAAATTTTACAAAACACATTCATGCACTGTTAATAATCAGAATAAATATGTGATGGGCTCTAGGAAAATGAGTCACAAGTCGCGCTGGCTAGTATTCTTTTTGCGACCATAAAAAGAAATCCGCGGCAATTCCACGCTCAATAAAATACCAAAACACAATGGAAATTCCTGGCGGTGCCCAGATACCGCCTGGAATGTCTGTGTTCCCCCTGGAATGTCTGTGTTACGCCTGGAATTTCTTTTGTGTTTAGGTATTTTAATGAGCGTAGAAATGCCAAAAAAATTTTATGGTCGCGACTTGTGACTCATTTTCCTAGAGCCCGTCACATATGATAATGTTGAAAAAAATTCAACACACTCAAATATTTTGCACTTAAAACAGATTATTTCAGAAGCTCAAAATAATTGTTGGACCCTTGTGTTCATACATGTACCTTTTAAAATAATTATGGGTGCTCGTAATAACAAATTTCACCCTGACGAAGTAATTTTGTTCGATATATTCACATGCTCCAAACAACTTTTTTCCAGGCACTCGATATTATTTTGAACATAGTCAATAACTGTGGATGCACCATTTAATTTTTTTTTGGTTGATCGAAATTATTAATTCTACATGTATGTGCTTGAAATAATTTCAATAATTTTGCACGCTCAAAATGATTTATTTTATTCGCTCAAAAAACAATTTATTTGGATGTTTGAAATAATTTATTAGGGTGCTCATAAAATTTTGTATGCTGCAAATAATATTTTGGCAAAACCCATAATAAATTGATCACACCCTAAAGACTGCAATAGATTTATTGAAATATTATCAATCAGTTATCTAATAATTTAAGGCAAGGACTATCTTCTGTACATACTGGGGTTCATAGCGAAAACCTGAGGGAATATACCACTGTGCCTTATAGCTCAGCTGAAAGAGCATCTGCCAGGTGATTCAGAGGTCTCGGGTACGAATCCCGATAAAGCCCTTGCAGTTTTCTCTCATCCCAAGTTTGGTTATGTTGCCCTAAACAAATTAAATAAAAATGTCGGCCAAGAGCATGGTGTAGAGGTATAAACTTTTAAACCCTAAAATTATTAAAATTTCATGTAGTTGGGAACACGGGTGAGCATTTACCAAGTTTTCTCTGGACTTAGAAAATACGTGTTCTGTGCTTTGTTCAGGCATATTACTACAGCAATGCTTCATGCATATTTGGAATTGAAATCAACCCAGAGCTGTGTGCAATACAGGAAGATATCGTCAAGAAGTTTGGACTCGGAAATCGCATTCAGGTATAATCTTCTGTTTGAAAACGCAGGCTCGTCAATGCGCGCGCAAGGAACAAATTCGTTCACAGCTCCATAGAAAGGCATGGAGCGGTGAATTTCGTGGCGCGAATTTGTTCTTCCCTCGCGCATTGACGAGCCTGCATCATTAGGTGGTCAACTTCGAGGCAAGTCCCATCCCAGGGGCACTTTATCTGTTTGGGGTGGAGATGTGCAGCCTGGATTTTAACGGACGAATTTCCTGTTGGGTACTTTCCCCTCGATTCCAGGGCAATTCCAGAAATTCGGACGTACATGTACATGTATTTCAGAGACTTTGAGGGCTTGTAATGCTTCATACATTTAATCTGTTTGACTTAACCCTTTGAACCCTAAATTGGTTATGCGCAATAACACTGGTTTGTCAACCAGTTATGAAGACGTCACTCAAAAGTCACAATAGTGGCTCATCGGGTTATTCCTTGTTCACGGGGAAGTCACAAATGTGACATTTAGTGTTCAAAGGGTTAAAAAAATGTTTTTGAAACATCCTTGATGGAAGTGTACAAGTAACTCCTGAAAAACTTATTGTAATGCCCTTGTCAATGAGCATATAGTACATACGGTGAAACTTGTAAAAAATGGCCACCCTCGGGACCGTAAAAAAAAAAATCGCCACTATAAACAGGTGGTCTCTTTATAGAGGTTGCTTTTTATTAAACATAGCATTTGGGACCAAAGACGGGTGGCCACTATAAATGTACGCTGATGGCCTCTTTATCAAGGTGGCCTTAATAACGGGTTTCACTGTATGTTAAAAACCTGCATGGTTTCAAATGTACTCAATGAAGGAAACTGATTGATTTTGGACCCAGCTATCACAGGAAAAGAAAATTCACAAAGGCCATTGAGGCATGAATGCCACACCCTCTCTTGTTCCTGGTCTTGGACATGATGATTTTTTTTTCTGTCATGTTCATAATGGGCAACCGTTTATTTAGACCCAGAACTTGATGACGTCAAAATGTATGGCCCTATATCGCCTGGTTCCCTTAGACTCGTATAAACAAACATGACATCATTATGTTTTGGGTATATTGAGATTAAGTGTCTTGCCTAGGGACACAGACACATTGACTGAAAGGGCTTTAAAGGAGCGTGTCCAGATCACTTTTTGAGCCCCACCCCACCCCCATTTTTCCCATGGGAGTTGGGATTTTGATACCTTATCGTTTGTCATATTTGAGTGCAATTTCACGCTCTCAATCCATGTATTTTCAAGGATATCGTAAATAAAAACCAGATGTTTTGTAAACCAAGCAGTGCAGTGATTACATCAACCTTTTTGCTTCTACATCCAAATTGGACATTGCAAATTTCCTATTTTCTTCCCATAGGTAGTATTTTGGGGAGGTATGTTATATGATTGTTAAGTTGGAACAAAATCTGAACAAGCTCCCTTCCATAAAACTGATATTGCTCCTGGTACTTTTTTACGTTCACAGGTCGTCAATGCTGACGTGTGCACTCAAACCGAACTGCTTCAGAAAGGTGATTATGCTCACATGAGTCATGTAGGTTGTCGGTTTAATTTTTCTTCCAAACATCATTAAATTTCCTGTTTCTTTCTGATATGAATGTTCACTTTCTAAATTTGTGTATATTTAACACTTCAGATTCTGTGGCTGGAAAATGTGTTTTTAATCAATTTCGCACTTGAAATGACCATTGCATCATTTGCAATTACCAAAAATTGCTTTCATGAGTTGACAAGAAAAAACCTGACTCAAACTGTTCAATGACAATGGTAACAAATACCACATGGAGTTATTTCTGTCAAACAAGTGTTTGTCTTCGTTACATACGTGGCATGGGAAATCGTACTGTGTGGTTTTAAACGGGCATGACAACTTTTTTATTTTAGGACAAGATAAAAGCAATTACAGTTAACTCCGGCTAAGTCGGCACTCTTGGGACCCGAAAATTTGTGCCGACTTACGCGAATGCCGACATCTGCCGTAAGTCGTCATTTTGCCGACTTGCACAACGTTACATGAACGGCCTATGCATATGGTTAATTGCAGCATGGAGGCTTCGATTTACCTTGGTTTAATCTCCTTGTTTTTGGGGACGATTCCAGCAACGAAATCCTTAATTGATTTATATCAACATCGTGTTTTTATAGACACGCTAAATACGCGCGCTCGTGAGCGAGCACGTGTGAAGTTCTACATGTAATGGATGTACATGTACATGCATCATGCGACGACCCCCAAAATGGAAAGTGCGCATGCATACAGGGGAAACCCCTTTTTAAGTGCACGCAATCTCACACATGGCCTGGCTGTAACATGACATCGATACACTGGCGACCACACTGTATGTGCGTGCCAATAAACAGACGTCAGTTAAGCAGTGTTTGTCTTTTCACTCGACACTTCTTGAAAACCGCAGGGAAGGAAATCGATGCCATTGTGGTTTTTTTTTTAAGTGCCAACTTACACAAAGGATTTTGTATTGCATTTTGTTGAAATGGACCGAGAATAACATGCCGACTTGGGCGAAATGGCGACTTACAAATGCCGACTTAGAAACAAACATTTCAATGTAAATGCATTGTAGACGATCGGGACTTTCGTCGGACAGCCGACTTAGGCGATTTGCCGACTTGTACGATGTCGACTTGGCCAGAGTTTACTGTATATGAAAACAATTTTTTTTTGCCAAATGCATCCTTTGCTGTGGAAAGACCATTTGAATATTTATGAGAGAATAGAACATTTTTATGGCAAAAGATCGAGTACATGTAACAGATTAATTTATTCTCTTTTTAACAATTGCAAAGCAATATTTCGAAAACCACCAGCAGTTAGCTTCATACATGTAGCTCAACTGGTAGGGCATTTGGAGCCAAGTTATTTTTCACTGCATCCATATTTCCCAAACTCATGGACATTTGTCGACATTTGTTTTAAATTAATTCACCCCAGCGGTCCCTAGGACATTATTCCTTAAAAAAGAAAATCACCTACATTATATTTATCCATACATATTTTTTATTCACTTTTTGATTTCTTTGTTTGTTTTCAGCTGATGTAGTCATTGCGCACAACGTGTTTGAGTTCTTTGCTCCGTTGGAAATACAGATCAGGTTAGACCCTAATTTATACATGTACTTTCCTAATTTACCCATGTTCGTTGTTTATTTGTTTATGAATCCAATTATAGGGTGTCCTAGAAGAAAGGAAACTGAGATTAAATGGCTATTACTCGGTAATTATTGAGAATTTTAGAAAACGGCAACTACTGTCCATTTTATGGCCATGTCCTCTTTTTTATTACACCAGGAAATCCAGAATACCTTCATGGACGACTGAGCACCGATGGTTCAAAGTGACCATCAGAAATAGCTTTTTACTAGATTTTAAATAGGTGCATCGATAATAAAAAGATAAACAGAACATTTAATCACTTTAAAAATCTTTTGATTGATTGATTGATTGATTGATTATTCATTATTATATAAAATTAAGCTTTTGCGGACACCGTGCGTTTCTGTTACTGTGCAGCACAGAGCCCAGATTCGATGTGCGTGCACGTTGGGCGCACCACAAACACACGCGTACGCGCGCATCATGGATCGAGGGCTTGTGCAGCGTGCGTCAGAGTACAGTAACAAAAAATACTGTACAACAGTAACAAAAGCGCACGCATTTGTAAACTGATGTTTTAAACACCAAACAGACAAAAATCTCTCGGAAATCTTTCAAAACAAAAATTTCTTTTCGGGTGATATGAGAATATACCGCACTCGTCATGAAAATACCGAACTCGCCTTCGGCTCGTTCCGTATTTTCATGACTCGTGCGGTATATTCTCATATCACCCTCAAAGCCATCCAATATTATATAATTATCTGGTACAAAGCTATTTCTGACAGGGTCTTTTTGAACCATTGGTGCTCAGTCATCCATTAAGGTATTCTGGATTTCTTGGTGGCATAAGAAAGAGGACACGATGATAAAACGGATAATAGTTGCCATGTTCCAAATTCCTCAGTAACTACCACGTAATTACTAAATTAATCTTGGTTTCCTTTTTTCTAGTATTGCAGCCTACGTTTAAAAATGGGGATGAAAGTCTAGGGTGAAGCCACACCCTTCAAATCGCAAATGTGAGGTCAGCAGATGTCACACTAAAGCTAACGTGAGACAGCTCAGAAAAGTACAAGGCTAAAACCGATGCCAGATATGCCTCAATCTGCTTCTGAAAATTTCCTGTGCTATTTTTAGCTCAGATGCACTGATCCAGGGAACATGTTCAACACGACCGGGACTTGTAATAAAATGTGACTTTAGTTGACTCACATGTTGAATGAGTACATTTTTATCCAGTTGAGCATGCAACATTACAAGTACAAACATATTTTGTTAAAAATTTCTTCCACAAAGGTACCATTTTACATGAGAAAACAAATCATGTGGTGTTTGTTACCATTGCTATCAACACTTTTAGTTGGGTTTTTCTTGTCAACTCGTGAAGTAAAATTTAGGTCACTGCAAATATGTATTCGCGCGCTTAAAGGCACAGGCTCGTCAGCAATGCGCGCCCGCCAAATTCGTGCTCGAAACACGCAGCTCCATGCCTTTGCTATGGAGCTGCGTATTGCGTGGCACACATTTGGCGGGCGCGCATTGCTGACGAGCCTGTGCCTTTAATGCAGGATTATGGGAAAAAACACAGCACGATGCTAGCCCAGATTGGACGTCGTCTTCATTGCATTATTGTGTAAAACTATAGCAGATTCAGTTTCATTAATTTGGCGAACAAGTGATTGCGACTCGGACTCGAGTAAAGTGACTCATGACTCGGACTCGAGGCTCAGAGTCGGACTATGACTCGAGATGCGGACTCGATATTGGTGACTCGACTACAACACTGGTCAGTGTGTGCAAAGCGATGTGCAGAAAGCAAAATAAAAAATTCAAACTCACCTATTAAACACAAAATTGTGAAACAACAGGGGTGGGGTGGGTGTTGGGGGTAACGGTGGTAGGGGGTTGGGGGGTTGAAGGAAAAACGCTGGTGTAGGAAAGGAATTCTGGAGGGGAACAAATGGAAGGACAGACAGAAAGTCAAAATATGTGGACTAAACTTAGAGAACATTACAGAAGTACAGTGATGAACAGCCTTAACTTTTGGAAAATGTTTGGAGTCATTTGGCTTTTGTATATTGTGTAACATTGATTTTTGTTCGTGGTTCACGCGAGTCAGAAAGATTGCCAGAAACACGATGCCGTTGATAAACATCCCAGAGGCGGAAAGTACTATTTCTGAAATCTGGATCTTGGGTTCACTGTGGATGGTTTCCATGATTTCTCTGAAGCAGGGCAGGTTCATGTTATTCAAGTCGTAAATTAACCATTTCCCATAATCCATTCCCTGATGTGTTCCAAAGAATGGTACCGTCTTGTGTAAGCCTGGCGTCATTCCAGGAAATTTAAATGTATCCAGCTGATGTATCCAGCCATGTTTTCTGTAAATTTTATGAAATTAGTGTTCAGGTTGAAAATGACAACTAAGTTTTGCAAGAAATATCGCATCGCAGTTTGCGATGCAAAAACAGCAGTTTGCGAACCATAAACTTTGATCGCCTAGCAAAACTGCGAATCAACTTTTTAGGTAGTTTGCTTCCACCACCAGCATATATCATGTACAGTACATGCTACAAAACTAAATGCAAAAAATAAATGCACAAAAGGTTGCCCTTCCCTCACATTTCAAGTTTAAAAATCTCAAAAGGCTGTATTTAAAACAAACGATGGGCTTACGTTCGATCCCCGCACAGACCCGGGCGCACTATAGGGTAGGCTAGTATTACAGGGAGACTGCAGACCGGGAATGTACGTACGTGCATTGTATGCTGTACCGTATGCACATCGTATCGTGTATGCATTCAAATGAAACCAATGATTAGCAAAATTGCTCCATCCAGCCTAAAAAAAATTATTTAGAGCCTTGCCGAGCAACAATAGAAACGCAAATTTTTAGTGTAATCAAAATCTGAATTTCTTTTTTGTAAGGGGCCGTCCAAAGTTGTCAAAATTCACGGTTCTACAAAGCGTAAGAAGGGGGAGTGGGGTCGAGGACCGCATAGGACTTTACATGCACTGTAAAATGTTGACATTTCACGATAGTGAAACAAATTGTGATAAGTAGTATTTCGGGGGTTTTGAAAAATACTACGCTCTGTAGAACCATGAAAATGTTGACGACTTTGGACCGCTCCTAATTAAATTGACATTAAAATGTGCTGAAAATTTCCACTCGAAGATTGACTGGTTTTTTTTTCCCAATCAAAAAGGGGAGAAAATCAAGAAATTTCAACCAAGCCACGTTGATTTCATTGAATCGATAAAAAAACAGAGAAATACTGTACAACGGTTAATTTCAACCACTAGAGTACTAAAGAGAAAACGTCACCCTTTGTGAGTTGCCAAGGTTACTTGGTCTACACTAATTAAACCAGTGATGAACTGTTTCCCTGCTCTTTAAAATGGACATTTCAGATTACCAGCGATCGTTTAGACCACCGAAATTTCGGCAAGAACCACTCAAAATGACACCTTATTTTTTTACCCAAAGCTTCCAAAAATGGTTCCAGACCAAAGAGAAACAGCTCTAGTCCTAATAAAAATGGTTTTTGACCTTAAAAAAATGGTTTTTGACCTTAACAAATTATTTTTAAAAACAAAAAATTAGGGCGACACAAAAATGTCGCCCTATTGAGCGTGTCGCCCTAATATAGCTTTTTTACACACAAAATGTCGCCCTATCCTAGCATTCATAGTTTTTCCCGCTTTCAGCCTTATATTATATCGATAAGCGTACCAACGCCATTCTTATGTGCAAGTGATAAGTGCAAGTCGAAAAGCTTTAGCATGTCTTTGTCATTACTTAATTCTATATTCCGATTTTGCAGTACCAAACACTTATTCAATAAGGATATTGTCTGAACTTGCACAACACTACAGAAACTAAGCTCCGTGTACATAAAAGAAAGCACATGCTTTCACGTATGTTACCGTTTGGCATCGCACACCAGAAAGGAAGTTTTCAACTTGAACAAACTAAATTGGGCTTTCCTGCACGGCCGGCTTGGGAGAACAACCTCCATGTGCATTGAATTTCCAAATTAAAAACAATGACTTGTTGGAGTTGGGTATCGGGGAAGTACACCCTGTTCACCCAGAGAGTTCATTCAGGTCCAAATTAAGGGAGGGGCCATGAGTATTTGAGGGTGAGGGTTAAGTCTGTCCCACTAAAGACCAGTTTTTCGCAAATGAGTGTTAAAGCCCAAGTACATCATTTGCAGTGACCCAAAGTTTTACTTTGACAAGAAAAACCTGACTAAAAATATTGTTTTCCAATGTAAAATGGTACCTTTGTGGGAGAAATTGCCAACTGAAGGTGGTTTTTTTTTTTTTAAAATTGTTTGCAAACAATATTTTTACCATTCATTCAACACAAAAACCATGATTGGATTGTTAAGGGTTTCTGAAATATTACTACATGTGGCTGAAATTTATACAAGGCAGGAAAGGGGGGATGTGTCATGCTCTGGGGGTGCCATGCCCCCACAAATTGCCAGTGCCCAAGTTCCACCCCTCCCCCTCCCCCAAGGCAGATGCTCTACCAGCTGAGTTGGTATGTGGTATACCGGTATGTGGTATACTGGTACTCTCTCATAGGTTCCCCAAGAACCTCATTCTTCTTTGTATAACTTGTATGGCAATGACACTTTCTTGTTGCAGCATATGGAAGTTTCTGAAGAGAACGTTAAGGACTAAAGGCTGCCTACTGGTCACAGTTCCATCTCTGGAGAAGTCCTTTGCAGCTCTCGAGGTAAAACATCTTTCCTAAGTTGCTCTTCGACACTAGAATACTTTAAACTCTGTGACATATCATGGCTGAGGGGTTTGGGTCATTGATTGCAACACTTGATGTTGCCAGGTCGATACCCAGTCATGGTACCTGTGGGTTTTAGGAAGGCATTGAACCACAATTGCTTCATCTGCAGAGCTGCCAACCCTCCCGGATTTTGCAACAGATTCTCCGGAAAATTACTAATTTTGTGAGTCCTGAAATGGATAAAAACCCTCCTGGATTGCCTTGAAGATTTTTAGATGTGTTTAGAATCACAGAATTAACGTATTTTCCCAGATGTCTTTCCCAAAATCTGGGAGGGTTGGCAGCTCTGCATCTGCCAGAAGGCATGTAAAGTCGTTGGTGCAGTGTGTTGTGTAGTGCACTTAAAGAATCCCAGAGCACTCTTTCATGAAACGTAAGGGGATTCCCTGATGTCTCTAGCCGTCAGCTGCCAATGGCACCACCCACATAATGTGTCGTCGTTGAGGAGGAAGGCATTTTTAAACTTTAGCCTATAAAATTATTAAATAATTTATTAAAGAAAGAAATAAATTAATAACTCTCTTTGGAGCATCCCCTGATAAAGCTTAAACTAAGGTCTTTATTTTACGGCGTATGTACTGTGCAGAAAGTGGATGATGGGTTAGTACTCTGTAGATGGTGGATGATGGATGAATGGTCTAATTCAGTCACTGTACCAAAAGCAGTCTAACTTTACTTTAACTGAAAACAGTATCTGAGCAGCTTTTTAGCATCACAAATGTTTTAATTTCGGTTTTACTTTATTTAACACTCGTACAGTGTTTGGACAGTTTCATATCTGGTTCAAGTCACTGCTGTGGCCTACCGTCTCAATTAAGTTAAAGCTGCAGTCTCGTCATGCTGGAGGCACCAGACTAATATTAATGTTGAAACCAAATCAGTGCATTGATAGTTCATTATCAGATGGTCGTAAGGTCAATTGGCAGCCACTAGGTCCACATCCGAATCAAAACAAACCAAAATTCATTGTTCCATCACTGCAGTGAGATCATGGCTATTTTTACGTTCCCAACCATGCTTCTTCCATTTAAGTTAAAGCTGCAGTCTTGTTAGGACAGAAATGTTAAAACCAAATTGAGGCATCCTAGGCTGGATACGGCTTCAGGCTCGTTTTTTATTTCTATTTAGGTCTTTCCACAGTAAAGGGGGCATTTTGGCAACACAGACCATATTTTCAAGGAAATTCCTTTGGTCTCAAAACAAAAGAAATAAGTTTAAGTTGTTTTGAAGAGATAACTTAGGCCCAAGCAGGGTTACAAATAGTGTGACAACATGCCTTTCTAAAAACCCTGTAACAAATTTCCAATATAACGCTCGTAACTGGGACGGCCTAAAATGTAACACAAGTGTCCGTCCTGGTTACGAGCGTATATTGGAAATTTGTACACAGGGTTTTTTAAAAGGCATGTTGTTGCACTATTTGTAACTCTTTTTGGGCCAAAGTTATCTCTCCAGAACAACTGAAATATTTCTTTTATTTTGACACCAGACAAAGGTATTTTCTGGAAAATATGGGCTTTGTTGCCAAAATATCCCCTTTACCGTGGAAAGACTTTCTAGATATTCTATCTTCGTCTATGTGCAGTTTACTTGCTTTTAATACGTTCCTTGAGCTTTTAAAAGTTCAATTAGTTGGTGTTCAATTAGTGTGGTGTTGTTACCATTGCTATCAACACTTTTTCTTGTCAACTCGTGAAGTAAAATATTTTGGGTAACTGCAAATTTGTATTGGGGCTTTAATTTTGTGAATTGTTTTGAAAACTAAGATTTCCTGCTTTAAAGAAAAACTGTCCCATCCTACTCTAGTGACCGCATCAAGACACAACCTCAACAATTGACCTCACGCTTTCAGGAAGAGGATGTGTGGACAGATGGCCAAAACTTCCCCTTTTTCCTGTCTAACATCCTCAAATAAAGATAAATTTATCTGATCTTGGTTTGTTTTTGTCGCGGTGATGCCAAATTCCGGCCGGTGACCGATTGGTCGGAATGTTGACATATATGAGTAATGCCTCGGGTAGTAAAATATAGCATCGGTGCCTTGTTTGTTTTGAAGTAGTTTCCTGAAGTTCCCTTGTGTTTTGAACATCTAGGTATCTGAATTTCGATCAATGGTTTTTGCAGAAGGACATTGTGTTAATGTGTGGTTTACAGTACTGGCTGTAGTGTATGTCAGTTTCCTTGATAAATTCCATGGTGTAGTGATTTGTGTCATTTCCACTGCAGAAAACCACAGGCGGAGTACAATTGGTATATATGCCCTTGGGTTTGAACATTATTCACTCCAGCCTTGAGTTTGTTCAAATTTCAAAGAACACTGATCAGGCCAACCGGAAGGGCACCACAGCCAACTTTTTTTCAAATGCTCCTTGCATATCTTTTGCATTTTGAAGCATTTAGACATGGGTAGACCTGCATGTAATTCTGATAATGTTTTGTTAAAAAATCGGCCTACATCTTGGTTAATTATAGGTAGAGTACGTCATTTGCAGTGACCCCAATTTTTTTTTCACGTGTTGACAAGAAAAACCTTACTAAAAGTGTTAATAACAATGGTACCAAACACCACATGATTTTATTTCAGTCTAAAATGGTATTTTGTGCGAGAAATTAACAACTGAAGGTGGTTTTCTAAAAAAGTATTTTGCAAAAAAACTTGTTTACCATTCAATTCAACACAAAAACCATGCCTGGATTTTTCAAGTTTTCAGAAGTATTACTGCACCTATGTGGCTGAAATATCCACAGGGCAGTTTCATCAACATGGGCTTCTAATCACGAGTGGAAATAACACCCCTTTTAACAGTTAACCAATCATGTGTTCTACCTTTAACAGTGTTGACTTGTTTCCTTTTTGGACTATTCTAACACTTCCTGACTGATAGCTAAATGTATTTTGTAAAGTTAAAACTCAAGGAAAACTGACGCCAAAACTGATACGAAATGTCACGCATACAATAGAGTACTGAAGTGAAAACATTATCATAGTGTGTTGCCAAGGTTACTGGGTCTACAATAAAACAAGCGAACAGTTTCCCTGCGCTTTAGCAATGGACGTTTCAGATTACCAGGAAATGTTTAGACCCAGTTAACCTGGTAACTGACGTCACACTTTAGTAATCTATTGAAAACTAGCACCATGTTTAGGAGTATGCTACTGCTGCTAATGACGTGACATAACAGATAGGTTTGCTCATGAATTTGGAATGAAAACAAATCTGTAGAAATGGGTCAGAACTATCAACAGTAGCATTAATAATAGCAGTGTTCCTTACATGTTTAAAGGCCCATTGTATCATTTGCAATGACCCAATTTTGTTTTTCATGCATTGACAAGAAAAACCTTACTCAAAGTGTTGATAGCAATGGTAACAAACACAACATGAATTTATTTCCATCCAAAATGGTATTTCATGCTGAAAATTGACAACCGAAGGTGGTTTTCTAAAAAAAATGTTCTGTGCACGAGACTTTTTTACCATTCACTTGTACACAAAATCCATATATAGGTTTTCAAGGTTTTCTGAAGCATTGATGCATCTAAGTAGCTAACATTTCTTCAGGCTAGTTTACCAACATTCTTCCTTAGATATGTTGCACTATTATTCCACAAATCTGTAAAATGTTTTATCTTGCAAATGATGCATAGGGCCTTTAACTATCACGAAGTGCTTTTACATGGAGATACGTCGTCAAGCTTTGGCAGCCAAGCCAGAGACACAGAGGAAATTTTACTGCAAGCAAAAACATGTACCCTAGAATTATTTGTTTACACAACACACTGGACCAACACATGCAGGTGCGAATCCACATACAATCGCGGACGTCCCTTTGTTCCTCTTTTGTTTGGACATAGTCTATTTTTCCTTACTCTCGTTGGTTTTGTACAGGAGCGAATCGCGGACGTTCGTTTGCCAATCGCGGACGATATTGTTCTCTTTGTTAGACCTCCCTAAAACGTCCACGAATGTTTGGGAGAACAAGCGCAACACAACACACTGGACCAACAGATTTACATCCCATCCAAAGGATGGATCTATTGGGCTAAAGTGCCTTGCTCAAGTCAATATGCAAGTACAGTAACTCCGGTGGATTTAAACCCACAACCTTGAGGTGTTTCCACCCGAACTGCTAAAACTAATCTTCCAACATGTTTTTATGAAGTAGCTTTTAACTTGTTTATACCCCAGCTTGAGGCTATTTATGAACCCCTGAGGCATTGCTTCCGATGTCCAGCTCAAAGATTAAGGCCACGCTTCCTATTGCCAACAAGTTCTTGGCTATACTAGCGCCTGTGGGCTATTTGTCCTGCCAACGGGGCTGTAATTTAAAGGCCTATGTATCATTTGCAAGATAACACTTTTCGTGGAATAAGAGTGTAACATATCTAAGGAAGAATGTTGGTAAACTAGCCTGAAGGAATGTTAGCTACTTAGATGCATCAATGCTTCAGAAAACCTTGAAGATCTATACATGTATATGGATTTTGTGTACAAGAGAATGGTAAAAAAGTCCCATGCACAGGACTTTTTTAGAAAACCGCCTTTGGTTGTCAATTTCCAGCATGACGGAAATAAATTCATGTGGTTTTTGTTACCATTCCTATCAACACTTTGAGTAAGGTTTTTCTTGTCAACTCATAAAAAAACCAAAATTGGGTCATTTGAAATGATACAATGGCCTTTAAGGTGTAGGACAACACATAGAAATCAAGTATTTATACAGTGCACATCCACTAAGCAAGTTGTTCAGGGCAATCATTATCCCTGGTTACTGTGCTCAATGTTATCATTCCCTCGGGATGGGAGCATGCAGCCTAACCTGCCTGTTAGGTGCTCATGAGCGACTCACACAGACACTACCCTCACTCCCCTCGCAGGTACTCATTTGCTCCTGGGTGGCGAGGCAATTTGTGACAAATTAACATGCACCATGACACAACCAGGGCTGCTTTCGAGCGCTCGTCCCTGGTGCTCCCAGGTGTTGGGAACGTTGCGTCACACACATGCGTACATGCGATAGCGCTCAAAAGTGTTATAGGGATCCCTAGTGCACCACGGTCATTAGGAATAACATTTTGTTTTCCACAAAATAAATCACAGATATCTGATGAAAATAAATCATGAAAATATTTACAACATTTGGTTTCGATGTGGAAGCTTGAACATTCAAAATATCAACCTGCGCATGTCTCCCAGTTGTCCCGACGACTCGGAGGTCGGGAGCATTTGGTGCCACCATCTGGTGCACCAACGCGCTTTCGGGCGAGCACCAGGGAACACCAGGGATCCCTGGTGCCGCGCTCGAAAGCAGCCATGGATTTAAACCCACTATCTGTAGAATTAAACATTCATCGACCCTTTTGCCTATAGTTTCTTTACATTGCGAGCCTAAAATCATTTTATTTCTTTTAATCTCCAATATTTTTCTGGCTAGATGACAACAGACTTGTCATCCTGGGTCAAGCAGCTTCCCCTTGAGCATCTCACCATGTGGATACAAGAGGATGAGGCAAGGGAGGAGGTCCAGATGATTAATCTTTACCAAGTTGTCTGACAAAATGAAAAATGTGCCTATATCCCTTCTGTAAGTCAAAACTGCTATTGTGATGTGGCCATTTTTGTAAAGTGACCACCAGACATTAATTGTTTGGTTCCAAGTCAGTTTGTACACAATCATAATAGAGATAGCACCCTGGTATTGTGGCCACTGTGTAACACAGCTAGCAGCTGCTAGATGGCACTAGAATCTCTGGAAGTGAACCTGGATAATCTGGCCACACTAAATTGAAGCCAATCTGGGGAATTATAATTTATTACAGTCCTAATATAAAAGCTACCTTGATAAAGAGGCAACCTGCTTATAGTGCCCACCAATCTTTAGTCCCAAATGCCATGTGTACAATGCTAATGCAACTTATGAACAGTGGCCACCAGTTTGTAGTTGCCAGTTTTTTTAAGATCCTGAGGGTGGCCACTATAGACAAGCTTCACTGAATGTACCCTTAATACACTTTACTTTTAGGTGTTTTTCAACTGTAGACATGTACTCTTGTATGTTTTAGACTTTGCATATACACCTGTACATGTGCCTGCTATATACCTTTGTATTGTAGCCACCTGATTATTCGGGAGATGCTAAAAGCCAGGCACTCCGTGCATGACGTAAACATTAATTGGGTACATTTTCTTCCATACCATGATGGTTCGTACACGGGCTGTGATGGGAAAGCTTACGTCATGCACGGAGTGCCTGGCTTATAGCCTCTCCCTGTTTATTCTGGCCACCTTCTGTCGGTCCTTTGCACGGCGACGGGAAAAGTAACATTATGCCAAACTATCTATGGCTAAGGCAGTGTATAAAGCCACTCAAGGGAGATGGGAATAATAAATAATATTTATTGGGCAATCTCGGAACTATGCATTCAACCCTGTTAAACCTTACCCCTGACACCCTACCCTAGTCTCTTCTCAAGACGTTCTCATATGGTCTGTAATAACAACGAATAATGCTCCAGGGCCATTATTGTAGGCCAGAATCTCATACATCAACTCAACAACAATACAGAACGCACACTTTACGGCACTGAATGGGCCCCAGTTATGGCAGACGTGCAGGGAAGGGATTCGGGATTGGGACTTCTCTGTAATAAGTGAGGGCCATCCAGTGTGTGAACTGTGCACTGCTTGACTAGGGGCTTATATTAGCAACAATATACCAGTTCATGCACGGCCCTCCCAGCATGGCAGATGTATAGGAAAGGCGTCCCTATTTATTAGATATTTTCTTACCTCCATGATCAGATTGGCCTATGTTCAAGCTCATGTCGATTTTAGTCTAAACACTGGAACTTGCAGGTTTAAGGCATTTTCTTGTTTTGACCAGATATAATCCATGCTTAAACTAAGCATATAGCTTTGGTTATTACCAAAATACGATTTTGTCCCCAAATTAAATGGCAAGAATAAGATTATAGGGCATTGCAATTTTTTTACCTAAAAATATTGAATGTTATTTTGGCAGACTCAAGGGGAAAAAAGTAACAGTCAAGTAATTTTCGTCAGTGAGTCGAATCCAAGTCGAGTCATTTGCCACAGTAACTCCAGTCAAATCAGTCCCGAGTCCGAGTCATAACAACACTATGTGAAATACAAATTTTGGGAAAATGAAATATAGTCTTTGGAAACAGATTTTAAAATGCTTTAAAATTATGCATAAAGCATTTATGTTGCATGAATATTAAAGAAGTTATTTAAATATTTAAAAATAATAGTGGATACTTTATTTAGTCCTTCAAATAAAATAAAAAAGCATTCGTTGCTTGTTAATTTAGGGCAAGCACACTCGCAAAAAGTCAAGTAATGTGGGTTAAGTGCCTTGCTCAAGGGCTCAGTACCTCGACTGGTTTTGAACCCACAACATTAATCGCATGTTTTTACGAGAAGTTTGCCAGTTAATGGCCGGCCCAAACCGCCCGGCCGTGGTATAAGTCTTCTATTACGCTACATTTTCCAGATGGGTCTCCTAAGAAACAAAATAGTACCTGCGAGGGCAGTGAATGTAATATGCGTGATTAGCCCACGAGCACCTAATAGACCGTATAGAATAGCCGCCATTTCGTGGGGCAGTTTCTTTGCTCCTTGAGGACATGCATGGCTGCACATAATGTGCTCCATGGTTTAAGTAACGAAAAGGCGGCTATTCGATACGGTCTATATGCAGCCTGGGCTGTGAGCTCCCCAGGGAGTTGAGAAGGATTAATGAAATGATATAATTGAGCTTCTGATATATTAATGTATAAGCGCTCTGAGCTCTGGTGGATTTTGTGCACAATATAAGAATTCTTCATTAAACCGTTTATTTACTTTTCTGTTGCAAAAACTCCAAAAAAAAAATCCAGATGTACGTCAAACGTACGTGCAATCGATAAGGTTTTAATTTTTTGAAATTCTCATCCCTGCTTTAAATTACGCCTGCCCCACTCGAAAGGAAAGGAAAGGATTATCAGTCCGTGCGTTCCAAATCAGCTTAAAATGACAGATAATGACCGAGACAGGGATGTGGGGTAACCTTTAGGGCTTCCTGGTGTCAGATATATGAGAAGCCGTTCAAGATGGTTAAAGGCCCGTACACAGGATTTGCAATGTCCAAAAATTGTATTCTACCATTTCTTGTACTGTTACGTACATGTACAAGAAAGATTGAATTGAGGGTTCAGATTTTAACATTGTACGGTACCAGAAATGTCAGTGTGTACCTGCTATACGCCAATCCGAGAGCCGAGGACCTGGGCCAGTTTTATGGCGCTGCTAAAATGGATTACAAGCCAAAAATATTCGCCAACTTGTTTTCTTCGCAAGTGTAGGAGAATATCTTTCAGTACACATCACTTACACTAATTGCGCTTTTGTTTTTGAAGCCTGTGCACACAAAGGGAGCGCGTTGTGCACTAGGCCTATATATTTAATTTTAACAACACAGAACGCACACTTCATGGCACTGGATGGCCCCAAGTTATGGCGGACGCGCAGGGAAGGAGTCCTTGGTTACCGTATTCGTGTATAAAAACGCCCATGACCGAACATCTTTCTTACACATACCATGGTGTTCCCTTGCTGTAGGGTGTTGAAAGTAGATCTCTACCAAACTTCAATTATACTTTTGCATGTATCCAACTGATCAGACTAAATTATTGTTGCTATGTAATGTGATCGGGTGCAAGCGGCGGATGTACAAAATCAATACCCTGTTCACTGTAGAGACAATGAAATAATTAAACCAGACTGTTTGTTGCGACGTAGCGGACTTCCTAACTGAAACACCATTTGATTTTAAAGTGAAGAATTTGGAGCGCCAGCCATAGTGCAAAAGGTTACACATAAAAGGTTGATGTACGAGTTCAACGCTAAACCAATGAGCGCTCTGTTTATTTGGTACAGAGCGCAGACCAATTGCTATGTTTAAACCTAAGCACGACCAAGTTAGAGTCGACTTACGAGTTGTAAAATTCTGTATTTCTTGGACTCGTGAGTGGTCATGAAACTTTTGTCAAGGGCGAGACCGAGAAAGTTTCCCGACCGTTTTGAACCGTTCCATACGGTCGGGGAACTTGTGCCGAGCGATGGCGATTTCCCCCGAGTTATTGCGAGTGTTCAGGACTAACTTACGACCTTCTGACAAGTAACATAGGAGGAACTTAAGATCTTGCCGACCAACTCCTGAGGAAATGCCATTTTGACCAATTTTTGTTCGTAAAACACTCTCAAGTCCCTCGGGATTTCGGTGTAAACGGGGTATCAGTCTTCATCGCAAGTCTATCGCGTGCACGCCCATCCATGAGTGCGATCAATTAGTTTCCTTTACTTGAGCCGGCCCTGACATTGGGGCGACCGTGCAAAGTAGGATCAGTCGGGGAGACTATGGTCGAACGCACCCGTATGGACACATTGTACGTGAGGGAGACACATGTAGTACATGTACTATTAGGTCATGTCTAGGATAGCATCCGCTCTCTGCACGTTTTCAGCACGTTGTTGTCAATGGATACACATCTCATTGACGTCACACACCAAAACCAACAAGTCATTTCTGGACTCGGTTCACTAAAAAGTACAGGCAACCTCTGGTCTGCGGTGTTTTGATGCTCGGAAACAATAGGTCATTGTCGAATGTTTTATTCGGATGTTTGTTTTAAGTTCTTTTTTTTTTCAGTGCTCGTTTTAATTTAAATGGGAAGTATGCCTTGAAACAATGGATACTTAAATTAAAAGCAATTCACGCTATAACTTGATATAAAAGGCCAAGTTTATTAGCGACGATGTGGGTTTTCCGAGAGCCAATTAATGCTCAGTTATTCGGAAAATTATAAATTTCCTCCCGTTAAGCAGAGCTCTCAACAACGTTTTTTTTAAATTAGCCATTTGCACGTAACTTTTACACTGTGCCTGGCACCCCAAATTCTTCACTTTCAAATGGAGGTGCAGTTTAGAAAGTCGCATACTATACTAAGAAATTACGTCAGTAGGCCTACACCAGATGCTGTTCATGCGAATCACGCGCAAAAGGCTAATCACTGCCATAGCAATAACTACTATGGGGAGGCTGCGGTGTAGGAGTCCATCTGTCACGAAAGGGAACACCGAAAACGAAATGTGTATTCTTGGGTTTCACTTGGCTTGACAACCAGCTGCTATCCGCCATTACTGTGTCCATACTATGACACGCCAAATCGAAAATAATTCAACACTGATAATTTTGCCATCAACCTTGAAAAACAAGTCTCAAAATTTTTAAAAACTTGCCAACAAAAGCACGGTATGCCAGTTTCAAACAGTCTATCAACATTTAAAAGTCATGCCAACCTTCTTTTTTTTCTTGCGCAACATTTGCGAAAATATGCGACAACATTAAATTATACTATTTTCATTAGAGTATTATGTAGGTGTCAAGTGGAATGCAAACGATCGTATGGATCAAAAAGCAGTCTATAGGCAAATCATTGTCTTCTTGCCTGTAGTAAAGCGACTGATACATTGCTTTAATTATCGCACATCCATCTGCTATTGTACATATGTCTATACTGTATATCAGTGGCATCGCCACGCCATTTAATATGGAAGCCGCCTTTTTCGGTGAAAAGAAACCATCAATTAGAAGGGAAAAAATAACAATTTGTGCCACGTTTTGTTTGTTCCAATAAAGTCAGTAATGATGTAGGGCTATCCTCTTTCATAATTCACAGGACAAGCATGTAATTGACTGTGTTTTGACCTCCCACCGACTAGTGACTTGTCAAACGCGGTTTAACGCGCGGTCAACTCGCAGGCCAATTTAGCGCCGTACTCGTGCAAGAACTCGCCATAAAATATTCAGATGTTATACTATATGCACGGTGGTAACATCGAATTTTGGCACGCACAGTTCCACATGGGGTCATTTCTTGAACGCTGTACAGGCGGATGAAAATTTAACAAATTCGGTTTTCCGCGCGAAATGTAGTCTAACTTTGATACATCATGGAAGTATACGAAAAAGGCACAGGCTAACTACACTGTACAAAATTGTGTCGAGTCACATGCCGACTTATTTTACATGAAGTGTGGTGCATCTACAACACAAAGTGAACTGTGAAGGTCAACAAGAAACAGTCGTCAATAACCTGGACTGCTTCGTTCAGTTACATAGAATTGTTTCTGTATACAGAAGGCTTTGTTAAAGAACAAAACCATGCACAAAACGATCACTTAGTCGTCTGTTGAAAAACAGAAGAATCTTCTGTAAATTTACAATTCCAAATAACAGTAGAGTCTACTGTATGCAAACAGATAAAACAAAAAGGTAGAATGTACTGTTTAAAAACAGTACGCTATGTAATGCCAATTGACATATGAATGTACTGTAAATGAACAGAGATTTTTTTTAACAGTGTACGGAGGCTCATAGTGACAGTCCATGCTTTCCCATTTCCGATATACTGAACAGAAATTGTCATACATGTACTTTGCGTATTGCAAAGGTTACAGTTTACAGTCTCAACTAAAACCAGCGAACTGTTTCCCTGCGCTTTAGCAATGGACGTTTTAGATTACCAGCGAATGTTTTGAACCAGTTACCCTGGTAAATGACGTCATGCACACTTTAGTTGTCTATTGCAATAAGGAAATATCACACATATATCTTTCTCTTTTACTAAATGTCCCTTTTGGGACGTCCTTCTCGCAGATATTCTGAATAAAATAAGCAACATTGGAGTTTTTTTCTTCTTTCTGTGATTCGCTTTGCGCACGCTTCGACTCGGGAATAACAAGTCACTTTTTTCGTGTAAAATGAATCGAGGTTTCCAATCAAATTATTCTTGGGTTTCACTTGGCTTAACAACCGTTGCTATCCGCCATTATTGTGTCCATACTATGGCACGCCAAAGCGAAAAATAATTCAACACTGATAACTTACCAGTCTATAGTACCATGTGTTTGAACTCTTTTCCAAAGTAAGAAAGCATTCTAAAATATGTACATGTACTCCAAAATGAGCAGTCTCTATTGCACTAAACAGTGGTTTTCACTCTTTTACGTTTAGAGAGGAAAGGCATTGGGTGGGGTCACAATTATGTGTGTATTACGTCTTAGTTTTTTTAAATCGGAATTGTGACCTCGGAACAAACACCGTGTTAACGGGACGTGCTAGTGTTAGTGTATATCCTTCGACTGCCGTCGAGATATCAGCCACTGCACTCAGCTCTTCCATCCAGGCTTGTCTGCCATAGCTCATTCCAACTCATCAAACACCAATTCTGTATATCTTGCGATGGTATCAGGGAAGGTTATGGGTCTGGTCAAGGCAGTCTCCACAAGGCAGTCTCCACAAGGTAGTCTCCACAGAAGGACGTCAGAGATGATCTGGTCCTTGGCTCTGTAACAGTGGCCAGCAAACTCTGCTCTCCTCTGTGCAACCACTGTAGAGATGGGTGGGATATCTCCATATATCATGGCGTTGGTATGGTGGATTTTCCATGATAGATTCTGTACACGCCTAAGAAGTCGTGTACATGTCTCATCAAGGCGTTTTTCAAGCTCTCGTTTCATTGTCCAAGTTTTAGCCCTATAAAGTAGAATACTTTCCACACATGCACTGAAGAACCTAATTTTAGTTGCCTAGGAGATACTGGACTGCCATGATGCAGCTTGTTGCATGCAGACCATGCTTGAGCTTTTCTTGAAGAGAAATCTTGTTTGCTGTCGATTACATTCAGGTATTTAAAATCAGAGACTTCTTTGATTGTGGAACCGTCTTTAGTTGATGAACGGTGTTTTCTTTGAATACCATGCACTCTGTCTTTTTGGCATTCAGCTTAAGACCAAAATGCATTGCTGCTTCCTCCAGTGTGTTAAGAAGCTCTTGAGCTGACTCAATCAGGTCGGCAGTAAGGGCAATATCATCCGCATAGTCAAGGTCAGTAAGATTTTTGCAGCTTTGTCTACCAGATCTTCTTCCAATTGTTAGTCCTCTGTTGCTGATACTGTCAACCGACTGTCTGAGCAGATAGTCAACAACAATGGCGAACAAGAATGAAGTTAAAGTATCACCTTGGCGAATTCCAGTGGCTGTGATAAACTCCTTAGTGGGTCCTGTACTTTGCACAAAGGAGTTTAGATTGTCGTACATAACTGCAATTGACTTTACTATCTCTTTAGGGATTCCATAGTTCATAAGGATATGCAACATTACCTTCCTGTTCACACTGTCGAAAGCCTTGGAGAAATCAATAAAAACCATCGAAGCACCTCTTTTCGATACATTCAACTCCTCAATGATTCTCCTAAGTATACGAGGATCTGTGAAAGTGTAGATCTCCCCTTACGAAAACCGTTCTGGTTCCTCCGGAGTTCAGGCTCGATGTGAGGCGAGGCGAAATTCTATTAAGTAGAACTAAGTTGTAAACCTTTGCTGCTATAGCAGATAAAGTTAATACCACGGTAGTTCTCTGGTAGGATACATCTCGTTTCTTAGGGATTGGAATATTTGGAAAAAGCTGCTGGCTTATTACCCTTAAATGTTTTGTTGCAAAATTCCAAGAGCTGGAGATTTAGAACTACTTAGCTTTTTGAGGCACACACGTAGCTCGGTCACTAGGATTGACATCAATTGGGAGAGGATCGGATACTTTATTGTTGAAGCAAGGATCAGTAAGATCTAAAGGCAGCTGCTCAGTTTTGCCAAGAAGGTTACTGAAGTGGGTGAACCAGGTGTTAAGACACTCGGTGTCAGCCCCCTTAACTTTAGTAACAGGTGATGCTTTCTTATTGGTAAGATTGCGAAGGGCATCCCAGGCTTCTGTATGCTTGTTCTCAGAGTGAGCTCTCTCGATTACCTCAGTTTTGGTCTTAACTGCTTTCTAATTCTCCATACAGTACTCTAGTAGGCCTATAAGTATCGTCAAGTGCAGATTTGGCTTTATCTAGTCTGGTTTGAGAGCCTCTGGTTGGACGATTGCTGTGTACCTCAGAAGCTCTCTTCAAGTTGTCTCTTGCAATCGAAACCTCGGAACTCCTCGACAGTTCTGTTAACTCGGCGTCTCGGGAAATCGTGTTAGTGTAACAGATCTGTTCACTCGGCGTCTTGGGAAATGTCAAGGCGGTACGGTTGTGCACGACTTTAAACACTAACACTAACATAGAATTATGACCTCCGGTCCGTATTACACGAGCATAAATGTAGAATACATGATTGGTATCTCGAAGAATCAGAATTGTTCACAGGTTTACACATATCTTACACAACAGGGGCGGATCCAGGGGCGTGGGGGCGCACGCACTCACACCACAGAGCATCTAGAATCCAACACTTTTAGGGGCCCTTAAGCGGGCCCCGGACCCCACGCCGTTAGGGCTTCGCGCTACGCGTTTCCCATTTTATCGTCTTCACCATTTCTGGCTTAAACATTTCACGCCCCCCGTTTGGAAAATCCTGGATCCGCCCCTGCACAATATAAATACGATGACGGTAGAAGACTTCCCCTGAAATGGTTTTGTCTGAAGTGCTATAGTTTTTGAGAAATGAGCAAAACAATTATTTTTCGTCTCGCGAGACGTAAATTCATTTTGCCCCAAAACCACCTCGCCCTGAAGAACTTTACCCAAAGGCCATTTCGCCCCAAAACCACTTCGTCCAAACACTACCTCGCCCAAATGCCACTTCGCCCAAAAACATCTTCGTGCGCAGGCCGTGGTTCAGGTCGAAGTGGTTTTGGGGCGAAGTGACTGCAAACCACTTTTTGACTGTTTTCTCAAAGGTTAGACGAAGTACGCAGCTGATTTTTGCTCAGGTTGGTTTTAATCATGCATACCTTCAATCACACAGGGGGATGAAACTACTTGTAACGGTTTACCAATCATGTATACTAGCTTTAACCACTAAGTGATTTAAATTTGCAGAATCTTCATCACGGAGCCAAACAGTTGTCTCAATTGTGGGTAGAATGCAAGACCGAACACATTTATAAGTTGTGCTGAAAACTGAACCTCAATTTATTGAAAATTACGAAAGTTCTAAAATAATCAAAATTATAACACCACCCACTTCGTTCAGATTAACTTAACAGATCTGTTACACTAACACGATCTGTATCATGAGCTGTTGAACTCACATAAGATGCAACACTAACGCGTCCTAAACACCATGTTAACATCGAGTTAACACGGTGTTTGTTCTGGGGTCACAATTCTGATTAAGTTAACATATGTTACACTAACAAGCAACACAGAGTTATGACTTGGCTCTGTGTACAGTGCTGAGAATTAACATGGTGTTAACAGATCTGTTAACATGTGTTAACCTAGACATTCAATTAGAGTTTAACAGATATGTTAATAGATCTGTTAACACGGCATTAATATCGACCCCTAACTGAACGTCCAGGTTAACACCGTGTTAACAGATCTGTTAACACGGTGTTAACACCATGTTAATTCTCTGCACTGTACATTGGGCGAAGTCACAACTCTGGGTTGCGTGTTAGTGCAACAGTGTAACAGATCTATTAACTTAATCAGAATTGTGACCTCGGAACAAACGCCGTGTTAACTCGATGTTAACATGGCGTTTAAGACGTGTTAGTGTTACATCTCATGTTAGTTCAACACCTCGCTACATATCGTGTTAGTGTAACAGATCTGTTAAGTTAATCTGAACGGAGTGGGTGGTGTTCATTTTTGAACTTCCGTGATTCTCAATAAATTGAGTGTCATTTTTCAACACAACTTATAAATGTGTTGGATCTTGCATTCTACCCACAATTGAGACTTTTTTGGGCTCCGTTAAGATTTTGAAAATTTCAATCACTTAGTGGTTAAGCTCGTGTAACACGGACCGGAGGTCACAATTCTGCGTTAGTGTTGAAAATCGTGCAGAACCCTATGCCGACTTGACATTTCCCAAGATGCCGAGTCAACATATCTGTTACACTAACACTAACACGTTTTTCCGAGACGCCGTGTTAACAGATCTGTTAACAGATCTGTTACACTAACACTAACACGTAGTACAGAATTGCGCCCTCACTCACTGGAATTTGCGGTTCTGCGCACGACTTTCAACACACACTAACACTTCGTGTTAACACGGCGTTTGTTCTGAGGTCACAATTCTGATTAAGATAACAGATCTGTTAACAGATCTGTAACGCTAACACGTAACACAGACAGAATTGTGACCTCACCCATTGTCTTTCCTGCAGGAGTAAGATGGCGGGCAGTTGCTTCATGAGTGGCTTTATGTTACCAGTCCACTGTAGGCCTGTATAGGTCAGTGGTTTTGTGTTTTGTTTGAAGTGGAGGTTGAGTGCAGACCATCAGAGGTCAATTTCATGGCGTTGTTTTGTATAAAACACATTTGCTTTGGCGCAAAGCCAACTATATACTGGTTGATTTCCTCTCAGGACCCAATTTCCTTCTGGGTGTTGCATAACTGAGTAAAATATCAAACAATAGAGAACTAAAGTGAAAGCGTCACCCTTTGTGTTGCCAAGGTCTACCTTGGTCTGGACTTAAGCGAAATTTTAGACCCAGTTACACCAGGGGGCATCAGAAAAAAATTGATATCAGGTGGGGGTAGGTGGGTCTGTCGGCCAAATATTTTGGGGGAAAAATACAGTTTTTATGAAAAATAAATTGGGGGGTCTACGGCCTCACGAATTTTGTTTTAGCTCGTTCAAAAAAAAATGGGGAGTCTAAGGCCTTGCTGGAAGAAAATTCAACCCCCTATAAAATGAAAAATGGGTAGGAGACCATGGAAGCCAAAGGGACAAATGGCCCAATGCACCCAACATATAAGCAAGGGCTCCAATAAACCGTTTCACTAAGGGCATTTTAGGAAGGTGGTTGGTACCAGATGTGAGACCGTTTCGCTTCAGAGGCCCTTTCTCCACACTAGCCATAGCGCAATCTCAAGAATGGTCCCCTTGCACCCGTGGGTGGACGGGTGGTGGTTGGGAGCATAGAGGGTGGGTTTTAGAAATTGGTTTTCCAGGTCTTACAAGCAACACTTTTTTCATCGTGTTAAAATTTGAAAGGGGGAGGTGTTTTTAATGTAGTATACATATAGACGGGCACATTTTCTTACGTAAGATTTTCGACGGGGGGGCGGGTGGGAGTGGGGGTTGTCTCTTTCAAAATGGGTATTTTGTTTGTTTTGTCACGTCAAAATATCCGGGGGTCTAACTGATCTGAACAACCAAAACAATGTTCACGTAGGAAAGTTGACTGAGTGGGTCTGACACAGTTTTTCAACCCGATATCAATTTGTTCTGATGACCCTGGTTACACCGACAGCTGATACACTTTAGTCGTCTATTGACAAATTTTAAATTAACACGGGCAGCCTCGTTTCAGATGTTGAGCCATTGTATTACGTCACGTGCCTTTTCATTTGCAAATTTTATCAAAAACGAAAGCTGTACTGAGACCCTCGTTTTTGACGGCAATTTGAAATTCCTATACACACCACGTTGGCAATGTTCCATTGTAATAATGCACGGCCATACGCTCAGCTAAAATACCGACTTTGGTGATTTATAATTATATAGTTACAAGTCATCTCCCGTCCCCTAAAGAACAGCTCTCACATCCTACATGACCTTGAATATTAATAATAAACGGCTGTTTTTGCGTATACAGTGAAACCTGCTATTAAGGCCACCTGCATATAGTGACCACCCACCTTTGGTCCCAAATGCCATGTGTATAATGCTTGAGAGACCTCTATAAAGAGGCCACCTCTTTATAGTGGCCAGTTTTTACGGTCCCGAGGGTGGCCACTATAGACAAGTTTCACTGTAATCGCATGTTTGCCAAGAAGGTAACAACCGATTTGGGTGTTTCATTTACCGTATGTGTACTGTGTTTCGCTGACGCAAATGTAGTATTCCTCCATAGTAATTAGACATACTTTAGCAGACTGAGATATGAGCGTATAATGGCAAGCGGTTGTGGATGTGTTTAATTATTGTCTGACATAACGCTTTGGGCACTGCTATTATGTAGGTCGGGCTTCCTGCGTGCGCATGTCCGTTTGTTCCAGTAGCCGAATGTTTCCTTACTGATAAACAAACCGGTCCAAGATTAGGGTTCTGGAAACTTTTTCAAAAGAATTTGACAAAATGTAGAGGTGCATTGCATTTTGACAAGGCCTCATAGCATGGATTAAACATTTCGTGCATGGTATGTGGCATCCGACCCCTCACTTTGTCCCCACCATCGATATCTAACCACTGGATGCGACAACGCTATCTAAATTTACCGTCCAACATCTTAGTACTCTCAGTCTCAGTCTTGCCTAGACTTGTCTTCAGTAGTCTACATGTGTAAGGGGGATGCAAGCGATCGTATGGACCAGGGAGCAGTTTAGGCAAAACATTGTCTTGGGAGTACTAAATCCAGTGTATATATACATCAGTGGTCCCTGGCCCTCCACTCTATCACGTGGGGGTTCAGTTCAATCGTGTTCCCAGCATCAGTCCTATAGAGTCCAAACTGCTGATTAGAAAAGTGCCAGGCTATTTATGCTTCCCAGTCCTCGTTTTGACGACGAGATTTGAAACGCACTGCGGGTGTAGCTGGCATCTTGCCTATACTGGCTGTTTGCATTCTACAGAACTGATTCAGAAACACGATTAAATTGTGTAAATATTTAGGTTTATATACCTCATACATTGAGTCTCGTTAACTGATTGGTTAAAAGCAGATCACCTGACATGGAATAGTTTAACCATTTCCGACGGCAACTAAAAAAAGTACTATTGTTTGACCTTTGCGTCATAGGTCAAAGGATAGTACAATTTTGGGCAACTGAAAAAGTACTATTGTTTGACCTCTGCGTCATAGGTCAAAAATACCAATAATTTTGACACATAAAATCAATGTATGAGGTATATAAAACAAATATTGACTGCTCTTTATTCGGGTTATGGAGCAAACTATCGTCCCTCGGTTATTTTGAGACGGCAGGCCTGCTATTTTCCCTCGGCCTACGGCCTCGGGAAAATAGCAGGCCTGCCGTCTCAAAATAACCTCGGGACGATAGTTTGCACCATCACCCTCATGAGCAGTCAATATTTGTATACTATTGTTGCTCAAGCATCCAGGGACTTTAAAATGATTTTTCGGTTTTGGGGAAGGAGTTGGTTCGTTAACAAAACGCCAGAGTGTGTAAAGGTATAAACACAGACTCTTGGTAGTATACCGGCGGCCACGATAAGGGCCGGGGGAGGTTTTCATATTTAAAGGCCCATTGAATCATTTGCAATAATGACTCAATTTCGTTTTCCATGAGTTGACAAGAAAAACCTTACTCAAAGTGTTTATAGCAATGGTAACAGACACCAAATGAATGTATTTCCGTCCAAAATTGTATTTCATGCTGGAAATTGACAACCGAAGTGGTTTTCAAAAAAAAAGTCCCGTGCACGAAAATCCATATATAGATTTTCAAGGTTTTCTGAAGCATTGATGCATTTTTGTAGCTAAAATTTCTTCAGGCTAGTTTACCAACATTATTTATCCTTATATATGTTACACTCTTATTCCACGAATCTGATTTAACAATAGATCCACAAAGTACCTACTCGTGCATGACGCACGGTGAACATGTGACTGCCCCTGACATGGCCGCCGTGCAAAGGGTCACTAGGTATGGACTACTTGCACGGTTTCATTCAAAAGGAGGCTCCGTATGCAAACCCCATCTTTTTGTAATGGATCACAGCGGGTTTGGTTCACGTTCGGTTTAATTGCGTAACTTTTACAATTAATGTTCGGAAATGATTCGGTAAAGAATTCACTCGACTCGGACTTGAACAAGCATGACAATTAAATGACTCGCCTTGACTCGAGTGACGTATCCAAAATAACTCCACTGGTGGTTGCGTATTGGAACGTTTTAGGACTGGAACTTTTAAAGTCTATGGAGATAAAATTAAAGGCTGCCAAATATCTCAGACTGCCGGAAAGGTTTTGTTTACATTGTACAAAATAATAACAGCATCATTTCAGATTGAACGGCTTTGTTCGGTTTCTGGAAACCGGTGCGGAAGCTTGGCAGTGCGATTAAATATTGTCATTGTTTGAGTAAATTGGCCCTTTGTCAAGTGCGTTTCCCCTGTGTGCCGGATGGCTCGGGGTCTTGCTTTCAGAGTAGCACGGATGTGGCTGATAACTGGACAAAAACTTGGCTTGATCAAAGGTTACTTACCCCTGTTGTGTAAACTTTTGTTGAAATAAAAGAGATACAAATAAACTGTTTTCCGCATCATTTTCAAAAATAGATAGATTGGGGGTAGAGTTACATCTAATGATGTTCGTGCTAATGAAGTTCGTGCTCATGGATGTTAAAAAAGCAAGAAAGGAGTTTTAGGATACATTTCTCATTTTGCCAAAGCAAGCCACGTATGCGTTTTCTTGACTGGTCCACTTGTACTGCTTTAAACAAAACGAGATATTGGGGGTTGAACGCAACTGCCTCGGAGGAAAAATGTGTACTTGAAGAAAACAATGCGAGCTGATTAAATTTGTTATTTAGAAGCACGTTTTCCAAAATATAATGCACAACTTAATGTAATTTCCCCCCTTGAAAATTACACCATACTTTCCACCATCTTTTCGATGTTTCAGACTATCATACAGTATACTTGTTATTGGTGTTTGCAAACTCTGTGGGTTTTGTTTTTGTTTTTGGTATTGGTATTTTATTTCATACACCTCGTGGCCAAACGGCCAAATTACATGTATGTTACAAAGAAAATACATCAAAAGATAAGACACCACATAACCACATCACGTCCAAAGTGCAAACATCATAATAATAATAGCCTGGCACGAATTTGGCGCGCGCGCATTGCTGACGAGCCTGTGCCTTTAACTCACAGTGGATGCAGTGTGAAGCTGCTCCCCGCTGCTCCCCACACTGATACAAAAATTTGGCAAAATTTGCCCAACTTTTTACCCAACGTTGGTTCAAATATCAACATACCCATCTTTGGGGCGCATAATGCCCAACTGGTGTTGGGTAACAGCCTATACCCAAGCCATCGGTGATACTTATGCACAATTATTGGTTAAATTCTATAAACCAATCTTTCGGTGAATGTGCATGTCCAATTATTGGTTAAAAGTTAATTATCCAACGTTTGGGTAAATGTGCATGGCCAATTGTTGCTTAAATTCAATTATCCAGGGTTTGGGATTGCATAGCCAGTTGTTGGTTAAAATAATTCATCCAAGGTGTAGGTGAATGTTTAATAAATGGACACCATTTGACCAACGTAACTTCAAACGTTACCAACGTTGGTCGCTTGGATGGTTTACCCAACAGAACGTTTTTGCATATGTCGAGGAAATATGACCCAACAAACGTCTACTAACATGAAATTCCCCAACTTTATTTTACCCAGAATGTTTTACAGTATACTTTGAAGCGCCCTCTCTTGTCTTCACAATCTCCAACAGATGGAGAAAATATTGTTTGTCTGTATAATATGCCCAACCTTTCAATACTTTTAGCAAGAGGAAAAAAAATACCTAATAAATAGCCGCTGTTTTCCCAATTTACAGAACTTTGCATGTAACCAACGTTGGTGTTCGGGATGTTTTACCCAACAGAACATTTTCTGCATATGTTGAGAAAATATGACCCAACAAACGTCAAAATGAAATTCTCTAACTTTATTTTACCCAGCATTTATTTTACAGTGCACTGCATGCTCCCCAAACTAATTATTTACTTTAGGACTCACCCGTCCCTATATAGTGTGTTCGCACAATATACGTGTGCAGCAGCAGCTACGCGAAAACAAGGTAGCTCCACAACGAAATCAATGAAATTCTCATTCAAGAGCTACCCAAGATTGTTTGGAGGTGGGCAATACAACTTTCCTAACAGTCAGACCGAAGTGAACACTGAACCAAGAAAAGTGAACAAAGTGCCTTTCGAGCACCACTATTTATACTTTTCAATCGCGCTCTCACGCGCTAAAAACTTCACGCGCACATAGTAAAATTGCAAAACTAAGTGCTTCTATCTTCAAAACATCTCTTAAAAGTCACATTTTTCTGCACTAAATTCTAAAACAAAGCATCTTAAATAATCCTGAATATGTACTCTCATATTCTAGTACTTAAACTTGCTAATAACTTGCAATAATCGCATGAAAGCAGGTGTCAAATTAGCATGTACCAAAACGTAAACAAACTACAGGTGCCATTCATAAATATCCTATATGACATCATCCTTAATGACCACTTTCCCGCTCTGCAGACGACTTCGTAAAACTGTTCTCCAAAATTACACCAACAATTGTAATTCTGTAAAAACACTAAAATTAGCATGAGATAAATCCTAAACAGACTTCTCTATAATAAAATCTGCATTTCCAGCTCTACTTTTCAAGGAAATCATTTACAATTTTAAACCAATCATGAGCCTGAAACTCATGTCGAAAACGGCTGCCATTTTGGATTTTCCCAAACTATATTTATAGCACACAAAAACTACACGTGTTTGTTAACTGAATGCATAATCATCGATGCATAAACGCTGTCTAAACACATGTTTAGCTTAAATTTATCGTGACAAAACGCTGACAAAAATGCAGTTAAACATCATATTACTCTTCAAGCCTTAAAGGTAAGAATATTTAGACTAGGATGGGGCATTTTTGTCACAGTTGCTACAAATTGACACAGAAGATCCGCCTTTCCTGAAAATGAAAGCACATCATTTCTCACGATGGTACAGGCTTATCATTCACTTGCAGTCAAAACGCATTGCAACATAGGCCTACATGATTGCTTTTTGCCATTAGTCGTAACGGATGCATCTGGGTGGGTAGTATAATATTACATCAAAACAACATTTTGATAATGTTGTGTTCGTGGATCATGGGAAAAAAACCAAGAAAACAGCGCGATTATCGTATGGTCAGGATTCCTGACGCGCAAACTGATAATTAATAAGCCGCTGCGACTTTATTATATAGTGACATGCCCCAAACAACGCCCTCTTTATGTGAGTTTCTGTGGAGAAATTGTTTAAAGTTGAAAAAACCCTACCTTTAGTCCATTTCAAACACCAACATGAACAGTGGTAATGTCAACCTTTAAACAGCAAAAACTATGCATAGAGTTATTTATAGCGTTTCAGGCCCTTTAAACCTTGCAAACATCATTTGACACAATGTGGTCGACTATGAATTATGTGTGTTATACAAATTGAGTTCCGGTATTACACGTGTAACCATTAGCTGTGAAATATTGTTCACTGTGCGAGGTATAACTGCCATTAAGTTCAGAATACGACGGGTCTGTTGCAAGTGGAAAATGTATTATTTATACGGCTAATTGTGAGTACTATAGCAACCAGGCTGCCCACGCTTGCGTGCGGTAATACTATGCAAACTTACAAACAATACTAGATGGTATCAAAATTAGTACTTTGGGTATACTATTTGCATATTGGCTGGTGCCCTGAATTCTTCACTTTCAAATGGAGGTGCAGTTTAGAAAGTCACATACTATATGATATTGTTGCTACGTGCATGGCGCACGCCATTGCCTAGCAATCAACGATCTGGTTGCTGTATACCATTCTATTCTACGGTTAACACAATACATTGGTTCTGTACTTCACACCTGCCGCGTGCACCACATAGCAACAAAAATAGTCTGGTCAAATAGCACTAAGTGTGCATGTGAAATGAAGTACGTCAGTACACCAGACGCTATTCACGTGTGTGCAGAAGGCTAATCAGTATTTTGCAATACTTTACTTTCTCTCCATAGCAGGGTCCATTTCCATGGCGCTGCTTAACAGCCAATTTTTCTGTTTGTGCATGGATACTAACCGTAAACATTGCAAAACTTGCAGATAATGACGCAACAATGGCCGTTTCTAAGAAATTCTACCAAAGCAGGAGAGTTATTTCCATCCTGGAGTAAAATTTACTTGCCGTATCTTTGTTTGTAATGTACTATTGTATAGTTTTGAATTGATGCACAAATTGTGACCATGTCGATCTAAACAAAAATTTGGCATTCGGTCAAAATACTCGATTATAATACTTGAATAGTAATAACTTGCACAGCCCTATACAAATAGTGTAAGGAAGGAATTTATTTGACAACCTTGTCTACAGACAAATATTATATTAACGAACTTGTTGAAAAGAATATTAGCCGCCACTCCCTTATTTCATTACATAATGGCCAACAGAAAGAGTTTATTTACATGTATTTACAAATTACAAATTGGTTATGCAAACAAAATTGCTTGTGTCGATTTACTTGTTTAAAAAAAACATGAAATAAGGTGTTTCGTGAATGTGCATGGATGATTCATAATTTTGAATTCTGCAACGCCAGACAAACTCTAGATAAACGTTCGTTCGTTCCAGGAAATCATGGGTGTTTCAATCATGTGTGTTCCATCGCGATATCGCCGGAAGATTCTTTAATTCATATCACCATAAAAATACATCCGCCCCACTGATTATAAGCTTAACACGTTGCTGAACTTTCACAGATACAGTTTTCGGTTTTAAAGTTATACAGAATGGCAATAAAAGAAGAATACCAATTTCAGAAGAAAAAAAATACATTTATGTGAAAATGTTAGAATGTCCTCTATATTATAAATGTCTTGTAGGCCTATGTTCAGTTTTCCATGGAAATGACATAATGAACCTAGTACCAATAGATAAATTAAAAGGACATTCCAATCTTTCCACATGTTTGTCTTATTTGAAAATTTAAAGGGTATAGAATTCTTAAATTGTAGTTTTTACCAACTGCAAATACCTTCAGTTCAAGGTATACTTTAATAGAACAGCCATTTTGACGCCATTCACTATAGGTTTTCTCGCTCGAATTCACCAGAAATGCATTCGATTACGTTTGCGGGAAGTACGTATTCAAGTGATTTTGATCAGGACGCAATTTCTCTGGTTCTTAATCATTTGCACGTTATTCAATTTCGTTTAAAGACATTCACATTTGCTCGCTATAAGACATCCAGATTAGTATTTGCGTCATTCAAATACAAAGCATCGAATCTTCATTCAATTAGCACAAGTTTGGGGCTTGGGCGAATTTGAATGATTTGCGCTGGTATTTCAAAATTGAATGCGCGTATAGTTTTTAATTTGAATGGGAATTATCCCGATTGCGTGCTTGAAAAACCAAATTGAATGCTCTCTTTATAAATAATTGAAGGATGATCCCAAACGGCATTCATATTTGCGCTAAATCGAATGCATCTGCAACGAACTTGGGAGGTACTTTGTTAAAACTGAACGAGAAAACCTTGGTGGTTTTGGTTGATGAAAAAAATTGACTTTAAAGAAAACGGACTTTAAAGATAAACTCCTCAAACAAAGTTCGGAAAGTCAAGTTTGACTGACGATTTCTCTCTTGTTGCAAAATAATTTTCCTTGAATTTTATATCATTGGAAAACCCTGTTATTCCTCTTTACGATGATGTGTCATTTGTTATGATTAAGCAATTGGGAGATGTGCAGCACAGCTGAATACGGGGGCGTTATTAAAGTGAAATGTCACAAAATGCATTGCTATTGTCAAAAATTGCATTGACACATTCCCATCCTCCAAGCAAAAGGGGAATGCACTGCATGACAATAGCAGTGAATTTTGTGACATTTCACTTTCCACCCACCCCTGTATTCCGCTATACTGCACATCCCCCAATTTATTAATCATAACAAATGACACATCACTAGTGTAAAGAGGAATAATAGGGCTTTCCAATGATACCAAATTCAAGGGAGATGATTTAGTAACAAGAGATAAATCGTCAGTCAAACTTGACTTTCCGAACTTTTTTTGAGGAGTTTAGATAGGGCCAGAAAACGTACAAACAACGTTATGTTTGATTGAGGATGTGTGAATAAAATGTTCAAATGGTTGATTAAAATTTGGTGACATTGCAAATTCTGTATATGGGCTTTAGGCGGCCGTGGAATTTCAATGCATTCTGCATGCAAAAACCACGGAAAGATTTCCTTCTGCCTGGTTTATTATGGCTGGTCTGTTTATTGGCCAGGCCCTTCGACTCCATCCTGCACAAGGTGCCTGGGCATTAGCGCAATTTTACGTCCAGATCACCAAGCCCATATAGGTTTGCTATGGTTTGATAGGGATTAAACGTCCAATGTAAATTTCTATATTACAGAAAGTACCATCTTGGACAGAGATAAACAAAAAAACCAGTTACGCCCTTCTGCCAGGCACTGGTTTTTTTGGCACCAGAGCGCTGATATGCCATTCTGCCAGGCACACGAGTTACTCGTAAAGTAAAATATTTTGGGTAACTGCAAATGTTGTATTTGGGCTTTGAGACAGCACCACTAAGTACAGTACCATTACGGATCTGAAGCTAATGGACGTCACTAGCAACCTATCACGTGGTAAAGCTTCCGCTCTAGTCCCCATACTGTGTTCATGTACAAGCTAGGATGCCAGCATTTAGTCAGTTTAGCAAGTGAAAGTCATCAGGCAATATATATACTACAACTTTAGGAGGAAGTAATGTTTCTAGCCCCGGCACAGCGCGTGCAGTGTGCGCAGCCACAAACGATTGAAAAGGCTCGGGCGTTGCGCGTCTCACGAACAAGTTGCTTGGGATTTTCATCCCGAAATCGTGCACTTGGATTCTTATAGCAGGCTTTACTGGTGTGAGCTATAGGAGTTAGTTGCCGTTCTGCACCACGATGAGGCATGTTGTATATTCGTCACTTGTGCTACTGCTATGGATATCTCTAGAACTTGTTGGATTCGTTAATGGCGTACAAAACGGTGAGTAATACGTCTAAGAGCACGTCTTGGTAAACAGTGTCAGATCACTGACATCATTATGCAATATAGTTGCACTACAAATAGGCTATACACTACTCCAAGCACATTGGTGAAGTTTCGGTGTGCACGGTTAGTGATTACGACTACCATTTAATAGCCAAACCTGAAAATCTTTATTAGGACTATACCTTTCGCTGTCCGTTTTTCACTTAAGCGGGCCTCCCACTGTGCGATTTTTTGATACGATTTGCTACGATTAGCTACGATTAAGTACGATTGTGTGTAGAGTCTATAGACAGTCTCTTGTAATCGTACCAAATCGTACCAGTGGGAGGCCCGCTTTAAGCGGGCCTCCCACTGTGCGATTTTTGCCACGAATTTCCTACGATTAGCTACGATTAAGTACGATAGTGTGTAGAGTCTATAGACTGCAGTCTCTGGTAATCGTACCAATTCGTAGGAATTTCGTAGCAAAAATCGCACAGTGGGAGGCCCGCTTTAAACGCCACAAGTTCGTATACGAATTCCCTGCGATTAGTTCAGGTTTTGTTTAGATTACTTGACACTGTGGACATATAGGCCTAGACAGTCTCATGTAATCTCGACAAATCTTATACCTAATCTTAGGAAATTCATAGCAAAAATCACACAGAGGGAGGTCAGCTTTAACCAAGACATGTCAAGATATAGAAAGCTCAAATTGTGACATAAGGTTGTTGTTGTTGTAGTTTTTTATGGCATCTTCGGCAATTTATGCCATCAACTATATACGGTATAGTTTTAACTTTACTTTCATCTCAAGGTGACGAAAGATGCAGTTTTAGAAGTGGGAGGAAAAAACCCCAACTATATTTGTGTTACCCCAATACATTAACACACTCTAACCCTTACCTTCTATTGATGAACCAACGCACCCAAAAACCTGAAAAGAATCCTTGGATTCCTTGGTTCTGAGACAATGAATCGGGAGTACCATTTGCTACATAATTTTGTAGCCAAATGTATCCAAAGTTGTTGAGCGTAAAAGGACTGCACAGATACACCAGATGTGTCACATACAATGCATACACGTGCACGTTCATGTATGTGTGAGAGGACACCCTCCTAATGTTTTCCTTTGAAAACAAAAGCTTACTGCAAATCTTGTTGGTCAAAATGGGTTGATATTTGACCCAACGTTGGGTCAAATATCAACTGTTCCAAAAGTTGGGTAAACATTTTAGCCAACATAATTGGTCAATATATAATTAATGCAGTTATTTACAATTATTCAGATATTTTGGGTGTTGAATCTTTTGTTATCAGACCAAGTAGGCCTACATACTGGCCACTGATATACCATTTAAATTCCATGATCGCTCAGTGAACAGCCGACCATATTTTACCAACAGCAAGTCATTTGCCCAACATCAAACATGACCAACAAATTTGCAGTGCGTTTATTCGACAGGAACAAACAAACTTTACCTTATTAAAAATTGTAGAAAGAAAGATATGGCACTGCCTTTATCCACTGCCAATGGAATGCCTTGTCCTTTGGAAGGCCAAAGGATGTTTTTGTTCCTGTTGAATAAACGTTTATTAGATGTTTTGTTTTCAAAGGAAATGCAAAACCCATCTGTTGTGTAGTTCATCACTCATAGCTTTTAACTTGGAGCAATTTTCATTTAACCCTCTCAGTCAAACAATCATATTTAATTCATTCATGCATGGAAAAAGTGATCGGCTTGCAATTGGTATACCAAAATGAAGCTTAGGACGTAACATGATACCAAATTTAGGCAGATGTTGTATTGGGGTTAAATACATTTTACTTTACGACTAAAAAGTGTTGATAGCAATGGTAACAAACACCACATGATTTTTCCGGTGTCAAATGGTACAGTGGGAGAAATTTCCAACTGAAGGTGTTTTTATTTTTAGAAAAATTGACAGAATTTTGTTTACAATTCATTTAACACAAATAAAAATGCATGAATTTTCAAGTTTTGTATTACTGCATCTATGTGGCTGAAATGTCTACAAGGCAGTTTATCAACATTTTCCTTTAGTTATGTAATGCTGTTGTTCCTGTTTTCGAAAGTTTTCCAATCATGTAGAAATTTGGTCGAGTCTCCGGTTTAACGTGCAAGCGCTCTGTACCAACTGAGCCATATACGATCCTATTCATTTTGTGGCGTTATTTCCCGAAATGCCTAGCTTGCATGCTCGTTTTTATCTAAGTGTTAACTGTTATACCCAGCTGCAACTCGCTCCCTGTTTAATGAATGTTGTCAGTATCTTGAACTGATGTTAACATGACCGGTGTTAAAGAGAACCAATCGTGCATAAGATGACACTAATAGAGGTTACGCCCGGACAGTGTTGGCGGTTCATGTACTTTTAGTTGCGCGTCAATTGGAATAATTTAAAGCACATTACATAATTTGCAGTAACCCACAATTTTATTTCATGAGTTGACAAGAAAATCCTGACTAAAAGTGTCGGTAGCAATGGTAACAAACACCACGTGATTTTTTTCCCGTGTAAAATGGTAGCTTTGTGGGAGGAATTGCCAACTGAAGTGCTTTTTTTCTTAAATCATTCAACACGAAAACCATTACTGCTTCTATGTATATGTAACCGAGTCGGTGTACAATAAAAATTCATGACAACAGAGGGCATTCAAACCAACAGGTATACATTTGATTTATTTAATAAATTTATTTACATTGGCAATTCAAGCTTAACTTTATTATCAAATTGTTTAGCTCAATGTGCTCAGGCAGGTACTTTCACAAATGCAGAAAGTTAAAAAGGATTGTAAAACGGCACTATCAAACGATACCGTAGCTTATAAGTGTTAAATGACAGTCAAATAGCAGAAACTTGGCAGCACTACGGCTCAAGCACAGCCCGAAAGGCAGTGTCACGGGCAGTCAGGACAGAAAGAACTCACTAGACCAGCAAGTAGCACTCCCTTATATCTGGTGTACAGTCATGGTGGATAATAAATAACAAAACATATTGTATCAGGAGGACATACCAAAAATACAAAAGCATTCTACAAGATGGTCACCACCCTCCAGCAATCAGGGTAGTGGCACAAATAACAATGAATGATCGGTATGTGCATATTTAAAAGATAAAACCTAATGGCTACACTGGGGCTGAACTGTGACCGACCATGCATGAATGTAGGTCCGGTCACACTCGCCCCCTAGAAAAAACGAAATAAAAAATTGCATTCATTATACATGTTGCACTAGCTCAACATTGTATACATGCAGGTCTATCAATATAGTGGACTAACCAGCATTTACACCGGAAAAAGAGTTTACCTCATTATAATCCAGTACACGGCGAGACTAACTGCAGATATGGAATTAATTGGAAAATGTTAATGCATTTACAAATAATGTTATGTTATCTGGATAGGCTTTGGAGATATCGGGTGGATATAAGGTCAAGAGGAAAACATACCAAAACGTCCACCTCCAGGATGTCCCTGGAGAAAACGAGATTATCTCAAAATGGACAGGTACAAAATAATACCTCTTAATTCGGCCTATGTGTCACCACAACTCCAAATTTCCTACAAATCTGGCTACATATCGTATTTAAAAATTAATATTCTCCTGCAGTCCAAATTCGGACCATGAAAAGGAATAAATTTACCGAATCTTGTAATTCACAAGAACATACGGCTGCAAATACACTTGCGTTTAAAAAGATATTCCAAATAGGATCATTTGACCCCTAACCAATGTCAAATACTCGATCTGGGCTTGCTAATTCCCAAATGATACGAGTAAGAGACAAGGATCAAGAGAATAAAAACACCACATCTATAGTTTTAACCAATACCAGGCATTAACAACATCTCTCATGCTATTAATAAAAGCCCATGGTCTAAAATTGTAAGAAAACATTTTAGACAAAATTGGATACAACCAAGAGAAAATTGACAATTGTATAATTACCAAAATTTGTGAACTGCATTGTTCTAAAATCGTATCAAAAAATTTGTCATTTCTTTTTTAAAAATAGGTCAGTCTCATTGACACAATCTGTATAATTATAAAACACCAAGATCAGTTTACTTTAAATAAACTACGCACCATGAATGCACACCAGAACAAGAGTCCTTAAATACCCTTCCAGTCCATGTACTTCGAGCACGCCAGAGCCGCAGTCAACAGCCAAAATCTGCAATAACGAAACAATTATTAATGGTAAAAATGGTCACATTAAACATATTACAGTAAACTTGGACAATTTACAAAACAGACATTTAACTCCGTCATATAAAGCACGTAATGGACGTTAATTGTACCAACATTAAATATTCAAAGAAAATATTTGATAAAAATATTAAGGTAAATTAGTTGAGTTCCCCTGTCCTGACCAAGAAAATTCAAACCACCGCATGCACTTATCTGATTATGTATGCCGTAGTGCTACAAAGTTCTACTGCACAGCTGTTGTAATGCCCCGCGGGTTGTACCAACTTCTCAGTCCGTCATCCATCCTGGCCAGGAAAAGTGCAAGCTTCATTGGACACAGCTCCTCGGAACTTGGTAGCAGCACTCCAACGATGATCTCGTAACAATATGACTGTCTTTTAACAACTTTTAAATTATTCTATATATTTACTTTTTTTTAAAGGATGTGATTATTTTATCAACATATAAACCAAATGTATTTTTGAACACCCACCCTGCCGACTACGCCAATTGTAACCGAGTCGGTGTACAATAAAAATTCATGACAACAGAGGGCATTCAAACCAACAGGTATACATTTGATTTATTTAATAAATTTATTTACATTGGCAATTCAAGCTTAACTTTATTATCAAATTGTTTAGCTCAATGTGCTCAGGCAGGTACTTTCACAAATGCAGAAAGTTAAAAAGGATTGTAAAACGGCACTATCAAACGATACCGTAGCTTATAAGTGTTAAATGACAGTCAAATAGCAGAAACTTGGCAGCACTACGGCTCAAGCACAGCCCGAAAGGCAGTGTCACGGGCAGTCAGGACAGAAAGAACTCACTAGACCAGCAAGTAGCACTCCCTTATATCTGGTGTACAGTCATGGTGGATAATAAATAACAAAACATATTGTATCAGGAGGACATACCAAAAATACAAAAGCATTCTACAAGATGGTCACCACCCTCCAGCAATCAGGGTAGTGGCACAAATAACAATGAATGATCGGTATGTGCATATTTAAAAGATAAAACCTAATGGCTACACTGGGGCTGAACTGTGACCGACCATGCATGAATGTAGGTCCGGTCACATATAGCTGACATTTCTACAACGTTAAGGCAGTTTATCAACAGTATTCTTTAATGATGTATAATGCTGTTGTTCCTGAAACTTGTATTTAAAAAAAGTTCATCTGCAAATGATGTTGGCCTTCAAACGCGATTTAGCTATTTTCTTTGGCTGATCCAGCCTTATTATAATACAATATAATTAGTGTTTTCTTCAATAATTTAGATTCAGTGTGACCAATCGCCGGGACCAATCGCGATTCGCCACTTATTTTGTAGGCCTTTTGATACAATTTTGCCGGCGAGTTAAAAGTTCATTGCATCATAAGTTTGCAGTGATCCAAAATATTACATCTATTTCACGTTTGCTAAAAAGGCGATTGCTATACGTAGAGTATTCGGAATATCGAGCCCAAGGTGTCATTCCTTTATAATTATATAGACATCCACGTGCAATCCCACCCACACCCCTGCAGTTTACGTGTTGCTGCGTACTATGCAATTACACAGCTAAAACTCAAGGCTAAGGAATTATGCAAATTAGGTATTAAATATTCATTGGCAGTTTAATTATTGATAGAGCCTGTAAGTGGTGCCTTCGTGTTGCGCGATAAATTTTCTTTGAATTAAAAATGGCATGGTCCTATTGCACCCGTAAATAGCCATTATCACAGATGAAACCTTTCTGCACAAATTCCCGGTCAGTGAAATTGGTATACTAGTATACATAACATGCAGAAATTTCAGCTATATACGTACGCAGCATTATTTCAGAAAACCTTCAGAATCGACATAAAGTTTTTTGTGTGTGATAAGTGAATTATAAAACCATATCCAGTTGTTAATTTCCTGCAGAATGGTGCAATTTTCGGTAAAAACAAATTATGGCAGTGGTGTATGCTACATTAACACTTTTAAGTAAGGTTTTTTCTTTTTTCTTGTCAACTCAAGAACTAAAATTATGGGTCATTGCAAATGATAATGGCCTTTAAAGGTCCATTTGCACATGAAACTGAAAATGATTCTTAACGAAGGAGGAATATTGGTAAACTAGAACATTCCAGCTCCATATATAGATACAGCATTGTTTTAGAAAACCTTAAAAATCCATGCATGCATAGGTTTTGTGCTATAGTGAAGCCTACACTGCATGTTAACAATTGCCCGTAAACTTTACGGTGGATAGCTGTGCAGCGAGTTGCCACCTACTACCGTAATCTTAACGGTTATCCCGTAAATTGTTTAACAGGAAATCCCGTAAAATTCTACATTATTCCCGTATTTTTACGGTGCTTTCCCCGTAGCTTTTCCCCTGGTGCTCTAATTGCCCCATCCAGTACTATAAACTTCTTCTGATTCATGTAAGGTCCGTGGCTTGACACCAAATCAACTATGTACATTAACCTGTAGTGATTTATATTTATTCCCCGTAGTCCGTACATTGCATAGCCCACGGTTGCACACATCTACATACAAAATTAATTTACTATTAGTCGTTCATCCGATGATAGCTTAAGGTATACCTTTTACGCAACAGCCGTAAATTCTGCATCTTTTCCAAGCAAAAACTCAACTACAAAATGCAAAACAACTGAAAAATTAAGAAAACTACCATCTTCACGAGGGAAATATGTTCAGTTACGCGCGATCCCACAATGCACTGTGAAAGGAATTTTTTACGGGTTCGGCCGTAAATATTTATTTACGGGCACTTCCCGTAAACATTTACGTACTTTCTATCGTAACAAATACGGTAATTGTTTACAGTGTAACGTCCACGCTTAAAAAAAAAACCTCCAGTTGTCAATTTCCTACATTTAGGGCCTATATGGTGTTTGTTACTATTGGTATCAACACATCTAGGCTTTTCTTGTCGACTATATAATGTTAAGTTATTACAAATGATACAATGGACCTTGAAGCTAATGCTGCAGTGCTGATACCGCCAATTGTAATGGCCATTTACGTTTGGTAGAAAGATAATTACGAGTAGAAAGATAATTTGTTTAAGCAAACGACATTGTACTGAATAAGTGCAACTCGTATGAGCCACTGGAAAGTGTATTCGAACTCCGCGCGCAAAGAACGGCTATTGCAGCGATGCATCATTTTTATACGGGCGTCGCCATTTTTATATAATGGGCATCGCCATTTTTATATAATGGCATCGCCATTTTTTCCGAAAACCGGACAATTAACGAAAAATCTGTTGGCCTAGATGAGTGAATTTTGAATCGAATTAATTGACACCACGCAGTTCGTAATAGCATGCAATTCGCGTTGAGAACAATATAGACCGTATATCGAAATGCTGCCATCTTGTATTTAGGACAGTTTCTTTGTTCCTTGGCGACATGTATGGTTGCACATTTTGTGCTTACATTGTTCACCAATTTAAATTTCAAAGGCTGCCCTACAAGATGACAGCTATTCGACGCGGTCTATTACGCTCTTTATTACCGCTGCGAAAATTGATATGTGAAAACTAGAATACATGTATTATGATTGGTCAGATGACTTGTACAGCTAATTTTGTGTTTTGAACCGCATAAGGGTTGGCCTATGGTCAAATATCACAGCACTATTCCAAGCAGGAAATTAATGTGGGTAGGCCTATACATGTAATTGATTGAACAATTTATTGGGTAATTATTAACTCTTCAAATTTGTTTTAAACTGTAAAACTTTCCCTGCATGCGCATAATCAACATCCTGTAAAAGGGCCTTGAAATGCTTAGCTACTGTTCCTATCAGAACCCACGTACTTCTAGGCGTTGTTTTAAAAGTGTATTTGATGGTAATTTTCCATATCCCCTTCGATAAAAGAATCCCTTTCAAAAATACATGCATAAATGTACACATGTGATCGAGGGGGATATTCATGAGCAGAGTTGTGTTGTCACACTCACAATAATTCCTCATTGGTTTGTGCACAGTATCCGTTCTGTAGGCCTATTTTTCACTTGTTTCAATTGTTTTAAATTTTGTGTAATCCTCCGTAATTTGTTGGATTAGAAGGTTTTGTGTTTTTAGTCAATGGAAAACAGAGTAAAAACTGCAGTAGTTTGCGGCAATACCTGTTTAAATTGAAGTAACATGACACAAACAGCGCCCTCTCTTGGCAAAACAGTTTCAAATTACAAAAGGTGACTCGTTTTGATTGCAAACGAACATTAACATTTCCAGTGTCTTGTTTAAATATAAAAAAATTTGCATATTGCAAAGAATAAGCATGAATCAACTATAAACATTTCAGGGCCCTTTAAAGCCAAAGATAGTACATGACGGGAAATTAGCAATTTGAAGACAGAATAAAAACGTTGCCATTTCCGGGTCGTATTTCCTTTTCCTCGTCCCCTCTGCTCAACAGTGATAGAGCAGTATTTTCAGTCCCATTTCCTCGGTTATCTGTTTATATTTCTGAGATGCAAACTGATCAACGGAAGGATGTACACTGACATTCGAAGGACCCCATACCTGTTGTCTTACTGGAACAATGCGATTTATTCGAATGACCTGGAAGTCTAAAGTATTTTGGGATCAGGAATTATAGGCCGATTGTATCATTTGCAATGACCCAAAATTTTACTTCACGAGTTGACAAGAAGAAAAAAAATACGCAATTTGTTGATAGCAACAGTGTATTATTAGGAAGCGTGTTGCGGCCAACTTTTAAAAATAAAATTATTTCATTTCATTTCATTTTTATTGTAAAATATTTCGTAGCCCTAAGGCCAAATTAAGATTTTGTTTTACCCCCCCAAAAAAAATAATTACACCAAATCACCAATTACACAGTACCACCATTTTCGAAATTATAACCCAAGTACAGAACTATCATTGTTTAAGTATTAACAAAATTAAAATTAAAACTGTAAAATATTGCACATTCTTCTTTTGTACACGAGTTAATGATGAATTCCTCTGTTGTTGGTGACATGACATCACGGCCTAGCTCATGAACATGGACATTCTCATTAGCATATTAAGAATAAACAAAACATATAGCTACAAACAATTATTAAATTCACTAAAATTTATTGAAATGTGCAAAACGTATGTATAGCATGTTTTTATGTAATAAAATCCTATCGTTTTAAATCAATAAAAAGTGTCCACAGGCTTATAGAAAACAAATTTGGCTGCGATGTTCCCTTTAAAATGCACACGAAAAGACTGGAAGCTAATTGGTTTGTTCCGTGGTTGTCAGGTTCTATTGGCATTTTGTTTAATATGATAATCATGTAATTGGTTCATTTAGAATACCTATGTTTAGCTGGGAGTAACTGGGCAGTAAGGACGTAGACTACTGACCTTTTTCGCTCCGAAGTAATTTTAGCTGCACCTCCTTGAATCAGTTATAATTGCTTCCTTAAAAAATGTTAATATTGATTATTGAAATGGTGCCAACTTTTTGGGATTTTTCTGTTGTGTGGGATGTGTTTTCTCTTATTGAAATGGTGCCAACTTTTTGGAAGGATTTTTCTGTTGTGTGGGATTTGTTTTCTCCGCTCTTTCTGCTTTCAAACAAACATTTTTATTGGCTCGCCGTGTTAAGCTCTGTGTGAGTGGTCGACTGACGTCCGATGAAAGTTAAGCTCTGATTGCCCAATGGGATTTACTGGCAGAAGACCGTTCTTTGGACGCAATCTGATTGTCAAAGTAACGAAAATGGCAACGGGTTACCCGGCTATCCTGACTTAGTGGGGTTGCATCCGAATTAATGGCTTTGGCTGTATAGACAGTACCTGTGACATCTGCTGTTGCTATGCTGTTGCTATTGTCCACCCGTAGCAATAACATAGCAACAGCCATATTAGTGTGAATCCACCCTAATGGTGTGATACGCTGGAGTGAAACGAGGCACTGAAAATCACAGCATCTTTTCCTCAAAGCGCGCGACGCGCGTCGAATTTACGCGCGAAAAGGCTCAGTGTGAATCCACCCTAAAATTATCAAGCCGCATAAACACTGCTGTATCACTGACGTCGACCCTATTCATGCGTTTGAACTGTTCAATCGTGGCTCCTGAATTACTTCTATTGAATTCAAGCTGCTGATTGGAAAGGTGCCACGCTACTTATGCGTTCCAACCCTCGTCTTCAGGTCGAGGCTCAGGAACGCATACGTAATTGGCACCTTTCCATACAACCAGCAGTTTGCATATAGAACTGATTCAGGGGACACGATTGAACTGTTCAAACGCGTGAATAGAGTGCATAAACAGCCGAAGTGTGACGTTTTGCCATGGTAATTGGCTCTAAACATCATGGCTGTCGGAAAAAGTATTATTGCAAAAGCACAGGGACACGGTTCAGTGATTTTTAGTGTAGAGCCATTTCCTAGGGAACTAACAAAAGATGACGTATTCACTTCGGCAGTCTATTGTGAACGTTCTATGCATCAGCGCGTCTTCCAAAATGGATACGTGACTACACGTCCGCTTGAAGGTTATCAGTACGCGTTATACGCCCTCTGGCGGTAACTGAAAGTTTGAAATCGGATATTGTGGTTATTATTTTGACCCAGATTTTGACATGCCGCATTTCCTTTTAATTATTTACAGTCACAATCACAATACATTAATTATTGTGTGTGCAATTGGAATAAAAACAAAATATATACAGAACTGTAAAAGGTACAAGGCTCATCTGTACAGAAAAAAACATCGCCATCTTAATTGCTTGCACAAGACATGCGCGTTAGGCCATCTATTACAGTTGACTCGATAACTATAAGTCTATTGTTAGAAATTTGCCACGATTAGCCTCCTGTTCAGTGTTCAGTCGAGGCATGAACACGCACGTATCTATGCGTGAAACGTGATCTCAGCACCTACCATTGATTCTTGCATAATGTCGAGCCCCAGCCATTTATTTCGGGCGCGTCCGAGGTTTTGGAACGCATAAATAGTATGGCAATTTCTCAGTCGACAGGTTACATTTTACAGAACTGACTCGATTACTTCCGCACGAGGCGTGTTTGGGTGGGCTTTCCGGGGGTGTCAGGAAGGGCAAAATGGAACCTTTAACTTGAATAGGAGTAACTTCTCAGCAGTGCATGGCCTCGATGAAGTCTATGCCACACATGGGTCGGTCTCCGGCCATTTCTTGACCAGTTTCCGGCTTCTTAAAGATATATTCCAGGATCTGAAAACTGTTACACGTAGCGTTATCTCCACGTGTGATTCACGTGTATGATGAAAAACCAACCTGTGCATTAAAGTCAGCTCAGTACCCCATCTACGTTTCAAGAAAACAATGAAAAACTATGTCCACGCTTTCAAGAAAATGTGCGAACCATTCGTCAGAGTCCCTGCTTGGCTATACAACTGCATGCACGAGAAAATGGGGCTTTCATCGAGGCCTAGTCTCGTTCACATGAGTGGTATGTGGTTAATTATTGCACGGATACGTTCGAAACGAGGCTGTGCACGCATACGTCAAATTTTACTTAACAACCGCTACAGTTATTGCGTGGTCGGCCTCGCCGCTCGGCCAATATGGCGGTTCCGTTCTTGCCTATATATCGTAAACGTTGGTGCGATATAATGAGGTGCATTATGGGCTGTTGAAACAAACGGTAGGTTACTCATTTCAACATAATAGTGAGGTTTCGGTCGCACACGGTTAGGCAAAACGCCGACTATTAGTAAATGTTGCGTCATCGGTATGTGCGTACTTGTGGCATTTACACAAATATCCCAAGTGTGGTTTTGTTGTCTACACTAACAATGCTTGTACACCTTGGCTAAAAACGGGTAGCAAATAGTAAATATTTTGGGGTTTAGGCCACTAACCGTGCACACCGAAACCTCCCTAATGTTTCTAGGCAAACTGAGGTGTACATGAGATCCCTGAACGTATGCGTCAGACTCCCTTGTCTCATCCCATAAGCATTGCACAGTGATGAAAACATGACCAAGATCCAGTCTTGTAGTGAAGTATAAAGAAGAAAACAAACACGCACAAAATGAAGCAAACAAAACTCAAAGTTTAGGGTGGATTTACAATGAGCCTTTTTGCGCGTATAATTGCAACGCGCTTCTCTTTGAGAAAAAGCGGTGAGGAGGGAATTTGGAGTGAAACGACAAACTAGAAATAAGAGAATTAAAAAACAAAATTCCGCCCAAGTTGATTCTGTGATTTTTGGTGCACTGAAACCACAGAATCAACTTGATTTTGTGATTCTGTTGTCTTCAGTGCGTCGTTTCACTCCAAATTCCCTCCACATCGCTTTTTTGTGCTAACTACACAGATCTGCATTACTCAAAATTGGCCCTAAAATGCCAACGGGTTACAGACGCCTTCGAATTAGTTGCCATGGTGGCAGGTAATCAGCCGTGTCTCCTGGCCAATCCCATGACGCCAGTGACATGACGTCATCAATCAATCGTCCATTCACAGTGGATGCGTTTAATCTAGGACGATGGGCCGGGCAGAAGTAAAACTAGCCTGTTTTTCCTTGTAGATAGTCGCGTGTTAATGTGGCAATAACGCGTGACGCCATGTTTAAACACAGTGTTCCTGGAGAGACACGAGAAAAAAAGAAGATAAATGCTTGATATATCTGAAGGACGTGGGTATAAATAATTGCGAGTCTTTTTATAGACTATAGATAATGCTGATATTTTAATAAATGACGTTCATCCGTTGACTTTCCCCATTGAAGCATAATATATTCTTATTTGAGGAGGAATTGCATGGACTTAGGTCAACGAGCATTAAAGACACATGCTCGTCAGCAATGTGCGCGCGCTAAATTCGTGCCACAAATTACGCAGCTCCATAGCAAAGGCATGGAGCTGCGTATTTCGTTGCACGAATTTGGCGTGTGCGCATTACCGACGAGCCTCTGCCTTTAAATGCCCATTATCATTTGCAGATGAAACTTTTAATAGGAATTCCAGGAGCAACAACATTACATACCTAAAGCATAATGTTGATAAACTGCCTTGTACATATTATGCAGTATTACTTCAGAAAACCTTTAAAATCTATTCATTTTTGTGTGTGTGAATGAATGGTAAAGAAATTTGTGCGCCCACATTTTTTTTCTTTTAGTAATTTATAATTTCTCCCACAAAAATATACATTTTATACAGAAACAAAATCATCAACTCCTTTAGGAGGGTTTTCTTGTCAACTCATTATATAAAATTTCAGGCTATCAGGCAAAATCAGTGGACGTTCAAAAGTTACCTCCATTTTACAATATGTGGGCTTGTTTTAAAAATGTGTCATCTTTTCCCGTTATGCAGGACGTACTCAATGTCCGTCAGCAAACAGCAAAGGTAGGGAGTTCGTAGTAGCCTTTATGGAGACAATGACTCCCTCAGCAGACCCCAGGCTCTACATCATCGGTGCTTCAGCTCGCCCTACTCGGGTCACCATCCAATCACCTCGCAATCCGGACCTGAGCGTGTCCATCTCGCACGAGTCCTGGATCAAGGTGATCGATGAGGAGGGACCGAGCACATCGGGCATCCTGATCACAGCAGACAACGAGGTAACAGTGTACGGGGTCGAGGAAGGAAACTCGATGGATTCCTTCCTTGCGCTACCCACTAACGCCCTGGGCATGGAATATTATGTAGCCTCTTACAGCATCTCGACTAGATTGACGAGGGATCAAAGGAAGTCCCAGTTCACACTGGTTGGGGTTCTGGACGACACCATGGTAGATATAGCCCTCTCCGGCTCGGTGATGTATCAAGGCCGGATGTACAGAAGCGGAGAGCAGATCCTACTCACGCTGGATAGACTGCAGGTTTTACACTTCGCGAGTGAGGATGATGACCTCACAGGCACGCATATTATAGCCACTAGGAATATCGGTGTGTTGTCGGGCAGCAAATGCACCGATGTCCCGGTCAATATGAGATACTGCGACCACCTGGTTGAGATGCTTCCTCCGGTGAAGAGCTGGGGGAGGGCTTACATCACCTCGCCTCTCTACGGACGATCATACGGAGACGCCTTCCGCATTCTTGCCGCTCGCGATCGTACCACGGTCACGGTGTCCTCGCACGGTGGTGCCACTCTACATGCTGGTCAATTCTACGAGATCGAAATATTGTCCAATTCCAGCAGCACCATCACCGGTGATAAGCCATTCCTCGTGGTTCAGTACAGTCTTGGTGGCGACGCCGATCAGACCTCAGGAGACCCATTCATGACCCTGGTGCCTTCTGTCGAGCAGTTTTCTAGTAATGCCGTGTTTTATACAATCGAGTCGACTTTCTCCCATCTGACCAACTACGCCAATGTGATCATCGAGTGCCAAAATGTGAGGGGACTGCAGCATAACCTATTCGAAATCCCTATCTCGCGGTTCAGCAAGCTGGACAAGCTGAGGCAATCTCTGGATGGCCGCGAGTATTGCACCGCCCAGATGATGTTAGCTAACGGTGTGCACTTCCTGCGGCACACTAAACCGGAGGTCCGGTTCTCACTCACCCTGTACGGCATGGGCGCCAGCAGGGGAGCAATCGCTTACGGAATGCCGGCTGACTTGCGATTACCTGATCTCGCTTGTGAGTCTCTTATCCCCGTCTATGAAGAAACCTCCACCATTTTGACATCAGAAACCCACAACCCCACTCCTCAATGCCCAACTGCAAACGTTGGTTTGCCGGATCTTAGTATCTCACCGCATCCGTTGGGGCCGTCAGTCAACGAGTCTCCGGCCAACTCCTCCTCTGGGAAGTACCTAGCGCTTGCCGTTTTTGTAGCACTCTTTTCGCTCGTCACCATATTAGTCTTGGTCGTGTATATAATCATCTTGCGGAGACGCATCAGCAAACTCGAAGCAGAACGCAAGACGTACAGTCGCTTCCACATGAGTCCCGTGGTGGTGGGAGCGGATGGTTACATTGGCCTAGATGGCAGCCAGCACCCGGAGAGGGATTATATGACGCTAAACAACCCTCAGGGAGTCTGGCGACTAGGCAGAGTGCGTCGCACTGGCCGTTCGCCAACTGGGGTCCCCTACGTGGCCAATGCAGCCATCAACACGAATTCAAATGGAATATCGCATATATCGGAGCCTGTGCTGTTGCCCAGCACCAGAAACAGTGTTAACGGCTCTGTTTCCGGGAGAAAACGCAGCGCGCCGGAGAGCTTCAACCGTACTCTGAGCATGGACAGCAGCCATGCACTGCACTTCTCCCGTCGACACAGCAGCATCGACGTGGTGAGTATTAACAGTCAGCAGAGTCGCAACAGTACGACGGACTCACCGCCTGCGGAGAGCCGCCAAAATGGCTTGCACACAGCTCCCGAAAGCTCTGCCCCGCAAGTGACTCGTAAGCAGAGCTTTCAGGAGCTTCATGACATTGCCGAGTGTCCGGACAAAGAGCCACCTCCGAGGTCTAAACATCTAGTACGTAGCGTCAGCCAGCCGTCCTACCAGACCTCACTCAAGACGCAAGCGCCAAAGGTCTATTACTCAGTCCCCAAGAACAGCAGGGCACGCGTTCTCTACGACAGACCCAGGAAGCGGTCCAGCAGCGTAGAGGAAGGGTGCCCGGTCATATTCTCCATGAAGGAGTCGTTGATAAAACAGGACGATGGGTACATGAGCATGAGGGACCACAGAACTTCAGTGTCTAGCCAGGGTAGCTCCAATGTGTCCCTTAGTTCCAGCCCTGTGGCCGTGTCTCCACCGGACACGCCGTGCAATGTGGAGCCAGATGAGGACGCCACCGCAGGTGCTGATAGTGGGGAAACAGATTCCACGGATTACACAGAGTTATTTTAATAAGCAAATAGGTGTATATATTGTATATGTACTACAGTGTAAAAGACATACATTTTTTGTTTTCCAATCGACTGATCATCGGCTGCATTGTATCCTTGTCTAAAGTCAGTGTTTTAGAGTTAATCACAAGTCCATCACGAGTCTCTGAAGTCCACATTATTCACGTGTAACAAAATATAAAAATGATCGTTGTGGCAGCTCATTTAATAAAGAGCAAGGGGATTCAAATCAAGACCCTATTGATGGACTTGTAAGGACTTACAGAAACTTGTTAGAGACTTGTCCTGCACTACACTGGCCAAAAATCTCGTCAAATCCCAGTGGAATTCATGATTTTAAAATGAGCAAGGTTCCAGGCTACATATATTAAAGATAGGAATGAGGTATTTCAGGTAAGCAGATCAAGATTTCGGTTGTGAACATTTGAGCTCACTGTATTTCAAAAAACGCCTTAAAAGTTTTCAACTGATTCCAAGTGCCTGTATCCAGTTTAGTTTCGAAGCTCGAAGTACGTTTAACTTGTATTTATGTGGTACTTTATAAAGTAAATAAAGTGTAGGTCCTTTGTGTATTTCAGCAAGTGTATAGACTGATAATTTTGGTAAATTGTTGATTTGTCTTTGTAAGGTTTGGTAAACGTTCTGCACAAATAGTGACACATTTTGTCCAGGACGCGTATTTGTTTCCCAGCATGGTTAAGGGCATATTGCTTCTGACTTGTCTATGTGTTCTGTAGATTTATTAGCCTTTTTCTTTGAAGTATGGCGAAACAAAAAGAGAGGGCGCAATTGTATTTTGGTATTATTTTTGTAAATGAAAATGTATTTCTTTCCTAAATCTTTATTGACCTAATGTAAATATGCTACAGAGATAGAATTATAAATAAAATAAGTGATAAGTGAAAATGCAATTATTTTTCATTTAATTGGAATTCATACCCAAAGTGCACCCTCATATGTCCGCCATACTTCAAAAGGGGTAATTCCCAGGGTTATGAACTGGTTCAGATTTTCGTAATTTAATGAAAACGATTGTCAGAATATTATACCATAAGCGGAATTGAGTTCGGTAATATAGACCGTATCAAATGGCTGTCATCTTGTGGGGCACATTTTGTTACTCAAACTGTTCAACAATGTAAGCACAATGTGCAACCATGCATGTCCCCAAGGATCAGGAACAAAGAAACTGCCCCACAAGATGGCGGATATTCGATACGGTCTATTGGTTGATAGTCCTGCGCATTTCGTAATTAGACTTAAATTTGCACATGAATAGCGTCTGGTGTACTGACGTACTTCCTTTCACATGCACACTTAGTATCCACTTAACCAGACTGAATTGTTCTTGCTATGTGGTGCACACGGCAGGTGCGAAATACAGAATCAATATCATGTTCACCGTAGAAGAGGATGGTATAAAGCAACCAGACTGCTGGTTGCCAGGCAATGGCGTGCACCACATGCACCAACAGTATGTCGACTTTCTATACTACACACCTATTTAAGATTGAAGAATTCAGAGCGCTAGACACTATGCAAATGTTACACGCAAAAGGCTAATTTAACATATAGAGAATATAAATATTCAATTTCAGTGCACCAATAACAGCCACTAAACACATTTTCAATGGCTTTTACCATGTTGGGAAAAAGTACACGTATACCTGGTATGACTTGAACGTTGTAAGCTAGCTGCTTAAACTCCCGCCGTGGTTTTCCGGCCACTCCCTTCGGCTTAAGCAGCAAAATCAGTAATCTATCACAATCCGGGATTAAGCCTAATTCCATACCCGGACGTTCTGGATTTTGACCCGTGTTCTAGTTAACCACATTTACCTTTTTTTGGGGGGGAGTATGTTCGCTGAATATGTGTACTGTGGGTCAGCAGTCTGGTCGGACTCGACATCGCGAGTATGGAATATGGCGGCGCCCATAAGTACGCGCGTGCGCAGTAACAACAATCGTACTGGTGTTTCTGTGTTTTTGAAGCCCGTTATATTTTGTGTTGTAGGAAAAATTGTCTGAAGGTGAAATAATACTTGCACACACTCAATTATATAAATAAAATCTTCGGTTATCGTTTTCTTAATAAAAGATGTAATCTCGGACGGAATCACTGCGTTGGACAGTTAGAACCACTGCCAATGTTCATTTGAGTAAAGTTAGTATTTCTGGTCAAACGGTCGTTTAAAATATTGGAATATTGAACATGTTTACGGGCTTCAATTTATACGAAATTTCGTTGAGATGGCCCTCCTAAAAGATACAAACATTCCAAAGCAGATTCACCTTTAACGCAACCTCAAAACGAACACTTGAGTGTATCCCCCAAAACAAAGCATTGTCTTCTGATGTTATGAGATGACGTCATTCGAATAGGGCTTATTGGCACAATACTTAGCAATGCATGGATATCCACATGAGCATTATCTTTACAATTATGACTCAAGCCGCGCATTAAGGAAACCTGTTATTAACTCAATTAAATCCATCGTGACAAAGGTGTCAAAGCCGACCAACCATTGTGTTTCATTATTCAGTTTAATATCAGGCATGTTAATAATTTACTTTTGTCAGGTGTGTTATGGACAGGCACATCGTAATTTTGTCCATGTAATTAACCTGGAAACCTGTATTTAAAGATAGTATACATGATTGGTAAACTGTTACAAATAGTTTCATCCCCCTGTGTGATTGAAGATATGCATGATTAAAACCAACCTGAGCGAAAACCAGCTCCGTACTTCGTCTAACTTTTGAGAAAACGGGTTTGTAGTCATTTCGCCCTGAACCATTTCGCCCTGAACCACGGCCTATGCACGAAGTGGTTTTGGAGCGAAGTATAGCATTTGGGCGATGATGTGTTTGGACGAAGTGATATGGGGCGAAATGGCACTCGGGCGAAGTGGTTTTGGGGCGAAATGGCACTTGGGCGAAATGGTTTTGGGGCGAATTTAATTTCCGTCTCATGAGACGAAAACTAATTGTTTTACTCATTTCTCAAAGACTATAGCACTTTAGACAAAACCATTTCAAGGGAAGTTTTCTACGGTCATCATGTTTATATTGTGTAAGTTAGGCGTAAATCTGTGAACATTTTTGATTTTCGAGATACCAATCATGTGTACTGCCTTTAAAGTATTATGCAGAGTATTATTATCAAGGCATAATGTAAATTTACCCCAGGTGCGCGTGCATGTGCCGTTTGACAAGTATCAAGGTTTCCATCACGCACATTATAATACCATGGAGGAGGAAATACTAAAGGTGTTCAATTTGTTTACGTTAACTAGGCTTGGCTTTTATTTAATTTGGTGCATCCAAGCCGATATTATCTTTAATTTGTAACGAAATAACCGTCGATAAAATTAGTTATGTGATGTAGTTTTTGAGTACTTCGTATTTCAAATTCACTATGCAAGTGAATTCAGTATTACATGTAATATACAGTACAATAATATATGGTCATTTTCTTATAATAACGGTGGCCTTATGTAAGTCGTTGCTTGTTGTTGGTCATTTGACAGTATAAACTCTGTGCACCGGCGGCCATGACAGGGGACAGGTTTTCATATTTAAATGATTTGACAATAGATCCACAAAGTGCCTACTCGTACATGGCGCACGGTGACAATGCGATTGCCTCTTGCCATGGCTGCCCGTGCAAAGAATCTATATGATGCAGGATAGGTTCTTTAATTCTCCGAAAATTTTACATTCAGTGGAGGTTTGAAGTCTGTTTGATCGAGTAATATATTTTGTTTGTTTAGTTTAAAAAGACATACAATTGGAAAAACAAAAGAATCCTTTACCGTGCTTAGCAGAAATTTCTTAGAATGTGCCGCTGGTCAATCGGAAAAAAAGTCATATCACCATGGCACAGACATAGGGCGTTCATACGCCAACCGAAACGCACGCGTGGGACCATTGTAGGCCAGAATCTCATACATGCAACAGGCACTGTATAAATACGTTATATTAAACCCTAGAGCCCATTTCACGACGCTGTTTGGCACAAAAATTTCATTAGCACATAATTTATTTGCTTTATTTTGCAAAAATGGGTTGCTATCCAAAATCGTATGTGATGTACATTCTGCCACTGTTTCTAAAAACACAATAAATTTGACATACAATTTTGAAAGGTAGCTTATTTTACAAAGCAAATAAATTATGTGCTAAGCAAATTTTTGTGCTAAACAGAGCCATGAAAATTAGCCCATGGGCCTTTTTCCAAATCTTGGCTTCGTCTCCGTCTCCGGCTCCGTCTCCATTCCGCCATCTTGTAGCCGCATACCAAACTTTGGCTCGGCTTCAGGCTTAATTTTGAGGCTTCGTTTTGGCTCAAATGAGGCTCCAAAACGAAGTCAACTAAAGAGGTGACTTCGGCCGGCTTCGTGACGTCATGAACTGGAAAATCACGTGACAGCAACAAAAACTTTGTGAACTTTTGCAGGTTTGCTAAACTTTGCCGCCGACAAAACTCGTCTGCTAGCGCTTTTAAAAAACCGGTGAAAAAGAGTGGTAGGCCTACTATGCCCGACTAGTGTTCCAAACGGTTTTCGGTTTGGCTTCGCTAAAGTGAAGCCGGAGGCAGTTAGAGCCGGAGCCGCATGAAGCCGGAGCCTGGAGCCTGAAGACGGAGACGAGATTTTAAAAAGGGCCCTGGTTTCTTTTAAGTGGGTGCTAAATGTTGTGGGTCGAGTCAAATGCTTGAAATTTAATATCAGTTACAGTTATTTGTTATTCTCAAAGTAAAATGACACAGAAGCTCAAATCCCGTATTATTTGTATATCTTTGATATAGGGAGACAAAATGGCGCATAATCGGTATTTCGGGGAATTCTTTGTGTGTATATATAATGGCTCCAATGGACATATAAATGTTTTTTTTTTTTCGGGCGTGGAGTACGTGTATATTTTTATAGTACTGTGACGGATGTTTAAGTTATTCAGTGCCTATACAGTTAAGTTGCTTCAATTAATGGTATTTCAATGATATTTTTTGTTTACTATGGCTTTCAACATGAATCTTAATTTAACAGAGAAAATTACCAAATTTGAGTTAGAGCTAGCGTACCAGCTGCATTGCTAGACCTTCCGAAGTGAGAAAATGGTGTCATGTCACTTTAGAGGAGGAACAGTAATTTCCCCCCAAATAGCTTAAATCAGCTTATTACAGCTTATACTATACAAAGCTATTTGGGAGTTGGATAGGTGGCACATAGGGGTACGACACTTTCAAAGGCTATTACATAATATTTTTCAGATGAAACATTTTACGAATTCCAGGTCTGGACCAACAGCATTACATAACTAAAGAATAGTGTTGATAAACTGCCTTGTAGAAATTTCAGCAACATAGATGTAGTAATACTTCAATTGTTTTAATGTACCTTCAGTTGGCAATTTATCCACAGGAAAATCATGTGGTGTTTGTTACCATTGCCATCAACACTTTTAGTCAGGTTTTTCTTGTCAACTCGCAAATGATGTATTGGGGCTTTAATGATTAAACTTTCCATAACACAACACGGTCGTCGAACAAACCAAGGTCTAAAATTAGCATTCTTTTTTTTCTGGGGAACTTGCTCTTCATGAAAGAATGCTCCAGGATCTTTAAAGTGCGTTACCGTTACCTAACATACTGGAGCAACGGCTTTACATTCGGAAGGATGGAGCAAGTGTGGTTAAGCTAGTGCCTTGCTCAAGGGCACACGTACCGCAGCCGGGGGGAGGGTGGTGGGGTTCGAACCCGCAACCCCAAGTTTTCACCTATGATTGCGAGTCAATGACCCAAACCACTCGGCCACGGTACCCCACTAGACTGGTTCCCTTGTCCACATATTTACTTCCCCTTCGTCGTATAGCGAGAGCAGCGTAGTGCACATGGACAGGGGACCAGTCTAGGTACCCCACATGCTCAACCTTCTATCAAGTCGGTGCATAAAGATTTATTTTCGGCATCATTGAATTATCACGAGAATATATACACGTTTCGTTTACTATTATTTCATATTTTATTATAAGCGTGTACATGAATATTGGCTTTGTATTTTTATATTTGGCGAAGAGTTATTAAAATGAATAATATATAAATGTGTGCTGTGTTTGTTGAATTTACTTCAAAGTTTTTGAAAAGGTGATTCTCCACAATACTGGAAGGTATTCTCGTGACGTCAACAACTATCATATCCGCCATTACTGTGTCCATACTATGGCACGCCGAAGTGGAAATAATTCAACACTAATAGTTCTACCATCAAATCTGAAAAACAAGTCTCAACATTTTAAGAAGCTTGCCAACAAAAGCATTTTTAAGTTATGCTAACAACCTTTTTTGTTGACTTGTTTTTCAGGGTTGACGTTAAATTATCAGTGTTGAATTATTTTCGCTTTGGCGTGCCATACACAGGAAACAAAAGACATTGAGCGCACGTTCTTCGTACTTTCCCGTGGCAATATACAAAAAGTCTAGTATTGTTGCTGCTATGTGGTACACGCGGAAGGTGTGAAGTACAGAATCAACAACGTATTCACCGTGGGAGAGAATGTTATAAAGCCACACAGACGATGTGCTCTTTGTTTATATCTAAAGCGCCCTCTGTTGAACATTGGTCGTCGTTATGTGCGCGCATCCTGTTTTGCATAAATTTGGTTTGGTAATGATGCCAAAGGTCACAAAATTCAAGGCATGCGACCTCATTTCTAAACTAAACTTACGTAAAACATGATGCGTGCGCATAACGCCGGGCATGATTTGGTTTGTTGTGACTTCGGAGGGCACATCGTCTATTGGTTGCCAGGCATTGGCGTGCACCACGTAGCAACAACGGCGTAGTATGTGACTTTCCAAATTGCACATTGGCGCCAGCTATAATGCAAAGGTTACAGTCAACAGGTTAATTTTTTCAGTAGTTTTCAGTATTTGATTTTAGGTGAAAATGGTATAGACCGCATCGAATAGCTGCCATCTTGTGGGGCACCTTTGTTAATAGAATTGATCGACATATAAGCACAAAATGGGCAACCATGAATATCTTTAAGGAACAAAGAAACAGCCCTACAAGATGACAGCTATTCAATACGGTCTATAGGCAAATTGGGCAAATCTTGCACACCGTCGAGACAAGACGTCGAACTTTGACGGATCATGTCTCAAGTCGTAAACAACCGGAGTCTTAGCCGAAGCAGACCGGGTCCCTCCAGGGACTAGACGGGAGATAAACTGGAGGATGTTGCCAATAAGCGGTGCCCTTAGCAGGCAACAGCTGCTCGGTGCGGCGTATCCTCCCAGCTGGAAGCGCTGGGATATGCGGGGAAGCACTTACTGCATACGCCCATACACGCCTAACTGTTTATTGCCCCAGTGCTTGCATGACATTGGGCATTTTTGTATGTTGGGCAAAAAAGTAGAGGGCGCATTTTTACTTGGGTGTTGTTGTTTTTTTTTGCACAAAAATATTACTTTCTAAAACTTTATTTGTCTTTTGTAAGTATAACACAGAGTTTATAAATATAAAATAAAGAAATATGCCATCATACACCGTATTCGCGCCAAAAAACTGGCGCCAAAATATTCGCGGTTCGGACTACCAGCGATGCGCTGTGTGATTTTTATACTACGTCGAGGGATACCAGTTTATCTCAGAGACGGAAATAAAAGGTCAGATGTATTATTTCATGAACTTTTTGTTATAAATGGAATTTTAACAAATTTTAAACTGGACCCTATATTATTGCTTGGTGAACATCCTTATTCCGACGTGGAGCCAAAAAGGTACCGAAATAACGGTCGATATTCGAGGTTTTCCCGGAAATTGATGAATCTCGCGGCCAACTTACACGGTTTATTGAGTGGCAATAGCAAACAATCTCGGACTTGAATCAGGCCTACGAGTGTTGTGGCTTGGATACAGATTTTGTCCCCGTGTTGATGTTCGGCGAAAGAATGTATTTCCGAGTAAAAAAATACATGTTCTCATTAAACTCCAATACGTCAACATAACAAGCCATCGTCTTATCTTCAAACGCAGAGGGGAAACGTACGTGCTTCCACGAATGTGTATTCAAAATAACATGGTTTGAGGGTGGATAGTTTGAAATATTTGCGTGATGTGAAATGGATGCAATACACCCAAGACACTGAAGTTAAGCTTTGTTTACATGGAATGGGAGTCGCAGGGAACCAGAAGGTTTTGTAGGGCAATATAAAATCACACATGTAAACAAGCGTGACGTCCCCATGTCTTGGGTCTATTTGTGCATACACTGTATTTGTATTTGAGAGAATTGATCTTTGATAAAATTAAACTGAACCGCAACAAGCAGTAGACCTCACGCATGCTCAATATGACGTAAACAATGGAAAAGGACCAGTTTGTTTGCTGCCACCAAGCGTTTCAAAGTTCTCCCATTAGCTAACCTAGATTGGTTCCCGATCCCTATAGATTGGTTCGCTTATTGCGAAAATATAGGGATCGGTAAAGGGCAGCCATGACGGGCAGAATTCTGCCCGTCACGTGGTTATTATTATTTTTATTTTTTTAGTAAGTGCGCAGATTTTGCATTGACATTTGTAACTTGGCCGTGCGTGTCGAACATATCCAATTATGTAAATAAAGTACATTGCCTAAAGCAGAGGGCTTGGCCATTTTTTTAATATAAAAAACACCATGCGCACGCGCAAAGACGACCAATTACAGATCAAGATGAAGCGCCCTTTACCTGTCCTTATATTCTCCTGTGTGGAATATGTGGACGGGAACCAGTCTATAGCTAACCGTGCCCTTGATAACCATCGACATGTATACACTGGATGAAGCAACGACTTCTAAAATTGAAGCCATCGTCCGCCATTGTACCCCACCAAACACAATGCCTTGCCTAGACTGGTCATACTGTCTTCACTAGTCTACATCATGGTCTACATGTGTTAAGTGGAATGCAAGGGATCGCATGGACCGGGGAGCAGTCTAGGCCAAGCATTGTTCGTGGGGTACAATGGCGGCCGGCGCGTGCTTCAATTCTCGTATAGCCAACTGCTATAGACTATGTGGCTGCGTTCGGGCGTGTACTCGTGTTAACACGAGTTATACTCCTGCGCGCGTGAACGGCAAGAATAACGACACTCGGGTCAGTGAGAGTATGCTCTAGCTACTCCCCAGCAAATGGGGAGTGTGCTCGTACTTCTGTCAAGTGTCATGTGATTTGTACGAAGATGGTGGAATATGGGTGGGATTTGTGGTGAATTTGCCCAACGTGTCAACTCAATAACTGAAACAATAACTCACTAAGGTTCGTTTTAGACGGAATCAAAGGTTCTCACGACTTACGGCCTGTATTTCCTCAGTTTTTTGTGAGCAATGAAACGGCATTTTTTTGTGCAGTGATGGCAAGAGACGGCCATCTTCACTGATTGCCATTCGCGCACGCGGACTGCGGACTTGCCGTTCGCGTGATGTGACCCGAGTGCAATGCGCACGCATTACTCCCGAGTAACGAGAACTGCACGCCCGAACGCAGCCTGTGGCTGCGTTCGGGCGTGTACTCCTGCGCGCGTGAACGGCAAGAATAACGACACTCGGGTCAGTGAGAGTTTGCTCTAGCTACTCCCCAGCAAATGGGGCGTGTGCTCGTACTCCTATCAAGTGTCATGTGATTTGTACGAAGATGGTGGAATATGGGTGGGATTTTTGGTGAATTTGCCCAACGTGTCAACTCAATAACTGAAACAATAACTCACTAAGGTTTGTTTTAGACGGCATCAAAGGTTCTCACGACTTACGGCCTGTATTTCCTCAGTTTCTTGTGAGCAATGAAACGGCTTTTTTTTGGTGCAGTGATGGCAAGAGACAGCCATCTTCACTGATTGCCATTCGCGCACGCGGACTGCGGACTTGCTGTTCGCGTGATGTGACCCGAGTGGAATGCGCACGCATTACTCCCGAGTGACGAGAACTGCACGCCCGAACGCAGCCTGTAAGTTGACCTCGCGAACGTATACGAGACCACTGTTATTTCCGGGCACAAGACCCTATCTCTTCAACGCACGTCGCGAGCGAAATTCTTGGATTATTTTGTTTACGCAGGTTTTTGTAAACTCAGACGGCCCAAAACGCGTATCTCGAAATAAAATCTTGCATTTCAATTGATGAAGTGGGGTATATAATCAAAAATAAGCAATCGAAATGTAAAAATTCACAATCTTTTCTGAGCCGACAAGTCAATCTTTGAAGATCGTAAACTACATGCAGCAAAAGATATGCAACACGCACAGCAGCCGACGTACGTAGGCCTACAGTGTACAAACAGACCTCGCTAGCGATAGGCGAAACGCCATCTACCAAAAGTAGAGCTTGCAGACTTTTTTTTTTAGAGTGCCCAAGTTCGAAGCATTTATTTTTACATGAATCCACACTTGGGTCATCCATTCCAAATTGGATGAAGAATATGCTAGCAGAGAAATTTATTCAGGTCACGAAATTTTAATAAATTTTTATCGTTTTTAGAGATAATTATGCATGTATTATATATTGTTAAAAAAAACATTTTAGTTACCCGAATCACTTTCGGGTCGGTTGTATACTTAAGATTGGACACAAAAATGTATATACAAAAAACAAAATCTCGCCCGTGTTATAGGAATAGGCGTTTTAGTCGTGTTGTTCCCGGAAGCTCAGATTTGACCTTTGCCGCGAGACTTACATAGTCTATTGCATACTTCATCCAGTGTATATATATATCGATGAATGTAACCTGCTGAGTGGGAAGGTGCCAGGCTAATATGCAGTGAGTCCAGGGGCCAATTTCATGGCGCTGCTAAGCACAAAAATTTGCTTAGCACATGATTTGTTTGCTTTATTTTGCAAAAATGGATTGCCAGCCAAAATCGTAAGTGATGTGTAAAGGTATTCTCCTACTCTTGCTAAGAACACAAGTTGGCATATAGTTTTTGCTTGTAATTAATTTTTATAAAGCAAATAAATTCTGTGCTAAGCAAATTTTTGTGCTTAGCAGCGCCATAAAATTGGCCCCTGGCCTCGGCTGCATCCGAATTACTGGCTTTGGCTGTGTATTTGGCTGTTGCTATGCTGTTGCTAAGGACTGCTATTGTCCGCTCATAGCAACAGCCAAATCTACAGCCAAAGCCAGTATTTTGGATGCAGCCCTCGTCTTTGTAACGAGGCTTGGGACGCACACACAGTCTGGCCTCTTGCATCCAACACCATACGTTTTATAGGACTGATCGTTTTGGCGAAATTAGTCGGATATCGCGCAGTCTGGGTCAAGTTTTAGCGACAAGTTTTAGAAAACAACAGCTGATCCAGGATCATTTAAATACGAAAATACGACAATTTCCGGACACTACCCGAAAATTCAAGGCGGCGCCCGGGTACTGTCTAGAATATCTATTATATTTTTGCATTTTAAAGACAGATTACATGATTGAAAAAACGTTTGAAAACAGGAGCAACAGCATTACATAACTAAAGAATGATATTCATAAACTGCCTTTTAGAAATTTCAACCACAATAGATGCACTAATACTTCAGAACTAACCTGAAAAAATCCATGCAAATGCCATAGTGTTGGTGCATAAATGAATGGTAAAAAAGGTTGTCTGCAGACAACTTAAAAAAAAAAACACATTCAGTTGGCAAATTCTCCCACAAAGGTACCATTTGCACGGGAAAAAAGTCATGTATAGTATACAAATATTGACTGCAATGAGGGGCATGGTTAAGATTATAGGCCCAAGGTGATCTCGAAGCCATGACTATGCCCCGAGGCGGAAGCCGAGGGGCATAGTCATGGCTTCGAGATCACCGAGGGCCTATAATCTTAACCATGACCCGAATAAACAGCAGTCAATATTTGTTTTATATACCGAATGTGTAGATTTTTGTCATCTGGTTGGTTAAAAGTAACGAGACATCATACAGTCATGACAGTGGTCCTTCGCGTTTCGATTTCGGAAGCTGGTCTACGGCGGAAAAGTTGTATATTTACAGCAAACATTGTAGCATAATCACCTGGCACTTTAGTAGCACATTTCACCTGACACAGTTTTCACTGTAGGCCACTTCTCTCACTTTCTTAAGGACTTCATCATCTACGACAGACGACAAAATGACGTCGAGATTCCGCCATTACCGTCCTGATGAATGTTTACGTGAAGCGCACAGCTGCATAGTTGGTGCACAGCTATAGCTATGCTAACACATGTAATGCGCGCGTCCGGAACCCGCTAAATGACTATGCCCAGCTGCATAGTTGGTGCACAACTAGCTATATGCTAACACATGTAATGCGCGCGTCCGGAACCCGCTAAATGACTATGCCCGGGGCATGGCAAAGACTATTGACCAGTTGGCATACGCGCCGGGTCTAGCCGATTCAATGCCCCCACTTTTAACCAATCAGATGACTGGAATCTACGCATGAGGTATATAATGTTTGTTATACCATTGCTATCAACTCTTTAGTTGGGTTTTTCTTGTCAACTCGTGAGGTAAAATTTTGAGTAACTGCAAATGATATGTATTGGGCTTTGATAGGCCTGGATGCACTGTCGTGAAAATTAACTCGGCCAAGACTGTGCGACATTGGACTACTCGCCAGATAGGGTCAGAATGGTCACAATTGTTAAAGTTCGCATGAATTTGCGTAGCATGTAGGCTAGGCCTAAGTGCATGGTATAAAAAGGACAAAGAATAAACACAAAGCAATACATTCAATACGATAATTTGTACGTGATGCTTTGGTGGCATTTTATGGCGCTTTGGAGACAAATTATCACCTTTGCCGGACATGTTGCCAGCCTTTCTCCTCAGATAACGAAACCTTAGACTGACCCCATGCAATGCCCGAGGTCGTACATAGGCCCAGTTTCCTTTCGTACCAGACAGAACTTCCGGGTCAGACCTGCTACAAAGGCGAGTGGTGGCAGCTACCATGTGCAAAATCTAGGTTTTTAGACAACAATGGCAAAAAGATATCAGATATAAAAGGCCTTCAACTTTACAGGCTTGCGCGAAGGTTATTGCTAAACCCTTTACACACTAAATACAGATCCATATTGGGGCCCCAAAGCAGCACCTTTTGCACCTGATGAAAATAATTCAGGGTGCTGGGGGTTATAAAGCTGACCGGTCAATTGCTTTTTAGCACTTTCGCCAAACAAATACAATCTCAGACGAGACCGTTCTTGGGAAGTATTCTGGGTCAAACCTTTGTATCAAACAATTAAAGGAACACGTTGCCTTCGGGTTGCGCTTTATTGGGCGTTTTGGGGCTATTACAAGCGTTTGAAGTATAATGAGCAGGATCTGAAAGATGTTTAAAACGTAGAATATAATGATCCACACAAACGTGCCTTAGAAATGCTTAAATTTTGCGTAATTTCTCGAAGCAGCACGCTCCGCCATTTATGGGAGTCAAAATCTTGACTCCCATAAATGGCGGAGAAATTATATTAGTCTTATTTCCAGTCGCAGCTGTTGAAATACTTCTGAACAATTATTTCATTAAACAAAATTTCCTTCCTCCGTTGCGTGTGATGTGCCTGTTTTTTTAATTCGTGTCTACAATAACCATTGGGTATAAATCATCCAAGTCCTTTCTATCGGTTTGTCCCATGACAATATTCTTACCCTGATTGGCGAGGTTTTCGTTTTTTCTTTTTTGACGCGTCTGCTGTGTTCTCTTGACGATCCATTTTTTGACAGCCAGTCGATGTGTGTGTATGGGTGTGTTTACATTTCACACATGTCTCGGGAGGCGGAGAATGGTATGGTACCTTGCGTTCATCTGATAGGTTTACCTGACCACTGGCTACGGCGCCAGCCTAACTCCTGTTCGTCGCTGCATTTTGCCCACTACCCGGACGATCGTATTGACGGCTTGAAATACGTATACATTTCGCGGGACATGTAGTGGGGGTCAGAGGTCAGTGTTTGTTTTTTTTAATTACCATTCACTAATTATAACACATTAAATGTGTTTTATTGCAAGAACAACTCTTAATAAGTATAAGGAACACCCTCAAACGTGAGATTTCGTGAAATCTGAAGGCAACGTTTCCTTTAAGCCGAACTCTCGTACTTCGATTCCGTATACATGTGTTGTTTTCTTGTGGTAGTTGCCAAAGATGATAATATCTTTGGCAACTTAGGCACTTTATGCCATCAATTATATATACAGTATTAGTTTTTAAAAGAAGGGACAACACTTGTTTGAAGTTATCGACGAAATTAATCAAAAATATCACCGATGTATTGCCCAGTGCATAAGCCTTCATGAGAATCAGAGAATCTTGTTTTCAACGTCGGCAACCTACCCAATTAATTTTGATGATAAACTTTGCAACTAATGCAACTATGTGCTGCGCCGTATTTGAAATTTTGAAAGGGATGGTGACGTCAACCCTGCAACGACTGCATGGATGACGTCAAGATTGATGCCTTGTTTCCCGACTCTCATACGCCGTGAAGTATGTGAAAATCTGTTGTGTCCTGGCTTACGTCTTCTAAAGTCCGAGCGCTGAACTGCAAAAGATGGCGACATACATGAAGCGTACAGAGTTAGGCAACTCTTTGCAAGTGTTGTCCTTTGTTTTAATTTTACTTTATTATCTACTCAAGATGACAAAGAAAGGGATTTAGTTTCAGAAGTGGGCGAAAACCCCGGCCCATGGAAATATCAAGGGGGGAACCACGCGGTCAAGTAGGGACTGCAAACCCAATTCACATACACGCCCAAGAATTGCACCCGAGACGCAAGAGGTTATAAAAGCAAAGAGAGAACCACTATACGCCAACCCGACCGCGCCCCTTCATTGTGTATACACTGATCCAGAGCGAACATATTATAAGCTCAATGGGTGGCGGGTCGTTTGGTACAACCATGAACCATTGCAGTTACAATATCACAATTAGCCTATTGCGTGTAACATTTGCATAATAGCTGGTACCCCAAATTCTTCACTTTCAAATGGAGGTGCAGTTTAGAAAGTCATGTACTGTGCTATCGTTGCTACGTGGTGCACGCCACTGCCTGCCTTTATGCCACGCCTCCTATGGTGAACACGGTATTGATTCTGTACTTCACACCTGCCGCGTGCACCACATAGCAACAAAATAATAGTCTGGTCATGTGAATACGTCAATACACCAGACGCTATTCAACTAAAACACGCAAAAGGCTAATAGCATACACACAGTTGTGGTACATGTAATTCACTGAACTGTTTGTCGTTTTATGTTGCAATTTGCACTTTCAGACATTTTTATTATATCGTTTTCCTTGCCAAATTAACAAGCATTGAATGTAGAAGAAATACATAGGCTAGTAATAATAAACCTCCTTTGACGTCACATCGAATCTGTGCTTGAAGTTATTCTGAGTCTCAGTGCAATTCCCCCAAACTCCACTCTCTGTGTAACACATTAGACGAAGCTGGGAATACGTGAATTGCTGCTGGCTACAAGTGACTCGTCTGCGCATCCGGCTTAGAATGACGTCATAATTCCCACGAGCCTCTATTCCCATGGGCGAGCTTTGCATGGGCATGCATTTAAGGGGTCCCTAAAAAGATCAGTCACTCAGGTTCAATCTTCGCATTATATGAAAGATCGTTATAATAGTCAGATATTGCAAATGTTAATTTTGGTTTGAGTTCACTGCGTCCATCTTCCGGTCAGTTACCAAGTGACGTCATTACATGGAGCCTTCCACCAGAGAACCGCTGAAGAGCTCGGGTAGTGGTGGCTAACACCGGGGCGCGTATTTTTTTTCTACACCGCAGCGAGGGGTACACCCCAATATTTCAACCCGAATAGAGTCTAAGTTTCCAATGACTGATACTTCTCAAGTGACAATCTTGGAAATCGTCAGAACTCTTACTCTCACTATATTAGAAAAAAAGAAGAAACCGAGAAATTTCGAAAAATCCCAAACATTACTGAGATCCGAACCAGGGACCTTATGATTACGAGTCGAGTTCTCTTCTAACCAGACCACGAAGCTGGTTGTAGACACAAGTATCACGTGATGGCAAATCGATTGCTCTGGTGTAATTTGGTATTTATATTATATATTATATATTTAATAAAATTATTTACAAAATATTTACAAAATTAATAAATTACTTAAAATAAAATAGAAAATAACAACACATGTAAATAAAAAAAAATCCTGGTATATACCATATCAAAATCACAATTCTTTGAAAACTGCAATAAAGGAATAAAATAAAAGTTGACACATGCTGTTCAAGAGAAATGTTAAGCTGAAATATTAATACAGTCTTGAGATCCTTGATGCCATCACTCACATTTAATAATCAGTGGGTGGTGGCATCACCGACCTCTTGACTGTACAGACAGAAGAGTAGTCATACATGTATGTTGTGTATAATACGGAAAAAAACCTGCATAATTAACTGAAGTCATAAACGAACAGTGAGGGAACAATGCCTTGTAATGACTGCATTGTTAAACATGTACATGTACTACTTTTACTAGAGCACATGTGTTTCGTGGAATATGAACGATTGCACAGCCAGGGGCAAAACCATTTCTGGGACTGACTATATGGTCGACGTGTTGCTTCATTTTTTGCATAACCGTCTTCTGCAGCCGATTTCACGAATCCTTACGCACTGCGTAAGCCCGCTTGCGCAACTTTTTATTGCGTAAGCTGCGCAACATTTCTGTGATAATTACACGCAAGCCTATATGGGGCTTATGCCATTTTCAAAAGTTGCGCAAGCTACGCAATTTTTCGTGAAATCGGCTGCTGTTGTACAATCCATCCATTGTGTAGAGGTCAATGATTTCAACCTTCTTACGATGTTTACCTTCCCGTTATGTTATAGTCTGGTTCCGCTTATGAACATAGCCTCCGAAGTTTCACGCTCTATTTCAGAGTATTTCCGTTTATGCGTCTAGGAAATGCCCCGGTCTCCAAGCTCAATAACTCGAGGTGGAGGCGCGGTATACAGTACCACAAGACACTGGCGCTGAGAGAATAATGGTTCCGTGCTCCCTGCTGCATAATACATGCATTGAGTGACATGTCTACCTTTCTTCCGCAGTATAGCAGGACGAGCTTCATAACATTCAGTGTGCTTTTACCGTAAATAAAACTTATACAGTGAGTACAAAAAAACATTTTCCTAAAATATTGATTTTTAAAAATCAGAACAGAAGTTTGCTAGGTGATCGTGAACTGAGGATAACAATTAAGGCACTGATCGACCAATCACCTTTGGAATCGCTGTCAAGACTGTTCTGCTTCGGTGATTTCATCCAGGGGCGCGTTCAATAGCACAATACGCCGGTATTGGGTATTTTCATATACCTTTAACGTTGAAGGCATAGACCAATCCGGTTACTAGGGTCTCCTTCCCTGCATATCCGCCATAGCTGGGAGAGGGGGGTGGTGGGGGGGGGGGGGGGGGGGGGGGGGGGGGGGCGTCCAGTGCATGTATTGTGCGTTTTGTGTTGCTGTTAAAACGAAAAGCGCTCATCTAATACATATGCACGCGACGCGCCCCCTTCGCGTACACGCGACACGCCCCCTTTGCGTACTCGCGCGACGCGCCCCCTTCGCGTACACAACCCTACAAAGACGCGCAACTTGTTCAAAGTAAACAATTGCAGCTTCAGCAACAGCAAAAACATACAGTTCATTCAGTGGAAGCCCCCCTGCAGCTATGACGGATATAGGAGACCTTAGTTACCGGATTGGTGTATAGACCTTTATCACGGTGCGTCCATCTTTGTCTTATTCCCACTGCATGCCTATTACGTGTATATACGTACATGTAAGTGTCGGGCATGATCAGTGCGTGTGCGTGTCTCCGCGATAGCGCGTGCACTTCTTCCGTTGTTGTTTTGAGAGAATCAATGTCCGCGCTGCGCGTTTTCTTGATCGCACCGCGCGCATGTCATTGTGATGCACACAATGAAAATTTTCAACACGGGGCCAAACTATTTTTTTCGGCAAACCTCGCTTTGGTTACGTTCATTTTAATAGGGGAAAAGAGAAGATGGCCGCACCGTGATAAAGGTCTATTGTCGGTATGGATACGTATTGCGCTATTGAACACGCCCCAGGTCTGTCCTGATTTTAAAAAGTGATTAATCCCGCAGTAATGAAATGTGGCATTTTCCGTTTTAGGAGAATATTTTAGTTAAAGCCCCAACATTTTACTTCTCGAGTTGACAAAAGATACCCGACTAAAAATGTTGATAGCAATGGTAACAAACACCACATCATTTTTGTTCTCATGTAAAAAGGTACCGTAGTAGGAGAAATTGCCAACAGACAACCTTTTACCATTCATTCATACACAAAAACTGTGCATGGAGTGTAATACGTTTTCTGAAGTATTACTGCATCTATGTGGCAGTTTATCAACATTAATTTCTTCAGTTCTGTAATGCTATTGTAAGTTTACTGTTTTTGAAAGTTTTCCGATCATGTAATTTGTCTTCAAGGGTCCCCAGAAAACAAATTTTGTTAGGTTTTCAACTGCATGGCGGGAGGCATGAGCTGACCGTACCTCTGGATTCGCGCGAGTCGGCGCGACTCACAAACAACCCTAGAAGTGCAGTAGCTCAATGAGGCACTTCAGGCAGAGTGGTACACCCTGCCTCGGCGGGACTCTGCCTCAATTAGCTCATAAGATATTTCAAGATGGAATTTTAACGGGGACGAATTATCCTCTGTCGCATACTTAAGCACAACTGCCTGAAGCGGAAAACTGGCAGCCGAACACAAATGATCAACCTTTTGTTCCATTTACCGTATCAATTGTTTTTCTCGCCTTCCCAGGAGCCTGCGCACACGTCACGCTTGGATGACATTGCTAAGTCTAAACGCACGCTCGAAGTCTTAGTTTCCAAAATGACAAAACACAAACGGGCCCTCGTAATTATTGTACGGGGGATTTACAAGGTTAAAACAAACCATTTCCCCGAACCAAAATAAGTACTGACTATAATTATACATTTTTATTACAAAAATAATTCAGCTTCAATTACATATATCATTATTCCCAGCTGCATGTGGCCATGAAATAATTCGAATAATTTTGCTGCAACGTATGTAACTTGAACATGCATTTCATTTCATTTCATTTCCGGTTTTATTATTAAAAATAGATACCAAAGACTAAACATATTTGGCTTACAATAAAAGGTATATAAGTCTGTTTTCAATACTGGAGAGACTTTTTTTACCAGGGTCATAACTCTGTGCAAAGCCAGTTATCTTCTCTCAAAACAAAAGAAATATCTTCAGACAGATCTAAAGAGATAACTTAAGCAACAAATAGTGCGACAACATACCTTTCTGAAAACCATGTGTACAAATTTCCTATTTAACGTATGTAACATAGGACACATACTTTGTGACATTTTTTGGTGTTCTTAATTGTTACACACGGTATACTGGAAATTTGCACACAGGGCACACTATTCATTGCAGTTCTTCAGCTAAAGTTATCTCCTTAGATCCATCTTAAGATATTGATTTTGTTTTGAGAGAAGATGAATGACATTGTACAGAGATATAATCCTGGAGGAAAAGGTCTTTTCAGTATTGAAAAGAGACACATATGCTAAAATAAATAAATGGTCAATACAATTTAAACAAAGATGACTTACATATACTGACAATGACGTTACACACAAAAAGACAATAGGCGTCTAATAATTAGACAATCACACAAAGCCAAAACCACTACCACAACTACTGAGCGTTAATTAATATATTATCATAAACGAGACGGATGACTCTTTTTTATATCTTTGAGTATTTATATGAGCCATAGTAAGATGATTGGAGTTCCTAAGATTCCGGTTGCGTTAGTCAGCAGATGCCGGTGTTTTTTCAGATACAAGCAGGTTTTTAGCAAATCGAATGGCAAGTTTAGTGCGTCTATTTGAAAGCGACTGGATATTAATTTGATTAAGAACATAATTATATGGTAAAACATTTGGGCAAACAAATTATTATGCGAAGTGCACGTTTTGTCAAAGGCTTTACTAAAATCAACTGCACATACATTTACAAAATTACCAGCTTTGTCGAGACCCATGTGTACAGTATCAAGCATGCTACTGAGATAATGCTCAGTTAAGCCGTCTTTCATATTTCAAAATTGCTTTGGATCAATAACCAATCGAATGTCCCTCACGATTCAATTTGCCAAAAAAATTCGGCTTATTAAAAAGCCGGCCGTATATACACCTTGCGTTCCGACTCCGTTGCGATTGCACAGACACGCAAAATTTCGAGCATGCTCGAAATTCTGCGATTGCGTTTCGACAGACACGTACACAAAATCAGTGACCACATCGCCAAAGCCGTACACCTTGTGATGCGACTGCACAACATGCGCTATCGTGATCGGATCATGGACGAGCGCAAGGTGTACGGCCGGATTTACAGTCGTTATATGAGTTTGCTGCCACCAAGTGTTCGAAATTTTGTACACGAAAAAACGAGTTTGCTGCCACCAAGTGCCCAATTGTTTTACACAAAAACATTGTAATATACACAGTACAGGTCCGCTCCACATACAGTAACACTGCCAAAATGTCTTCCAAATTTCCTGCTAAATGTACTCTGTTAACCAGCCACTGCAGAATGTCTGTACAAACCTTCTATATACAGTACTTTGAAAGATGGTAACAACGAGGGCTTTACGTGGTACTATTATTGTGGATATTTTGACAGTCGTCATTCGAACTTTGCCTAAAGTTGAACTGGTAGAGGGCGTGCTTTGCATTGACTGGCCGCCGCAAAATGAAGGAATAACCGGGGTGGCTTTGATAAATATTTGTTGGACTTTTCCTTTGGAACAAATTTATTACATATGTATATAAATTATAATCATTTGGTATGATATGAGGCAGAGCCCATTCCTCAATACATTGTGTCAATGGTAAGAGTGTGTTAGAGCCCCATTACACCATGATTAGACAACCTTTGAAAACGGGAACAACAACATTGCATGACTAAAGATGTTGATAAACCGCCTTGTAAAAATTTCAGCCACACAGATGCAGTAAATCTTAAAAATCCATGCATGGTGTTCGAGTTAAATAAATGGTAAAATATCGTTCGTTTGCAAACGAGTTTTATTGAAAAAAAAAGTACCTTCAGTTGGCAATTTTCTTACTAAGTAAGAAAATAGCATTTCTTTTCACTATCTTCCTCATTAAAGGAAGAAGACACAAATAAACTTCAAATAATGCAAAATAGGAAACCAAAACTTGGTTGAACAAGTTGGATTCGGTTGTCAGCACCAACAACAGGTGAATCGCCAAAGGAAGGATATGTTTTACTGTGCGGCTAATGACTTCGGTGTTTTCCGAAGCGAGTGAACAATAAGAGGCGTACAAAACATCGCGGCGACAAGAAAAATCGCTGGGCCGAAATGTCAATTGGAAAAACGTTAGTTTAAATGCATAAATTGTAGTAGCCCAAATCGCTGCAGCAGAAACCTCTATTAGATACTCTGGGAGGTAAAGACAAATCATACCTCAAAGCTATAGCATAAAAAATACTGGATTCGTAGAGAATACTGAAACTCCGCCCAAAGAGGAGGTGTAAAAGACGTGTGTAAAAGCCTCCAGTCACAAATGTGACGGTCAAAATGAAAACCATCTGGGCATAAAACAGGCCAAAAATATGCGGCCGGCCAGCGCCACTTCGGAACTATCAAAGTTCCAATAGATTTGGTCGACTTTAACCGTCGAACAACTTGTACAATAAAGGATACCTGTCAAGCCGTAAGCTTGAAATCCGATTGTGGCGCCGGTGTAGCGACGAAAATTAGACCTGCCAAACATGCCAGTAGGAAAAGGTGTCGCACGAGACCTTGACTTCGCCTTGGATTTCTTGGCGCTCTCCGCTTTTCTGGCTGCGGCCGACTTCTCGGCCTTGCGTAGTCGCTTCTCATCGGCCGGTCGAGTCGGCACGTATTCTTTCACAGTTACCCAAGCGGTGATCTGTCAGCTAATTTAATCAGCTTCTGGCGTTGCTGTAGAGTGTCTAGGGTCTCCTTCAGGTACGATTTGACACCTGAAATGTCGGCTATGTCCAGCGCTGCCAATGCAGATTCAATCAGGTTAGCAACCTTAACGGAATTTTCGTACTGTTCCTTGTTGCCCTTACTCTTCAAAACAGCGGGACTGTAGCTTCCGCTTCTTCTGAAGATCTCGAATAGCGGTAAAAATGTCGCGGTTTGACTGACCGAGATCTTCGTCGCTCATCATCGTCATAAGAAAAGTACATGTACGTGTACGTGTGTATACGAATACGCGTGTCCCTAGTAAAGCAAGGTGTTGAATGCTCAACCAAGAAGGAACAAGCATGTTGTTGTTGTTGTATATTTTATGGCTTCTTCGGCAACTAAGGCCCTTTATGCCATCGACTATACGGTTTTAGCTTTAACTATACTATATTATCAACTTGAGATGACGAAGAAGGAGTTGCAGTTTTAGAAGTGGGAGGAAAACCCCCAGAGAAATGCCCCAGGGGAAAACCCACGCGGTCAAGTAGGGACTGCAAACCCAATCCACATACACGCCCCGCGGATTCGAACCCGGGACCCCAGAGGTGAAAGGCGAGGAAAGAACCCGTACGCCAACCCGACCGCCCCAGGAACAAGCATGTTGTTGTTGTTGTATATTTTATGGCATCTTCGGCAACTAAGCCCTTTATGCCATCAACTATACGGTTTTAGCTTTAACTATACTATATTATCAACTTGAGATGACGAAGAAGGAGTTGCAGTTTTAGAAGTGGGAGGAAAACCGCCAGAGAAATGCCCCAGGGGAAGGAACAAGCATTGTGAAATGCACTCTTTATATACCCTAAAAGGAATGCGTAACGCTATGCGTTACCTAACGGCTCAATATGAGCATGCATGTCGTACAATGCCGAAAAGAAATTCCACTTCCCCCACAAAAATGTTTACACGAAAAACAAATCACGTGGCGTGTGTTACAATTGTTATCAATTGACACTTTTAGTGGAAGTTTTCTTATCAATTCGTAAAGGAAAAATATGTATGTAAATACTATGTAAGTAGGCCTAATTAGTATTTCAAAAGATAATTTATACAAGTTATATTATTGCAGTTCAGAATAGAATAACCTATCTCCGGAAAGCGTACGAAGTATTTGTGCATCACCAAAAAAAAAAAAGACAAAAGGAAAATGGAAATATAAACTTTTAAGATGAAGGGCAAATTTTACTGACTAAATTTAGAAAATAATAACAAGAATTAGTAAAGATAAGTGAATAATTGGATTGCTAAATACACGATTACTATTAGCCTACATTTTGGTGTGTATATCCTTGAATTTAATACGCCGTTTCCGTAATGTATCCGTTTTCGTAATGTATATCCTATCCTTTCGTAATGTATCGAAATTTATGGATATTTTGTTTTGTGACATTGCCTAGTGATGAGCTATTCCATTCATATTGTAACATGGACGCAAATTGAGAATTACCTATTTTATTGTTATAAATCAATGATCAGTTAAGTACACCGTAGTTTTTGACGTCACACTTGCGAAGTAGCTAGCGAGCATGCGCGAGTGCTTTGCGAGCTAGAGCGCATGCGTGAGCCTGCCGCGAGCGCGCGAGTAGGCAGTTGCAGTTGAGACTTCGAGCTGAGCGGAGCTAACGTGCAACCGTGGGTCCGTAGGGTGGCGACCCGAGGCAGACCCGACGCCTCCTAGAGAGGACGCCCGCTGTATGAGCGGTTGTGTCCTGAGGCGTCGGTGTCGCGAGTATTGAGGCGCCGGGGCGGGGAGTTGCAGTTAAGCCTTCGAACTGAGCGGAGCGTGCAACCCGAGGCGGCGCTGACGGGTAAGCGACGCCCTTACAGGTGAGGCGGCCCGTGGCAGACCCGACGCCCATATAGGAGGACGCCCGGCCCCTAGGTAAACGGTTGTGTCCTGAGGCGCCGGGCCGTGCGAGATCAGCGAAGAGGCGCTGGTGTAGCGTAGCTAGGCAGCCGCGAGTGAGGCGCTAGGAGTAGAGCAGCCAAACGGCGAGGTGCCGGTGGTAGCGCGGCTGAACGCTCGATTAAGTGTGACCCTCTTTGAGACGTAGGAATCAGTGAAGTTTGAGGTCGTTAATAAATCATCACTAATTAAAGGAAAATCATAACGCCTGTCATTGTATCAGTCACTTATTTATGAAGACCCTTCTCCCGATTTAATCCCGTGGTTGGTTCTACACACGCGGCGGTATATTTCTGGCCAAACGGACTGGCGCTTAGTGAGGCCCTAGACGCTCGTTTTTCGAGACCTTACTTATGTGACCAACTCAGTAGGGGCAAGGAACCGGGTGGTAGAAAACCACTACTACCACGGATTTTCCGCCACAAATGGTGGCAGCGGTGGGATAGTGTGTTCAGCCAAACGTCGGTGATCATTTCAAGGAGATCAGAACAAATAGGAGCAAATGACAGATTCGACTTCTATTGAGGCGTCCGGATTTACAGGAGGCGCACGACGCACAATGATTGCGGACAAACCAGGAGATTGCATGGGCACCTCCACTCGTGAGCGAGCCATGCAGTAATTAAATGAGAGATTTCGCCTCCTACAGAGGGAGACGGAGCAAGCAGAGGCCCAAATGAAACAGCTTCTGGTTGCAACTTCGAGCTTGACTCACGTGAGGCCTGATGAGGCCGACAAGGAGATAGAGTTTAAGCGAGGCGCAAGAGGCGCCATAGAAACCACAGGATATGGCTCTGTGTCGGAACACCCGAGAGTGACGCAGAGGACCAAGTCTGAGGCGCTACAGCAGAGCGCTATTACGCCCGTAAGGGTGAATGAAGATAGAACGTGGAGGCCGCTGGCGAGGTCCACGGAACAAAGGCAGTCAAAGGACGACAGCGAACTCAAAGCTGCGCCTCCGACGGACGCAAGAGGCGCAACGAGTACTCCAGATGTGGAGTTAGCACTTGACGGGATGGAGGGCAAGAAGACCTCTCCCGATGTCCCATGGGAATTAAGAAGGGACGCGAGATTTCGTGGAGAGCAGCAATGGAAGAAACGCTTCGGTTATGACGTGAGGCGCCCAAGGATTGTTCCAGACATATTCAACGGAAAACAACCGTGGATAGACTATAGGGGACACTTCGAGGCCTGTAAGCAGGTAAACGGTTGGAGTGATGAGGAGGCCGCGGCCTATCTTGCCGCTAGTCTCCAAGGACCGGCCGTGAAAATCTTGACCAGTCGTCAAAGAGAGAAAAAGGATAGACGATTTAGTTACAAGGAGCTAATGGACTTACTAACTGCGCGTTTTGGTCCGGGACAGATGGCAGAGAATTTTCTCATCGAGTTGAGAAACCGTCGCCAAGGCCCCAAGGAAACGCTGCAAGAACTCGGCGAGGCAGTGCGGGAACTTGCCGCCCTGTCTTACCCAGAACTCTCAGATGAGAGTAGAGACAGATTGGCCCGGGGTCATTTTTCTGATGCTACCACCAGACCATAAAGGATGAACAGAAGAATCCAGAGACACCTGCGCCTCCGGAGAGGCGACGGGACACACGGGTCTATAGGCAGCGTGTGAGGAGAGCTGCAAACCCGGAGGACAAGTGTTATAAGTGCCAGGAAATGGGGCACTTCGCCAGGGATTGCCAAGGAAAAACGCTGCCGGGAAACGACCAACAGCCGACTCTGCGACCGGAGAGGAGGCTGGACACTAGAAGGGGACGATCAAAGCAGGACATCGTTAGGAAACGCCGCAGTCATTCAAACCAAAAATGGAAACGAATGTCTCGGTGGGAGTCGACAGATGGAACGGTGACGGAATGGAAGATTGTCCTACCCGAGGAACTCAGAGAGGACGTGCTTAAGGAACTACACGGTGGTGTAACCGGAGGCCATTTTGGGGTGGAACGAACGCTAGCCAAGGTGAAGGAGCGGTACTATTGGGCTAACATGGCTGCAGACGTACGGTCGTTCTGCCGGAGGTGCCTAAAGTGTGCCCAACGTAAATCGCCTTGACGCGCGCCTCTTCAACGTCATCAGAAGAAGACATACGATAGGAGGACGGCAAGGACTGACTTCGCTGAGGGTCGGTTCGTCTGGCTGTCCGTACATGCTAAGAAGAAGCTCACCTCGCGCTGGGAGGGCCCAGCTATCGGACGTGACATATCGCATACAACGTAGTCCACGAGGGAAGATGCAGGTGGTCCACTTCGACCGCCTCAAGCCTTACCAGGGACCAGAGCGACAGGCTTGGCATCACACGACAAATGGGGGCGCAAATAGGAGTACTGGTGAAGCAAGACCCGAACTGGTGGACAGAGATACTCAGACCCAGGAGGGAAACGATCCGATCGGTCAGTTCTCGGGAGATAGTGGGGGCTTAGAAGGAAGCTCCCCACGTCTAGAAAGCGACTCGGTCGAGGGCGCACAGGAAACCGGTAGGGAGCGGGCCCCATCGAGACGGAACCCTGCGCGGGCAAGGCAGCTGCCTCACCGTTTTCGATAGCCCAGTAAACCGGGACTGAGACGAGCACCGAGCTACGTTCCAGAACGGCGCCAAGGTCAAAGAGATCCGAGTAGAGAGAATCTATGACGTGCAGTTTGACCACGATTTCGAGAGGAAATAGAGATGCTGTAAAATCAACCTGTCGCCGCTTCTACCTGATGTTCCCAAGAACTGATTTATTCCAATGAGAACTGATCAAGATTATTGACTGTGATTTCTTGCAATGATTTTCCAAATTGCACACTATTTTTAAGTGTTCTACAAGTATCAACTTGTACGGTAGTTTTTAGACGTTTTTATGTACGGTTATTAAAGAATAAGAACATTGGACGTTTTTAAAAGTAAATTTGCTCATGTTTTATATTAAGTTAAGCTTTATCTGAACGAGGACGTTCAGGCTTAGAAGGAAGCCGTGTAACATGGACGCAAATTGAGAATTACCTATTTTATTGTTATAAATCAATGATCAGTTAAGTACACCGTAGTTTTTGACGTCACACTTGCGAAGTAGCTAGCGAGCATGCGCGAGTGCTTTGCGAGCTAGAGCGCATGCGTGAGCCTGCCGCGAGCGCGCGAGTAGGCAGTTGCAGTTGAGACTTCGAGCTGAGCGGAGCTAACGTGCAACCGTGGGTCCGTAGGGTGGCGACCCGAGGCAGACCCGACGCCTCCTAGAGAGGACGCCCGCTGTATGAGCGGTTGTGTCCTGAGGCGTCGGTGTCGCGAGTATTGAGGCGCCGGGGCGGGGAGTTGCAGTTAAGCCTTCGAACTGAGCGGAGCGTGCAACCCGAGGCGGCGCTGACGGGTAAGCGACGCCCTTACAGGTGAGGCGGCCCGTGGCAGACCCGACGCCCATATAGGAGGACGCCCGGCCGCTAGGTAAACGGTTGTGTCCTGAGGCGCCGGGCCGTGCGAGATCAGCGAAGAGGCGCTGGTGTAGCGTAGCTAGGCAGCCGCGAGTGAGGCGCTAGGAGTAGAGCAGCCAAACAGCGAGGTGCCGGTGGTAGCGCGGCTGAACGCTCGATTAAGTGTGACCCTCTTTGAGACGTAGGAATCAGTGAAGTTTGAGGTCGTTAATAAATCATCACTAATTAAAGGAAAATCATAACGCCTGTCATTGTATCAGTCACTTATTTATGAAGACCCTTCTCCCGATTTAATCCCGTGATTGGTTCTACACACGCGGCGGTATATTTCTGGCCAAACGGACTGGCGCTTAGTGAGGCCCTAGACGCTCGTTTTTCGAGACCTTACTTATGTGACCAACTCAGTAGGGGCAAGGAACCGGGTGGTAGAAAACCACTACTACCACGGATTTTCCGCCACAATATGTTACGTTAACATTTGATTTCTATGCATGGTTGGAATCATGTTGCACACATTAATTGTTGCTAGGTAGGACAAGCCACGGACAACCTTTTTTTATATATATTAATGTAGGGCCTATGCATGGAATTTGTATATCTTACAAATATCCGCTATTCGGACAGAGACTGTGGAGGTGACCTTTGGTGATGTACAGGGTGGATAAAAACCAAACCCGAAACCGAGATATTATAAGGGAGATATCCTCTGTAATGCTACGTTTACACCATGTCCCCGGCAGTCCCGGCGCCCCGGTAGAGGAGCACCGGGGAGGCACCGGGATGGACGTCGGGGAGCGTAGGGGACCGGGGTGGCGAAACGTGAATAACCGTAGCTCACCCTTGTCACCGGCCGGTGACCGGCCGGTGAGCAGCTCTGTCAAAAATGTTGCCCCGGCAGTCCCGGCACTAATGAGAATCGTCCTGGGCCGCAGTGGGACGGGGCTTCCGTCACAGGGCGTGCCTTGAGTCACCGGGTGTGGCACCGTGGGGTGCCGGGGACCTCTGCTTGCCTCACGCTCCGCCACGTTTGGAAGCCCGGCACCCCACGGTCTGCCAGGGCCCGTCACGGTAGTGGCCACAGCATGGTGTGTATGCGGCCCGGTGAGCTGCGGTGCGCCAAGGTGTGTGACGGTTGTTGCTCAAGGCCAGTTACGCCTCACTGCGTCGCGCTCCAGGACGAAGTGAAAATGAAGGTGTGGAGCGCACTTTTTATACCCACCGGGGCTCACCGGGAGACCACCGGGGCGTGAAACGTGACAGCTGCCACTTTCAGTCGCAGGACGCCGCAGCAGACCCTCGCACACCGTTGGGAACGTATTGGGCCGGAACAACAAACATGACACGAACGGGACGGACGTGAGGCACCGCATCAGAACTTAGCAGGCCGGCCTGGGACGTGGATCCATCCGTAGTAGAACGGCGCTTGAAACGTAGCGCGCCGTCCCGGTTCCGGGGCGCGCCGTCCGCCTCGCGTTCCGGAACCGGCACGGCGCGCCACGCTTTCCGTACCGGGACGTAACGCACCGTGGTAGAACGCAACACATCGGCTCAACTAGGGCCGAGTCGAGCCAAAGTAATAAAAAGACAATAAAAGTTCCACGGCACGCCACGTTTTGGACAAACCGGGGCGCCGTGACTGTCGGGGACATGGTGTAAACGTAGCATAAGCTACAGTCACATAGGGCTCCCGGCGAGTCACGGCGAGCCACGGCGTGAGAACCGTGACGAACCGTGGTCGATCGGGGCCACGCCGTCTTGACGCCGTCTTGACACCTTGGCACTCCGTGATAAGCCGTGATGAAACGTGGCGCGCCGTGGGCCAAAAAATAATTTTTAAACATGCTTTAAACTACCGTGACTCGCCGTGAAGCGCCGTGAGGCGCCGTGACACCGTGATGCTCCGGGACGACACCGTCTCGGCGCCGTATTGACGCCGGGAGCACCGGGAACACGCCGGCTTCGATGTGACTGAAGCTTTAGGGCTGAATCTCCTCTTTAAAATGACACCCTGATCATGTCATTATGTTTCCGGTTGACTGAGCAGTGATCAATGTTATGCAAGGGTCTAGTTTGGGATTTGCGCCACTTTCTTTAATGCGTGTCATAGCCTGTTTGGACGATCAAATATCCATTGGTAACCTAGGACGCCTCAGAAATTAACATGCCGATAACAATGTTGGTGGGGAAAAACAGGACACATCCAGTCCTACATGAGAATGCAGCGATTGTTTTGGTCTGGTCCATATGATGGCCTGGGCGAAGGGAAACTGGTTGGTCATCCGAGAACATTAATGCAATTCATCAGGTCGCAGCATAGCAGGGAGAACGCAGCAGTCATAGACAAAATGGTTTAGCACTATAGCCCACAACCATGTTCAATTAAATTGTCCGGGGGTACCCTTACGAATTGTGAGACAACATCAACTGCTTTCTGATGATCTTCAGAGGCGTCTTACGTTTTGTCAATGGATACTTGATCGTCCAAACTAACCGGCTATGCCATGGTTCAGGCCACTGGAGGCCATTAAAGAAAGTGGCGCAAATACCAAACGAGACCCTTGCATAACATTGATCACTGCTCAGTCAACCGGAAACATAATAACATGATCAGGGTGTCATTTTAAAGAGGAGATTCCACCCTATAACAGATGATATCTCCCTTTGATTCATAATGTGCCCTACTGTAGTCACATTAACGATAATATTTCGGTTTCGGTTGTTTTTTATCCACCCTGTACATGTAATAGTTTGAAAGTATACAATATTTTAGATTCAACCCATATCGTAACTTGCAGCCAATGGATGTAGGCCTATCATATCGACACGACGGCCTATCTGCCTCCTGACAACCAATCTTGCTGCGGTATTCTAAATATGCTGTAATATGTTTAATTGATAATCACAGACACAAAAAAGCTGTAAATGATCACACTGGATGACGATGATAGCCAAAAAAGTTACGTAATGTGTGAGTCACATCATACGATATTCGATGCGATGTCTCCGACGCCGACATTGCACCAAATATCGTGTATAGTGTGACCACCAATAATTACTAAACATCTTCAGCAAATTTGTTGCTATAATGAGAGCTTTGCGATAACCAACCCAAACGTATAAGTTTTCGTTAAAATGGTGTACTTTTAAAATAAATTGTCGAAAATAATCAGTAAAAACGATGCCACAAGGCGCCGATTTCACTAACATGAAATTTTGCGATCATCGCAACAACAATCGCTAACAGAAATATCCATCGCTGTTGTGCGATGGGGATGAAACTTGTTTTACTAAAGCATCGCAATCGCAATGAGCAATTATTATAGTACTGGGGGAAAAATCACAATGGCAAAAATGATCGCTAAAAAGTTAAGTTACTTTAGCGTGAATCGCAAATTGGTACAGTTCGACGAGTTTACGTTTTGTGTGGCGAATGAGTGCGCGCGCATTTACTTCTTGATGAACAATTTTCCTTATTAAAATAGAACAAACCATCAGATGCATTGAGGAAACGCTTTCAATTTAACCAGTGTAACTCTGTAAGGCATTCAGAAAACGTGAATAAAATAACCATCTGCAGAAGAAAAAAAACGAACTTGAGGCTATATCCATTTCAAAACGAGGCCGACAAGAAAGTGGATTTTCTCTAAAAACGTTTTTCAGGCATGGGCGGCCGGATTCGTCACTTCATCAAAACGACGACGAAACCTACCCACCTGTATCGCGATACCCATGCATGTTTTGAATATTTTCCCAATAGAAAATTACGTTTAATATGTACAGTATTCGAAGTTTTGGGGGAACCAAAATATTCCATATTTTAAGAGATAATGTATGTCAAGTAGGGCATGCATTTGTTATCAATTATACCAGTATTTCTACATGAGACCACCTATTAAGTATCCATCTATCACTTAAGGAAGTTTAAGTGAATAAATACTACCAGAAAACAGTTTTTTTTTCAGTGTTTTTCTAAAGCATACCTTCATGAAACTAGGCTAATTTGGCTGAAACAATGGGAAAATCACCGGAACATATTCCATGCTTATTTTCATTGCCTTCGGCAGGGGTTGGCACTATATCCCATACTCCAGAAGAACACATGTTTTCCTATAGGTATAGGGCTTTTGAAGTCAGAATTTGCATGGTTGCTAAGGACTTTTAATGCCTTAACAGAAGTGCAACCTTCTACGCCATTTTTCTCTAAAGCGCTTCTTAAAAAAGTGTGCTCTTGGTCATCACGAAAATGGTCATAACTTGGTAAATTTTTGACGGATTGACACAATGTTTGTAGTTTTGTGAAGTTTATAATACATGTATACTCTATCTGCTTCAGTCATTAGCTCCATTTTCATTTTTTTTTAATGCAAGAGCCTACTTTTGGTGGAGTGGCTTACATTTGTCAGAATTTTCCATTAGGGCAACGTTTATTATTTTACAACGACATTATTTTACATATCCACATAATTTAAGATACATTATTGGAAAAATCGTTGCTCCCTGTACGAATCCGATGAACAGGAATGGCGCTATAAAGTTCCCAGTCGTGTCGGCTAACCAACCTAAAATAAAAATCATTTAAAGACTGATAAGTCACAGAACTGTCAAGTAATTTTAAACTTGACAGCGTAAATTAGTCTAGTCAGTTCCCAAGCATGTTCCTTGCGTCACATTCATCGCATGCATTATCTATGTTATATCAGACCAAGCAGATATGGGTCGTTCTATGAAGTTGGGACACAAAGTGTGACATTTCTTCATTTTCACAAAATGAACAATAAGTGAGCAGCAAGTCATTATCTATATACTAATGTTGTACGATATGGTTGCTTTGCCTGTTCTGTGATAATTGTTTGATACTTCAGTCTTGATGGAATTTAGCAATTTTGAATTATTTGACAAAATAATGGTCACTGATGTAGCTAGGACGCCACGCCAATTTATCTCATTTTACTCAGACCCTGAAAGTGATCGTGTTGAATTTGACATTTATGAGCGCACAGTTAACACAACAATCATTTGCAATCTAAATTTGGAGGATTCTAACTTGAATTTTATGTAGTTTAAATAAATCTGTTGAACACTGGATGCCAAGTAGTATTTTTCAAGACGCCCCTCCCTTCCCCTGAAATATACTATAAACAACATTTTTCTGCCAGTACCATAAAACAAACATTATACAGCACACGTAAAGCCTTACACGGCCTTCGACCCCTCTCCCCCTACTCTTTGTAAACCGTGAAAATGTTCGGACGGTCCATTGGTTGGCATCCTCTTAAAACAGTGCCCCTTTAACGCACTCCCCGATCGTAACGTCGTAAGAGTGGAAATTCCCTGAGATATCAGGATGATTAATTGGCTGATGCTCCTATTATTTTGTCATTCAACCGCTTGTATTTCTGAGTACTATTTGGCTAATGAAATGCAAGTCCAAAAATATAGGGTAAAAGGGTCTACGGTTTATATTTTTTTAACTACAGGCCTAGTCCGATTAAAGCTTACCCGGTAGAAAGCCGAAGGCCAGGGCTGCTGTAGCATACGTTACTTCTAACCACGCAAAAGCACCGCGGAGCAACTGGGGCTCAATAACCAGTACGAGGAACACATCGACCTGGCAGGCGAGGATGCCGTCACTGAAGCCAACCATGAACGATGACGTCAGCACTATCCAATAGGAGATCTGCCACGGAGTTGCGCAGAATGCCACGGTAGCTACCACTGTGAATATAGCCATCAAACTCGAATTCGATATCAGTCCGCGATCTGTTATTGGTCCTTGCAAGACTTTGGAAATGAAATTCCCGACGCCCGCAAATGCCACGAACGTTCCTGCATCATGGGTCGTGTACCCGTTGTCCAGGACCTGCGACACGAAATAGATGGCCCACATGTCCACAGCGAAGTTGGAACCGATTCTGATAAGAGCCACTGCGTAGAAGCGCACGTCAAAAAGTACTTCAACATCGAACTTTGCAAATAATTTCTTGAGCAGTCCTCCGCAGCAAACTCCTTGATCTCCGGGACTGGATGGGTCTGGTAACTGGACGTAGTTCGTCCTGGGTATTTCTGGCATTCGAATGGTTGCCGTGAGGGCGCCACACACGGCAAGATGCATTAGAATTCCTCCGTTCAATAGCATTGCCCCTCTCCATCCATAGGTAGTCAAGAAAACCTGAACAAGCGGTGCGTATACTATCAATCCGATGGAGTAGCCGGTTCGGGAAATCCCGTTTGCGGTCGCGTAGTTCTCGGTGAACAAGCGGCTAACGTGTTCTTTTAGAAGAATATTGGACACGCCAAGTCCAATTCCTGAAACGAAAAGAATATATGCCGAATAATATATCTTCCCTACTCTCTAGGTCATGATTCACAAATCATTATAACAGCCAACCTAACCCTTTTCAAGGCTCTAAAATCCATCGTAGCCAACTATAAAGTTGCCAAATAAATTGGAATATTGGCCTTTTGCATGTAACCTTTGCACTATGACTGGAGCCCCAAAATCTTCACCTGGAGGTGCAGTTTAGAAAGTCACATGCTATACGCTGGTGATGCTATACGTGATGCACGCCAATGCCTATAGCAACTAACAGTCTGGTTGCTTTGTGTCATTCTCTCCTATCGTAAACATGGTATTGATTCTGTACTTTACCGGGTCACGTTACATAGCAACAACACTTTAGTCTGGTCATCTGCATAAGTGTGCTTGTGACAGGAAGTATGTCAATACTTCAGACGTTGATGTGAAACACGCAAAATGCCAAATCATAAACCTTACCAACAATCTTTCTAACTCATGGTTACATGGTAGCGGACTAGTTAGTTGTATGTTTTCGTAACTGTATAGGCCTACCCCTAGAACTATGGGGGACACATAATCCCTCATAGGCAGAAGCGTGATTTAGAATATGGCCGCGCAGCAACTTTAAAAAGCGGACATTAAAACAGGGTTAGCGCAATAACCTGTTGCCCAACCCTCACCAAACTTCGTCTAATAGTTCTTGAGAGCTTTTCCTTGCGCGTGTCCATGGAATTTTGGCAAAATTTCTACATATAATTCCCAAATATCCACCTTCAGAAGTCAATGACATTTTTATGACAAGGGTGTGTCATGCAAAAAATTGCATGTTGGAACTGTTATTGTTGACATCAAAGATGAATTTGTGAGAACTATATGAAAAAATTCTGCAAAACATCTGTAGACGCATGCACGCAAGGTAAGTATTTTAAGAACCATCAGACGACGTTTAGTGAGGATTGGGCAGCAGGTATATCCCATAGGGGTATACCATTCTAGAGGTAGCGTAACTGGAATTTGATCGAGGAATTTTTCCGCTAAAATAAACACTCACCCGCGAGAGGAATGAGAATCCATCCTAGTTGCAGAGCATTCTGGACGAAAGACCCAGCAATAAACGAAGTACCAATCATCCCAGCACACAGCATGACAGCATAGCCATCTCCACAACGACTATCACTTAATTTGACAAGTATGGCTAATACAAAACAAATGTTTACATCAGTAAGTTCGAGTAACAACTGCAGTTAATTATAAATAAAAGAGCTTGTTTAGATTTTTCTGAAAATGTACTTCCAAACTGTACTTCTAATTTAACAACCAAATAAAATACCTGCAAGTTTTGATCAGTGAACATTTGAGTCTGGTAATGCAGAATGGTAATGCAGAATGTTTTCCTTCCATAAAACTCGTAATTGTTCCATTTCAATTGTAGCATAATTAATCACATTGAAACCACCATGCAAATTCCCACATGAATAGGGTCGATATTCCCCCAAAAAAACAAGACTTTTTGTCCACGTTGTTGCGTTTTCCCCATAGTTGAACAGTTTTTCAAACGAATCGGGGAGAGTTGGTATCCCGCAAGAAATGCGCGAAATGGTACGACTGCCGCGAGATACACCTGGGCTGCGTTCCACTTACGCCAACGTTGCCAATGTTCGCTATACTGGTTACATGAGTGCTTTTGTGCACGCGTACATGGAAAGCCGGGTACCAGTTGTTGGCAAACGTTGTAAACGTTTGCATATTGTTCGCGTGTTTAGAACGCAGCCCAGCTCAAGCCAACTGACGTATGCGCATTATATACATTTATAATGATACGTATATCCGTAGATTGGTTCCCGATCCCTATAGATTGGTTCGCTCATTGCGAAAATATAGGGATCGATAAAGGGCAGCCATGACGGGCAGAATTCTGCCCGTCACGTGGTTATTATTATTTTATTTTGTTTAGTAAGTGCGCAGATTTGGCATTGACATTTGTAACTTGGCCGTGCGTGTCGAACATATCCAATTATGTAAATAAAGTACATTGCCTAAAGCAAAGGGCTTGGCCAATTTTAAAATATAAAAACACAATGCGCACGCGCAAAGACGACCAATTACAGAGCAAGATGGAGCGGCCTTTACCTGTCCTTATATTCTCCTGTGTGGAATATGTGGACGGGAACCAGTCTAGTATATCCGCTGCTTAGAGGTAAATGCTATAAACAGCCGAAGTGTGACGCGTTGCCATGGTAATTGGCTCTAAACATACCGTCGGAAAAAAAGTGCCATTGCAAAAGCACAGGGACACGATTCAGTGATTTTTAGTGTAGAGCCGTTGCCTAGGCAACTAACAAAAAATGACGTATTCACTTCGGCACTCTATTTGGTGTTCAATTCAGCCTTTTGATATTCAGTCAGTAGTATAGGGCGACAACTTGTATACGTTGTACATGCAGTAGACACAGGGTATCGTACTCTGAGCGGATGTCTTAAAATTTTTACATTAACAACACTATGAACAACTAACAATGGAAATTGGGCACACACCATTGTTAATAACAATGGTTTGTGCCCAATTTCCATTGTTAGTTGCTCATAGTGCAATTTGGTCAATGTCAACACTGAGAAGAAGTAATTACGGCATTGTCTTTCTTGGGAAATACTGACCCTAGTTAAGTGGACATATTTGCATAATTGCTTGAATGTGAGCAATTGTATTAATCTACAGTTGAAATGACGCGGTGCGGAACCTTTTTGATCCACAAAACTATCCAATTTATAATTTGGATGTGAAAGCAAACAGTATATCACCATCGGGAGATTATGAAGGCCGGGCTGCATGTGATATGTGCGCTATATAAATGTCCACATTATTATTAATCGGGGTATATACGAAATTCTGTTGCCTGACGAAACGTAACGATTGTGTTGTCCCAAAGCCAGCAATTCAATTAGCAAACAAAATCAATTCAGAAAATATTAATTGGAAGAAACCCTGGATTATCATCACGCGTTGTTTAAAAGTTAAACAGGATTGGGCACGCATTGTCACTAATTGGAAATAACATTTTCCGTGGGTTTTACCAAGTAGATTAAAACGGTCATTAAATTTTGGAAATGTCAAAGGATAAATTATATAGTCAATCTATGGCAAGTGCAGACTTTTCGCTCCAGACTTTTCATAAAAATGTCTTTAACTTAAGTAAAATTGATAATTATTCAAAAAACAAAGGCGTCTAGCACTTTTTAAGTAGGGATGTGCACGGGAGCACTGACTTTTAGTAGAGAATGAGGCACCCACCAAACGTAAACAGGATCCGTTAACTGTTACCAACAAAATCGAAAGGAGGGGCATGGGGCGGCTGGAAGATGAAAGGACGGAAGAAGAGGTACATACATGTACTATCGGCATTTTTAGAAGGGGGAATGTTTCAATTAACTTTAAAGTTGTCCCGGTGATTAATATTAGCGGGGCAGCGTGGCCGAGTGGTTTGGGCCGTTGACTCGCAAGATTCGGGGGGAAACTTGGTGTTGCGGGTTTGCACCCATTCGTTATACCGGTGTCATTGAGCAAGGTATACTTAAACACAACTGTTCCATTCTTCAAAAGGCCATTGGTCCAGACATGTGCAGAACACTCTTTCGAGTTAGAAGATTACCCGGCGTCTCTGGCCGTCGGCTGCCAATGGCGTCACCTACCTATCTCGGTGTTTAGGTGGAAGATACTTGTAAACTTTATGCAATTGAGCCTACGGGCTGCGAATTGAAGTTCATTAAACCCATTTAATAAAACAAAATTGAGAATACAATGGTTGCTATGGATATTCACATCTTGGCAGCCGTCGGCTGCCAATGGCGCCGCCTACCTAACTCGGTGTTTAGGTGGAAGATAATGTAAACTTTATGTAATCCAGCTCACGTGACGCCCGTCGTGCGCATAGCACACGCAGGTCGTCCATTTCGCGACAAAATGTCCATCATCGGAACAAGTGATATACACCGGGCATCTAAGACCGTTTACACCTGCTATATACTTTAGCATTACCTAACATGAAATGAGAGAAAAGTCGTATATAGGCCTTATCGGAATTCGAACCCGAGATCTCTGACTCATGCACCGGCCAAATGCTCTACCAACTCAGCTACCCAATGCACAGTGGCGTACTCTCTCTCTTTTTCACCCGGTGTTGCATGGAAGCTTGAACCACAACAGAGTAAAGTAGCGTACGTAATATTTGGTATGGTGCCTATTTAATCACCACCTCTTGCAACAGTGCCCCTTTAACGCACTCCCTAACTCCTGCGTACAGTGGCCCTGTTGAAAAAAGCCCCATTTCGCGGTGGGACTAGCGACAGAAATCTTGTCGCCTCTGCTGGACCAATCAGGACGCTTGGCAGTGCATTGCAGCATGATTGCATGCAGGCATTCAAATGTAACGCGCGCAGATTGTAAACACCGTGCATGCATGTGATACATGTACTCGGTAATGCTGGCCGTTGTCCACGTCGACGATTGGCTGCTATTTAAAGCATACTGGGGAATCCGTTCCATTACATTCGTCAGCATGCATCCCTGTTAATAATTTGAAAAACTGCGGAGTAAATTAAGATCGTCGTTTGAAAGTTTGGTAGGAATGGGACAGTCATATGAACGGAACCCAATACAATTTCTGGAAAGTATAGAAATCGTTTCTTTTCGGCATAACATGACCGAATTGATTAAATTACATCAAAATGACTCGGGCGTGAGTTGGCTCAAGACAACAGCCGGCTCACTCCACATATTTGCGTGGTTTCCTCAGGGTATTGTTACGTCGCTTTGCAGAGTGGAAATTCCCTGATATCTCAGGATAATTTAATCACCATTGAAATGAAACAAAGCAATACCTGAAAATCCTTGCACCGCGATGATCAATGAAATAATCAAACCAAGAACCCATGTTTGAGTGGCTAGCTGTTCCTCCAATTTTGGCAGCAAGACGCCGAGGCCTTTGATGACTCCCGTGCCAGAGATGTCCCTGGTCCAAAGGGTTAACACGACGAACCACGCCCGGTAACCAACCTCTGAACTCGCCATGCTGTAAGAGTTTCCCGTCTAGTCTCGCCTGCCTTGAATGAATGCTTACGGAACAGTACCAATTGCTAGAAACAAAGTGCATGATATAAAACATTTTGTTACTTAAACCGTTCAACAATGGAAGCACAATGTGTAACCATGCATGTCCTCAAGGAACAAAGAAACTGCCCACGAAATGGCGGCTATTCGATACGGTCTATAACTACGTTGCCAAGGCAATGGCTCTGCACCAACAATTATACTGTGTCCATGTGTTTTTGCAATAGATGTTTTGGCAGGCATTTCAATATCACGATATTCAATGAACAGCAGGTAGTTTATGTGAGGATTACAGACCTAATTTGGGACCACAGACGGGTGGCCATAATAAACAGGTGATCTCTTTATCAAGGTGGCTTTAACAGCAGGTTTGACTGTATATAGAATCCAAATGAGCAGACTCAAATGTTTTTCCAAGTAAAATGTGAAGTACGTGTTCATATTATAGAGCGAATGACACAAATTAACCAAACTGTTGCTAGGTATTGCAATGTTGACATTTAAAATGTCCCGCGTCCCAGGTTCGATTCCGGGGCGTGGTTTTCCCCCGGGATATTTCCCAAAAGGTATTTCTCCCACATTCTTTAGTGATTTTTAAAGGTGGCATGAAATATGATTTTTATTACATAGTAGAGGATGTGTTTTACGGATTTCGATCAATTTCAGAGAATTTGATAGTTGCGTTTTGGTGTAATTGCACGTTTTCTATTTTTATGCTAATGAGATTTTCAATATTCATGAGCGAAGCTGTGATGCTCTCCCAGGACAACAGAGGAATTCTTTATAGACTTGTGTACAAAAGTTGGTGTCATTTTCAGTGGCTTCTGTATCAGTTTACTGAGTTTGTTTACTATGTCATTTGCAGCAATCCTAACGAGTTTGAGTCAAAAATAGATCAGTGGGCTACTATTACTGTTTGAAATGTAATGTTCTTTCTTTGTTTTTCAACTGTGGGTTCCCTTCATGACCAGCAATAAACAGCGCCCTCGCCATTATTACCGTCATCAGCCGTCGAGGGCCATCTCAAGCCATCTCCAGCAACCGGGTATAGCTAGCTGCAAATAACCCGGGTTAAATTTAACCCAGAGTTTCGTATCAAACGTAAAATTTAAACCCGCGGAGGAAAACTTACCCGGGTTGTCTTTTACGAAATGACCCTTTTCTCAATGAATTTCAATGAACTATCGTGTGCAATTTAATTGAAGTTCGAGCTTACTATCTTCACTTATAAATAATTTTGCTATTTTAGTTATATTTTTCATAATCGAATATATTTTTTTTTCGGGGGAGGGGCCTAGCTTTTTCAGGGGAGCTGATGCAGCAGAATCGTAAATTGTGGGAGGAGGAAATCACTATACATTCCGTTTGTGAAACCACCCTTTATGCCCTGTTCTCAAAACGTTTTTCTGGCCATTTTCCTTTCCAATGCTTTGCTGCGAGATCAAGTCCACATTGACTTCTTGTTTGTTCCTAATTCCTCCATGCTATATTTTATTCTCTCAACGATTTAACAGTCCTTTAATATATCTGGTGAGAAAAATAGGCTTATGCACTCGTAAACGATCTCACCAAGGATTGTTTCGTCGCATTCCGCCATGTTTTTACCATGTTTTTACTAGACCCACCTCCTGCAAATATAGCCCCACCCCCCAGCCCCATCCCCCCTCTCCTCACCCCCACCACCACGCCCCTACGCATTTTACTATTTTATTTACAGTTCCGTCTCTAGCTCTCCAACATAATTACAACAGGTAAATCAAGTTTTGTGTCTCAAAGTTTTTCATAATAAATCAGAGGTGGTTTTGCTTTTTTGACGTGTGCAAATCCTGTATCATTACCTTTAAAATATATCCAGTATACCTTACCTGGTGGAGATGGTACTATATCCACTGGCTGTCTAGTCCGGTCAAGGCGATTTAGTTTGTTTGTCGAGTTTGATATTGGGCTGTGACCGTTCCTGCTGTTCCTGTCGTGTTCTATCCGGCTGTGATTTGCATGAGGTATTATCTATACCTAACGCGACCTGTCTAGCTTTGAAGTGGATTAATGTTGATTCGCAAAAGGACAGTACCTAATTAAGCGAAATGAAATGAAATGAAACTGCGGGGTTTATTTTTTGTGACATGGCGTGCACCTGTCGATACACTGGTGTGTGTTCCACAAGATCTCTTGTATTCCAATAATTATTTGATGCAAATTTAGATTTATTCGTTTGAGTGATTGAGATAGCATTGTACAACTACTTGTATTGTGCGTAGGATCAGAACGTTCAGTCTACGATGCATTCATGCATGAATGGCCGGCCCTATGGCCATGGATGCATGAATGGCCCTATTGTATGCTGGGGAGTCAGACAAGTCGACCGTTGAGACAACTCGACTCGAGACAAGTCGACCGTTGAGACAACTCGACCGTATGTGCGATAAATGGAAAGACAAGTCGACCGTTGAGACAAGTCGACCGTTGAGACAAGTAAAAGGGGAGGGTGATGGTGCTTACCCATTCAGTGACACGGCCGTTCTGGTCGACATGTTTTTATTGTTTGAAAATAAAATGTTATTTAGGAGTTGCAGTTTTAGAAGTGGGAGGAAAACCCCCAGAGAAATGCCCCAGGGGAAAACCCACGCGGTCAAGTAGGGACTGCAAACCCACGCGGTCAAGTAGGGACTGCAAACCCAATCCACATACACGTCCCGGATTCGAACCCGGGACGCCAGAGGTGAAAGGCGAGGAAAGAACCCGTACGCCAACCCGACCGCCCCCCTATTGTATGCATATACAAGGTATACATATTATGGAGGTACATATTATGGAATTCCATATCTGCCATTCTTCCGTCGTCCGTTATTTTTTTTTTTCCTCTCCGTCGCCTTTTTTTTGGTCTCCGTCGCCTTTTTTTTCTATTCCTCCGTCGCCTTTTTTTAGATCAGACTTCACCCAGTCCTTTAGCATGAAACTTAGCGATACAAAACATTAGCGATTCAGCTTGCGTCGGGAGAATAAATATAAATTAGGGTTTTGTTTTTGCTCTACACGACATAACTTGATTAGCCTCTGCATTCAACTTGGCTTTTTGGGAGGGGGGAGGGGTTGTGGGGGCAGGGGAGTCAAACGCTGCAGTAAGATTTATGTATAAAGTACATCGGTCAGCCATGGGTGGATTGCAATATAACAGTCTTAAGTCTGAGACACATCATATGTCCTAACTGAGTTTATGACATCTTAGCTACGACACATTGAAAAATCCCTTGCACTATTCAAAAGTTAGGACGTCTATAGCTAAGATAAAAACTTGTATGTCTTTACTGTTGTGAGCGGCGTTTCAATCGCATGTGTGTGTTTGCATATCGCGCATGTGCATTACATTACTTGCCGGTCGTTGCTGCAGTGTACGTACGCGTGACAGTGGCATGAAAAACATGTGGAGCTGTTATTTACGTAAGCAGGTATTTGAATGTAATTAAACTGTGCATAACTTCAAAAAACAGTTGTTACCTGTGTGTTTACTGTTTTCGTTTAAAGGAGCGTACCAGATCACATTTTGAGCCTTCAATTTTTTCCATGGGTGTTGAGATTTTAATACCATATGATGTGTCATATTATTTTTTTTTCCATTACCATTCTGAATTTTCGCGCCCCCATCCGGTATATTACCAGGATGATATGATAAAAAATTCACAATGTTTTGTAAACTGTGGTTATAAAGCAATGCAGTGATTACCTTTTTGTCCCACATCCAAATTGGAGATTGCAAATTTCCTGTTTTCCATGGATAGTATTTTGGAGAGGTATTTTATATGACTACAAGGTTAAAACATAATCCATTTTATGGAAAAATCTGAATACGCTCCTTTAAATGATGGGAAGATGTAATTTACACGATCAGTTGTATTTTTGCATATAACACCGTTAATTTGGATATTACGGTCTTGTATATTCAACCACATAATAATATGTCCGAGCGGTTTGGTTCGTTGACTTGCATCACTCGGGTTCGACTCCCGGTCGTGGTACCGGTAGCCTTGATCAAGGCGTTGGGCTTGTCTTCTAGACGGCCCGATGAAGATAAAACTGAACAAAGCGTTTACAAGATACGGAATCTGTTGCACGTATGCATAGTTCCGACCTGTCAATCAAGCCGAACCTGCGACCAATCACAACAGAGCTAGCAGACGGCGCCCACAAAGGTCAAAGTGATGCAATCATCACAAACAATCCGCGATGTTCTGCCCATACAGTTTGTATGTTGTATGCGCCAGTGACCGGGTGAATTTTGGTTTCAATGTTGGGCGATTCGCTGTTCAAAGGTAGGAAAGCGCATTTTTATGAAAGATATGTCATCCCTGCATTACTAGCCCTTCGCTCCGTGTGTGCTACGGTAACTGTCGACCTCAAAACATAAATACCTTTGGGTTTTCTCCAATGAATCTGTGCTTTCCCATCCTCTTGCAACAGTGCCCCTTTAAAGCACTCCCTAACTCCTGCGTACAGTGGCCCTGTTGAAAAAGGCCCCATTTGGCGGTGGGACTAGCGACAGAAATCTCGTCGCCTCTGCTGGACCAATCAGGACGCTTGCAGTGCATTATGCAGCACGATTGCAGGCATTCAAATGTTATAACGCGCGCAGATTGTAAACACCGTGCATGCATGTGATACAATACTCGGTAATGCTGGCCGTTGTCCGCGTCGGCGATTGGCTGCTATTTAAAGAATACTGGGGAATCCGTTCCATTACATTCGTCAGCATGCATCCCTGTTATTAATTTGAAAAACTGCGGAGTAAATAAAGTTCGTCGTTTGAAAGTTTGGTAGGAATGGGACAGTCATAAGGAACGGAACCCAATACAATTTCTGGAAAGTATAGAAATTGTTTCTTTTCGGCATAACATGACCGAATTGATTAAATTACATCAAAATGACTCGGGCGTGAGTTGGCTCAAGACAACAGCCGGCTCGCTCCACAGATTTGCGTGTATTTCCTCAGGGTATTGTCACGTCGCTTTGCAGAGTGGAAATTCCCTGAGATCTCAGGATGGTGCTTTCCATGCCGAGTCCCGTTGCTTTGTACGTAGTCTCGCCATTTTTTTGCGATGGCTTGTGAGCACATAGCAACAATATCCAAGGGGGCGGGGTTAACTGGGCAATCTCGGAACTATGCATTGGCAGTCAGTCCGCAGCGCCCCCGATATACGATAATGAGGTCAAATGCCCAATTTTATCTGCACAGCTCATTGGCGTGAACGCGCCGCGAGAAAGTCCGGGATGTTCGCGAGATTTCGTTGGCCTTATTTCATAGATTGGTTCCCGATCCCTATAGATTGGTTCGCTTATTGCAAAAATATAGGGATCGGTAAAGGGCAGCCATGACGGGCAGAATTCTGCCCGTCACGTGGTTATTATTATTTTTTATTTTTTAGTAAGTGCGCAGATTTTGCATTGACATTTGTAACTTGGCCGTGCGTGTCGAACATATCCAATTATGTAAATAAAGTACATTGCCTAAAGCAAAGGGCTTGGCCAATTTTTAAATATAAAAAAACACAATGCGCACGCGCAAAGACGACCAATTACAGATCAAGATGAAGAGCCCTTTACCTGTCCTTATATTCTCCTGTGTGGAATATGTGGACGGGAACCAGTCTACTTATTTCGTTGCTCGCAAGCGTTTTTAACGAGTAGTTGGTGGCCAAGATGGCGGGGTAAGTTTGTAGAATAATTCTTCCTCTTTCGATTGATGTAGATGTTGTCACAATTTGGGTCATTGTTTAGTTGGTAATTGTGTAAATCTGGAGTGATGGGTCGTATCGTGGATTTTGAGGGGGTCAATTGGTTTGTGTTTCCTGACTGGACTAGACAAAACTTTGGAAAACAATAGCGTTTTTCCGATAGATGAAGACAAGTGCTTTCGTTTAACGTGCCATGTGGCTTGCTGGAAGAGTTTTTTCAATGGTTTTTGCGCTACGATTTTACCGCGAGATTTCACCCTTTTAGCAGTGCGATGTTACTGTGGCTGCACACGTACGTACGTGTGCACGCAGACATCGTACGTGTGCAGCCACAGTAACATCGCACGGCTAAACTATAGAATGCAGGGCCCACTATACACGAATCCGGTTGCTAAGGACTCCTTCCCTGCAAGTCCGCCATAGCTGGGGGCCATCCACTGCCATGGACTGGGCGCTTTGTCTTGTTGTTAAATCGAACAGCGCACAACGCGTACGCGCGCGCGCGTACACAGGCTTCGCAAGCAAATAAACGCGCAAAATTGTTCGAAGTGACAACATAATGTAACAGCATATCATCAACACAAAACCCACAGTTCATGGCACTGGATGGCCCCCAGCTATGGCGGACGTACACGGACCATGACTTTGCAGCTCGGATTGGTGTATACTTCAATCTCCACGTCTCCGGAGACGTGGTCACGGTGGTCACGGACTTGCACATTCATATATTGCGCCCTCTTTAAAATGAACTGTGAATATATTGCGCCCTCTATATTGCGCCCGCTCGGAAATGCTCCCCTAACCTTAAACCGTCGCCGGCGACGGAGTCACGGACTTGCACTAGACTGGTTCCCGTCCACATATTCCACACAGGAAAATATAAGGACAAGTAAAGGGCGCTTCATCTTGATCTGTAATTCACAACCGTCTCCGCGTCGCCGCGTCGCCGCTCCTCCAGAGAGACCCTCTAGGTAAATAAAGTCTGAAAATAGAGGGCGTTCTTCGTTTCAACTTAATTCGATCCGCCCCCCATTCACAACCGTCGCCGCTCCTCCAGAGAGACCCTCTTACCTGGAATAATCGCGGCACGAGAGGGATATTTAAAAAGAGGTAAATAAAGTCTGAAAATAGAGGGCGTTCTTCGTTTCAACTTAATTCGATCCGCCCCCCATTCACAACCGTCTCCGCGTCGCCGCTCCTCCAGAGAGACCCTCTTACCTGGAATCATCGCGGCAAGAGAGGGATATTTAAAAAGAGGTAAATAAAGTCTGGAAACAGAGGGCGTTCTATCTTTAACTTCATTCGGTGTCCAGAGGGCGCTTTTAATTAACGAATTCACGGCAAAGTTTAGCCCAGGTTGGACTCCGTACCGCATACTACATGGGGATACGGAGTCCAGGATATGAAGTTCCAAAAACAGGGTGAAAATTTTTGTAACAGAAAAAAAATCAATATTTCTACCTTGTGCTGGAAGCCGGTAATGTGCTAACAAAGTTCCATGTGTCCTAATCTTTGGGATTGCCGGGTTTAGAAATCCACTACACATCACCGAACTGCATATTCCGGAGGAAAACGGCAAAAAGTCACGCTAATTTGCTATATATTTGTGCACAAATAATCCACTACTACAGCCAGCCAAGTTTAATACGTTCAGCTTATTTTGTTCTCACCGCGCGCGTAGTCCCGCGTACGCGTGCCGGCCGGCCGGCCGTGCGCGCGTCGCAACTGAACTAGGCCATGACCTCGGTGCATTGCGTGCCTGAAATCGTGACGCCGCACGCGCAAGCCTATCCAAACTTCACGATGCGTGACGCGACGGCAGCTGTTATTTATTTCTCTGAACTTTAACGTTAGGTTGTGCCTTAGATTTCACTATTTTGTTCATCAAATTTGGTATATACGACATTTAAACCTTCCGTTCCTGTAAATGAAGACGCAAAGGATATACGGACATCAATTCGACGTCCACTAAAAGGTAAAATAGCTCAAAAACTTATGTGGAAGTTTCAGTCCCCCTGTTTAGAGACATCGTGACCTGGACGTCACTCGTAATGCAATGAAGACGACGTCCAACCTGGGATAGGCAAAGTTGTGCTTTCGACCACAAGAGTGCGTTCCTCTTCCGTCTCCTGTCCCGCGTCTTCGAAGTTCTCTCCTCGATCACTTTGTACTTTGGAGATTTTTTTTTTATTACTAAGTCAAGGCAAAGTGATACTTTCGCAAACCAAAGGGCGCCGTATCTTCGATCACATCGTCTCCGTTCGTCTTTGAAGAGGTGCTGTCGCGTGGGCCCTGTATTCTATAGTTACTCCCTTCAAAGTTGAGGGAAATTTGGGGAGTCGATCATGGCTTTAGACCTTGAGTGCAAAACATACGAGCCAGGCTGACAAATTCAGTCTTTCTTCACACAGAAGAAATCTTAAATTTGTTTATCCCACTTATGTTTTTCTTAAGGTATGCCTATTGGTAATTAAGTTGGAATCAGGTCAAGTCGCCACCTTATGTACTCGGCCCCTTTCCAACTCGCCCCTGACCGACTCGCCCCCTGATATCATCGATGCAGTGATTTACGCAGTTGTAATACCGTAACTATATGCATTTCTTAACGCGTTATGGTTACTGTAACCATGGAGGAAGAAACTTCCTCCATACTGTAATATATAGCCACTGCGATTTTTTAAGTGTTAAATTTTCCCCACTCAAAATGTGGGTTAAATCTGCACGGCACAACACCCCCTCCCCCTCCCCTTGATGTTATTATTAGTGCTCACTAATTTTGTTTTAACTATTTTAAATTACTGCAGTGGTCATCATGGGGACCTGCTATTATGTACATGTATGCAGCATCAGAAGCACAATGGCAAAGTTCATCTGAGACACAGTCATCTCCTGACAACTTCACAGAGACTCCGGCAATTATCCCTGGTAATTTTAGTCATTCTAACTCACTCACTTGTCTTTTGACATAGTGTCAAGCATTCTGCCAAGGAACATAAAAACATACATTTACCGGTAATTAAGTTGCAGTACTTATCCTATAAAGAAATGTGGCAGTGTGTGTATTTATGCAAGACTTTTATTTGCAGGGTTTGTACCAGTGTGCTATTTTAATTACAATGTATGTCAAAATTGTCAACTGATATTAATAACTTGTACTTCATGTTTGTTATGCATGTTAGTGCAAGTCCCACCTAGAGTTTAGATGTACATGTACCTGTATATAATTTTAAACGAGCTGATGAGAGATACAACCTATATTTTATTTTTGGGATCTGTGCAGCTTGAAATACATGTACAACTACAAGCAATGAACCATATATTTTGTATTGTCATACATGTGTAGCCAAGATGAGTTTTTCACGTATCTTGGGTATTAAGTATTAAAGGCCCAGTGGATCATTTGCAATGACCCCAAAAAGTAATCGACGAGTTTACAGGGAAAAGTTCTGAAACTAAAGATTGTGTTAATAGCAACTATCCAATGAAAGGTTTTCGCTCAAAATGATATAATTTTACCAGAAAATAATCCGTAAAGATGAAATTATTTAGATCGTTTGCAAACGATTTACTTATTTTTGGTTCGCATCTACGCGGTCCAAAATGCATGGGCGCTGTGTACTCCGTGTGCGTGTTCCAACGCGATGCATTTTTATGGATCGCGCGCACACGCAGTATGTGCGCCACAGAGTGCATGACGCAAGCCACATAGTACCCGATCAACTGAGAACGAATATTTGAAACACCCCGCCAAGACCAGGAAAATGCATATGGATTTTCATTGTTTTTTTAAACGTGGTACATTTGACAAAGCTGAAATTTCTTCGCATGAGTTTGTTGATGTCTTTCTTTTGATTTATAATGGTTTTATTCGCAGAATCGCTCAAAAACAGATCATCTACAGGGCCTTTAAGTGGACCCATAGAACTAGCTCAAGTAGCCTGAGTAGGCATGTAGTGGAATTTATTCACAATATGTATAGTACATCAAAGGGTAACAAAAACGACAGTCAATGGGGATTGGCCCAGTAGCAGTGCTTATCCGCAAAATAAGAAAATAAAGTGGAATTACATTATTTTTCATACAGTTTTATACAGTTGTAGTACTATAGATATATGCAACAAGTATTAAATGCATTGGTATTGTATATTTGCAATAATAAAAAGAGTAACTACTCACCAGTTGGGCCAGCTCTATCAACAACACCGGTCTGCCTCAAGGGTTGATGGCATGTGTCAGCTAGGCAACTATCAGCCATGAGAACAGAGTCAAAGTGTGTGTGTTAATGTGTGTGTGTGTTCAACAGTACTGCATGGTTTTACAGCTCAGTAACTGGCAACAAAGGCTGGGGTCATAATAGCAATGAACAATACTAGCTGGAATGCAATAAGCACAGTGAAAATGGCAAGTGACAGTTCAGTAACTACCAATAAAGGTTGGGGTCACAATAACCATGAATGCAATGAGAAAAATAGAGGGCACTGTCAAGTTGATCAATATATGTACATGTAGATAAAGGCGAGTATGGATATAAGGGACCGGTCTGTCCTTCAGACACGACTGGTCACACTCACCCCCCTAATTAAAAACAAAAAATGTTGTATACAATCGGTGAAGCAGTCTTTTCCATCGGTGTTTCTGGGTTCATCATCACCTGCCTGGGAAACTTCGGCAATTAACGTAGATGACACTGAGCAGACACTGAAGACTAAAATACAAAACAGACTAAAACCTTTTGTCAAATCCACTTTTAGTATGTCACTAAAACAGAGATTATCTCTTTGTGGATTTCAAAAGACCCATAGCTGAATTGAAAATAGATAGAACATTTGCCTGAAATTTCTCAAGATAACTTTTCAAGAATGACTTAGAAGTAGAAAGGAGTTACTCAAATGTTGTTCATTCTAGGCCGTCCCTAGTAAAGAGTTTACCTCCATGAACATTGAAACCTTTCACATCTAAAAAGGTAAGGCAGATGTTTATATTAAAATAAGTAACAGTGTAGCTGAAACATGTTGTCCGCATGTCGCTGGCCGGCGGTAGGTATGAACTAGAGAAGACTACTCATGCTGATGACACGTACATTACGAGTAGAAATATGAACAAATTATGTATATACAATAAAAAATAAAGGAATCAGCTATTAGGTAATTCCTTCAGTAGCTGCATTAATTGTCTTATCTTCCTCCTTCGTCTCCAGCACCATTGGTAGCAAGGTTGGCTGAGCATAGCAAGGACGGAACAGGGGACAATCCACAACAGATGTGCAAATCCAACCAACTGGCCGACATTGATTGCTAGGAGAAGATATACCAACACCAGCAGCAGATAACCTACCTGGTTATTGCCGATTAAGGCAATTTGCTGACGGTTATAAACTGACCGTGGCTCATGGTGTATATTACCATGTTGTCCCCTAGTAGTACGGGCAGATCTCCGTAGAGGTGGCTCTAGAACAGGGTCAGGTGATGGTGGCACATCTGGAGGATCAGGTGGTTCTGGTGGTGTCGGTGTATCTACAAAGGTAGGTTGTGGTGCTGGATCAGGCTCGTCTCCTTCGGACTCATCTGGATCAGGCTCGTCTCCTTCGGGCAGGATAACCTGAACTTCAAAATCAGAGTCCAACGAATCAGAATCTGGCTCTTCAATTCTACGAATCCCGCTATCCGGAGGAAGGGTAGATGGAGTAAGAGTATCGCTGCCTGATGGAAAAGAGGGTGGTACACCAATACCTCTGATTGACTCAGGGACGAGCTTGAGCTCAGTTGAGTTAACCGTTTTAGCTTGGTTCCACCGTCTACCAACTGTAGTATGTAGACAGAATTGTCACCAAGTCTGCGAACTACTCTATAGATATCTGGGTGATAATGATCTTGAATTTTAGCTCGACCGTGTTCATGTCTTCTGAGATAGACTAGATCACTTACCTTAAAGGTCTGTGGATTAACCTTCTGGTCGAAGTGCTTCTTGCTCTTTGCCAACTCGTGATGTAGCTTTGCTGAAGCCATGCGATGAGCATCCTGAAGTCGTTCCTTGTGGACTCTGACCCAGTCATCACCTAGACCATCTAAGGCATCTGAATTTAACAGAAAATCAACTGGGAGAGAAGACTCACGACCAAACATGAGATAAAAAGGTGAGAAACCAGTAGATGCGTGTTCCGTAGAATTGTATGCAAAAACTAGTTCAGGCAGGTACTTTTGCCATGAACGTTTTTGTTTATCTGTTAATGTTCTCAGAAGGTTATGCATAGTCCTGTTGAACCTCTCACACTGTGAATTGCCTTGTGGCCTGTGGTGTCGTTCTTGATTTTTTTATGTTATACATGTTACAGAGATTCTCAATGATCTTACCCTCAAACTGACGGCCTTGGTCTGAATGTATTCGTTGGGGTACACCATACTTGACGAACCATTCTTTGACTAGAGCATTTGCGGTCGTCTTTGCTGTCTGATCTCTGGTGGGTACTGCCACTGTGAATTTTGAAAATATGTCTGTAATAACCAATACATTTTCTGTTCGATCTGAAGCAGGCTCCAACAGGGTGAAATCCATAGCGATGGTCTCCAGTGGACGTGAAGCTGTTAGATGACCTAACGGATTTCTTATTGTCCTCGCCGGCATTTTGGCTATGGAGCACCTCTCGCACTCGTGCACCCACTTCTTTACATCCCTGAACATGAAGGGCCAGAAACAGCGCCGCCGAACCAATGACATTGTCCTCTCCTCTCCTTGATGACCGAAGTTGTTGTGAAGGCTAGTGAGTATATTGGATTTAAAGGCAGTATACATCATTGGTAATTCGAAAATCAGAAATGTTCACAGATTTACGCCTAACTTACACAATATAAACATGATGACCGTAGAAAACTTCCCCTGAAATGATTTGGTCTGAAGTGTTATAGTCTTTGAGAAATGAGCAAAAGAAATAGTTTTTGTCTCATGAGACAAAAAGCCGTTTTTTTTAACATTTCGTTAAATGCTGCCCCCACACGACAGATAATAGCGATGAAATTACAACCTCGTTCCCTGCATCACGAGGATTTCTACCACCCCGGGAACGAGGTTGCCAGGTTGTAACTTTGCAAATGCCCTCTTCCAAATTAAAACTTAGGCTCCGGCTCTATGTGGCCATACACCTTTTGGCAAATAGTTCTGCAACCGTGCTGCAATGCAGGAAGGATAGTTATTTAACAATCTTCGCCCAATGTTACTCTGTCATTTGTCCAAGTTCACTCAAGCAGTATTTGCGAGAAAGTTCCAGTTGAATCCCGAGCCTCGACCTCAGTCTAAGTCGAGATTTGGAAAAAGGCGTATTAGTACGAGCTCTCTGCGTCGTCCGGCCCATCCTGAGATTTCAGGGAATTTCTACTCTGCAAAGCGACGTGACAATACCCTGAGGAAATACACGCAAATCTGTGGAGCGAGCCGGCTGTTGTCTTGAGCCAACTCACGCCCGAGTAATTTTGATGTAATTTAATCAATTCGGTCATGTTATGCCGAAAAGAAACAATTTCTATACTTTCCAGAAATTCTATTGGGTTCTGTTCCTTATGACTGTCCCATTCCTACCAAACTTTCAAACGACGAACCTTATTTACTCCGCAGTTTTCCAAATTAATAACAGGGATGCATGCTGATGAATGTAATGGAACGGATTCCCCAGTATGCTTTAAATAGCAGCCAATCGCCGACGCGGACAACGGCCAGCATTACCGAGTACATGTATCACATGCGTGCACGGTGTTTACAACTGCGCGCGTGACATTTGAATGCCTGCAATCGTGCTGCACAATGCACTGCAAGCGTCCTGATTGGTCCAGCCGAGGCGACAGGATTTCTGTCGCTAGTCCCACCGCCAAATGGGGCCTTTTTCAACAGGGCCATGTACGCTAGGAGTGAGGGAGTGCGTTAAAGGGGCACTGTTGCAAGAGGATGCGTCCGGCCGTGCACGCGTCTATTCTGGTTTGGTCTTTCACGTTTACACATCGAGCGATATCTGGGAAAAAATGGAAAAGGAGCGGCGAAAATCACGAAGGCCAAAGCTAACCGAGAGCGCAAAAAAACGCTCAAAGTCTGCCAGAAACCGTCTCTATCGAGAAAACAAGCGGCTTTTGACGGACAACATTGCACTCCCAGTTTCCGTGCTGCATCGATCGCTGGAGGATAAAAGCTCTCGGTCTCCACATGTCCAATGCGAATCTAGCCAGAATGCTTCTGGATATGCATGATAAGTAAGTAAAGTAGCCTAGACCTAGGCTAGTCCTTTTGTATAATTTGGAAATGGATGTCAGACAAGTCGACCGTTGAGACAACTCGACCCGGGACAACTCGACCGTTGAGACAACTCGACCGTTGAGATAACTCGACCGTTGAGATAACTCGACCGTTGAGACATCTCGACCGTTTAAGGAAATTACCTTATGGAATCGGAAACGGGACAACTCGTACCCGGGACGACTCGTACCCGGGACGACTCTAGACTTGGTTCCAAGTCCGAGATCCTGTTTTGTTTTCCGTTTCCGATTTTTGAAATGTATGGACAGGGAACTAGTCTATTTCGGTTCAGTACTCCTGACACTTACTCGTGTCAAAATACACATCAGTTACCTTTTGATAGAATGGAATAGTCGCTTTGTAATCCTCTCAGTGCATGTATTTTAGCGCAACTGCTGTTCATGTTGCGAACATGGGTGCGATAAACTTGTTTTCAAGGCAAATGCCGAGACCAAAACGCGAAAAAAAAGCAGGTGCCGGGGTACATGTATTCATGGTATTTGTCAAAACTGGGGACACGCAACAGCAGAACCTATCTGATGACAAAATCTACATGTATATTCTTTTGAAGCGGTTTTGATAACGTGTGGCCCCGGCGAGCTCCCCGGCCCCGCACCCGTGCAAATGACGAGGCGACCGTCATGACCGTTTGCCAACTAAACCAAATCGACCGCAAACCGACCGTATTTAGTTTTTCTTTGAAAAACTTGGGATTTTTATGTCCAAAAATAGTGCCACTATTAATGATGTGTCACTGTACACTCGTAAATTCTGTCAGTTGGTTGGTTCACGATCGAGTTGGGCAAACGGTCGACTTGACCCGAGTCCATAGTATTATACAGCATCCATTTCGTAACAAATTTACCTACTTTCCTGATGAAGGGTTCGACGTCACATAAGCCCTCCTGCATTTAAACCTATGAGACAACTCAAGAATCCTTCTGCCCGACTCCCAAGTCAAGTCAAGCTGCCTTCGAATCTCAAGTCAAGTCGGGCATATTGGTCAAGTTTGCTGGTTAAGTCAAGTAGTCACGACAATAAATTGTCAAACTAATTTCAAATTGAGTCTAAACACTGAAACTCACATGCTTTTAGCCAAGGTTTCTTTAGTGCTGAAATTCGGTCCCCAAAATAACGTAAAATTCATAAAAGATTTATTTTATTTTTGGCTGAATCAAATAACAAAATCTGACACAAGTCGAGTCTTTTGAGTTTCAAGTCTCAAGTCAAGCCATATCATTTGAAGTCTCGAGACCGCCTGCACAAAATAAGGCAAATTTCAGCAATCATGTTCAAGATCAACATTCAATTTTATTTGGGGCTCTTTTAAACAGCATGAGCAAATATGCTTGCAACACTGTTGTAATTCATATAGTTGGTTTTATACTGCTGTATTCCTTTTAAAACAAAAAATGCTCTACATTAAACATTTTATAATGTATTGGTTAAAATGCCTCCCGAAGAGATTGTAGGTTTAAAAATTTGTCACAATTTGTATATACCCAGCACGATTTGGGGCCTATATGACTTGACACACTCTCTTTCATTTTGTTAACGCACCAACCACCCCTAAAAACTGAAAGGAATTCAGACACAATGGGGGGACAATGGTAGGGGGGTGGGGGTGTACCCTCGTCCCCATATAGTGCTGTATATTAATTTGTAGGCACAAAATGGGTATAAAAAATCGCCCTCATTTTTGCAGCTTGTGAATCTACCTAGTACAAGAAAAAGGAAATCAAACAAAAATCATGGCAAATTGAACAAAACCTACGAGACTATGCAATTGTACCTGTATTGTTATCTTTGTAAATTCTACTTCAAAAAATGTTAGATGTACCTCAGTGAAACAGAGTGAAATATATGTTTTTAAATCTGGCTAATTAACCTAGGAGGAAGCCCCAGAGACATAAAGCCTTGGGAAAAAAAATATTGGACCACCTATGTCTTGAATTATTCAAAAAAATCCCTCAGCAACCAGGCTTATGTTTATGATATTTGGTCTTAGACAATAGTCATTAGCTCAGGAGGCTTACAAGGCATCAAATATGTACGACATGCCTTAACAAATTCTTACATACATGTACTTATTTTTGTTGTCAGGTTGTAGGTGGTCCAATAATGTTTTCCCAAGGCTGTGTGTTGGAGCTAGGATGTTGCAAAGTACTCAAATTGTGCTCTAATCACCGTAGGAAAATATCATGCTGTCCATATCATGCTGAACTCCTCTTTAAGTTTTGTGCCAGTTCCTTGGTACCCCAGTTCCTTTCAAGCTTGTACTTGTGAATAGTCCCTGAGAATCTGCAACTCATCACAAAGGCATTGCCAAGGCTTCCTGCAGTGAGTTCAAGCTGAGCTCTCGAAGAAGTCCTGCCTCAGTTGGACTCTGTGCACAATTACAAGTAAAAAGGTTATTGGTATAAATTACCATACTTTGCCTTTTCTGACATATACATATGTGTCACAAGAGCTAATTAACATATAATAATAATAATAATAATGAAAATTTATAATGCGCCGGTATCCATCAAAAAAGATGCTCATGCAGTTTTTGGATGCATGTTTCTGAATTAAGAGCACCTGACCAAAATAAAAATAGAAAATCAAGACAATATACCAAAAATTAAGCTTATTTAAAAAGCACCCCCCACACACCCCTCCACCGCCCCCAAAAAGTGAATCTACGTAAATCTACCTGCTTGTGCTTACTAATTAGGGTAATATTTCCTCTTAGGTGAGGGTTTGGTCACATTTTTTTCATGCACCCAGGGTGGGGATCTTGAAAAGGAAAAAGGAAATCAGATTGTCTGTGCAAAACGTGCATGATTTTGCATCGCACACCCGTACCACTGGGTGAGATTTTGTCACCTAGTTTTTGCCCCAGGAGTGGGATTTTGTCACTTAAAAAGTGACAATCCCCTTCTCTGAGGTGGGGTAGAGCGGAGAAGTGGTTGGGGAAACCATTCATACATGTGCATAGGGCCTATATCATGACATGTAGGCTATATGTTTTGCCCTTTCCCAACTATGGAATTACTAACGGTGTACAAGTATACTAAATGTTTTCCCCCAAGATACTATCGGGAAAACTTCATAGCGTACGTGCTCGGATCAGGTGGGATTTGAACCCACGACATCCAGCTAACAAAGCAGATGCCTGCTTCTAGCTCACTAGCATCTGAGCATGCTTGCTCAAGTTTGACTTTTTGGCAAGATTTAATACCCGAAAGAATGGAGAACTCTGTTTCAGTCTTCAGACAATGTCAGACCTCAGGCCTATTACTTATTTTATTAGGACAACAAATAAGAGATTGGCTTAAACAAATATGTTTCTTGATAAAATCGTTAATTTTTCTCATTCATAAATTTGTTTTTTTCATCAAATCAGCAAGTTACCAAGGTTTGATAAGTAATAATTTTAAAGAAAAATTCTTTCTGCTCAACTTCTCCATTCTTACTGCATGTAAGTCTTAGTCATACATATGTGAACATTAACGTACCGTGAAACCGGGTAGAGGCTGCCCGTCCCGCGCCGCAGCCGGCCCCGGCCCACGACCGCCTGGCCCAGGCAGCGCTAGGCTGGCTAGGCCAGCCAGGCATGTGCGGGCACTGTCCGCGTATGGTAATCTTTTCTAATTTTAAGTGATTACCTGTTGAAGATTCAATTCACATGTCATGTGCCCCCAGATGCTTTCACCATCTCAACCATATGCGAATGTCAGTAAATTCTCAACCGATATGTCAGAATTTTGTAGATAATTTAAAACATTTTTTTGTAAACAATCCGACACGACCATGTACCAGCAGACGACACGACTCGCAAAAATACATCCTCTACAAGATTTTTAATGAATATGCACAACACAGAGGGATTCCAGCGATTTCAACCAATCAAATCGTTACGTCCAGTTTTGGACTTAATTCCCATAGACCGTGTACAACAGGCGTGCAGGATTCCCAAGTCCGAGATACTGAAACGAAATAGACTAGTTCCCTGTCCATACATTTCAAAAATCGGAAACGGAAAACAAAACAGGATCTCGGACTTGGAACCAAGTCTAGGACGACTCGTACCCGGGAGCGCATTTTTTTTTTACACCACTGCGAGGGGAATTTGGCAGAAAACGCACCATTTCACTGCTGGTGAAGAGACTAAAGTTCCCCGTACGTATACATGTGCTATACAATGCGCTGTACATGTGCATGTATAAATTGTGTACGTACGTACTGTACATGTATTATAATAAGATAAATTTCATGATTGATTAGAAAGGGAAAAAAAGAAGAACTGCATACATATTAAAAATATCAGCCAAAGGATCAGTGCATGTTTTTTATGTTGAATGAATGGTGAAATATTTTTGTAAATAAAAAACACCATCGATCGACAACAGTCCCCAAACTTTGTATAAGCCCATGCCTAATGCATTTCCTTCCTCCATATATTTAAGGTAACTCTGTTTCCAAAAGTTTTTTTCTTCTTAATTCCCTTGAAACACGTTTCGATTGTTTCGATAAATCTTTCGAAACGACGTTTCAATCGTTCTTTCGAAACGACGTTTTGATCGTTCTTTTGAAACGTTTTGATCATTCTTTCGAAACGTTTCGATCGTTCTTTCGAAACAATGTTTCGATCGCTCTTTTGAAACGACATTAACGACGTTTTGATCGTTCTTTCGAAACATTTCGATCGTTAATTCTTTCGAAACGTTTCAATTGTTCTTTCGAAACGACGTTTCGATCGTTCTTTCGAAACGACGTTTCGATCGTTCTTTCGAAACGACGTTTCGATCGTTCTTTCGAAACGACGTTTCGATCGTTCTTTCGAAACGTTTCGATCGTTAATTCTTTCGAAACGTTTCGATCGTTAATTCTTTCGAAACGTTTTGATCGTTCTTTCGAAACGACGTTTCGATCGCTCTTTCAAAACGATGTTAACGACGTTTTGATCGTTCTTTCGAAACGTTTCGATCGTTCTTTCGAAACGACGTTTCGATCGTTCTTTCGAAACGATGTTAACGACGTTTTGATCGTTCTTTCGAAACGTTTCGATCGTTCTTTCGAAACGACGTTTCGATCGCTCTTTCGAAACGACGTTAACGACGTTTTGATCGTCTTTCGAAACGTTTCGATCGTTAATTCTTTCGAAACGTTTCGATCGTTAATTCTTTCGAAACGACGTTTCGATCGTTCTTTCGAAACGCGTTAATTTCGATCGTTCTTTCGAAACGATGTTTCGATCGCTCTTTTGAAACACGCGTTTCAGTCGTTCTTTCAAAACACGCGTTTCGGTCGTTGTTTCAAAACACGCGTTTCGGTCGTTCTTTCAAAACACGCGTTTCGGTCGTTCTTTCAAAACACTTAGTATAATTTGCCCCTTAATTGAAGCACTTTTTGTTACTTAAAGTCACTTTTCAAACGTTCCCTCCAAACACTTTTTCAATCACTTCTTCTAAATTAATACTCCAGGAATTCTTATGTTGGGAAAATATAGAAGACTTTCACAGGGAACACATATTGTTCAGCCTACGTGTATATGTAGTATCATTAAACTATGTTTTGCATACAAGATCTCGAAGTCAAGATCGGCTACCCCTCATTTTTTTCTGTGGTGAAAAGTCACCGATATCATCGTCGGTCGACAGACGTGACACGCGGTTTGCAATCATTGGCTTATTACGCATGCGCGACTTTTTCGTAGTCTTTGTACGTGCACTGTAACGAAGGATTACCCCTCGCAGTGGTGTAAAAAAAAAATGCGCTACCCGGGACGACCATTTTTTTTTTACACCACTGCGAGGGGTAATCCTTCGTTACAGTGCCAAATTCCCCTCGCAGTGGTGTAAAACAAAAATGCGTACCCGGGACGACTCGTACCCGGGACGACTCGTACCCGGGACGACTCGTACCCGGGACGACTCGTACCCGGGACGACTCGTACCCGGGACGACTCGTACCCGGGACGACTCGTACCCGGGACGACTCGTACCCGGGACGACTCGTACCCGGGACGACTCGTACCCGGGACGACTCGTACCCGGGACGACTCGTACCCGGGACGACTCGTACCCGGGACGACTCGTACCCTTTCTATCATGTACGTGCGCGCCACTTTATGAAACCGTTTTTTTTTTCGCACTTTTTCCCCTACTTGGAATGACACTTTTACCGTGAAGTTTGCAGGACCTTTATCGGGAATTTGCCGGGACGTTTGCCAAGACTTTCAGACTTACCGGTATGGCGTGAGTTTTGGTGTCACTTTTGCCGGCAATAATTTCACCCAATTTCAGGCACAATTTTTGCCACATCATTTCCTGGCACTTTTGCGCAATTTTGGCGGGAAATTTTACGGGATATTTGCCAGGACTTTGAAACTTTCGCCGTGATATCTGTTTCGAATTTACTGACTTTTGCCGCGACGTTTGCTGGAACATTTGGGGATGTTTCGCAGGACATTTCAAAAGTTACCAAAATTATAACAACAAAAGGGGTACGAGTCTGAAAATTTCATGGAAAATTTTTTGCAGAATGTAGCTGAGATCGGGTCAAAAGTCTCCACAAGAGACAAGTGGCATTGGGGCGAAGTGGTATGGGGTGAACTGACATGGGGCGAAATGTCCGACACCAGTTGGCTTCATAGCTCAAATCCCAGTGGAGCTAAGTTACTTTTCACTGCATCCTATTGCAGATTTCCCAAACTCATATTGTCCACATTTGTATAGAATTCATTCACCCTGGTGGTCTCTGGGTCATAATCCCTAAAAAAAACCAATCAGTTATTTATATGGTACTTAATAAATTGACATGTTCATGTAACTGTAAGGCAACAGCATTTTTGGCTTTGTGTGGGAATGTCCTTTGTGCAGTGGGCCCAAGCTTTAATTGGTGTGATAACACATGCTGTCCTTGGACAGGGATTAGAGGATGTTTTCCATGGTTTAGTTACTAGTAAACATAATTTAGCACATAATAAACTGTGGCTATAGGCTGTAGTGATGGCATAATCGCCCCATATCACTTGAACAGGCAAAGGTGGATACCCTGATAACACCACGACGTCGGGCCAACGTTGGGACCATGTGTGCTTCCGCGTTGGCCCAATGTGGGCCAATGACGTTGGGCCAGCGTGATTTTGCTCATCAAGGTTACGATGGGCCAACGTCGGCAAGAGACATCGGCCCAACGTTGAAACAATGTTGGGCCAACGTTAGCCTTATATGCATCATTTAAAGATGACGTCGGGCCAACGTCTGGCCACCCTTAACCCAACAACATGCCAACAATGTGCCCACACTAAACCGACGTAGGAACAACGTGGGGCCAACATGGTACCAACCATTTCCCAACCTTTATACAGGGTAGCTGCCAACATGTTGACTGCCCTGCCCTGCCCTGCCCTGCCCCTGCCCCTGCCCTGCCCTGCCCTGCACCCCCCCCCCCCCCCCCACCCAACCCCCCTTAACATGGCAAACCATAACAACCAGAAATTGAACATCATATCAGAATATTCCGTCTGTTTACATGTATTTTGAATGTATTCAAAAATGACAAAACACATTGCTATAAACCTTATGTATAACTTATTAAACATTTGTACATTATGTAGAAGGTCATGACGACGGCAGCAGAGCAGAAACTAGAGCACGTTAAAATTATTGAAAAATATAGTCGAACACTGTTAATACAAGGTCCTTGCGACTTTGAAAATCCTTGTCTTAACAGTAATCTTGTATTATCAGTCTTGAAAAAAGCATTGCTTTGTATTATCAGTGTTCGACTGTATACTTTGATAACAATTTATTACAAAGAATAATGTTTGGTATGATGCAAAATCACCGTTGAAATGTTTAGTAACGCAAGTGTTTGGCAACTACTACAGATAACAAAAAGAAGTTTATAATAGTATAAGTTCACAGCACCATTTCAGTTATATTGACCGAGTAAAATGTTCATCAAAAATGGACCAAAAAAATGTAAATACATGTACAATGTACTGCAAGTTATGAAAAGGTTAATTCTATGAATTGTGAGCCTTAAAGTGTGACATTGGTGTTTTTGTTACAACCTGGCCAGGAGTATTAAAGGCCAATTAAATGTATATCATTTGCAGTAACAAAATCATCACAATCATTCACAAAGAATGGCAATTTTAGCAAATCGCCGCACTATGGGCACTGCCATTTTGTCTGATTACTGGGCAAAGAATGACATCTTTGTGCATTTTAATTAATTCCTATGACAATACAGTCAACAAAGTTGTACGCAAAAAGTCATTCTAGCCCAGGCAGTATTTACACAAATGGCGGCGCCCATACCATGTGGCATCGCTGCAATTGTCATTTTTTGTGAAATTCGTATTTGATTTTTAGTGGGTAATATTTTTTGTTATATTGCAAGTTGTACTTGTTATGCACAAGGTTCTTTTTTGGTTATTTAACCTGCACACGGACACCCAGGATTTCGTTGTTCAAACCTATAATAAAAATGTTAGTTTGATGATAAAAACACAAAATTAGGAGGTAAAGTGTCATGAATTTACGTTTACTGTAGGGATGGGATGCGTTTAACCGGTTAACCGAAAGAAAATTAAAAACCGGTTTTTCCGTAAAGTTTAAACGAAACCCAATTTTGAAGAATTTACAATAGTTTTCAGGGGGTTGTTTGTAATGACTTCTTGAAATTGGAATAAGTTTATATACGGTCGTAGTAAAATGTTGACTATGCAAATAAAGTTTCAGCGTTATTTTGGGGGCCTGGGGGATTGTGTGCATTGCAATTTGCAAATGCATCTACATACATGTATAAACAACAGCAACAATCCTTGGTGTCGACCGGACGGTTAACCAACACTTGAAAGAATTACAAACTGGTTTTTGAATTAACCGTAAATTCCCATTCCTAGTTTAGTGTATGAGGTCCCAGAGGGTGTCCGTGCATGGTGATCTTTTCTTATGACATCTTTGAAAAGGTAACATAAATGTCGGCATAGTCGTAAGGTTGGTGACATCGTCACCCTATAGATAGTATTCAAACACGTGCGAATACGCCATTTTGTAAGTCAAATAATTGTGGAAGTGATGTGCGTGCGCGTTGCGTGTGTCTCTGGTGGGCGTAGCGCGGTTTAGTTCACCAATGGGAGCCTTCGTACAGAGCGTTACGCGTGCTATGGACACACGCGGCGCGCGCGCGCATTGCTTCCGCAGTGGCGCGGCGTTGTTTGACACACGACATGACGTCATGAGAAAGCTATCAATACATGCCTTTACGGTTCCCCCATAATTCACTGAGCGCGGAACATGGCACAGTGCATGATGGGATGCAATTCTAGTACACATCGTCTCTGCGCTCACAGCTTTATTGCACAAGTGAATGAGAATTGACAGTACTCGGTCGCTTCAAACTTGTAAAACGTGACAAATTTGTGTTTTTGACAAATTTTCACTGGTAATATAGACCTCGGATACAAATTCAACCTACTGTATGTCTGTTTTGGGATTATATTGTCGTGAAAAACTGACACGGGTTGTCATAATGTTTATACTCCGATAACGCGATACAATGACAGTGCACAACGCGCCGAGTGTACCGAGAAGATGCCTACGCACTCAACGCGTCTTGCACCGTGCACGGTCATTGTATTCCCATTCACTTGAGCAATAAAGCCGTGAGGGCCGAGGCGATGTGTACTAGAATTGCATACCATCATGCACTGCGCCATCTACCGTGCGCAGTGAATTGTGGGGGAACCGTAAAGTCACGTATTGATGAACAATGGCTTATGAATAGGGTGGCGACATCACGCGGACATGGCGACTATGCCAACATTTACTTACAGATTGAGAATGTGAAATTTAAGAATGGTAAACAGAAAAATATGACAAAATATGGTGTAAAAATCTCATCACCCGAAAGGTAAGTGTACTACAGACCTAGCATTTTTATTGGGACCACAAAACTAATCATTTGCAGCATTTACACTATACACCTGGATTCGACTTCAACTGGCCTTCAGAAACCACAAAAGTCACCACTAGGTGTAACTGCAGCACATGTGTAAAGCGGGCCTCCCACTGTGCGATTTTTGCCAAGAATTAGCTACGATTGGGTACAATTGTGTGTAGAGTCTATAGGCAGTCTCTGATAATCGTACCAATTCGTAGGAAATTTGTGGCAAAAATTGCACAGTGGGAGGCCCGCTTAATTGCTGTTAGGTGTTATGGCACTAGTGCCAGATTGGTCAATTAAATCTGCTACATGGTGGGTACCAGCCCAACTCGGCCAAGGACACTTAAATCGCTGAATCTGTATTCGGATAGCGTTTACACTACAAGCAACCTTTAGGTTGCGAGGTTCAACCCTACTCCAAAGATGACTTAATTGAAAAAGGCGAATCAGACCCGTGTCTGATCCACCTTTTTAATTCACCTTTTGCGTTTACACTTGGCGCCTACCCGGCTTCAAATCCCCTTTTTGGAAATTGTGGAGTTCGATTTGGCAAAGGCGAATCGAGTGTAAACGGGCCTTTTAAGTGCATGTACAGGTACAAGGTACAGTGTTGGAGGCCTTGTAAAATAAATACACATGCATGTAGTATTACAAACCGGTACTTTTGTTACATGTATTTTGTTGTCTTAGCCAAGGTATAAAGTAATGAAAGTAACGGCAAATAAAATGCAATTTAATCTTGTTGCTGAACTTGCATATTTAGCCCTGGCAAGGAGGAAGTTAAGCCACATGTCTGAGGCTATTAAATTTGGCTGTTGAAAAATGGAACTGTCATATTGTAAAAATAACATTTAGGGTATTCTGACTGTAATAATATGTCAACTCATTCTGTTTTGGTCCAGAATGGTTTGTGACTGGTTTGTGACTGTGGCTCTAACCTCCAAATCGATGTCTTTCTGAAAAACATGGGACAAGGCAAAGTTGGAATCTTGCATGGTTTAACTTTTTGCTAACATGTTTTACTGTGCATTTAGGAGTTCTTCACCAAGCATTCCAGGACCAAGTTCATCTGCAGGACTAAAATTTGCCACATCCACCCCTGCACATCTATCCGGTGTAGCTCCCAGGTAAGACTATGAGTTGAAGAAAATCAGATAATGCCTTTTCTCAGTAAACACTTAAAGGCAGTATACATCATTGGTAATCTCGAAAATAAAAAATGTTCACAGATTTACGCCTAACTTACACAATATAAACATGATGACCGTAGAAGACTTCCCCTGAAATTGTTTTGTCTGAAGTGCTGTAGTCTTTGAGAAATGAGTAAAACAATTAGTTTTCGTCTCATGAGACGAAAATTCAATTCGCCCCAAAACCATTTCGCCCAAGTGCCATTTCGCTCCCAACCCACTTCGCCCGAGTGCCATTTCGCCCCAAATTACTTTGTCTAAACACTACATCGCCCAATTGCAACTTCGCCTCAAAACCACTTCGTGCACAGGCCGTGGTTCAGGGCGAAATGGTTCAGGGCGAAGTGGTTTTGGGGCGAAATGACTGCAAACCCTTTTTTGACAGTTTTCTCAAAAGTTAGAGGAAGTACGGAGCTGGTTTTTGCTCAGGTTGGTTTTAATCATGCATATCTTCAATCACACAGAGGGATAAAACTATTTGTAACAGTTTACCAATCATGTATACTATCTTTAAAGGCGGTATACATGATTGGTAAACCATTACAAATAGTTTTATCCCTCTGTGTCGTTATTAGATATTCATGATAAAAACCAACCTAAGCAAAAATAAGCTCTGTACTTCGTCTAACTTTTAAGAAAACTGTCAAATAAGGGTTAACCGTCCCCCAAACCACTTCGCCCTGAACTACATGTACTTCATCCTAAACCACGGCCTGCACTCCTGATTGCCTGTGCACAAAGTTGTTTTGGGGCGGACATAAGGAAAACAGATTAAGAATCATTGGTTATTTTCTAACAAGTCTACATGTTCACATTGCACTATGCACCTTTTTGGTTGGTGTATGCATAATTGAAATTAATTGAGTGGGATTGTGCTACAGTGATTGAAACACATAGCTGACAACAGTTCATTAAAAATTTATGGGTTTTTTCTTTGTAGTCCCATGATAGGTGTATCGCCTTTGAGAGCCAACAACATGGAGGAGAAATGGCCCACTCTACTGACAGGTATTGTCTTGTCTGTATTGTATCATGTTTATTCCAGTTTTGCTTATGGGGGCATGTACATGTAGTTTGTATGTGGGCATGTTCCATATTCGCTGAATTGGGCATGAGCACGTGCCAAGCTAAAAAGGGTTTAAAACTGTCCAGTCTTTGTCTAAAAAAAAACTGTCTGATGTATATTTGTGTTTCGTAGGCTTTTATCGAGCACTTGGACCTCTAACTATATTTGAGAAAATTATATGAGGTATGCTTCAGCCAAGCTCTCTCGTTCTTTTACCATTTGCCAGAGCTGAGTATTTCCAAATATAATGTCCTCTTACAGCTCAGGGGTGTCTGGAGTGGAACCCTTCCGAGAAAAAAAGACATCTGCCAGGTATGTAACTCAAAGGGCAAACTGTATTTAGGGTTGTTATAAAGAGTAGAATGCATGTGCTATGCATTTCATTCCAAGTCAGTGAACACATTGCAAAATTTGTCAGAGACACATCAGTCATTAGTGAATGCCGCCGAAAAATACAGGAATGTATGAGTGAATTTACCCCACATCCACTTTGCACCATTGCTAATATGCCCATCACTTCTTCATCCCATCATCACTTTGCCACCCTGCCGAAACAAAATCTGCAATCGGGCCCTTACAAAGGCCAATTTAATCAGGATGTAAGGTACTTGCAATCCTTAACCCCGAGATGCCCGGGGGCCACTACTGTTTTTCCGCCCCGGGTTAAGACAAAATAAGACCATTACGCCGGGGTTGGTTAACCCTGCCAGTGACCAGGATTAAGGAGGGCAATTTCGGGGTTAACGGCCAAAACCCCAGGGTTAGCATTGTAGAGGGAAACTAGGGGTAACATGTAAGGGTTCACAGGCAATCTCTGGGTTAGCGCGTGCTGCGCTGGCGTACATCATATAGTTACGCACGTGAATATTTTTGCTCTCCCAACAAAGGCATGGCTTCTAAAGCACCGCAAAGCTAAATTTATAACGAAAAACAAATTTTTTGAATGAAGAAGAAAAGCTCTTCATCCAGGCACTGTCGATAGACAAGTTCAGTAACAACTCGATGGGACTACTCGAAAATCCGAATTCAAGATGTATCATGCAGATTTTTGTTCCTCCAATTTGTATACAGATACGAAAATGGTTTTTGCACCCCTATGGGGTGTGTGCCCGCGCCTGCGCTAACCCATGGCAAGCTTATATGTGTATACCGTACACGTAATACAAACAGACTGTTCAAAACAGTCCAAAGGATCACCTGCTACGAGGGTTAATAAGTGAATTTTCCCGTACCTTTCAGGAGAAATGGAGGGGCCTACTCCACCATGTGTGTGGAAAACATGAATGGGCATTGGGTGGGTCTGTTGGGTTAGGTCAGTGTGAGCATGAGCCACTGGAAAAGCCCCGGGAAGACTACCTGACACCAGGAGAATCTCCCCATTCAGCACTGATGTCTATCACCATGGACAAGCGGTTCTTGAACAACATGGAGTACTATGTCAATTTCCGGTATGATGCCTATTTTGTTTGCGCAACTTTTCTGCATCTTTCTTACAGCATAATATATAATTTTCATAATGCAACATAACTCTTCTAATGCAAACTGGCCACTAATTGATCACGTTCACAGATGCCATCTTCGTAGGAAAAATGCTACTGCGTATTAAACGCCATCAAGTACGCGCACGCACACCCTGAAAATTGTTCCAAACATGCGTGCGTGTTGCTCGAAATTTGTTCGAAACACGGCGCAACCGAAGCGCGTCACCAAAAATTACGCTGAAAATCCTGATGCCATGACATCTTGTAGGAAGTGATGTCATTTGAACGTGATCAATTGCAAACTTCATATCGATGGAACACTGATAATACGAGGTCCTTGGAAATAATCTTGTATTATAAGTCTTGAAAACAAAAGACTTTGGACTTAAACTTTTGCTTGTTATAGGCATTACTTTGTATTAACAGTGCTCTAATTATCAGTGTTTGACTGTATAATCTCTTTTCCTTTACACAATAACAGTACATGAACATATGCTTACAAAAGCTTTGCTGTGCATCTTCGCCTCATGGAGCCAATGACACGCGCATGAAAGTCTTGTGGGATGTCATTCCACACCTGGACGAGATCTCTACCAAGCTGTTGCAGGTTTGTTGGCTGCTGAGGAAGATGACATAATCGGCGCTCCATCTCATCCCAAACATGCTCAATGGCCTGATGACGGTCAGCTAAGGACAGACGCGGCATGACGTTTTGAGTACTGGACACAATCTTGCAAAATGCTCTTCTGGCATTTGGGTAGTCCTTTTATACGGCTTGCTAACGAGACCTGAACTTTATGGAATTCTGTTACATAACAACCTGTAGGACCCCTATTGTAAAATCAACACCCAGGCATGCCTAAGTCCTGCACTATGCCATGAGCAGGTTTTGAGTGCATAACCTTTTTCTAACAATGTCAGGGAATATTGTCTGTGAATTTGGTGTTTATTTTCTACCTTCTTGAAAAAATACAGCAATTTTTACCATGCACAGTTTCTTTTGTTGGAGAGTATATATATGGTATATATATGTTATAACATGGGAAATTCTGGGTGTCCGTGCATGGTAATGAGCTCTGGGGTTACAGTAAACTCTCATTATAGCTTTCTTCAAGAGACCGGAATAATTTGAGCTTTATATCCAGAGAGTGCTATAACCAATGCATACACGATGCGGAGAATAATGGCAGGGCACTTTATATCAAGAAGAGCTTTATATCAGGGGTGTTATGACAAGAGTTTACTGTGTTATTTCACCCAGTCTAAGTTTTGCATACTCTTAAGGGGCGTTCACACTATCGCGGAAAAATCACACTGTTCCATTGGTTTGTACACAAACTGGTTTGCCGCTTGTGCGCGGCCTATCGCGATGCGCAAAACGTTTTGAGCTGGGTCAAAGTTCAAATTTGTTGAACTTTGACCGCGGTGCGCTGACCTTTCCAACGCGCAGCCAGTGAGGTATCAGAGAAGCCCCAAGTTACCAGAGTGGAATTTTCTATTTTGGAATAATCGGCGATTAGGAACTCATGCAATGCGGTGAGCGCAGCGCGAAAGTGTGAATTTTCCGCGATAGTGTGAACGCCCCTTAAGTCTTTGCCGTCGCTGATCTGGTAAATCGATGACTGGTTGGCCTTGTCTAACAGGTTGGAGAGCAGCTCTTCTGCCTCTAGGCCTTCTCTGGCCCTCCCCTGGCTGCCTTTTTGACCCCTTCCTCTGGAAGGCCTACCTCTCCCCCTTCCCCCTTACCCTTCCAGTGACGGATTTAGCACCTTCAGGCTGCCAAGATAGGTACAGATTTATACATAATTCAATACAATTTTCCAGATGCAATTGATATGTGCATAAATCTACTCAAGTGAAAGCGCCACCCTTTGTGTGTTACCAAATACAGTATAACACTGATAAATTACTTTGTTATAAGAGTAATCAAGTATTATCAGTCTTAAAAACAAACGAAAACAAAGACTTGGGACCTAAATGTTTCCTTGTTAGAGGCATGACTACTTTGTATTTAACAGTGCTCTTATTATCAGTGTTTGACCATGTTGACTGTATAATACTAATTGGTGTTTCATATTTTCGGCTAATCAATATGGCAATTGACATCATACGTTCTTTTACTTGGGACTGAACACAACATACATGTGTGGTATGTTGCCCGATCACCATTGATATGAAATACTATATGGTAATACCCCCTCAGGATTAATGTTAACTGTGCCTTATAGCTCAGCTAGTACAGCATCTGTCTAGCGAGTCAGAGGTATCAGGTTCAAATCCTGATTAGGCCCTCACGATTTTTCTCTCATCTCAAGTTTGGTTGTTTCCTTGGGACTGATGATCTGGATTGCAATCAATAACCACTAATATTAAAAAATGTACAAGCACCTATCATGCCTATCTCAATAGACGGGTGTGACTAGGCCTATTTTCCGCAAAACAAACTAAATCGACATTTCCAGTGCACTAATCTACTGGGAGTGCACAAACTTTACACAGGAATGGGATTTTGTCACGAGCTTGAAGTTTAGTCCCATATGGAGCTTAGTAGACATTGTGAACCTTCTATCAAAAATATGAATGCAAGTCACTTTGTATGTAGGTTAGATAATGCATGGCAGATAGCTATACGCGCGTGGATTTTGAGCTTGCCGAAACTGTCTATTACCACCGAGTTTTTCCGAGCCGCATACGTTTCCCGTACGCGTGACATCATCGCAAGGGACCATGATACGCGTACGGGAAACGTATGCAGCTCGGAAAAATCGGGTGGTTGTATCAAAATGTTGCGTGTTTATTCAAGAAGTGAGCGAAAGTGTAGATGTACATAGGCCTATATTGATGTGAAATTCTCAGATTAATAACCACGCAATATTTTAGGACAATAACGGCCCGGTTTTTGACTTTTCTCAAAAGTTAGACGAAGTAAAGAGCTGATTTTTTTACTCGGGTTGTTTTTCAATCACACAGGGAGATTACACTATTTGACCAATCATGTATACTGCCTTTATTTGAAATAAACACAATTTAAGAAAAATAAAGAATGTCTTTGGTCTTTGTCTCTTTGTTAGCGGTGCAGAAGTACATGTAAGTGTTTTGTGAAATTAATTTACCACTTTTGTGAAAATGTCACAAAAATTGCCAATATTCTACAAAACCGGCCGAGAGTTTGAAATTCACAAAAACATGCGTTTTTCAACAAACTCGTCACCTTGTTGTCACAAAAGTTGTAAAAAATTCACAAAACTTTTCAGTTGATCAGCTGATTTCCTCTTGTTTCCTCATATCCCATTGAAAATTGACTTCATGCACTAAATCTATGGAACATATGGCATAAAAATTCAAAGAAAAACATTACATTTTCACCCCTAAATTCATGTTTCCTCGCCATATTTACACTTCCTCAGTGGGGTGTTATGTCATATTATGAAGGATTAGTGGCGCGGGTGTATGGTATTTATACGGAAAATAAAAAAAAAATCCTGCATTTTCCTCTTTTTTTGTAATGACACACACATTTACTAAAAAACACGTACCGTGTACAACGAATACGGTTTACTATACTGTGCATGTGCCATATATATACTAGTACACTGTATACATATATAATTGACCTCGGCTGCCAACAGCCGGCCAACTAGCGCGCGTACAGACGGTGTCGGATTACTTGATTTGCGCACATATCAAACGGCTGTTGTATTAGAAGAAACTACGTAAACATGAAACAGTGCCTGCTTATCCCTGCAGTAATGTATTTTATCGCAAGAGGGCGCTAGTACAAAAACTCGCCTCGACATTTTGTTTCACACAATTTCGGAAGAAAAACGACACGGTTTTTCACTGTTTTCTCAAAAGTTTGACGAGGTATGGAGCTAGATTTTACTGAGGTTGGTTTTAATAATGCATATCTTTATTCATACAGGAAGATGACACTATATGACACTGTTTGTAAGGGCTTACCAATGATGTATACTGCCTTTAAGGGAAGATGGCAGAATTAATTGACGCAAAGGGCCTAATTTTGGGTCTTTCACCTCCCTATGCAGAACACCGTCATGCAAGAAAAGTCGTTTAGACTGGTTGTGAAGGACCTTGACTGCACGTGTCTCTGTCTTCTCTACAGGCTTATTGGTGTCATGATAACGCAAGTAGCGTTTTATGTCAGGATCTTCCTGTTGAAGCTTAGCCAACTGGGTTTTAGACAGTGAGGGAAAGGATGCGGTAATGGAATATACGTCAGCCTTTATCCTAGCTGGGCCGAGAGCATTGTTTTCAACCAAATCTGGTGTACAGATACATCTGCAATCAGATAATATAACGGCTGTTGCCTACCTGAAACACTTTGGAGGCACGAGATCAAAGTTATTGAACTCCCTAACGAGGGGCATATGGCTTTGTATGGTGTATGACACGTGACATTTGGTTAACGGTGTCTCACCTTCCAGGCGTACAAAATACTCTGGCCGACTACGCGTCCCGAAATTTCCGGGACGATTTAGAATGGAAACTTGATCCTAATGTCTTTGAAATGTTAACAACCATTTTTCAATTTCCAGATGTTGATTTATTCGCATCCCGGTTGAATTTTCAATTGCTCCCGTATGTCACGTGGCGAGCAGAACCTGGCGGTGCCCACACAGATGCTTTTACCCTAGACTGGTCAACATACAAATGTTTTTATGCATTTCCACCTTTTGGCCTACTCGACAAAGTGTTGAATAAAATCGATAGGGACAAAGCAAAGGGCATCTTATAATCACGCCACTTTGGCATACCCAGACGTGGTTTCCGAAGTTGCTCAAGATGCTGGTGCAAAAACCATGTATTTTGCCCACTCGTCATGATTTACTTGTTCTCCCTTTTTCAGATAGGCTCCACCCTCTTCGAGACCATCTTCGACTTGTGGCTTGCCTTGTATCGGGCAATCACTTCGAAAGCAAGGAATTTCGGAACAAGCAGCCCAAATCATCCTCGCGTCCTGGCGATCTTCAACAAGGAAGTCATACAGGTCTGCGCTTCGCAAGTGGGTTCAGTTCTGTAGTAGAACACAGACTGATCAAATTCAACCAGATGTGAGCACCGTGGTCGAGTTCCTCGCTTCGGAGTTTCACAACGGTACCGAGTACAGCACGTTGAACGTTCTGCGCAGCGCCTTGTCGGCAGTAACTTTGCCAATTAATGGAACCACAATTGGTTCCCATCCGTTAGTCAAAAGACTGATGACTGGTGCTTTTAACTTACGACCACCAATGCCACGATACTCCCATACTTGGGACGTCACTGTTGTGTTAAATTACGTAAGAAATTTAGGATACAACGATGATCTTTCAATGAAAGACCTATAACCATGAAATTGGTAATGCTAGTCATTCTAGTATGAGGACAACGCTGCCAAACGTTATCACTTATTAACTTGGATTACGCAGACGTCACATCTTCCGGGATTTGTTTTGTTATCAATAAGCTTACCAAGACAAGTAAAGTCGGTAAACCTCATGTTAGTATTTCTTTAACAAAAAACCCACACGATGCGTCGATCTGCGTAGTCAACGTTTTGAAATCATATCTTCAAAGAGACCAGTACGAGGCTTAGAGAGACGCCTCTTTTTGAGTTACGTTCCGCCACATAGGGCTGTGTCTTCAGAAACAATAGCTCGCTGGATCAAAGACACTTTGAAGAAAGCTGGGATTGATACTAATAGGTTTTCTGCACACAGTACCAGATCAGCGGCATGTAGTGCAGCCTTTGGACGAGGGGTGCCGGTACAATAATGAAAACGGCAGGGTGGTCAAGATGCTCTACCTTTGCCAAGTATTATAACAAGGACATTAAAGATAATTCATCCTTTGCTTTGGGAGTCTTGAGTAAAGACTAAAGACCATTAATTTCAATTTGAGTATTCATGATACTAACGGACAAATGGTCCTGGATATAACTTTGTTTCTTTGCGTACATGTTCTAAGAGCAGAAATAAACATGTGATGCCACTTAGTCAAGTTTTCCAGCCATTTGGCTCCGAATGTCTCACGTAAGTCCGAGGTGCTATGTGATGATGAGGTAGAATTACTTAATTAAACGAAATGATTGAAATGAAATTGAAGTTTAATTATGGTTCTACCGATTCATCACTAGCACTGAAGGACTTACGTTCCCTCCCAATTGGTGGGTTTTTAATACATAACTTGTTTAAATTCTTTGTTTTCCCTCCCTTGCTGTGACTTGGAAAACTTTGAAAATACAAAAATGCCCTGATGTATGCGTGGTTAGGGTGCCGTTATATACTAACAGAGTTCTTTTGTTAGTTTAATCAGATCTCTCATGCGTGACGACAGAGGCCGGTGACAGGTGCAATCTCTCACGTAAGTCCGAGGTGCTATGTGATGAATCGGTAGAACCATAATTAAACTTCAATTTCATTTCAATCATTTCGTTTAATTAAGTAATTTCATTGGTCGACGCACAGAAGGTTAAGTTTAAAAAACGCTATGATCTACGATCCCCATGAGTTTGTTCATCCGAGCCAGTTTAAAGAGCTCCCACAAATCATTCAGGAAAGTACGTCATATTACAACCGTTGTCCCCCAGAAGTGTAATCAAATACGTAAACAGACAAGCACAATAAATGCAACGAACCCGAGAATATTTGTTGTTTTCGTCCATCGATCATGCCACGGTTCTCGTAACATGAGGACGCCATCACATGCATAATGCATGCTCGCGTCAATACGTGCTACTCATGAAGCTCTTGATTGGCTCAAGACAAATGTTAAATATTCATACCTTGCACACCCGCATATCCAAAGCTCGCCCATTTTTTGCCAAAACTGGCCGAAAAAATTAAGAAAAACATTAAAACCGAAAGTGCAGACGCGACAAGGCTGTCTTTCGAGCTAGGCCAGGCCGTACGCAGTTAGTACGCAGTATGTACATGTGTGTTGCCGTACGGGTTTACTGCGGAAGTCGTTATCTCACAGTGGCTCGTTTTGATGCCGTGTGCAGTTTGCATGCGCTAGACCCAATATTCTCTCGTACAGCAAAAAAACCTGGAGACGGCCTTGGACAAGGCTATGGTACCGGTAGATCGTGGTACCTGAGGCTGTGCCCTTGAGAAAGGCACTTAACCAGTGCACAATTGGTCCATCCTTCGAAAATGTTGAAAAAAACCTTTCTGCATGAAACCCCGACCTCTTTTCACTCCCAATTACCAAGTACACGTCAAAAACTCTGGTTTTAAATTTCTGACACCAGCCTGGTGGAAAACCTGTGATATTTTTGGTGTTAAAGTAATGCCAAATTATCACGCTATGAAGTTTTCATAGTGTCTCGGGAAAGCACTGAGTATACAGTGTTAATAATTACGTCGGGTAAGGGCAAAAACAACCTTACTTAATATTTAAATCTTATTAAATATCTTTGTGTAAATGTTTCTAGTGTTAATGCTAAGTGTGCCTGCGCGGAAATCCAGCTATTTGATTGGCTACACTGAGGCGTTTCGGAAAATTTTTCCAGGTTTTCACATACAAACCACAAGCACTGTTCTTGTACTTACGACACAGTCTGCACTGGCTTCCCTTATGATTAGATCGTCCTAATTACTTCTCAGGGGGTTGTCTGATGATTAATCATGGCATTTGCCTGTCTTCTCAAGGCACGAGGACAATGGTACTTGCCAATCGCACTGCCGTTCTAACTACTACAAACGGATTATTGCGGATAAATTGTATAAAGTATTTCAACACCAATTGCTGGTGTTAATTTACAGCATGCATGGGTGTTGTATTACATGCATATATACCGGGAAAGAATCAATTCCACGGCACAGTCCCATAATGTCAGGAGCCCGTCATTCCACGGCACAGTCCCGTAAAAGAACAGTATCAGCAACCCGTAAAAAAAAGGGTATACTAAGGCCTATTACAATGAATGAATTTCCGAAGCATTCCTACCTTCAAATCATGCACCTACGCCGCTGAAAAGTGTCCCTTGCGTTGACATTGACAGCTGCCATGCATGCATCGTGCGTGCGTGTTTACGTTTTGGAGAAACTATAGCCTCGGTTTGGTCCACAAGTGATGACGTCAGCATAAATATTAAGAAATGCGTATATCACGCAACTTGTATATTAGCCCTGGCAGCCTCGTTTCAGATGCTGAGCCATTGTATTACGTCACGCGTCTTTCCCTTCGGAAGGGATGTAAAGCCGTTGGTCCAGTGTGTTAGGTAATGAAAACGCACTCTAAAGATCCCAGAGCATTCTTTCGTGAAGAGCAAGGGGGATCATCCCCGGTGTCTCTGGCCATTTATAATTATAATTCTTCATGGGTTTCCTCACGCTTGCGAGTGACAGTGCAATGAGCACTATTGAGGAATCCTTGGTACGAATACCAGAAAGAAACTAGAGGTATGACGTTTGTTGTTACAAACGCCAGGTGATCGGGCTAAATGAACATTTTGTGATGAATTTCAGACGTTGTTATCACCTGTGGAATGGCAAAAATGGAAGTTCAGCAGCCGATTTCACGAAACTTTACGCAATTGCGCAGGTCCACTTACGCCATTACTTGCGCAATAACTTATGGCGTAAGTGGACTTGCGCAATTGCGTAAAGTTTCGTGAAACCGGCTGCTGTATACACTAATCCGGTAACTAATATCTCCTCCCTGCATATCCGCCATAGCTGGGGGGTTGATAGCTTGCACCGTTTTGAGATATGAATTGTTGAAATAATAACCTTTGAAATCTTGTAATGGGACACCTGTGACGACATCATGACGTCACAATTTTGTGCACAAATTGTTGAACAATATGTTGAACAATATGTTGAACATCAAGTTCTTAAATGTGGCGAAGGAATCATACCAATATCTGTTGTAGTTTTCAAGATACAGCATTTTAAAACAATTCAGCTCCAAATTTTGCGTAATTTGACACCACATTACGTAACCACCGTCCATGTAATGACGTCACCAATGGTATAGTCAAAAGGTCCACATGTGTGGAAACATTTCGTTCCGTAGAAATATGGTCAAATTCACTACCACTTTGAATCTTTTTGCATTCAAAATGCTAAAAAAATTCACATTTTCGAACAACTTCCGGTTTGGACCGGAAGTAGGCGTCACACAGGGGTCATGCCATCGTATGATTTGTTCATTTCATTTAGACTTATCATGTTGTGAAAGAATTGTTCAAGTATCTATTACGGTTCTTGAGATATGAATTTTGAAAAGAATAACCTTTGAATTTTCGTAATTTGACACCTGATGACGTCATTATTACGTCACACTTGATGCCATCATGATACTATACATGCTGGTGAAAGTCTGCCGTAGGGCCTATGTCTGTATCTAATTTACTAACGATTCAACTTGGTTTGATGGGCATTGTTACTGGTAAGTGTAAAAACTGAGATTTCTGCTTTCGGTGAACTTTGACCTCCAATTGACCCCAGAAAGAAGGGTCAGATGACAATGCCCACACAAAGAAAGTTGTAGAACAGAATGTCATCTATAAACCTGCCAAATACGAAGATCCTGGGTCACGTGGTTTTGGAGACGGAAGCATTTTAAAATATGCATATTTTGGTTTTTTGGGAGGTGTAATTTGATACTTGATGACGTCACGATGACGTCACGCTTGATGCCATCATAATATTATACACGCTGGTGAAAGTCTGCCATAGGACCTATGCCTGTACTTAGTTTCTTAAAGATTTAGCTTGGTTTGATGGGCATTGTTGCTCAATAAGTGCAAAAATTGAGATTTTCGTTTTCGTTGAACTTTGACCTCAGATTGACCCCAGAAGGAAGGGTCAGATGAAAATGCCCGCACGAAGAAAATTGTAGGCCATGATCTGATATATAAGCCTGTCAAATACGAAGATCATGGGTCACGTGGTTTTCCAGACGGAAGCATTTTAAAACATGCATATTTTCGTCATTTTGGGGTTGTAATTTGATACCCGATGACGTCACAGTGACGTCACACTTGTATGCACACCTTCACATTGGGGTTGATGTTCCTACCAAGTTTCAAGTTGATAGCTTGAACCGTTTTGAAGAAAAGCTCTGGAAACGTTTGAGTGGAAAAAGAAAAAGAAAAAAACTAGAGCTTCGCGTTTGTGTTTTTTACAAACGCAAGGTGATCGGGTGACATAAACATTGAAATGATGATGACGACACAGTTTTGAGATTGTTTGAAAACTTGAGTTGTTTGTTGTTGAAAAAAGTATTGGAATTCTCAAGACATGACTCTGACTATTCAACGCTAAAATTGATATAGCTGAATGATATAGCTGAATGATATAGCTGAACAAGTGATAAATAAAGGCCAGTAACATTATTTGAGGTATTGTATTACTCATCTTCAAGGTCAAAAGTCAATTTAAAGAAGTGGAGGATGCGGATGCTAGTGTGATATTCCGAGGTGGAGGGTTTTCCTGGTTTTCTTCTGGCTCGGCCATAGTCTTTAATCTTGATACTGGAAGTAGAGACAACAGGATAGTTTATTAAGTAGAGACAACAGGATATTTTATTATACCATGCCCTCACTTAAGATTTAGTTAACTTTCTCCTTTTTTTTCCTTTTCTTTTTTTAATGACCTGACTGAAACAATTAGGGCGGCTATGAGTATGACTTTTAAAAACTTGTAAGTTGTAGGCCTATTCTCTTTAATACTTAAAGTTTGGTTTGTATTTATTGTTTTAATTGTATTTACAGCTGATATAGTGAACAAAATAAAACACATCAATTCGACAACCAAAACAAAAAATTCAATTTGAATTTTGATTACTTAGATCTGCCCCTCCAGGAATGCGCAAAAACATACCTCTAGTAATAATGGTATCGCCCAAAAAAAGGCATTGTGCATCCTATGTACGAACTACGATTGTACAATTTTTTTAAAATTTGGGGAGGGTTATACCTTCCTTTCAAAATTTAACGGACACGAGGCCTAAAAAATTCGGCTAATTGTAATTCTGACGTCCCTAGAAATATATCCGGCATATATGTGAGATGTGTATTTTGTTATAAAATTACCAAAACAGCATGATTTTAAGACTTAGTGGTTGACACAACCAGATTCCAACGACCGGGGTCACGCCATGCATCACGCCGTCCTTTTACGGGCGAGTGCCCCATTCAATAGGCCAACACACACACGTACAGCGTGGCGTTCGTGTCTATCAAAAGAGCTTTTGAAAGGGTATAGAAAATACGCTCTCCGTAAAAAAATAAACACATTTAACATTCCAAACTCGCACAAATAATTGTTAAGACATGTAAAATTCATTCAGTGAAACCTCCTACCTTTCAAAATGAAGATTTCACCTCAAGAAATTGAGTTTACTTTTCCCTTTTTCGTAACTTCGGTTGTAGACCACCTACCGATAACAAGGACGCAATGACGTGTACAGTACCCCTTCAGCTATTCAGGGAAACCCTTTTCATGTACGTCACAAGTTTTCGGATCCGCGGAAAGCACCCGAAGTGCATGCGCGCCCAGCCGAGCGGCAATTTTTATGGGCCGAATACTCGCGATCGCAACGCTTTGGGAAAAGCTGGTCGGGGCGAGAGTAGTTCATTCATAAAAGCCTGGGCTGTCGGTCATACCTCCGACGGCTGTTTTATGTACGTTAGTGAATGACTGAAACTCTAAGCTTTCTAATGAACTGTTGCTCGTTAGATTTGGACAGGTAAAAGTGGATGAATTTTTGAGATGAAAAATAGTAAGATTTTGGTGCGGGCTGTGCGCTGTGTGTGCAGAGGGCTTCAGTCTCGTACAATCGAACTGAAAAACTGATGACGTCATAATTGTCAATCTCATCATAACGTTACTATTGTGTGCACAGATTGTTAAAGTATCTACTGAAGAACAAGTTTTGACATGTAGGCCTAGGCCCATATGTGGTGAAAGAATCTTTACAATATCTATTACAGTTCTAAAGATTTTGTCATTTGAGATCATATTACTGTAGTATATCGCCGTGTGGGGAGTTGGGGTTCAATTGCATCTAGAATAAACTGACGCTCCAGTCAACTTGAGTTGCGGTCCACTATGTCCATTTTATTTCCAACACAGCAACGATTTCCAGCATGTCACATTCACAGTTTTCGGGGAGAAGACATATTTACTCTGGTCCGCCGACTAAGGCTAGCCGTACATAATTACACCCAAGATACAACAGCTAAGTCACCAAAAGTAAATGCCCTTGTGCTATCTAGTGTTTATTCAACTTTCATGGCGATGATGCCACGGCAACGAGCAGTTTTACATCTTCAAAAGTCAAATTTTCTGAGTTGTAAATCAAGCCCTGCTTATTATGTCTCGTCTGTCTGACTTATTCACTACTAAAAGATACATTATGACCTCTGACCCGAGACAGGCGCCTAGATACAAGTTCTATTATTAGAAGTCGAGCACTATATATGGGCGCAAATCGTCAGATTAGTGGAGGCTTGGCATAGCGCCCTCAAACGACTGAGTTAGCTTAATTATCAAGGGACCCAACAAATAATTTCTCCACATTACGTAACCACCGTGCACGTGATGACGTCATCAGTAGTATATATGTAGTCATAAAGTCAACATGTGAGGGAACATTTCGTTCCGTAGAAAAATGGTCAAATTCCCTACCACTTTGGCTCTATTTGCATTCAAAGTGCTAAAAAAGTGTACATTTTCGAACCTCTTCCGGTTTGGACCGGAGGTTTGGGTCACACAGGGGTCATGCCATTGTATGATTTGTTCAGTTCATTGCGACCTATCATGCTGTGAAAGAATTGTTCAAGTATCTATTACGATTCTTGAGATATGAATTTTTGAAATAATAACCATTTAATTTTTGTAATTTGACACCTGTGACGATATCATGACGTCACAATGTTGTGCACAAATTGTTCAACAATTTGATAAACATCAAGTTCTTAAATGTGGCGAAAGAATCACGCAAATATCTGCTGTAGTTCTCAAGATACAGCATTTTTAAACAATTCAGCTCCAAATTTGCGTATTTTGACACCACATTACGTAACTACCGTCCATGTGATGACGTCACCAATGGTATAGTCAAAAAGTCCACATGTGTGGAAACATTTCGTTCCGTAGAAATATGGTCAAATTCACTACCACTTTGAATCTATTTGCATTCAAAACGCTTTAAAAAATGCACATTTTCGAACAACTTCCGGTTTGGACCGGAAGTAGGCGTCACACAGGGGTCATGACATTGTATGATTTGTTCAGTTCATTTAGACTTATCATGTTGTGAAAGAATTGTTCAAGTATCTATTACGGTTCTTGAGATATGAATTTTGGAAATAATAACCTTTGAATTTTTGTAATTTGACACCTGATGACGTCATGATTACGTCACACTTGATGCCATCATGATACTATACATTCTGGTGAAAGTCTGCCGTAGGGCCTATGTCTGTATCTAATTTACTAACGATTCAGCTTGGTTTGATGGGCATTGTTACTGGTAAGTGTAAAAACTGAGATTCTCAGTTTCGTTGAACTTTGACCTCCAATTGACCCCAGAAGGAAGGGTCAGATGACAATGCCCACACAAAGAAAATTGTAGAACAGAATGTCATCTATAAACCTGCCAAATACGAAGATCATGGGTCACGTGGTTTTCAAGACGGAAGCATTTTAAAATATGCATATTTTGGTTTTTTGGGGGTGTAATTTGATACTTGATGACGTCACGATGACGTCACGCTTGATGCCATCATAATATTATACACGCTGGTGAAAGTCTGCCATAGGACCTATGCCTGTACCTAGTTACTTAAAGATTCAGCTTGGTTTGATGGGCATTGTTGCTCAATAAGTGCAAAAATTGAGATTTTCGTTTTCGTTGAACTTTGACCTCAGATTGACCCCAGAAGGAAGGGTCAGATGAAAATGCCCACACAAAGAAAATTGTAGGCCATGATCTGATATATAAGCCTGTCAAATACGAAGATCATGGGTCACGTGGTTTTCTAGACGGAAGCATTTTAAAACATGCATATTTTAGTCATATTTGGGTTGTAATTTGATACCCGATGACGTCACAATGACGTCACACTTCAGTGCACACCTTCACATTGGGATTGATGTTCCTACCAAGTTTCAAGTTGATAGCTTAAACCGTTTTGAAGAAAAGCTCTGGAAACGTTTGAGTGGAAAAAGAAGAAAAAAAAAAAAAAACTAGAGCTTCGCGTTTGTGTTTTTTACAAACGCAAGGTGATCGGGTGACAAACATTGAAATGATGATGACGACACAGTTTTGAGATTGTTTGAAAACTTGAGTTGTTTGATGTTGAAAAAGTATTGGAATTCTCAAGACATGACTCTGACTATTCAACGCTAAAATTGTGTATCTGATGACGTCATAATTGTCAATCTCATCATAACGTTACTATTGTGTGCATAGATTGTTCAAGTATCTACTGAAGAACAAGTTTTGACATGTAGGCCTCGGCCTATATGTGGTGAAAGAATCTTTTCAATATCTATTACAGTTCTAAAGATTTGTTCATTTGAGATCATATTACTGTAGTATATCGCCGTGTGGGGAGTTGGGGTTCAATTGCATCTATAATAAACTGACGCTCCAGTCAAGTTGAGTTGCGGTCCACCATGTCCATTTTATTTCCAACACAGCAACGATTTCCAGCATGTCACATTCACAGTTTTCGGGGAGAAGACATATTTACTCTGGTTCGCCGACTAAGGCTAGCCGTACATACCATGATTACACCCAAGATACAACAGCTAAGTCACCAAAAGTAAATTTCCTTGTGCTATCAAGTGTTCATTCAACTTTCCTGGCGATGATGCCACGGAAACTAGCAGTTTTATATCTTCAAAAGTCCAATTTTCTCGGTTCTAAATCAATCCCTGCTTATTATTTCTCGTCTGTCTGACTTATTCACTACTCGCGCACACGTACGTTTATATCATTGGCCGTGTGGCCCAGACATCCTCCCTAAAAAGATACATTATGACCTCTGACCCGAGACAGGCTGCCTAGATACAAGTTCTATTATTAGAAGTCGAGCACTATATATGGGCGCAAATCGTCAGATTAGTGGAGGCTTGGCATAACGCCCTCAAACGACTGAGTTAGCTTAATTATCAAGGGACTCAACAAATAATTTCTCCACATTACGTAACCACCGTGCACGTGATGACGTCATCAGTGGTATATATGTAGTCATAAAGTCCACATGTGAGGGAACATTTCGTTCCGTAGAACTATGGTCAAATTCCCTACCACTTTGGCTCTATTTGCATTCAAAATGCTAAAAAAGTGTACATTTTCGAACCTCTTCCGGTTTGGACCGGAGGTTTGGGTCACACAGGGGTCATGCCATTGTATGATTTGTTCAGTTCATTGCGACCTATCATGCTGTGAAAGAATTGTTTAAGTATCTATTACGATTCTTGAGATATGAATTTTTGAAATAATAACCATTTAATTTTTGTAATTTGACACCTGTGACGATATCATGACGTCACAATGTTGTGCACAAATTGTTCAACAATTTAATAACCATCAAGTTCTTAAATGTGACGAAAGAATCATGCAAATATCTGCTGTAGTTCTCAAGATACAGCATTTTTAAACAATTCAGCTCCAAATTTGCGTATTTTGACACCACATTACGTATTTACCGTCCATGTGATGACGCCACCAATGGTATAGTAAAAAAGTCCACATGTGTGGAAACATTTCGTTCCGTAGAAATATGGTCAAATTCACTACCACTTTGAATCTATTTGCATTCAAAACGCTTTAAAAAATGCACATTTTCGAACAACTTCCGGTTTGGACCGGAAGTAGGCGTCACACAGGGGTCATGACATCGTATGATTTGTTCAGTTCATTTAGACTTATCATGTTGTGAAAGAATTGTTCAAGTATCTATTACGGTTCTTGAGATATGAATTTTGGAAATAATAACCTTTGAATTTTTGTAATTTGATACCTGATGACGTCATGATTACGTCACACTTGATGCCATCAAGATACTATACATTCTGGTGAAAGTCTGCCGTAGGGCCTATGTCTGTATCTAATTTACTAACGATTCAGCTTGGTTTGATGGGCATTGTTGCTGGTAAGTGTAAAAACTGAGATTCTCAGTTTCGTTGAACTTTGACCTCCATTTGACCCAAGAAGGAAGGGTCATATGAAAATGCCCACACAAAGAAAATTGTAGCACAGAATGTCATCTATAAACCTGCCAAATACGAAGATCCTGGGTCACGTGGTTTTCAAGACGGAAGCATTTTAAAATATGCATATTTGGGTTTTTTTGGGGGTGTAATTTGATACTTGATGACGTCACGATGACGTCACGCTTGATGCCATTATAATATTATACACGCTGGTGAAAGTCTGCCATAGGACCTATGCCTGTACTTAGTTTGTTAAAGATTCAGCTTGGTTTGATGGGCATTGTTGCTCAATAAGTGCAAAAATTGAGATTTTCGTTTTCGTTGAACTTTGACCTCAAATTGACCCCAGAAGGAAGGGTCAAATGAAAATGCCCACACGAAGAAAATTGTTGGCCATGATCTGATATATAAACCTGCCAAATACGAAGATCATGAGTCACGTGGTTTTCCAGACGGAAGCATTTTAAAACATGCATATTTTGGTCATTTATTTGTTGTAATTTGATACCCGATGACGTCACGGTGACGTCACACTTGTATGCACACCTTCACATTGGGGTTGATGTTCCTACCAAGTTTCAAGTTGATAGCTTGAACCGTTTCGAAGAAAAGCTCTGGAAACGTTTGAGTGGAAAAAGAAGAAAAAAAACTAGAGCTTCGCGTTTGTGTTTTTTACAAACGCAAGGTGATCGGGTGACAAACATTGAAATGATGATGACGACACAGTTTTGAGATTGTTTGAAAACTTGAGTTGTTTGATGTTGAAAAAGTATTGGAATTCTCAAGACATGACTCTGACTATTCAACGCTAAAATTGTGTATCTGATGACGTCATAATTGTCAATCTCATCATAACGTTACTATTGTGTGCATAGATTGTTCAAGTATCTACTGAAGAACAAGTTTTGACATGTAGGCCTAGGCCTATATGTGGTGAAAGAATCTTTTCAATATCTATTACAGTTCTAAAGATTTTTTCATTTGAGATCATATTACTGTAGTATATCGCCGTGTGGGGAGTTGGGGTTTAATTGCATCTAGAATAAACTGACGCTCCAGTCAACTTGAGTTGCGGTCCACCATGTCCATTTTATTTCCAACACAGCAACGATTTCCAGCATGTCACATTCACAGTTTTCGGGGAGAAGACATATACTCTGGTTCGCCGACTAAGGCTAGCCGTACATACCATGATTACACCCAAGATACAACAGCTAAGTCACCAAAAGTAAATTTCCTTGTGCTATCAAGTGTTCATTCAACTTTCCTGGCGATGATGCCACGGAAACTAGCAGTTTTATATCTTCAAAAGTCCAATTTTCTCGGTTGTAAATCAATCCCTGCTTATTATTTCTCGTCTGTCTGACTTATTCACTACTCGCGCACGTACGTTTATATCATTGGCCGTGTGGCCCGGACATCCTCCCTAAAAAGATACATTATGACCTCTGACCCGAGACAGGCTGCCTAGATACAAGTTCTATTATTAGAAGTCGAGCACTATATATGGGCGCAAATCGTCAGATTAGTGGAGGCTTGGCATAGCGCCCTCAAACGACTGAGTTAGCTTAATTATCAAGGGACTCAACAAATAATTTCTCCACATTACGTAACCACCGTGCACGTGATGACGTCATCAGTGGTATATATGTAGTCATAAAGTCCACATGTGAGGGAACATTTCGTTCCGTAGAACTATGGTCAAATTCCCTACCACTTTGGCTCTATTTGCATTCAAAATGCTAAAAAAGTGTACATTTTCGAACCTCTTCCGGTTTGGACCGGAGGTTTGGGTCACACAGGGGTCATGCCATTGTATGATTTGTTCAGTTCATTGCGACCTATCATGCTGTGAAAGAATTGTTGAAGTATCTATTACGATTCTTGAGATATGAATTTTTGAAATAATAACCATTTAATTTTTGTAATTTGACACCTGTGACGATATCATGACGTCACAATGTTGTGCACAAATTGTTCAACAATTTAATAACCATCAAGTTCTTAAATGTGACGAAAGAATCATGCAAATATCTGTTGTAGTTCTCAAGATACAGCATTTTTAAACAATTCAGCTCCAAATTTGCGTATTTTGACACCACATTACGTAACTACCGTCCATGTGATGACGCCACCAATGGTATAGTCAAAAAGTCCACATGTGTGGAAACAGTTCGTTCCGTAGAAATATGGTCAAATTCACTACCACTTTGAATCTATTTGCATTCAAAACGCTTAAAAAAATGCACATTTTCAAACAACTTCCGGTTTGGACCGGAAGTAGGCGTCACACAGGGGTCATGACATCGTATGATTTGTTCAGTTCATTTAGACTTATCATGTTGTGAAAGAATTGTTCAAGTATCTATTACGGTTCTTGAGATATGAATTTTGGAAATAATAACCTTTGAATTTTTGTAATTTGATACCTGATGACGTCATGATTACGTCACACTTGATGCCATCATGATACTATACATTCTGGTGAAAGTCTGCCGTAGGGCCTATGTCTGTATCTAATTTACTAACGATTCAGCTTGGTTTGATGGGCATTGTTGCTGGTAAGTGTAAAAACTGAGATTCTCAGTTTCGTTGAACTTTGACCTCCATTTGACCCAAGAAGGAAGGGTCATATGAAAATGCCCACACAAAGAAAATTGTAGCACAGAATGTCATCTATAAACCTGCCAAATACAAAGATCCTGGGTCACGTGGTTTTCAAGACGGAAGCATTTTAAAATATGCATATTTTGGTTTTTTTGGGGGTGTAATTTGATACTTGATGACGTCACGATGACGTCACGCTTGATGCCATTATAATATTATACACGCTGGTGAAAGTCTGCCATAGGACCTATGCCTGTACTTAGTTTGTTAAAGATTCAGCTTGGTTTGATGGGCATTGTTGCTCAATAAGTGCAAAAATTGAGATTTTCGTTTTCGTTGAACTTTGACCTCAAATTGACCCCAGAAGGAAGGGTCAGATGAAAATGCCCACACGAAGAAAATTGTTGGCCATGATCTGATATATAAGCCTGCCAAATACGAAGATCATGAGTCACGTGGTTTTCCAGACGGAAGCATTTTAAAACATGCATATTTTTTTGTTGTAATTTGATACCCGATGACGTCACGGTGACGTCACACTTGTATGCACACCTTCACATTGGGGTTGATGTTCCTACCAAGTTTCAAGTTGATAGCTTGAACCGTTTCGAAGAAAAGCTCTGGAAACGTTTGAGTGGAAAAAGAAGAAAAAAAAAAAAAGACAAAGAAATCGTACGATATCAATAGGTGATCGGGTTGAGCCCGATCACCTAAAAAAAAAAGACAAAGAAATCGTACGATATCAATAGGTGATCGGGTTGAGCCCGATCACCTAAAAAAAAGACAAAGAAATCGTACGAGAGCAATAGGTGATCGGGCTGTTGGCCCGATCACCTAATAATAATAATAACTAGAGCTTCGCGTTTGTGTTTTTTACAAACGCAAGGTGATCGGGTGACATAAACATTGAAATGATGATGACGACACAGTTTTGAGATTGTTTGGAAACTTGAGTTGTTTGTTGTTGAAAAAAGTATTGGAATTCTCAAGACATGACTGACTATTCAACGCTAAAATTGTACTACTAGGTTTTCAGGCCAAAATGTATTCCTTGCCCCAAACACCCAAACTATATATCAAATGAAAGTTCTTGATGACAGAAATACAATGCTCTTTAAATGAAGAAAATCGGACAAGTACTTTTTGAGATATCCTGTTATATGTATTAAAATATCTATCATTCGATGAAGCCCGACCATACATTCACTGCGTATACCCCACAATGGCCCCAAAACGACATAATTTGAATAATTTTAGTAACATAAATCAGTATAACCTCTGCTATAATTGAAGTATTCTCATAAAACTTTCTGCATAAGGGTAATGTGGTATGGTCTTTCAGAAAAAGTATAAATTATTTTAATAAAATGAATGGTTGCCATGGAAACAAGCATTTTATTTTAAGCAAATTAATGGTTGCCATGGAAACAAGCACATTTTCTCCAAAGAAAACAATATAATTTGACGTCTCAACAAACTTCAGATGAAATAACAGTTACTGGCAATGATATAGCTGAACAAGTGATAAATAAAGGCCAGTAACATTATTTGAGGTATTGTATTACTCATCTTCAAGGTCAAAAGTCAATTTAAAGAAGTGGAGGATGCGGATGCTAGTGTGATACTCCGAGGTGGAGGGTTTTCCTGGTTTTCTTCTGGCTCGGCCATAGTCTTTAATCTTGATACTGGAAGTAGAGACAACAGGATAGTTTATTAAGTAGAGACAACAGGATATTTTATTATACCATGCCCTCACTTAAGATTTAGTTAACTTTCTCCTTTTTTTTCCTTTTCTTTTTTTAATGACCTGACTGAAACAATTAGGGCGGCTATGAGTATGACTTTTAAAAAACTTGTAAGTTGTAGGCCTATTCTCTTTAATACTTAAAGTTTGGTTTGTATTTATTGTTTTAATTGTATTTACAGTTGATATAGTGAACAAAATAAAACATATCAATTCGACAACCAAAACAAAAAATTCAATTTGAATTTTGATTACTTAGATCTGCCCCTCCAGGAATGCGGAAAAACATACCTCTAGTAATAATGGTATCGCCCAAAAAAAGGCATTGTGCATCCTATGTACGAACTACGATTGTACCATTTTTTTAAATATGGGGAGGGTTATATACCTTCCTTTCAAAATTTAACGGACACGAGGCCTAAAACATTCGGCTAATTGTAATTCTGACGTCCCTAGAAATATATCCGGCATATATGTGAGATGTGTATTTTGTTATAAAATTACCAAAACAGCATGATTTTAAGACTTAGTGGTTGACACAACCAGATTCCAACGACCGGGGTCACGCCATGCATCACGCCGTCCTTTTACGGGCGAGTGCCCCATTCAATAGGCCAACACACACACGTACAGCGTGGCGTTCGTGTCTATCAAAAAAGCTTTTGAAAGGGTATAGAAAATACGCTCTCCGTAAAAAAATAAACACATTTAACATTCCAAACTCGCACAAATAATTGTTAAGACATGTAAAATTCATTCAGTGAAACCTCCTACCTTTCAAAATGAAGATTTCACCTCAAGAAATTGAGTTTACTTTTCCCTTTTTCGTAACTTCGGTTGTAGACCACCTACCGATAACAAGGACGCAATGACGTGTACAGTACCCCTTCAGCTATTCAGGGAAACCCTTTTCATGTACGTCACAAGTATTCGGATCCGCGGAAAGCACCCGAAGTGCATGCGCGCCCAGCCGAGCGGCAATTTTTATGGGCCGAATACTCGCGATCGCAACGCTTTGGGAAAAGCTGGTCGGGGCGAGAGTAGTTCATTCATAAAAGCCTGGGCTGTCGGTCATACCTCCGACGGCTGTTTTATGTACGTTAGTGAATGACTGAAACTCTAAGCTTTCTAATGAACTGTTGCTCGTTAGATTTGGACAGGTAAAAGTGGATGAATTTTTGAGATGAAAAATAGTAAGATTTTGGTGCGGGCTGTGCGCTGTGTGTGCAGAGGGCTTCAGTCTCGTACAATCGAACTGAAAAACTGATGACGTCATAATTGTCAATCTCATCATAACGTTACTATTGTGTGCACAGATTGTTGAAGTATCTACTGAAGAACAAGTTTTGACATGTAGGCCTAGGCCCATATGTGGTGAAAGAATCTTTACAATATCTATTACAGTTCTAAAGATTTTGTCATTTGAGATCATATTACTGTAGTATATCGCCGTGTGGGGAGTTGGGGTTCAATTGCATCTAGAATAAACTGACGCTCCAGTCAACTTGAGTTGCGGTCCACCATGTCCATTTTATTTCCAACACAGCAACGATTTCCAGCATGTCACATTCACAGTTTTCGGGGAGAAGACATATTTACTCTGGTCCGCCGACTAAGGCTAGCCGTACATAATTACACCCAAGATACAACAGCTAAGTCACCAAAAGTAAATGCCCTTGTGCTATCTAGTGTTTATTCAACTTTCATGGCGATGATGCCACGGCAACGAGGAGTTTTACATCTTCAAAAGTCAAATTTTCTGAGTTGTAAATCAAGCCCTGCTTATTATGTCTCGTCTGTCTGACTTATTCACTACTAAAAGATACATTATGACCTCTGACCCAAGACAGGCGCCTAGATACAAGTTCTATTATTAGAAGTCGAGCACTATATATGGGCGCAAATCGTCAGATTAGTGGAGGCTTGGCATAGCGCCCTCAAACGACTGAGTTAGCTTAATTATCAAGGGACCCAACAAATAATTTCTCCACATTACGTAACCACCGTGCACGTGATGACGTCATCAGTAGTATATATGTAGTCATAAAGTCAACATGTGAGGGAACATTTCGTTCCGTAGAAAAATGGTCAAATTCCCTACCACTTTGGCTCTATTTGCATTCAAAGTGCTAAAAAAGTGTACATTTTCGAACCTCTTCCGGTTTGGACCGGAGGTTTGGGTCACACAGGGGTCATGCCATTGTATGATTTGTTCAGTTCATTGCGACCTATCATGCTGTGAAAGAATTGTTCAAGTATCTATTACGATTCTTGAGATATGAATTTTTGAAATAATAACCATTTAATTTTTGTAATTTGACACCTGTGACGATATCATGACGTCACAATGTTGTGCACAAATTGTTCAACAATTTGATAAACATCAAGTTCTTAAATGTGGCGAAAGAATCACGCAAATATCTGCTGTAGTTCTCAAAATACAGCATTTTTAAACAATTCAGCTCCAAATTTGCGTATTTTGACACCACATTACGTAACTACCGTCCATGTGATGACGTCACCAATGGTATAGTCAAAAAGTCCACATGTGTGGAAACATTTCGTTCCGTAGAAATATGGTCAAATTCACTACCACTTTGAATCTATTTGCATTCAAAACGCTTTAAAAAATGCACATTTTCGAACAACTTCCGGTTTGGACCGGAAGTAGGCGTCACACAGGGGTCATGACATTGTATGATTTGTTCAGTTCATTTAGACTTATCATGTTGTGAAAGAATTGTTCAAGTATCTATTACGGTTCTTGAGATATGAATTTTGGAAATAATAACCTTTGAATTTTTGTATTTGACACCTGATGACGTCATGATTACGTCACACTTGATGCCATCATGATACTATACATTCTGGTGAAAGTCTGCCGTAGGGCCTATGTCTGTATCTAATTTACTAACGATTCAGCTTGGTTTGATGGGCATTGTTACTGGTAAGTGTAAAAACTGAGATTCTCAGTTTCGTTGAACTTTGACCTCCAATTGACCCCAGAAGGAAGGGTCAGATGACAATGCCCACACAAAGAAAATTGTAGAACAGAATGTCATCTATAAACCTGCCAAATACGAAGATCATGGGTCACGTGGTTTTCAAGACGGAAGCATTTTAAAATATGCATATTTTGGTTTTTTGGGGGTGTAATTTGATACTTGATGACGTCACGATGACGTCACGCTTGATGCCATCATAATATTATACACGCTGGTGAAAGTCTGCCATAGGACCTATGCCTGTACCTAGTTACTTAAAGATTCAGCTTGGTTTGATGGGCATTGTTGCTCAATAAGTGCAAAAATTGAGATTTTCGTTTTCGTTGAACTTTGACCTCAAATTGACCCCAGAAGGAAGGGTCAGATGAAAATGCCCACACGAAGAAAATTGTTGGCCATGATCTGATATATAAGCCTGCCAAATACGAAGATCATGGGTCACGTGGTTTTCCAGACGGAAGCATTTTAACATATGCATATTTTGGTCATTTTTGGCTTGTAATTTGATACCTGATGACGTCACAGTGACGTCACACTTCAATGCACACCTTCACATTGGGGTTGATGTTCCTACCAAGTTTCAAGTTGATAGCTTGAACCGTTTTGAAGAAAAGCTCTGGAAACGTTTGAGTGGAAAAAGAAGAAAAAAAAAAAAAAAAACTAGAGCTTCGCGTTTGTGTTTTTTACAAACGCAAGGTGATCGGGTGACATAAACATTGAAATGATGATGACGACACAGTTTTGAGATTGTTTGAAAACTTGAGTTGTTTGTTGTTGAAAAAAGTATTGGAATTCTCAAGACATGACTCTGACTATTCAACGCTAAAATTGATATAGCTGAATGATATAGCTGAATGATATAGCTGAACAAGTGATAAATAAAGGCCAGTAACATTATTTGAGGTATTGTATTACTCATCTTCAAGGTCAAAAGTCAATTTAAAGAAGTGGAGGATGCGGATGCTAGTGTGATATTCCGAGGTGGAGGGTTTTCCTGGTTTTCTTCTGGCTCGGCCATAGTCTTTAATCTTGATACTGGAAGTAGAGACAACAGGATAGTTTATTAAGTAGAGACAACAGGATATTTTATTATACCATGCCCTCACTTAAGATTTAGTTAACTTTCTCCTTTTTTTTTCCTTTTCTTTTTTTAATGACCTGACTGAAACAATTAGGGCGGCTATGAGTATGACTTTTAAAAACTTGTAAGTTGTAGGCCTATTCTCTTTATTACTTAAAGTTTGGTTTGTATTTATTGTTTTAATTGTATTTACAGCTGATATAGTGAACAAAATAAAACAAATCAATTCGACAACCAAAACAAAAAAATTCAATTTGAATTTTGATTACTTAGATCTGCCCCTCCAGGAATGCGGAAAAACATACCTCTAGTAATAATGGTATCGCCCAAAAAAAGGCATTGTGCATCCTATGTACGAACTACGATTGTACCATTTTTTTAAAATTTGGGGAGGGTTATACCTTCCTTTCAAAATTTAACGGACACGAGGCCTAAAAAATTCGGCTAATTGTAATTCTGACGTCCCTAGAAATATATCCGGCATATATGTGAGATGTGTATTTTGTTATAAAATTACCAAAACAGCATGATTTTAAGACTTAGTGGTTGACACAACCAGATTCCAACGACCGGGGTCACGCCATGCATCACGCCGTCCTTTTACGGGCGAGTGCCCGCCAACACACACACGTACAGCGTGGCGTTCGTGTCTATCAAAAGAGCTTTTGAAAGGGTATAGAAAATACGCTCTCCGTAAAAAAATAAACACATTTAACATTCCAAACTCGCACAAATAATTGTTAAGACATGTAAAATTCATTCAGTGAAACCTCCTACCTTTCAAAATGAAGATTTCACCTCAAGAAATTGAGTTTACTTTCCCTTTTTCGTAACTTCGGTTGTAGACCACCTACCGATAACAAGGACGCAATGACGTGTACAGTACCCCTTCAGCTATTCAGGGAAACCCTTTTTATGTACGTCACAAGTATTCGGATCCGCGGAAAGCACCCGAAGTGCATGCGCGCCCAGCCGAGCGGCAATTTTTATGGGCCGAATACTCGCGATCGCAACGCTTTGGGAAAAGCTGGTTGGGGCGAGAGTAGTTCATTCATAAAAGCCTGGGCTGTCGGTCATACCTCCGACGGCTGTTTTATGTACGTTAGTGAATGACTGAAACTCTAAGCTTTCTAATGAACTGTTGCTCGTTAGATTTGGACAGGTAAAAGTGGATGAATTTTTGAGATGAAAAATAGTAAGATTTTGGTGCGGGCTGTGCGCTGTGTGTGCAGAGGGCTTCAGTCTCGTACAATCGAACTGAAAAACTGATGACGTCATAATTGTCAATCTCATCATAACGTTACTATTGTGTGCACAGATTGTTAAAGTATCTACTGAAGAACAAGTTTTGACATGTAGGCCTAGGCCCATATGTGGTGAAAGAATCTTTACAATATCTATTACAGTTCTAAAGATTTTGTCATTTGAGATCATATTACTGTAGTATATCGCCGTGTGGGGAGTTGGGGTTCAATTGCATCTAGAATAAACTGACGCTCCAGTCAACTTGAGTTGCGGTCCACCATGTCCATTTTATTTCCAACACAGCAACGATTTCCAGCATGTCACATTCACAGTTTTCGGGGAGAAGACATATTTACTCTGGTCCGCCGACTAAGGCTAGCCGTACATAATTACACCCAAGATACAACAGCTAAGTCACCAAAAGTAAATGCCCTTGTGCTATCTAGTGTTTATTCAACTTTCATGGCGATGATGCCACGGCAACGAGCAGTTTTACATCTTCAAAAGTCAAATTTTCTGAGTTGTAAATCAAGCCCTGCTTATTATGTCTCGTCTGTCTGACTTATTCACTACTAAAAGATACATTATGACCTCTGACCCGAGACAGGCGCCTAGATACAAGTTCTATTATTAGAAGTCGAGCACTATATATGGGCGCAAATCGTCAGATTAGTGGAGGCTTGGCATAGCGCCCTCAAACGACTGAGTTAGCTTAATTATCAAGGGACCCAACAAATAATTTCTCCACATTACGTAACCACCGTGCACGTGATGACGTCATCAGTAGTATATATGTAGTCATAAAGTCAACATGTGAGGGAACATTTCGTTCCGTAGAAAAATGGTCAAATTCCCTACCACTTTGGCTCTATTTGCATTCAAAGTGCTAAAAAAGTGTACATTTTCGAACCTCTTCCGGTTTGGACCGGAGGTTTGGGTCACACAGGGGTCATGCCATTGTATGATTTGTTCAGTTTATTGCGACCTATCATGCTGTGAAAGAATTGTTCAAGTATCTATTACGATTCTTGAGATATGAATTTTTGAAATAATAACCATTTAATTTTTGTAATTTGACACCTGTGACGATATCATGACGTCACAATGTTGTGCACAAATTGTTCAACAATTTGATAAACATCAAGTTCTTAAATGTGGCGAAAAAATCACGCAAATATCTGCTGTAGTTCTCAAGATACAGCATTTGTAAACAATTCAGCTCCAAATTTGCGTATTTTGACACCACATTACGTAACTACCGTCCATGTGATGACGTCACCAATGGTATAGTCAAAAAGTCCACATGTGTGGAAACATTTCGTTCCGTAGAAATATGGTCAAATTCACTACCACTTTGAATCTATTTGCATTCAAAACGCTTTAAAAAATGCACATTTTCGAACAACTTCCGGTTTGGACCGGAAGTAGGCGTCACACAGGGGTCATGACATTGTATGATTTGTTCAGTTCATTTAGACTTATCATGTTGTGAAAGAATTGTTCAAGTATCTATTACGGTTCTTGAGATATGAATTTTGGAAATAATAACCTTTGAATTTTTGTAATTTGACACCTGATGACGTCATGATTACGTCACACTTGATGCCATCATGATACTATACATTCTGGTGAAAGTCTGCCGTAGGGCCTATGTCTGTATCTAATTTACTAACGATTCAGCTTGGTTTGATGGGCATTGTTACTGGTAAGTGTAAAAACTGAGATTCTCAGTTTCGTTGAACTTTGACCTCCAATTGACCCCAGAAGGAAGGGTCAGATGACAATGCCCACACAAAGAAAATTGTAGAACAGAATGTCATCTATAAACCTGCCAAATACGAAGATCATGGGTCACGTGGTTTTCAAGACGGAAGCATTTTAAAATATGCATACTTTGGTTTTTTGGGGGGTGTAATTTGATACTTGATGACGTCACGATAACGTCACGCTTGATGCCATCATAATATTATACACGCTGGTGAAAGTCTGCCATAGGACCTATGCCTGTACCTAGTTACTTAAAGATTCAGCTTGGTTTGATGGGCATTGTTGCTCAATAAGTGCAAAAATTGAGATTTTCGTTTTCGTTGAACTTTGACCTCAGATTGACCCCAGAAGGAAGGGTCAGATGAAAATGCCCACACGAAGAAAATTGTAGGCCATGATCTGATATATAAGCCTGTCAAATACGAAGATCATGGGTCACGTGGTTTTCTAGACGGAAGCATTTTAAAACATGCATATTTTAGTCATATTTGGGTTGTAATTTGATACCCGATGACGTCACAATGACGTCACACTTCAGTGCACACCTTCACATTGGGATTGATGTTCCTACCAAGTTTCAAGTTGATAGCTTGAACCGTTTTGAAGAAAAGCTCTGGAAACGTTTGAGTGGAAAAAGAAGAAAAAAAAAAAAAAAAAAAAACTAGAGCTTCGCGTTTGTGTTTTTTACAAACGCAAGGTGATCGGGTGACATAAACATTGAAATGATGATGACGACACAGTTTTGAGATTGTTTGAAAACTTGAGTTGTTTGTTGTTGAAAAAAGTATTGGAATTCTCAAGACATGACTCTGACTATTCAACGCTAAAATTGATATAGCTGAATGATATAGCTGAATGATATAGCTGAACAAGTGATAAATAAAGGCCAGTAACATTATTTGAGGTATTGTATTACTCATCTTCAAGGTCAAAAGTCAATTTAAAGAAGTGGAGGATGCGGATGCTAGTGTGATATTCCGAGGTGGAGGGTTTTCCTGGTTTTCTTCTGGCTCGGCCATAGTCTTTAATCTTGATACTGGAAGTAGAGACAACAGGATAGTTTATTAAGTAGAGACAACAGGATATTTTATTATACCATGCCCTCACTTAAGATTTAGTTAACTTTCTCCTTTTTTTTCCTTTTCTTTTTTTAATGACCTGACTGAAACAATTAGGGCGGCTATGAGTATGACTTTTAAAAACTTGTAAGTTGTAGGCCTATTCTCTTTAATACTTAAAGTTTGGTTTGTATTTATTGTTTTAATTGTATTTACAGCTGATATAGTGAACAAAATAAAACACATCAATTCGACAACCAAAACAAAAAATTCAATTTGAATTTTGATTACTTAGATCTGCCCCTCCAGGAATGCGGAAAAACATACCTCTAGTAATAATGGTATCGCCCCAAAAAAGGCATTGTGCATCCTATGTACGAACTACGATTGTACCATTTTTTTAAAATTTGGGGAGGGTTATACCTTCCTTTCAAAATTTAACGGACACGAGGCCTAAAAAAATCGGCTAATTGTAATTCTGACGTCCCTAGAAATATATCCGGCATATATGTGAGATGTGTATTTTGTTATAAAATTACCAAAACAGCATGATTTTAAGACTTAGTGGTTGACACAACCAGATTCCAACGACCGGGGTCACGCCATGCATCACGCCGTCCTTTTACGGGCGAGTGCCCCATTCAATAGGCCAACACACACACGTACACCGTGGCGTTCGTGTCTATCAAAAGAGCTTTTGAAAGGGTATAGAAAATACGCTCTCCGTAAAAAAATAAACACATTTAACATTCCAAACTCGCACAAATAATTGTTAAGACATGTAAAATTCATTCAGTGAAACCTCCTACCTTTCAAAATGAAGATTTCACCTCAAGAAATTGAGTTTACTTTTCCCTTTTTCGTAACTTCGGTTGTAGACCACCTACCGATAACAAGGACGCAATGACGTGTACAGTACCCCTTCAGCTATTCAGGGAAACCCTTTTCATGTACGTCACAAGTATTCGGATCCGCGGAAAGCACCCGAAGTGCATGCGCGCCCAGCCGAGCGGCAATTTTTATGGGCCGAATACTCGCGATCGCAACGCTTTGGGAAAAGCTGGTCGGGGCGAGAGTAGTTCATTCATAAAAGCCTGGGCTGTCGGTCATACCTCCGACGGCTGTTTTATGTACGTTAGTGAATGACTGAAACTCTAAGCTTTCTAATGAACTGTTGCTCGTTAGATTTGGACAGGTAAAAGTGGATGAATTTTTGAGATGAAAAATAGTAAGATTTTGGTGCGGGCTGTGCGCTGTGTGTGCAGAGGGCTTCAGTCTCGTACAATCGAACTGAAAAACTGATGACGTCATAATTGTCAATCTCATCATAACGTTACTATTGTGTGCACAGATTGTTAAAGTATCTACTGAAGAACAAGTTTTGACATGTAGGCCTAGGCCCATATGTGGTGAAAGAATCTTTACAATATCTATTACAGTTCTAAAGATTTTGTCATTTGAGATCATATTACTGTAGTATATCGCCGTGTGGGGAGTTGGGGTTCAATTGCATCTAGAATAAACTGACGCTCCAGTCAACTTGAGTTGCGGTCCACCATGTCCATTTTATTTCCAACACAGCAACGATTTCCAGCATGTCACATTCACAGTTTTCGGGGAGAAGACATATTTACTCTGGTCCGCCGACTAAGGCTAGCCGTACATAATTACACCCAAGATACAACAGCTAAGTCACCAAAAGTAAATGCCCTTGTGCTATCTAGTGTTTATTCAACTTTCATGGCGATGATGCCACGGCAACGAGCAGTTTTACATCTTCAAAAGTCAAATTTTCTGAGTTGTAAATCAAGCCCTGCTTATTATGTCTCGTCTGTCTGACTTATTCACTACTAAATAATACATTATGACCTCTGACCCGAGACAGGCGCCTAGATACAAGTTCTATTATTAGAAGTCGAGCACTATATATGGGCGCAAATCCTCAGATTAGTGGAGGCTTGGCATAGCGCCCTCAAACGACTGAGTTAGCTTAATTATCAAGGGACCCAACAAAAAATTTCTCCACATTACGTAACCACCGTGCACGTGATGACGTCATCAGTAGTATATATGTAGTCATAAAGTCAACATGTGAGGGAACATTTCGTTCCGTAGAAAAATGGTCAAATTCCCTACCACTTTGGCTCTATTTGCATTCAAAGTGCTAAAAAAGTGTACATTTTCGAACCTCTTCCGGTTTGGACCGGAGGTTTGGGTCACACAGGGGTCATGCCATTGTATGATTTGTTCAGTTCATTGCGACCTATCATGCTGTGAAAGAATTGTTCAAGTATCTATTACGATTCTTGAGATATGAATTTTTGAAATAATAACCATTTAATTTTTGTAATTTGACACCTGTGACGATATCATGACGTCACAATGTTGTGCACAAATTGTTCAACAATTTGATAAACATCAAGTTCTTAAATGTGGCGAAAAAATCACGCAAATATCTGCTGTAGTTCTCAAGATACAGCATTTTTAAACAATTCAGCTCCAAATTTGCGTATTTTGACACCACATTACGTAACTACCGTCCATGTGATGACGTCACCAATGGTATAGTCAAAAAGTCCACATGTGTGGAAACATTTCGTTCCGTAGAAATATGGTCAAATTCACTACCACTTTGAATCTATTTGCATTCAAAACGCTTTAAAAAATGCACATTTTCGAACAACTTCCGGTTTGGACCGGAAGTAGGCGTCACACAGGGGTCATGACATTGTATGATTTGTTCAGTTCATTTAGACTTATCATGTTGTGAAAGAATTGTTCAAGTATCTATTACGGTTCTTGAGATATGAATTTTGGAAATAATAACCTTTGAATTTTTGTAATTTGACACCTGATGACGTCATGATTACGTCACACTTGATGCCATCATGATACTATACATTCTGGTGAAAGTCTGCCGTAGGGCCTATGTCTGTATCTAATTTACTAACGATTCAGCTTGGTTTGATGGGCATTGTTACTGGTAAGTGTAAAAACTGAGATTCTCAGTTTCGTTGAACTTTGACCTCCAATTGACCCCAGAAGGAAGGGTCAGATGACAATGCCCACACAAAGAAAATTGTAGAACAGAATGTCATCTATAAACCTGCCAAATACGAAGATCATGGGTCACGTGGTTTTCAAGACGGAAGCATTTTAAAATATGCATATTTTGGTTTTTTGGGGGGTGTAATTTGATACTTGATGACGTCACGATGACGTCACGCTTGATGCCATCATAATATTATACACGCTGGTGAAAGTCTGCCATAGGACCTATGCCTGTACCTAGTTACTTAAAGATTCAGCTTGGTTTGATGGGCATTGTTGCTCAATAAGTGCAAAAATTGAGATTTTCGTTTTCGTTGAACTTTGACCTCAGATTGACCCCAGAAGGAAGGGTCAGATGAAAATGCCCACACGAAGAAAATTGTAGGCCATGATCTGATATATAAGCCTGTCAAATACGAAGATCATGGGTCACGTGGTTTTCTAGACGGAAGCATTTTAAAACATGCATATTTTAGTCATATTTGGGTTGTAATTTGATACCCGATGACGTCACAATGACGTCACACTTCAGTGCACACCTTCACATTGGGATTGATGTTCCTACCAAGTTTCAAGTTGATAGCTTGAACCGTTTTGAAGAAAAGCTCTGGAAACGTTTGAGTGGAAAAAGAAGAAGAAAAAAAAAAAAAAAAAAAAAGAAATCGTACAATAGTAATAGGTGATCGGAATGAGTTCCGATCACCTAAAAAGAAATCGTACAATAGTAATAGGTGATCGGAATGAGTTCCGATCACCTAATAATAATAAATGTTATCACAAAAGAAAGCACAGAGACCCTAATTTTCGATTACATTTTGAAATTCTTCAATTATTGTTTCTCGTTCCCACGACTTATGTTGTGGCCACAAGATAAATATCTCGTTCCCACGACTTATTAAAAAATATCTCGTTCCCACGACTTATTTAAATAAGTCGTGGCCACGAGATAATAAGTAGTGGCCACGAGAAAATATCTCGTTCCCACGAGCTAATAAGTCATGGCCACGAGATAATAGGGAGGTTTCGCAAACCGACAGATACGCGTACGCATACGTTTAACTATCCGTAACCGTTAGTGGCATTTCTGTGGTTTCGCAACTCCAAAACTACAGCGGGTTAGCTAAAAGGCGTCTATTTCCGTCAGCGGGAAAACTACCCTGCACAACACGGCTTTGATACCAATTTTACTTTTAATCCAGAGCTTTGAATTGCACAAAAAAGTGCGCTATCCGTATCTGTGCGCTTGCGAAACCTCTCCAATAAGTCGTGGGAACGAGATAAATTATTTTATCACCCCGTTTCTTCTCGGGCTCCGTATTGTTTCACGATCGACGCACGTAAAATTTACACGCGAAAAGGCTCACTAGTGTGAATCCACCAAAAGGTGTGTTTGCCTGGGTAGCTTGACCGATGTACACACAGGTCCCTACGTTCCATATCTTATGTGGACATTCAGGGTGATATAATTTGACGCTTCCCGTATGAGATGCACAACAAGTCGGTGTGATGTTTCCCCTGGGATGCTTTGCCAACTATATGATACTGATACTAATACTGATTCCTTTGTTCACGTCTCGTTAATATTTTTTCTCAAAAACTTTTTGAAAACCAAAATCAAAACAGTTCTTGTCTAAACTATTAAACCCTAAACTTTAACCCCCACCCTGACCCCTAACCTTGTTTTTAAAGCTTGGACAACCTGACTGTGGACGAACGAGGCTAGTCCACACAGCGTCACTTTCTCCTGCCAAGTGTGGACATTCTTTGTTCGCCAGTCCACATAAGGTATATAATGTACGTAGGCCTACACCCATTTAAACTAGGCTTCAAGAAGACAACTCACGAACTCCACAGGGTTTTGCTTTAATCTCTAGGAAAAACCGACCAAAGGTTGTTGCCAGGCGAAGTTTTATAAACAAGTAACAGTGCTGTTGCTTGACTCGCGATGAAAATAGTTCTCTAAAGTTACCTCTAAGATGCTTGCGTTTTTCGTTTTTAGTTTAAAAAAGGAAATCACATTTATACACACAGAAATGTATCATGTTTAAAGATAGCATACATGATTGGTAAACTGTTACAAATAGTTTTATCCTTTCTGTGATTGAAGATACATGTATGCATGATTAAAACCAACCTGAGCAAAAACCAACTCCGTACTTCGTCTAACTTTTGAGAAAACCAAAACCATTTCGCCCCAAAACCACTTCGCCCTGAACCATTTCGCCCTAGTGGAGCAGATAAGTGAATATTTCAGGGGAATCGTACAGAAGTGGATACAAGCACCAAATTTTGCATGGGTATCCCTCTTGGACCACTTATTTGGAAAAGCCCGTTAGCCACTTGAAAATTCAAAATGGCCGCCATTCTTTCAAGATGGCCGCCTTGTCGACATAGAATTGTGTTTTGACCTTATAAAATGTCAGAGATTCGTCCAATTTGAATGATCTTGGAATCAATTAATTTGTTTTATAAATTATTAACAATTATTAACACCGCGTGGTAAGGCTGACTGCACCAGCCTCCGTAGGAGCCACTGGGCAGGGTGCGCCACTCTGTCTAAATTGGCATGCTCTCTGAGAACTACATGTATATAGTCTTGTGGCCAGACCTTCTGCATGGGGATGCTCGCCCAAAACGTCTGGAGATTAGCTGTGAGAACTCATCGCCGATTGGTTGACGTCCGCACCGAATTTCGGTGCGGGACCCCTGCGAAGCTTTTGGTTCATTATCATAAGCACCGCGGTAAAGCTCGGAAGGCTGCACACACACCAGTATCACAACACACACCAAATGATCTTTACATGAAACATGACACATACCTTCGCCCACATTACGTTACAGTTTCGACACGAGACTACCCGAGAACCTGCACTTCTAGGGATTTTTGAGACGCGCAGCTCTAGAGGTCAGCTCTTGGACCTAGAGGAAATCCGTCACTTAAAGGGCCCATGATTTGGGATTTCTATCAATAAAATCTAAGCTATAAAACCACTCTACTCAGTTACAGTCATAAAAATCCTATTTGGAGCTGGTTTTGTGGGTTAAAACAAATATATTTAGTTTTTATGCTAATGTATGCATATTCATGATAAGGTCATGATGTCACAAGAGGCAAACACAGGAAAATCATAATCAACTGTGCACAAAAGATTCCACTTTTTTCTCAAACTTCCTTGAAATTTTGTAATCCATGGCTGTTTGAGTTTGTTTTCCATTTTCCCTGTTGTTAAGCCATGACAAAACTGGGGGAGCTAGAGAAAACTGCAGCAATTTGCTTCAAGTCCAACTTACAGTTTTCCCTTCCGTCTTCCTTAAGTGAGTTATTGTCTGTGAGTTATTGCAATGAAACCTTCAAAGTTGAAAAAGTCTACCTTTTATTGATTTTACATCGAAACAAACAATAGTAAGTAATCTGTCATATGAAGCAAATATTAGGCACAAAGCTGTTTAGCACGTCATGGCCCTTTAAGGAGAGTATTGTTGATAATTGCCTTGTTAATCACGTGTTAATCAAGTTGACTGTATTTAAGAAACTTAGATCTGTTCTCATCAGGAAATGGCAGAATAGGAAACTTGCATTTTTTTATAGGAAAGGATACACCAAATGTCCTTCCTTGTCTTTTATTGTTGCTCCTAACTACCATAGCGTGCTGCTAAAATTAAGGTGCTGTCACACCATAAGGCGCTGCTCTAAAGGGTGCTTTCCCACAACAGCACGCGGATAAAGGGGGCTGTCACACCACAAGGACCCTCTACAGGACGAATTCCTTCCATAGGGGACAGTTAAAAGATGTTGTCACACCATAGAACACTGCCATCTCCTTCTCACCATAGCACTCGGCTAAAGGGTCTGACACACCATAATGTGCTGCTAAAGGTCACTTTGCCACCATAGCGCGCAGCTAAAGGGTGCTGTTACACCTTATGGCCCTGCTAAAGGGCGCCTCCCCACAATGTACCATAGGGCATGGCTAAAGGGTCCTATCACACCATAAGGTGCCGCTAAAGCTCGCCTTCCCACCATGCCCGACGTCTAAAAGGTGCTGTCACTCCATAAGATTCCGCCTTCCCACCATATAGCTTGGCTAAATGGTGCCGTTACACCAAAAGATGCCTCGAAAGTGTGGTATACAGATACAGAAGTGGTTTTGGGGCGAAGTAGCATTTGGGCGATGTAGTGTTTGGACGAAGTGATTTGGGGCGAAATGGCACTTGGGCGAAATGGTTTCGGGCGAATTGAATTTTCGTCTCATGAGACGAAAACCTTTTCTTTTGTTCATTTCTAAAAGACTATAGCACTTCAGACAAAATAATTTCAGGGGAAGTTTTCTACTGTCATCATGTTTATATTGTGTAAGTTAGGCGTAAATCTGTGAACATTTCTGATTTTCGGGATACCAATCATGTATACTGCCTTTAAACGATGTACCTTACCAATTAGTTAAGTTACCCCAAAACACAGATCCGTATCTTTTGTCATTTATCCGCCATAACTGAAGTGTTTTTGTGCATTAACTGCATGCATGTTTTGTACGATTTTCGCATTGTACAATAACACCTCATCTGTGGCAGAATGATTTTTGCTTACCGGATTCGTATATAAAGAACAGAACTGTCGTTATAACTTATTGGCTGTCTTTATTGTTTTATCGCACATTTTATCATAACCTTCTGGTCATAATTAAGTTTGTTTCGTAATGATAATTTAAAGCTAAGTAAATTAGGCAAATTGGAGGGGAAAATCTGTGACCATTTTGGAAATCGTTTTCAACGATTACTAGAATGTACTAGTACTAGAATCTAGGTTCGATTCCTGGCCGTGACGGGTTGTGGCACCTGTGCCCTCGAGCAAGGCACTCAACCATACTTGCTCCTATTCCTGTAATTTGCGGTCCCTCCGCTGCTGGATGTGGTATATAAATAAATAAATTTCAGTTTTTCAAATATAGCCTATACCATAAATTGACATGTCACTTGTGTGACACCTTTAGTAGTGTTTTCTTGTCAACTCATGAAGTAAAATTTAGGATCATTGCAAATGATAAATATGCCTTTAATTATAACATTCCGTGCGGTATTTTATTAGAGCATAAGAGGAAAGCTTCCACGGTGGTTTTAGCAATGGTATATGGCTTCCAACTGCACTTTCTCGTTCTCGCTGACTTCCTCGACACCGTGTTGGAAGTTAACCGGCGCCGCAAAACCAAATCGATCTACGAAGACGAAGTACTCCTTTCCGACTTCCACGTTGTGGTTGAAGCAAAAGCCGGGTATTCTGCCGAACGCCTGTACCGTGAATTCGTCGCACGTGTTCAGATCAAGCCTGCCTCCCGTGTGGTACACACACTCCACGTCGAAGACGGCGTCGTAATTTGAGCGCAACGAGAATTTCCGTTGGAGAGTGCTTTTGACGGTGCCTCGGAAGGCTGCAGTGATAGGGCTACCGGAATTCTTCAACATGTCGATTCTGTCAGCCACCGATTTGCGCGTGGGAATACGCCTGGGGGGAGTACAGCCCATGGTAACTTCCAAAAGAGCCGTCATGAACAGCATACATACCGTCCCGCTGAGCATCTTCATCGTCTGAAAGTGCAAATAAGATAAATACAAATATTTCTTGCTTTATTAACAGTTAAAGCCCCAATACACCATTATTTTACTTCTCGAACGCGAGTTGCAAGAAACAAACAACTAAAACGTTGATAGTATACAACACACACCACATTATCTTTTTCCATGTAAAATTATACCATATACACAAAACCCGTGCACGGATTTTTCAAGTGTTACTCCGTCTATACGTGGCTGAAATTTCTCCACTTGAGGCATTTTATCACATTATTCTTTTGTCATGTAATGCTGTTTTGTTCCTGTTTTGTTTTTCAATAATGTCTTTAAACGTTCATCTAAAACCAGTGTTAGAAGGTTTATCCGTCGTAATTGTATACGGTTCAAAAAAGTAACGCAAATATCAGGTATTATACTCTGACCAAAAGCCTGAGAGATGTGCATATTAATTTATCAGTCAGTAATGTGGCAAGGGTAACTGCGCCAGCCCCGTTAAGAGCCACTGAGGCAGGGTGCGCCGCTCTGCCTTAAATACCTCCCTGAGCTTCTGCAATCCAATGCATAGGTCAGACCTGTCAATCAACCGAACCCGCCGACCAATCACAACAGAGCCAGAGATCACCCACATAGGTCAAAGTGCAATGTTTGCAACAACATCATGCGATGTTCTGCCCCATACAATTTGTACAGTGTTGTATGCGATGTTCCGGGTGAATTTTTGGTTTCAAGGCCGGTCGTTAAGTTGTTCAAAGGTACGAAAGCACGTATTTCATGATATGACATCCCTGTGTTACTGGTCCTTTACTCGGTGTGTTCTAAGATAACTGTCGAGCCTGAAACACGAATACCGTTGAGTTTTCTCCAATGAATCTGTGCTTTCCGTTGAAAGTCCCATTGCTTTGTGCGTTGTGTCGCCATTTTGACGATAGCGTGTGAGCCATAGCAACAATATCCAAGGGGGCGGGGTTAACTGGGCAAAATCTGAACTATGCATTGGGAGACGCGCGAATCTTGTCACCTAAGCAGGTTCAATCAGGTGGAAAACCCAACAAAATTAGTTGTCTAGAGTGAGTGAGAACCCTTAATGGAGCTTATCCAGATTCTTTTTTAAATGGAGTTCGTTCTAACCTAACAATCATATTAAATACCTGCCAAAATATTATCCATGGGAAAACGACAGGAAATTTAAAATTTCCAATTTGGATGTGGAAGCAAAAAGGTTGGTGTAATCACTGCATTTTATGTAACCGAAAAAAATTAGTTTACAAAACATCAGTGGTTTTTTGACGATATCGTTAAAATATACATATTAAAAGCGCGAAATTTCAGAATATTTTCAGAAAAATACGATAAATGATATGGTATCAAAATCGCAACACCTAAGGGAAAGTGGAGGCGAGGGGAGAGGAAAAAAATGATCTGGACAATATTATTCTCATAGATACAGAAAATGACATTTCAATTCGGAGAGAATCACTGTGTCAAACGTGTCTTTGAAAGGGATTCAAAGTGATTGGTCAATCAATGCCTTGTTATCCGCAAGTTCACTGTATTCAACAAACTTCCGTTATGATCATTAAGAATAGGTGTTTTAAGAAAATTGCGTTCTTTTTTTTTCGTGGGAGAAATATATTAAACTTTTCGAAAATATAAATAGTGCACTTTAATGGCGCTTTGTTGAGCAATTTATTGGCAAATAAATGCCATAGTTCCACTGTCATTCCCAGTCTTGAGGCTTGCATCACCCATGTTAAATCATGGTCCACTGTAAATAAGTTAAAACTCAACGACGATAAGACCGAAGTCCTCCACATTGTTTCTAAATTTAGACGTCACTCCCAAATTCACAGTCTCCGCATTGGCATATCATCCATCCAACAGTCGATTCAGTACGTAACCTCGGAGTAATGATCACTTCAAACCTTCTGATGCAAAAACATATTAACAATATTTGCCGTTCTTCCTCGCTAGCCCTACACAAAATCGGTAAACTACCCAAATACCTCGACCAGGAGACCACTGAAAAGCTGGTTCATGCATTTGTTTCATGTCGTCTTGACTGCTGCAACAGCTTGCTCCTCAACCTTCCCGACTCACACATCTCGAAACTTCAACGCATTCAGAATTCTGCTGCCAGACTAGTCACACGATCGTCGCCCCGAGAACATATCACACCAATCCTCCGCTCACTATACACTGGCTCCCCGTGTCCAAACGCATCCAGTTCAAAACTCTCCTTCTCTCTTACAAATGCCTCAAAGGATCTACACCCCCATACATCCAGGACCCCATCCAAGTTTATCAACCTCGCCGCACACTTCGCTCTAGTTCTTTAACTCAACTCAAGCAACCAGTCACTCGCACTAAGTTTTATGGTCATCGCTCCTTTTCGTTTTCAGCCCCTGCGCTCTGGAACTCTTTACCACTACACATCAGGGATGCGCAAACCCAATCAGAATTTAAATCATTGCTCAAGACACATCTATTTTTATAATTGTTGTATAATTTCTTTCTCTAGTTCATTGTATACTACAAATTAATGTAAAAAAAAAAGATTCTTGTCAAGCGCTTCGGGACGCCAGTGTGGAGCGCTATATAAAAACCGTTATTATTATTATAGTACAAAATAATACAGCACAAAAAGGCCGCAAGTGTGGTGGTTAAGCTTTCAAGTTCCATTTATGCCGATTTTGCCGAGGTTGAGAAACCTTATGTACTTACTTGAGTGTCGCTCCTCCGTTTATACAGTTGAATGTGATTGTCTATAACCTGCACCAAGTTAGGAACGCAGAGATGGCAATGAATTATCCGACACCACTTGATATTTTAAGCCACAAAGGCAGCAATTAGTCAACAAATTGTGATAACGTGCAAAATGTCAGAACCTGCCAATACAACCGATTAATCAACCCGACACACACAAACAAATCATTAAAGGTACACACCGGCCTACTGTTTACATGATTTAGTGATGTAGCAGCATTGACAATACTTTTGTGATGGTCGTTGTGAAAAAAGATCATCAAAATATCCCGTAATTTACTAAAGAAGTGCAAAATTAACAAAAACGGTCAAAAGACGGGTTATACGCTTTACCAACCGTTGCAACTACGCGCGAGCCTTACGACTCTGTTACAAACGATTCGCTCTTCTCCTGCTCATGATATCTCCAATTTTCTGCTCACGATTTCACTGGACAGCCCGGACGACCGAATAGGAATTTTCGTTTTCTTTTGAGAAGTTGGCATCATGTTTTTTCTTCACGAACGTACACCGGAGCAACACGCCCGTGTGTGTGTGCACTCAGGCTGTTTGCCGTGCTGCGCGGGAAAAATATACTACACTCCACGGTAGCCTGCCGTAGCACGCGCTCGCTCCCGTTCTCCGGACTCTCGAAACAAACAATTATGTTCAAATGTTCATACTTATGTTTAACTTTGTTTCATACCTGTATAAATAGTCTCTCTTTTGTCAATTACTTATAAATATTGTGGGGAAATCAAAGTTGAATTTGGTGCAGTTGTACACTAACAAACTTTTATACGGCTGGAAATACAACTAACTCACAAGACCACGTGACTTTTCGGAACCAGAATTTGGTTCCGAAAAGTCACGTGACCTTGAATTTTTCAAAAGTGCTCAAAAACGGCCAAATTTGACGGCGTCTTTTTAGGATATATCTAATTTACTCTCGAAGGCGCTTCATAATAATGTATGGGTCTATTTCGAGCCCAAAATAGCCCAACAAAGCCGGTGTGTTCCTTTAAACATTTTGACGTGACTTTATAGCGTGACGCAATCACCAACACCCGAACAAAATAACTTAAAAGAGGGATTTCGAAGTTCAAATTGTCATCGAAAACGAGGGCCTCGGTGTTTCTTTTGTGGGTTTTTTTGGTGATAAAATTTGCAAATGAAAAGACGCGTGACGTAATACAATGGCCCAACATCTAAAACGAAGCTGCCAGGGCTAATGTGACAATATGAAACGAAAAACAAATCATACGGTATACGCATAGGGATTTAAACATCAGCTCTATAGAACCGTGTGCAGGGCACCACGATACTAGCTCTGGGAGCAGGTATAAATATGAGGGGAGAACGGATTGTAGACATCTCTCCCCTTGGCAACGGGCGTTGATCTGGATGAAAGGATGGGGAGGGGAGCACATGCAGTATTGTGGGTACACATCCATATTTTCATATCTTGCACGAGTTCTAACTTTCGGTGTGCTTTTTATTATGACCCAAAATCTCCCAACCGCGAGAAGTGCAAAATGTTCCCGAAGAAAGTGTTAGTTATCAAGTACCTACGAAGACTCAGAGGGGACATTTAAGTATTTTCCTTTTTTATTTTGTTAATACGTACGTACGTGATAATACTACGTACGGACGTGATAATACTACGTACGGACGTGATAATACTACGTACGTACGTGATAATAGTACGTTTGTTCGTGATAATTTAATACGTACGTACGTGACAATTTAATACGTACGTACGTGATAATATTAAGTACGTACGTAGTATTATCACGTACGTACGTGTAAAAAAATAAGTACGTACGTATTATTATCACGTACGTACGTAGTATTATCAAGTACGTACGTAATAAATTATCACGTACGTACTTAGTATTATCACGTACGTACGTATTGTTATCACGTACGTACGTGATAATAATACGTACGTACTTATTATTATCACGTACGTACGTACTATTATCACGTACGTACGTATTAAAAATAAAAAAGCATAATACTTAAATGTCCCCTCTGGGTCTTCGTAAGTACCAAACTTTAGTTTGCATGTCATTAAAAGCAAGGTGGCCGAAAACGTGCTGGGGATACAATGTATATTGACAGGACATCACGAATGTCTGCCCACGGCAAACAAACTATATAAATCATCAGAAATGTATTTAGCTTGCGTCGGGGAAAATAATTAAAGGCAGTATACATGATTGGTAATCTCGAAAATCGGAAATGTTCACAGATTTAGGCCTAACTTACACAATATAAACATGATGACCGTAGAAAACTTCCCCTGAAATGGTTTTGTCTAAAGTGCTATAGTCTTAAAGTTGCATTGCCCGTGTTTCGGTGAAAGGATTAAAAAATTAATTTACACAAGCGAACGAATTTAGAAAGCTTACGTGTCTCTATAACGAAAAATATCAAAAACTTAAATTTCCGACGTCAGGAATTGGAGATACAAGCTTTTTTCTTGAAACGTGCTTCACATGTTGTACATGTGCGCGTACGCTCATATGTACATAGTATGTGTACAATGTACACATGTACGCGCACATGTACATTTACGTCATAACCCTGTCGATTAATTGACCTGCCAGCCATTTAATAAGTTCTTGTTTTTAATCGACTGGCATTAATCCTTGACGGATTTTTACGTTCTTGGTACCAAATGAAAGCTGATAACTTTTTCTATTCTAGAAAAATACCTATTTAACTTTAAAAAACAAATTTGACGCCCAAATCGGCCCAAACACGGGCAGTGCAACTTTAATAATTAGTTTTTGTCTCATGAGACGAAAATTCAATTCGCCCCAAAACCATTTCGCCCAAGTGCCATTTCGCCCTGAACTAATGCATATTTTCAATCACACAGGGGTAAAAACTATTTGGAACAGTTTACCAATCATGTATACTATATTTAAGGTTTGTTTTGCCCTTAGGCCCCACCCGACGTAATTATTAACACTGCAGGAGGTCGTGGGTTCGAGTCCCATCCGAGCACGCTATGAAGTTTTTCGGGTAAGCACCGAGTATGCAGTGTTAATAATTACGTCGGGTAAGGGAAAAACAAACCTTAATTAACAAACTAAATCATCATTAGCAGATTCACATTGCCATGTGAACTATTCTATAGGCCTGAATAAAATATGCAAAAAACGAAATTAAACCGTTAATCCTGCCATTAGTCATGTTTATTGTTTATTCAGTATCAAAGAATAACCAATGTGTAGACAGGACATAACAAATGACTGCCCACGGTAAACAAACTAAATCATTATTAGCAGATTCACAATGACATGTGAACCATCCATGAGGCCTGAAAAGAAATGCGACAAATAAAATAAAACCGTCAACCCTGTCATAAGTCATGTTTATTGTTCAGTATCAAACACTATTACCAATGTGTAGGTCCGTTAAACGTTAAATGAACACACTTATCCGTGGTCGATCCTGCACAAACGTACATGTCCGACATGATCTCGCGCGAAACTGCACACTAGTAGTTGCGCGAAACATGAGACTATGCTTGGTTCCCAGACGCCTCACAACAGTCATGATTGTTGCGATAATGACCAAACTACGACAATTTTAGGCTCATTCTACACAATAAAATGGCATAAACAGACGCTGTTTTTCGCTTCTAGCTCATCGGAGTGTAAGAGTTTACAAATTGAACAACCAATAAATCAAAATAGGTGTTATTTTCAGTCGGAAAATGTAAATGGAAAGTAGCCTACCAAAATGCCCTACGAAAGAAACACTTTTTGGGAATCGGCCCACGGACTATAGCAACGGCCTTGCGACAGGAAGATGGTATTATATCCTGGCTTTATACAAAGCTTTCAAAGTGGGGATTTTGTCACTATAGAAAAGGGACAATCCCCACCTGGAGTAGCTCGGGGAGTGGGGTGCAATTGATATCTGTACATTTAGTTGCCATGGTAATTAGGTCTAAACATTGAATGGCAATCTGTAACGTCCATTGCTGAAGTGCAGGGAAAATGTTTACTGGTTTTAGTGTAACGTAACTTGTCCGCATAATCGCCATACAGGTCCGTGAAGTCGCCACCTTACAGCCATTGTTCACAATAGTCTGGCAATCTCACCGACCTGGCGACTGTCGACATGTACGTTAGACCCAATTATTATGGCAACACACAAAGGGTGAGGGTCAATGGAGCATGACATAGTTAAAGTGTTTTCAACGAAAAACTTTATATATTTTCTTTGCTGAAATCATGTTTCCTGGCCAAATTTACCTAGTATTTGTCCTCCAGATTGGAAGTACATGTGAACAATAGAGCCCATGGTTTTCTGCTAGCAGCTACGTGCATCAGCCTCCCCCACCCCCACCCCCACCCCCACCATCTGAAATGCAAACTCGGGAGGGTCGTCACCTTGACAAGATTTGGGAAGTTGTTAAAATTACCCATCTGGCATTGGAATGTGCAGATTTGATTGAAATGTTCGATCGAGTGTGAAAATTTATTATTTTGAGAGAAATCACTTAGACATGTTTTGCATAGCATACACACAAGGTCTAAAGCCATAATCAACTTTCCAATTCTTTCCGAAATTTGTTAACATTTCCACGCTAAAATTACGATTTATTAACATTTTAACGATTTTAATATGCCGTAATAAGGAAACTGTATAGTGCAGGCATTTCAGTAAAATGTTACCACGATGGACGATCATGGCACGACACGAGTGAATCTGCATAGTGTATTATGCAAACATGTCGTTCGTTACAATTTAAACGATGTGCCTCACCAATTAGTTAAGTTACCCCAAAACACAGATCCGTATTTTTTTGTCATTTATCCGCCATAACTGAAGTGTTTTTGTTTTATCGCATATTTTATCATAACCTTCTGATATACATAATTAAGTTTTTTTTCGTAATGACAATTTAAAGCTAAGTAAATTAGGCAAATTGGAGGGGTAAACAATTTGTGACCATGACTATTTTTTCGTTTTTGGAAATCGTTTTCTTGTCTCTAATATTACCCCCACTAGAAAACTGAGTTCAGATCTTAAAGGTCTACATCATTTCAGTTTTTCAAATATATACCATAAATCGACATGTCACTTGTGTGAATCGGCGCTCAATGGTCAAACAGAATAGTGGTAAAAATGGACAGAGAAATTACGAAGCATGATTCAACCTTTACTTTGAGTTAATACAATCCAAGACTTTAAAGGCACAGGCTCGTCAGCAATGCGCGCCCGCCAAATGTGTGCCACGCAATACGCAGCTCCATAGCAAAGGCATGGAGCTGCGTGTTTCGAGCACGAATTTGGTGGGCGCGCATTGCTGACGAGCCTGTGCCTTTAAAGGCCACCATTTGCAATTTAGTTTTTATTTCTGGAACAGCAAATTACAGCTACATAGATACATGTACAGTGATACTTCCGAAAACCTTACAACAGCTAGTATCTATCCCCTTCCACATTTTTAAAGTTTTCCTGTTTATCATGGAGGTGTATGTGTCCTCAACATCATCACAACTTGTTTTCCACAAAAAATCTACAGCCTTTTGCTTAAAACGCAAAGCAGTTCCGACCCTCTTCACCGAATTTATAAACGCTCGAGGTCACTTGGTTTGTTGATAAACAGGATTCTGACGTCATCACGAGAAGAACACAAAACGGCCTGTGTAGTATTGCATAGAAAATACACGGAGTGAATGTTCATCATGCCTGTTTTGTCCTTGTAATTCAAAATACAAACGTGAAAAACATTTGATGTAATATGACAATAAACAACTATTACCTGTTTTGTGACAAAAACGGTGAAATTGTGACTCACAATGAAGCTCTTTTGAAATAAATACTGGTGCATTGTGCGATGCGACGGGTGGTTTTGTCACGGAACAAACGGCATTCACAGCGGTATGTATGTGTACAGCAGTTCAGGAACGGTCCCTGCTGACCGTAGTAACCACGTGTTTGAACATCGGCCGGTACAAGTTAGAACAAGCGACTAATTTTTCTCTCTCTCTTGGTAATAAAAAAGAAAACTTTCTGCCCTTTTTTTATGGGCGTCTGGTAAAGCATATACAACCACACAACTACTGGGCAAATCTCTAGCTTTTTGCACGAGAAATATTTCTTTAAACGTATGGAGCTACCTACCGTGTTTACTCGTGGTTTTTTAGGATTGCGTCACGGGGTCATGCGCATACATAAATACCTAGAGCGATTTCTGAAACGCTCATTTAATGAGCGTTTCAGAAATCGCGAAAATTTCATTTTCGAAAACCGCACTTTTGCTTGCAATTTATCTACTTAAACGGACAGTTTGAAATAAACAGCGGTGTAATTCGGCTGGAGGGATACGTCGACTGTCGGAAAAAGGTGCAAATGCTGGATTTGTCGTCAATTTAAAGGGGATTCTAGCTCTTTAAGCACGGTTTTCGTGTTGAGTAAATGTTATTTGTACGGACATTTTTTCCAAATGAAACCACCAGTTGGTCATTTCTCCCATAGCGTATATCGTTTTACACAGAAATAGACCATTTCGTGTTTGTTACCATTTAATAAACACCTTTTAGGTTTTTCTTGTCAACTCATGAAGTAAAATTTAGGATCATTGCAAATGATAAAATATGCCTTTAATTATCACATTGAATTATTTCCGTACGGTATTTTATTAGAGCATAAGAGGAAAGCTTCCACGGTGGTTTTAGCAATGGTATATGGCTTCCAACTGCACTTTCTCGTTCTCGCTGACTTCCTCGACACCGTGTTGGAAGTTAACCGTCGCCACAGAACCAAATCGATTTACGAAGACGAAGTACTCCTTTCCGACTTCCACATTGTGGTTGAAGCAAAAGACGGATATTCTGCCTAACGCCCGTACCGTGAATTCGCCGCCCGCGTTTAGATCAAGGCCTCCCGTGCGGTACACACACTCCACGTTGAAGACTGCGTCGTACACTCGGCCATTTGGGAACCACGAGAATTCCCAATCGAGGGTGCTTTTGACGGTGCCTCGGAAGGCTGCAGTGGTAGGCCTACCGGAATTCTCCAACGTGTCGATTCTGTCAGCCACCGATTTGCGCGTGGGTATATGCCTGGGGGGCCAACAGCCCATGGTAACTTCCAATAGAGCCGTCATGAACAGCATACATACCGTCCCGCTGAGCATCTTCATCGTCTGAAAGTGCAAATAAGATAAATACAAATATTTCTTTCTTTATTAACAGTTAAAGCCCCAATACACCATTATTTTACTTCTCGAACGCGAGTTGACAAGAAACAAACAACTAAAACGTTGATAGTATACAATGGTATAAACACACCATCTTTTTCCATGTAAAATGATATACCATACACAAAACCCGTGCACGGATTTTTCAGGTGTTACTCCGTCTACGTGGCTGAAATTTCTCCACTTGAGGCAGTTTATCACATTATTCTTTTGTCATGTAATGCTGTTTTGTTCCTGTTTTGTTTTTCAATCATGTAATCTGTCTTTAATTTAAACGTTCATCTAAAACTTTAGGGACTGCCGATTAAAACCATGAGTGTTAGAAGGTTTATCCATCGTAATTTTATACGGTTCAAAAAAGTAACGCAAATATCAGGTATTATACTGACCAAAAGGCTGAGAGATCTGCATATTTATTTATCGGTCAGTATAATGTGGCAAGGGTAACTGCGCCAGCCCCGTTAAGAGCCGCTGAGGCAGGGTGCGCCGCTCTGCCTGAATGCCTCCCTGAGCTCCTGCAATCCAATTGGGAGACGCGCGAATCTTGTCACCTAAGCAGGTTCAATCAGGTGGAAAACCCAACAAAATTAGTTGTCTAGAGTGAGTGAGAACCCTTAATGGATCTTATCCAGATTATTTTTTTAAATGGAGTTCGTTCTAACCTAACAATTATATTAAATACCTGCCAAAATATTATCCATGGGAAAACGACAGGAAATTGGAAATTTCCAATTTGGATGTGGAAGCAAAAAGGTTGGTGTAATCACTGCATTTTATGTAACCGAAAAAAATTAGTTTACAAAACATCAGTGGTTTTTTTACGATATCGTTAAAATATACGGATATTAAAAGCGCGAAATTTCAGAATAATTTTAGAAAAATACGATAAATGATATGGTATCAAAATCGCAACACAGAAAATCGCGATACAGAAAATGACATTTCAATTCGGAGAGAATCACTGTGTCAAACGTGTCTTTGAAAGGGATTCAAAGTGATTGGTCAATCAATGCCTTGTTATCCGCAAGTTCACTGCATTCAACAAACTTCCGTTATGATCATTAAGAATATGTGTTTTAAGAAAATTGCGTGGTTTTTTTTTCGTGGGAGAAATATATTAAACTTTTCGAAAATATAAATAGTGCACTTTAATGGCGCTTTGTTAAGCAATTTATTGGCAAATAAATGCCGTGCAAATACAGCACAAAAAGGCCGCAAGTGTGGTGCTTAAGCTTTCAAGTTCCATTTATGCCGATTTTGCCGAGGTTGAGAAACCTTATGTACTTACTTGAGTGTCGCTCCTCCGTTTATACAGTTGAATGTGATTGTCTGTAAGCTGCACCAAGCGAGGAACCCAGAAATGGCAATGAATTATCCGACACCACTTGATTTTAAGCCACAATAGCAGCAATTAGTCAACATTTGTGATAACGTGCAAATTGTCAGAACCTGCCAATACAACCGATTAATCAACCTGACACACAAACAAATCATTAAACATTTTGACGTGACTTTATCTCCAACACCCGAACAAAATAACTTAAAAGAGGAATTTCGAAGTTCAAATTGTCATCGAACACGAGGGCCTCAGTGTTTCTTTTGTGATAAAATTTGCAAATGAAAAGACGCGTGACGTAATACAATGGCCCAACATCTAAAACGAGGCTGCCAGGGCTAAATGTGACAATATGAAACGAAAAACAAATCATACGGTATACGCATAGGGATTTAAACATCTGGGCCCATGTGCATAAAAGGCTACTAGTTTAGCTGCCAACTAGTGCTTAGTAAGATTATAAATTCCCTAGTTTATACCTACGGAGTTGGCAACTAATTTGTGTTGCATAAAACCTCACTAGGCACATTGCTTACTAGTTGCATACTAGGACAATTTGGTTTGTAACTGATTTGGGTGCTATGGCCTTGGAGAGGAGGTGATTATGTCAGATACAATAGGCTTGTAGACAAGTTTATTGTGTTTGAGCTTCGAACCACATTCCAACTGAGCATAACTCATTTCTAAGGGTCTTTGTAACATTGCATTACTGCCCAGTACTTACAAGTAATCCGTCATTGTGAAGCAAAGCTTAGGCACAAAGTTGTTTAGCTCCATGATTCTACGAGCCATGTTGTCCAAAGGCAGACTGATTAGTTGTCATCTAGTGACTTAGAGGTACCCCATATCAACTCTAACTTTTGCCAGAATTTTGGAATGTTACTATATCTAGTTGGGTTTTATGCATCACAATTAGTAATCAACTAGGCTTAGTAAGCAACTTAAGTCCATTTTAGTTGCCAACTAGGCCTAGTAGCCTTTTATGCACATGGGCCCAGGGGCCTTATTCACGAAGCGCTCTTAAATTTGCTCACTAAGAGTGACTTACGAAGAAGTTACGAGGACTTTGCGAGGGCTTTGAGAGCGTACTAAGTGGTATTCATGAAGCCTTCATAACATGCACTTACCGAGATCTTAACTTGCGTGGTCGTTAAATTTATTTACGCTGACGGTGTTACGCAATGCAAAGTTATTTAGGGCGGCGCCTGACTACCGTGCACGGACACATTCTCCACAGATCAAGGGACGTGAGCACTGAAAGGATGGCAGAGTCCAAGAAAAAGCAGAAACGTGCACGCAAAGCAAACTTTAGCGGAGATGAAGTGGACAAGCTGGATGGCCTCGTTGAGGTTAACTACAAAACACTTGTCAGTAAATTCTGCGACACGGCAACTTTGTAGTGCAAAAACGACACGTGGGCTAAAATTACGCGAAAAATAAACGCGATGAACAATCTTAGACTAAAGTGGACGTTAAGGGAGCTCGGACCTCCCGCAAGTTACGATGACTCTAAGCACGCTCTTAAAATACCACGTGAATACCACGTAAATTACTAAGAGGGACTTGCGAGCGGTTTACGAGCTCTTAAGCCCTAAGAGCGCTTCGTGAATAAGGTCCCTATAGAACCATGTGCAGGGCACCACGATATATATAGCTCTGGGAGCTGGTATAAATATGAGGGGAAAACGGATTGTAGACATCTCTCCCCTTGGCAACGGGCGTTGATCTGGATGAAAGGATGGGGAGGGGAGCACGTGCAGTCTTGTGGGTACACATCCATCTTTTCATATCTTGCACGAGTTCTAACGTTCGGTGTGCTTTTTATTATGACCCAAAATCTCCCAACCGCGAGAAGTGCAAAATGTTCCCGAAGAAAGTGTTAGTTATCAAGTACCAAACTTTAGTTTGCATGTCATTAAAAGCAAGGTGGCCGGAAACGTGCTGGGGATACAATGTATATTGACAGGACATCACGAATGTCTGCCCACGGCAAACAAACTATAGGCCTATACATCATCAGAAATGTATTTAGCTTGCGTCGGGGAAAATAATTAAAGGCAGTATACATGATTGGTAATCTCGAAAATCAGATATTTTCACAGATTTACGCCTAACTTACACAATATAAACAGGATGACCGTAGAAAACTTCCCCTGAAATGGTTTTGTCTAAAGTGCTATAGTCTTTGAGAAATGAGTAAAACAATTAGTTTTCGTCTCATGAAACGAAAATTAAATTCGCCCCAAAACTATTTCGCCCAAGTGCCATTTCGCCCCCAAACCACTTCGCCCAAGTGCCGTTTCGCCCCAAATCACTTTGTCCGAACACTACATCGCCCAAATGCTACTTCGCCCCAAAACCACTTGGTGCACAGGCCGTGGTTCAGGGCGAAATGGTTCAGGGCGAAGTGGTTTTGGGGCGAAATGACTGCAAACCGATTTTTGACTCAAAGGTTAGACGAAGTACGGAGCTGGGCCCATGTGCATAAAAGGCTACTAGTTTAGCTGCCAACTAGTGCTTAGTAAGATTATAAATTCCCTAGTTTATACCTACGGAGTTGGCAACTAATTTGTGTTGCATAAAACCTCACTAGGCACATTGCTTACTAGTTGCATACTAGGACAATTTGGTTTGTAACTGATTTGGGTGCTATGGCCTTGGAGAGGAGGTGATTATGTCAGATACAATAGGCTTGTAGACAAGTTTATTGTGTTTGAGCTTCGAACCACATTCCAACTGAGCATAACTCATTTCTAAGGGTCTTTGTAACATTGCATTACTGCCCAGTACTTACAAGTAATCCGTCATTGTGAAGCAAAGCTTAGGCACAAAGTTGTTTAGCTCCATGATTCTACGAGCCATGTTGTCCAAAGGCAGACTGATTAGTTGTCATCTAGTGACTTAGAGGTACCCCAGATCAACTCTAACTTTTGCCAGAATTTTAGAATGTTACTATATCTAGTTGGGTTTTATGCATCACAATTAGTAATCAACTAGGCTTAGTAAGCAACTTAAGTCCATTTTAGTTGCCAACTAGGCCTAGTAGCCTTTTATGCACATGGGCCCAGGTGTTTGCTCAGGTTGGTTTTAATCATGCATATCTTCAATCACACAGGGGAATAAAACTATTTGGAACAGTTTACCAATCATGTATACTATCTTTAAGGTTTGTTTTGCCCTTACCCGACGTAATTATTAACACTGCAGGAGGTCGTGGGTTCGAGTCCCACCCGAGCACGCTATGAAGTTTTTTTTATAGTATCTCGGGAAAGCACTGAGTATGCAGTGTTAATAATTACGTCGGGTAAGGGAAAAACAAAGCTTAATTAACAAACTAAATCATCATAAGCAGATTCACATTGCCATGTGAACTATCCATTATAGGCCTGAATAAAATATGCAAAAAAACGAAATTAAACCGTCAACCCTGTCATTAGTCATGTTTATTGTTTATTCAGTATCAAAGAATAACCAATGTGTAGACAGGACATAACAAATGACTGCCCACGGTAAACAAACTAAATCATTATTAGCAGATTCACAATGACATGTGAACCATCCATAAGGCCTGGGGGAAAAATGCAAAAAAATATATATTACCGTCAACCCTGTCATTAGTCAGTTTATTGTTCAGTGTCAAACAATATAACCAATGTGTAGGTCCGTTAACCGCAAACTCGGACTACTTTAAATTCAGCATATATCGTATATTTCTGCAAGTTATGGTTAATTGTATAGACAAAGCCATATAAAAATATAAATTACCCTTCCCGATATTAGTATTATATTATTAGATGCCCCCTTTCCTCTATATAGACATACTGCACACAACATATAGCAGTTTCGACATTTTGATCTGTCGTGCTATGAAGGGCTGTCTCACCCTGCTCCGACGTGTTGACTTTACACTCTCGATGTGGATAATTTTATTTACATGCACGTATAATTCACTTTGGGTATTAAATCAAACACGACAAAACTGTACACGCGCGTTTGATGTGTGGGTACAGGGAATTATTTGAAATTGGGGTGTATGTGTACAAATTAAATTTAAAATGTTGTGCAAACGGATGAAGATACCAGGGAATGGATTATATGTTAAGATAAAATAAACAAGAATCCAGAATTGATACCGCTTCCAAAATTACTATTAAATACGTTTTGGGGAAAGTTCTGGTAACGTATACGAATGGGAAAAAAAACACATAAATGCACATGTAACCATGTGAGTCCTTTACGCTAATGATAATACTAAATATACTGAAATTCGTTTCTCTGAATGGGTTCATACCGGCATTTAAGAACCACTCAAATGCATCCATGCAGTGTCAAATAGCGGGAAAGTGCGGGAAAGTGCGGGAAAATGGGTAGTCTAGGCCCTAGACGTTGTTTCGTTTTGAACGTCCGCCGTCCCGAAAACCGATCGCCGCGAGATGTCATTTTGACAAAACGATATGGTGATAGGACTACGAACGAGTCTATTGCGTGATTACGCCCTCTTGCGGCAGTCGGGTATCCAACACATAATGACCGTCTAGGGCCTAGACTAGAAAATGGGTGAATTCCTGATGGGTAATCTTAGTGTACATGCAGCTTGTCGAACCAGATATTCCCCTTCAAACTGGTGCCCTCTGCTCCATGTTTCATTCAGGACTTCAAACATCATCGACACATCAACAAACCTAGCCTCATGCAGTTGACATTAGTAATAAATAAACCAAATTCTGTTTTACTAGCTGGTTTTCCTTCTGTCCAGGAAGACTTTGTCTTTGCTGAGAGTATTTAATAAGTCTACAGAAACGGACCTGAAAACCAAAAACAAACAAGAGATATAAACTTACAATGTCATATTTGTGCGTGGTTTTATCTTTGGTGTGTTAAAGGGGCTGTGTCACGGTTTGCGCATTGGCAGCAAAATTTGAAAAAAAAGTTGGGTTTTGCATATCATACTCAATCTTTGCCATCCCTTGTAATTCTTTAGTAATTTTGGCAGTGGTGTAGTTGTCAACGCCTAGGTTGTCCTGATGCATTACTTTTTACTTGAAATTGCGCTGTTTGCCGTATTTTTAAGCCGTCAAACATCAATATCACGGGGTGTGCGGCCATCGTTTAAAATTGTTTTTCATCCCATCGAAAATCTCGACAAAACATGACACAAACGACATCGAATGGTGACATGCATGGTTGGATACATCAATTTGTTTAACCTTGACTTCCACCAAAACTGGTATGCTTATTTGATCCTTACAGCATTATTTTACAGCATATCTTCTGTCGATGGAAAGACAACGTGGGTGCCGCCGCTGTATGTACCGGTTTAAATCGAACGATGGCGCGCAACACGATGTACTATAAAGTTAAATTCTGCGTATTGTAAACACTCATGAACGAACACATACTGCCCATGCAGCACGTGCTAAGTACACGATGTACATTTACGCACACGAACCAATGGCGTTGTGTAACTGTGACACAGCCTGCAAAGTATGCAAAATTATGTGTAAACTGTTCTGCACATTCATTGTTTGGAATATGCAGACAAACGCAAATTTAAATAATAAAACTTTAAAGGCCGTTATATCATTTGCAATGGCTTAAACTTTTCCTTCATGATTTGACAGAAATACCCTATCACAGTGTTGATAGCATAACGTTAACACCACATGAGATTATTTCTTTCCAAGATGGTACTTTTTGTAAGAAATTAACTGAAGGTGTTTTTTTTTAAAAATGCACAACGTTTTTTTTACCATATTCACTTAACACAAAAACCTTGCATGGATTTTCTGAAGCATTGGTGCATCTTCGTAGCTAAAATTTTCGCAGAGTGGTTAACCAACATTCTTCTTTAGATATGTTATATCCTTATTCCAGGAATCCATAAAAGGTTATCTTGCAAAGAATATGTTGAGCCTTTTTGTGGACCACTATGCACTGGTTATTTGAAATTGAGAAATCTGTCATTTTACCTCAGAGCATAGTTTGGAACGGCTACCGAGCACAGAACAAACAGTTGGTAGGGTTCCGAGCCGATAGCATAGCATTTGTGATCCTTGGCGTGCATGTACGTCTCCTTTACTTCATGTGTGAAAGATGACGGAGTGTCGCCAGCAGGATCTTAATGAGGAAGAAGTCACAAGAAAATGTGGAAAGTGGTAATGTCGGTTTGGCTGCGCATCTTTTATTATAACTAGTAAAGATTTTTTTTTTTAGAGGTGCCACCCATTTTCAGGGAAAACAGAAGCAACTGTTCAGACAGATTACAAAGATAGGGTGGGGCTAGGGGTGTGAACAACGGCCTCGACCAGCCGACCAGGAGCCAATTTCAACAGTTATAATCATTTTCTCACCGGTTCTTTGGGGGCTGTGACATGAAGGAAACAGCGTGCCGACGGTATTCCTGTAGAACGCATTCAGAACCTGTCTCCTGCGCCCGTGGGTCAAGGGTCGTCGGTCTGCAGCACTGCCCTCTTGTATAGGTAAGCGGCTGCTTGAAAGGCATTTGTGCTGATCTGCATTCACAATGAGAAATCTGAAGACAAAATTCAGCAATGATACAATGCTAGCTAATAGGAGCCATTTTCTTTTCATACTTTAAATTGTCCAATGCAAGATGACACTTGTACTATGAGAGGCTCCAAGCTATAGCACAGGTTTTCCAGACGGACATGAGAAACCTCGATGCGGTGTTGACGTACCTATAAGCTTTCCCTGATGTAAATTTAGTCCCAGTTGTGATTCCATTCATTGTGTATTCGTTATTCCACTCTCTGGATATAAGGCTCACGATTAATTTGGTCACTTGTCAGTTTATTAGTATACTGCTAATAAATATGAGCGTACGCGAACATGGACAACATTTACTGCATACTCAAGAGGGCACACTCAAGTGGTCATACTTGTACTAAAAATCAAAATAATCATACTCAGATTGAAGGTTCTTCCATAATTGTACTCAAGAAACAAAGAACCAAAAGGGACTTAAAGGCAGTATACATCATTGGTAATCTCGAAAATCAGAAATGTTCACTGAGATTTACGCCTAACTTACACAATATAAACATGATGACTGCAGAAAACATCCCCTGAAATGGTTTTGTCTGAAGTGCTATAGTCTTTGAGAAATGAGCAAAAGAAATAGTTTTCGTCTCATGAGACGAAAATTCAATTTGCCCCAAAACCATTTCGCACAAGTGTCATTTCGCCCCAAACCACTTCGCCTGAGTGCCATTTCGCCCCAAATTACTTTGTCCAAACACTACATCGCCCAAATGCCACTTCACCCTAAAACCACTTCACCCTAAAACCACTTCGTGCACAGGCCGTGGTTCAGGGCGAAATGGTTCAGGGCGAAGTAGTTTTCGGGCAAATCACTGCAAATCCTTTTTTGACCGTTTTCTCAAAAGTTAGACGAAGTACGGAGCTGGTTTTTGTGTCCTATTGAATACTAAAGCTGGTCCATTTACATAAAAAAATAAATGAATTTACCATTGCAACAGTTATTAGTCCATCACTATGGCTACCAACAAAAAAGAACATGAGTAATATCATGGAGGATGACACTAATAATAATAATAATGTATTTCTACTGCACAGAAACCATGTTCTAATGCGCATTACAATAGAAAACTCATATTACCCATATTCTTTTGTTGGTAGCCATAGTGATGGACTAATAACTGCTGCAATGGTAAATTAATTTTTTTTTTTTATGTAAATGGACCAGCTTTAGTGTTCAATAGGACACAAATTTGCAATGCTTGCTTTGGTGATACTTCAACAATAACTGCCATTCTGCACGTTTACGAATTGAGGCTGATGAGGTTGGCAAAATGCCGGTCTTGCAAAAACTCATCTTCTGTTTGAGTCTCTGTCTCATGCCTAAATACACTGCATGTGATAATAAGGGGTGCGTGGGCTCCATTAGAAGGGCGTGTCCTCTAGGATGGAATCAGTGGGAGTATAAATGCTACAAAGTCAGTAATAATGCAGTAACATACAGCGAAGCGACACAGGAGTGCGCCAAGATTGGGGGAGAATTTCCTGCTCCCATGTCCAAGCAGGAAAATGACTTCATGAGAAGCCTGACATGGCACTCTTACTGGATCAACTGCAACGATCTTACAAACGAAGGCACGTTGTTCATGTTTTGCATATTTTGAATTTTTGATAGTTTGAATGTTTCCAATGGAGTTTAACAAAGATCAGTTATGTCTTATAAATATCTGCCCTGTTTGCTGTGTGAATTAAGCCTGTCACTATTTCGTACCACAATTGGTCATAAACCCCTTTGAATCTTGAAGGATCATGACTGAGTGGTTGTCATAGGTTGAGAGAGGGCCACAACAGTTTTTAAACTGTTTAAAACTATTGTGACCGATTGTACGTGGGACAGCTACCAATTTTTTAAATCATACATAGTGCAATCTTAACTCAATTTTGGTTATTCTATGACGACTCACTACGTACAATGTATTAAGACCGTGCTACTGGGTGGTCGTAGGTCCATTGTGATAATTGTCTGTTAAGCGGGCCTCCCACTGTGCGATTTTGGCCACGAATTAGCTACGATTGGGTACGATTGTGTGTAGAGTCTATAGGCAGTCTCCGATTATCGTACCAATTCGTGGCCAAAATCGAACAGTGGGAGGCCCGCTTTAATCGTCATTAATCGTAGAGAATTCTTTAGCATATATTCAAATTGTTAAGTCATACTATATGGAGGTTGTAATACATACATGTATAGTTGAAGTCAGAAGTATAAATACGTACATGTACACCACTACCATCATCACCCAAAATGGTAAACGGACTACCCGAACCATTGCAAGGTGTACAAGCTATAGTACTGCAAGTGTAAAGGGGCCATTTTCACCTTTGTATTTTTCAATACATTTTTGTTGCATTCATTTAGCTTTATAGTGAAATTTCGTGGACGTCAGTTTTTTTGGCTTAACAGTACAATTTCTTAATTTGTTATCTGAGGTGAAATAAAATATTGTTGTTTTGATTGCTAGTTTTAGATCAGCTCTGAGTTTTCCCAGCTATAACTAAGTTGCGAACAGTAATTTTGAATCAGTGGACCGCTTTTCCGTGTTACACATTCTACAAAATCAAGAATTTAGTAAAGACCGTTACAAAAATGGTGTAAGCACACCAGTTTTAACACGTGGTTGTATACAGTTGTCAGGCGCGGATCCTGAGAGGGTGTTTTGGGGGTCAAACCCCCCCCCCCCCCTGCTCCGACACCAAAAAAATAATTTAATGCATTTTTTGTGTGTCCGCCTGTCCAAAACGAGCTGACATAAAAAATCTGACGGGCAAAACCCCTCCCTGGTGGCAAAACCCCCTCCTGGAAAAATTCCTGGATCCGCCCCCGAGTTGTATTTAAATTTCTGACTTCAACTGTATTATCTTGGGGAAATTGTGATTAATCTGGTTCAATGTCGTACAAAGATCATAAATATTCACAGTGGCACCGTAGAATTACTGTAGTTATTCATAAGAAAAATAAGATGGGGCCAATATCCTTGTCAAGATAATCGTGGGCAATCATGGGTAATCGTTAAATAAAATGTGACAGTGTGACCTGGGATCTAGCACAGATGAAAATCCCAACAGCTATTTATACTGGGCATAAATGTATGTCAGATCGGAAATTATCAAATATATTTATTATTTCTGTCTCCCTGTTGTTGCATATTGAACATTTCAGGTTCTTGGAGCTGCAAGTCAGGCAATACTGAGATCCAGTATAGGAACTGGATACCATCCGAGCCAAACAACAATTCCGGTGGAGAGGATTGTGCTGTTGTACAGTATCAATCTGGTGGATGGAATGATGTGCCTTGTGATCGTAATAATGTGCGTGTAATCTGTGCAAGGCCTGCGCCTGCCATCTAAATACAGCTTTGTACTAATGCATGAGAATGCAAATTGTACAATGTAAAAATTTACAAGTGGGTCATTCCATCAAGTTCGGACAATTAGTGTCCCTGAAGCATCGTGTTAAAGAAGCGTGTTCAGATTTGTTCAGAAAATGAATTTAGTTTTAACCCTAATCATATAAAATCTATATGGTAAGAAAATAGGAAATATGCAATCTCCAATTTGAATGTTGAAGCAAAAAAAATTGGTGTAATTACTGCAGAGGTGTAGCAAGTTTATCAAAAGTGGGGGTGCACAGCGGGTCCTCAGCGGGTCGCTCCGTTGCCGCTCAACAGGGGGGTGGGGGGGTTATATTAGTTTCATGAACTTTTTTTTATTTTTGCCGTCAGTACCATGATTTTGCAAATGATGAATTTCATCATCTATGGGAGGAAAAAAGTGGGGGGGGGGGGGGGGAATTTACATCCCCACTTTTAAAAGTGGGGGTGCATCAGCACACCTTTCCTGGTAGAGCATCTGCCCTTTGAGTCAGAGGTCTCTGGTTCGAATCCTGATAAGGCCCTTACGATTTTCCTCTCATCCCAAGTTTGGTTAAAAGTTAAGGATATTGGTGTGATTAAATTTTGTATTTTTTTTTCTTTTTTCAAATGACTGTTTTAACCTATTCCTGTGACAAGGTGTGTCTATCATGCAGATACAATTGTCTGATCATCTACAAAATCATTCAATCGGAATGCGTACCCTCAATAAAATATCTGCATACACCCCACAATATCCTTAACTTATTGTGAGTAGTGTACTCTTACATGTACAGAGGGTTTTCTTTTTCAAGTGGTGGATATAAAAAAGTGTGACAGTTTCTTTCGCCATTTTTAAAAAGAGTAAATGTGAAAAATGTGAAAAATTATGTATTCATGAAAATAAACTTTGCTTCAGTGGACCTGAAGCAAAGTTTATTTTCATGAATACATAATTTTTCACAGTATGTTTCTTCAGCAGGTTCTTGTGTTTTCGTGGTAAATTCCTTGAAATTTACAAAATCAGTGTAGAATTTTCTTATGTTCTGATTCTAACAGAGTCTTTCTCAAAGGCAAAAGTTAATTCACAAAATGACATTTTTGCCTAATTAATTTTTCACAATTTGATTTTTCAGATAGAAGAAACATTCAGTATACAGAGCAACAGCATGATAAGCAGATTTATCTTCAAGCAAACTTGAATCCGTGGTTCTGATTGGTGGATCCATGGCAACAACAGTGTGACATTATCCTATGTCCCGTCTTCCGATTTTATGTCGCACTCTGCGTGATGCGCCCTGGTATTCCAAATGCATGCGTCCCCTACATACACGGAGCTGCACACTATAATCTAGCTATCTGATGCGGCTTGTTATGCGCGCGATTCTCTGCACTGCGTCTCGCACGTGTATTGCAGACTGCGCGACTGCAGAGTGTGCGCGTTATTTGTGCGTCAAGTTTGCTTGAAGATAAATTCGTTATCCCACTCGCGCTCAAGGAAATACGGCATAATGTAGTGCGTCTGCGTCCCATATCCCACTCGGCTTACGGCCTCGTGGGATATGGGACGCAGACGCATTACATAATGCCGTATTCCACTCACGCTCGTGGGATAACTAATAATGTGCCACATGGATGCCATGTTGTGTGTTTCACATGAATAGCGTCTGGTGAACCGACATACTTCTAGCTTTCTCATGCACACTTAGTATCAGCTTGACCAGACTAAATTTCTGTTGCTATGTGGTGCACACATGTGAATTACAGAATCAATGCTGTACTCCCCATAGGAGAGAATATGGCATTAACAATCAGACTGTTGGTTGCTAGGCAATGGCGTGCACCACGTAGCAACAACAGCACATCTATTTGAAAGTGAAAAATTTGAGGCGCCAGCCATTATGCAAATAAACATGGCAAATGTTACACTCAAAAGGATAGTTGCCATATCTTTAGTCTGCTCTTCAGTGGGTCATATTTCTTGTTCTCTGTATCCACAATTTGAAATAAACTGCAGTATAAGCCGGCTTGAGGGATATGTGGACTATCGAAAAAGGTGTAAATGCTGGATTTTTTCGCCATGGGGGATTGTAGCTGTATAAAATTGCTAATCAAGTCTTACCCAAGAATGCCTGAATCGATGTTAAGACTCCTTGGCACATATTGACCGGCTATCCCAGCTTTCTGACAAGCCCTGAGTGACTCAACGTGTGCTCGCCATGACAGCTCAACTAGGGTGGTTTCTGCATCGGCTAGAGTGGGTGTGTCCAAGCACAGTGCACTGACGACAACACTGGGGAGAAGACTGATGCTGATGAGACGGTGGGGAATCTGTGGGGAAAGATTATAAGTTTTTATAATGTGTTTATACTGCCTGTGTCACTCTTTATTGAACATTAACCTATGTGCATTCTCACTGAAAATAATAGCCCCTTACTGCGGTCTGCAGACTGCATATATTAAACCCTAGCTCCTATTGCGGACAGTTGCAAAATATGCCCATCCCCTATTGTAGGCAAGGTAGGGAAACGTACCCTCAATCGGAATGCGTACGCTCAATAAAATATCTGCATACACCCCACAATATCCTTAACTTATTGTGAGTAGTGTACTCTTACATGTACAGAGGGTTTTCTTTTTCAAGTGGTGGATATAAAAAAGTGTGACAGTTTCTTTCGCCATTTTTAAAAAGAGTAAATGTGAAAAATGTGAAAAATTATGTATTCATGAAAATAAACTTTGCTTCAGTGGACCTGAAGCAAAGTTTATTTTCATGAATACATAATTTTTCACAGTATGTTTCTTCAGCAGGTTCTTGTGTTTTCGTGGTAAATTCCTTGAAATTTACAAAATCAGTGTAGAATTTTCTTATGTTCTGATTCTAACAGAGTCTTTCTCAAAGGCAAAAGTTAATTCACAAAATGACATTTTTGCCTAATTAATTTTTCACAATTTGATTTTTCAGATAGAAGAAACATTCAGTATACAGAGCAACAGCATGATAAGCAGATTTATCTTCAAGCAAACTTGAATCCGTGGTTCTGATTGGTGGATCCATGGCAACAACAGTGTGACATTATCCTATGTCCCGTCTTCCGATTTTATGTCGCACTCTGCGTGATGCGCCCTGGTATTCAAAATGCATGCGTCCCCTACATACACGGAGCTGCACACTATAATCTAGCTATAAACGTAGACCATTTGAAATTTCTGCACTACAAACCAGCGTATCATTTTCCAATCTCAGAGAACGGACCAATGGCATACTGGTTTAGGCCTATATGGAAAGAAAAAAAGTTGATGTTTTAGACCAACTTTGCTGAAGAAGGCAAAAGAAAAAGATAAACCAGGGGTTTACGCCTCAACTTTATCCCGGCCGCGCGAATAGTCCCTGAAATCCGAAAATTAAATATGCGTACTCCAATCAACGCACGAACCTAGACAAGTTCCTAACGTCGAAATCAAAATCTACCAACTATTTTTGTTGCCAGCACGACAAGAAACTGTAGATGCCCTAAATAAAGCTTAGGTCAATATTAAAAAATAAAACGCATTCGTCCGTGTTGGTAAGAAATCATGCAGTGCCTACATCACTCTATTTCTCAACATTTTCAGATACTCCTGCTGTTGCTGGCGTTACGCCGCGGGCGGTATGCTCAGTAGTCGTGTTCAATGAAGCACATAGTAAACCGCTCCAGCCCACCGCCTTGATGAATTTTGCCCACTCGCGCCCGCTGGAGAACGGGTCTATTGTTTGGTTTAATTCCCTCCCGTGCCGAAGAGGAGAGAACGCTGGCGCGCACGGGCGAACGGGTAAAATAATTATGATGCTTCGCCTTACAGAATGTGTATCAAGTTTAAGCTTTTGTTCAAAGTTCACTTGTCTGAAACTTAACTTTATTTTTGTCAACCTAAAGTTGGTCCAAATTCTAATTTCGTTTGGCATGACTTGAATTCATACCATAATTGTACCTTTGGGCTAGCCTGTGGGAGGTAAATGGGCACATCACTGGAGGTGCCTGTAGGTAGCGTGTTGATGTATGCTGCTAGGAGCATCATCTCTTGCCCAGTTAGACCCCACCACTTGTCGGTAGCAGCAATGAGTCGGCCGCAGCAATGCAAACAGCCAAAGGTGCTGTCTGCGCTGTTGATAAATGCTTCCAGGGGATCCTGTACTGAGCAAAAATAGGCGAAAGAGTTAGGCACATCAAAACGACATGACCCATATATTAACGATTGAAAATGACCCATAAAAAAACACAATGCTGCAGAACAGGATATTTGAGTGTGATAAGGTCATTGTGTAACGGGACAGACCAAGTGTTTGTCCTTGTTACGTATTAAAGGAGCTTGTTCAGATTTCTATAGAAATTGGATATTGTTTTAACCTAACAATCATATAAAATACCTCCCCAAAATACTATTCATGAGAAGAAAACAGGAAATTTGCAATCTCCCAAGTTGAATGTGGAAGCAAAAAAAAAAGGAAAGGAAGGGGCATGCGCAGTTCCGCGCTTTGCTGCGGGCGCTCATCTCCTTGGCTTTTGAGCCTGCATTTTTGTTTATAGGCTACCCGGCGATAGAGCCGACTACTGCTCGGGTCTGCAGTTTCCTTTCCCAGTGCAAGCACCAGGTACCCATTTTACCCCTGGGTGGAGAGAAGCAATGCGTGACAAAGTACCTTGCTCAAGGGTACACGCACCATGGATGGGCCGGACCGGGATTCAAACCCACTACCTTTGGACCTAACCAAGGTTTTGAATACGATCCACTAGACCGCTAAGCCATAGTACTCCATACTATGGAAGCAAAAAGGTTAGTATAATCACTGCACTGCTTTATAAAACCGGATAACGTAGTTAACAAAACATTGGTGTTTTTTTTTACGATGTCTCAAAAATATACGGATTGAGAGCACGAAATTTCAGAATAGTAATGATAGAAATATGACAAACGATTGGTATCAAAATCTCAGCACCCACGGGGTACCGTGGCCGAGTGGTCTGGGTCATTGACTCGCAATCATGGGTAAAAACATGGGGTTGCAGGTTCGAATCCGGCTGCGGTACCGGTGCCCTTGGGCAAGGCACTCAACCACACTTGCTCCATCCTTCGGAAGGGATAAAAAGCCGTTGGTCCAGTGTGTTAGGTAATGGTAACGCACTCTAAAGATCCCAGAGCATTCTTTCGTGAAGAGCAAGGGGATATTCCCCGGTGTCTCTGGTCATTTCTAATTCGAATTCTTCATGGGTTTCCTCACGCTTGCGAGTGACAGTGCAATGAGCACTATTGAGGAATCCTTGGTATGAATACTAGAAAGAAATAATAATAATAAAACAATTTGGACCACTCCTTTAAAGTAATGAGACATTTTTGGAGAGAGATGTTTTAGAGAGGTATGTTGTCATATTTGTTACCTTTTGGTGGCTTAAGTTATCCTCTTAGAACGAGTTAAAGTTATTTCTTCTAATTTGAGAGACGATAAAATTACTTGTGGGAAAATATCTTTATCACCAAAATCAGCTCAAGACTGTAGAAAGACTCAAAGGCAACTAGTGGATATTAATTACAAATTGCAGCAGCCGATTTCACGAATCCTTACGCACTGCGTAAGCCCGCTTGCGCAACATTTTATTGCGTAAGCCTATGGGGCTTATTCCATTTTCAAAATTTGCGCAAGCTACGCAATGTTTCGTGAAATCGGCTGCAGAGATCATAAATATTGACAAGTAGCATTAATGCAGCATTAATTCAGCATTAATCCATTGCTCATTTTTCTAGTGATGAGCAAGTGAAAAAGTTAATCACCAAGAGAGGGCACCATACACAGAGAATCGTCTTGCACCAAGACTACAGAAAAAAGGGTTACCCTTGTGTGTTGCCAAAGTTACTAGGTCCACGCTAAGACCAGTGAACTGCTTCCCTGTGCTTTCACAATGGGTGTTTTATATAAGGCCAAACAAAATAAATGGTGTGTTTACGGTAACCCGACCTACCTGGAATGTTTGAGGACAAATTGCCGACCTCAAACTTTTTATTGCCAATTTCAAGTTAATAATTTTAAATGAGCACTATTTGCAATAATTTCCAACGAACATAACAATTTCTACACTTGTACATGAACATGGTCAATAGTGTTAATAGTGAGTTTCAAACATTGCAAAACAACACGCAAATTCATAAACTGAAATGGTAAAAGAAAATGACAAAATAAAATTATTTTCCTACCTACCTACCTGGATTTTATTTATTTTGTTTGGCCTAACCAGCAAATGTTCAGACCCAGTTACCCAGGCAACTGAAGTCACACTTTAGTAGTCTATTTAGGCAGGAAGGTGACGTAGAAATACCTGAAGTGTGGTGTTCTCTGGGCAAGCTAGAACGTCAACTGCTTCGCACAAGCCCCCGAAGAATTCTGAGTTGACCAAGAGGGAGTCAATGACCCCAAAACACACCTATCAAATCAAGATTCATAAAAAGAAATTTAAAAAAATCCCACCAAATATGTACCCTGTTCTGGGGGAAAAAAAGGTCAGATGTCGCGCAGTCTGGGCCAAGGGTGTAGTCGAGTCCATCACAAGTACTCACAAGCCTTCACAAATACACCACAAGTCCCGGTATACCCGGCACGATATGTGGCAAAGGGACTCCCCCCTAACCCTCAACACACTCTTCCCTTTTGTTAATGCACCAAACCCCCCTAAAAACTGAAAGGAATTCCTTGGAAATTCCTTGGATGTTTGAGACACAATGAGGAACAATGGTAGGGTGGATACCCTCTGCTACAAATCATGCTGCATATATGAGTCCCTGGGTCTTAGTACAAATCACAAGCTATTCAAATGAAGTCCAACAAAGGTATTCTTTTGTGCGTGTTCATCCTTTGCTTCTTGTTACTGGACTTGTGACTGGCATGTGCGGGACTTGTCATGGACTTGTCATGGACTCGACTACAACCCTGGGCTGTACCCTAAATTTTCAGGCACTACCCAGCGAGGTACTGCCCAGAATGTCCATTATATTTTTGCATTTTAATGTGCCTGCAGCCGATTTCACGAAACTTTACGCAATTGCGCAAGTCCACTTACGCCATTACTTGCGCAATAATTTATGGCGTAAGTGGACTTGCGCAATTGCGTAAAGTTTCGTGAAATAGGCTGCTGGATCCACCGCTGATTTATGATTGTGGTCGCGAAAATTTGGCCCAGACTGTGTAATATCTGAGACTCATTTCACCAGAATAGGTCACATATAAAGGGGCGTTCACACTATCGCAGAAAAACCACGCGCTTGTAAGCTGCGCTTACCACATGAGCTCCTAATCGCAGATCTTTCCAAAATAGACAATTCAACCCTGGTAACTTGGGGCTTCTCTGATACCTCATTGGCTGCGCGTTGGAAAGGTCAGCACACCGCGGTCAAAGTTCAACAAATTTGAACTTTGACCCAGCTCAAAAAATTTTGCGCGTCGCGATAGGCCGCGCAAAAGGGGCAAACCAGCTCCTGTACAAACCAATGGCACAGGCACGCGCAAAGCCATTTTTCCGCGATAGTGTGAATGCCCCTTATTAACACAATAAGAGAATACATTCAAAGCTCTGCTAGCAAGAGACGTTCTGTAGCAAGATAAATTCGAGTGCCGGCTTAATTGAGATTGTCGAGGCGAGAAAACATTACGATGTGGGATTGGGGTCTCCAAATTCTTTTCACTAATTTACAGATATTCTACACATGTAGGACTTTAATTACATGTGAAAATTAAGGGTAAATTTATCTGGTTTTGTAAAGAAAAGAATAAAGAACCGATTTACTTGGATGTTGTATGAATGTTCATGAGTGCAATGGGAGGAATATTTTCATAAGATGAAAGATGGAACATTTCATTTTTTACCTCATGAAAATGTTCCTTCCATTGCACGAGTTAAAACGTTCAATTTTTGCTTCTATATAACACCCAAATAGATCCTTGTCATCCTACATTTTTTACAAATTATTCAGGCTTGCCCTTCAAGTTTATTTTGTTAAACAGTATTTCTATGGCTATCGTCAAAATCATGACTGCCAACAGTAGTAAGAATTTGACAATCACATACAGATATAGCGCACGGCGCTTAATTAATACAGTGGGCGCATATGAAAAAAAACCCATATGGAACAAAATTGCACGGCAAATAGAACAAAACTGCTTGGTTAGTGACGTAGCATCTTAAATGGATTAAATATTGAACGACACGTGACCTTTTATCGTCCAATCAGATGACAAGGATCTCCTTGGCCGTTATATAAAAACAAATAATGAATGTTTGAAAATTGTGCAATAGAAGGAATATTTTTATTTGGTGACAAAATGTACATATGTATGTTCTATTCCATTAGGCAAGGGTTTCAATATGTCACCTCATGAAATCATTCATACTACTGCATTCATAAACATTCATTATCTGTACATTACAAATTAAAGGTCTATATCACCAACCTTCAAATCCCTTCGCAATCGTTCAACGTTTCTGATGTTTTCTAGGACGTCCAAACCAAGGAACAGCACCTGCATAGAGATGTATATGGCAAATATGAAATGATAATAGTATGTCTTTTATAGCTCACATATCTACCACACAAGGGCACTTAGGGTGACCGTGATGTTAACATTGTTAGTAACCACCTAACACCCTGTTTACACTTGATCCTGAGCTCGGGATCGAACACCAAGCTCAGGATCAGCCCCGGATCACGAATGAGTGTAAACGCTCTCGGAACCAAACTGGCCCCGGATCAGACCCCGAGATTTTGGTCTCGCGTTGGCGGAGGGTTCAATCCCGAGCTCGGGATCAGTTTGCGGTTAGCTGGGCAATAAATCTTCCCCACATCCAGTTGCGGCTAAAGCGCGCGAAAATTCTAGGGGAGCCCGCGCTCGATCGCAGACAAGTATTATGTACACGTGTACACGTAGTATACACACGCACATGTATATATGGTTCCGTGCATTGTGTGCAGGCATGTGCCATGACAAAATGCATGATACCCCGACGCGACTCATGTGATGCAATGCTGAGAATATCGTTAGTGTCCGTTACGAAAACACAATGTACTACAAACGTAATTGGTATCCTGCATTCAGCTATCTCTTTTGTGTGTCCGATACAAACTTCACATGTTGAGAAAAAGTGTTTCTGTATTTCCTCTACTTTCTGCAACTTCTCTACTTTCTGCAACTTCTAGCGACACTTCGTCATTATCATACTACAGCTTAGTTTTTAATTGTTATATCAAGGATTTCGGAGTGTTATTCAAGGATTTCGGAGTGTCATTCAACGATTTCCGACATAGCATATAGTTGACATTATTTCGTCGTGAAGAGAAGTCGACGAAGACGAAGCAGCCGCGAGTCGAGTTGTCTTCGTGTGAAAAGATGGCAAACGAAGTTCGCGGGCGCTCGTGGAGCAACGACGAACTGGCTAAGTTTTTGGACATTTGGGCCAGCGCAGAAATAATGGCTAAACTGGACGGAACATCTCGGAATCCTGCTGCAATCAGTGACACTAAGAGCTTGACCTTTGACTGCAACTTCTGGCTCCGCGCTCGGGATCAACAACAGATATAAACGCGGCACTCGAGGCCATTGCGGTTAACCTCAACACATTCTTATCAGGGGGTCAATCTTGATACCGAGCTCGGGACCAGTGTAAACACGGTCTAAGGCCCTTTACCACGACACTTTAACCCCGAGATTACCTGGGTAACAGAAAATTTAACCTCGAGATTACCCGGGTTAAGGGCTCGTTTCCCACGGCAAATCTCGGGTTACGAATTACCAGGGTCAAGTGGCCAAAAACGCCACTTAACCTGGGTAACTTCTAGCCCTGGTCGGAGGGTGGGTTTACCCACCAATCTCGAGGTTATCGGCAGCCTTGAGACGATTTTCCGGGTTAAAGTTTGCCATGGGAAACGACAACACTGGTCGATCCGGGTTAGCAAGCAACTGACTTATGTACCGTGTATGGCCATTGCGTTGTTACAACAAGAACACTGACTGCAATGGAAGGTGTTCCAACCACACAAAAGCTTTAATAAGAAAAATTACAAGAAGCATTATCGCCAGTGATGTCTTCATGTCGACCGCCATGTTGCTTATAATGCATGATCAGTAGATTGATTTTTCACACGCAACTGTACTTCAATTACGCAAATTTGACGACGAATCAACGCGAAGTTGAGTCGTGTTTTTTCGTAATAAATCGCAAACATGTCGTCAGTACTTCATAATTGAATTTGTTTGTCGTAATGATTCGTAAAACGAGTTTAACCAAAACGAGTTTCATCAGTTTTGGTTGCCGACGACTGAAGCTGACCATTGAATCAGTATAATCAATAATCATGTCAGAAATACGTGTCTTGATCATGGTTGTCAACCAAGCCTCTGGTTAGTGTACCTGGGTAGGTGCGTGTAGGAAAAGGGTCGCTGGTGACCTGTATAAAGGACGACCCGGGTAAGAGTTTCCCCGGGTAGGTACCCGGGTAGGTGCCCGGGTAGGTGCGTGTGCAGAACTTCAGTGGGAAAAGGGTCGCTGGTGACCTGTATAAAGGACAACCCGGGTAAGAGTTTCCCCGGGTAGGTACCCGGGTAGGTGCCCGGGTAGGTGCGTGTGCAGAACTTCAGTGGGAAAAGGCTTGCTGGTGATCCGTGTAAGAGACAACCCGGGTAAGTGTTTCTCCGGCTTAAAATTTAACCTGGCCCCGGTTTTTTTGCAGCTACCCAGGTAAAAGGTTACCCGGGTCGGAAGTGGGTAGTGTGAACAGGCCTATAAACATAGGCATTACACAACATTGAAATTTAAGAGCATCATGTACACAAAATACTGGACCTACATTGTATATAACTTTACATGCCTTGTTCGAAGGCGAAAGTACCTTGAGTGGTTTCGAACCCACCACCTTTGAGTTTCGGTCAAAATAGACATACCATAGTATGGAAAATATGGTCCAGTAATGTGTTGAGATGGACATCACTGCATCCGTCATCCGGTGTTATGAGCACCAATGTGACACTAGGAGTCAAGAACAAGTAAGAAATGATACCTCTTAACATGAATACCACAACATGGGCTGAAAAACAAAAATTGGAAGAATTTCAAGATCTAGCCACTGTCTGAGAGACCCCATGGTCCATGGTTCTTATTGAGATTTGAACCCCAGACCTCTGGTACAAAGGGAAAGGTGCTCCACTTCCCAGATGAGATAAGCACCCAAGTGTTATTAGTTTCTCCGTTTCCCTAAGAAACTAAATTTTTCTCTCAGTAATGAATGGATGGGCGTGCACGCAAAGCAATTAATACAATATCTGGCTTGGTGCCTTGTCACAATGAAAATGAAATGCTCAGCTGGTAGAGCATCTGCCCGGTGTGTCAGCGGTCTTGGGGAAAACCTGAAAGAGTATACCACTGTGCCTCATAGCTCAGCTGGTAGAGCATTTGCCTGGTGTGTCAGAGGTCTTGGGGGGAAACCTGAAAGAGTATACCACTGTGCCTCATAGCTCAGCTGGTAGTGCATTTGCCCAGTATGTCAGAGGTCTTGAGGAGAGTATACCACTGTGCCTCATAGCTCTGCTGGTAGAGCATCTGCCCAGTTTGTCAGAGGTCTTGGGGAAAACCTGAAAGAGTATACCACTGTGCCTCATAGCTCAGCTGGTAGAGCACATGCCCTGTGTGTCAGAGGTCTTGGGGAAAACCTGAAAGAGTATACCACTGTGCCTCATAGCTCAGCTGGTAAAGCATTTGCCCGGTGTGTCAGAGGTCTTGGGGAAAACCTGAGGGAGTATACCACTGTGCCTCATAGCTCAGCTGGTAGAGCATCTGCCCGGTGTGTCAGAGGTCTTGTGGAAAACCTGAAAGAGTATACCACTGTGCCTCATAGCTCAGCTGGTAGAGCATCTGCCCAGTGTGTCAGAGGTCTTGGGGAAAACCTGAAAGAGTATACCACTGTGCCTCATAGCTCAGTTGGTAGAGCATCTGCCCGGTGTGTCAGAGGTCTTGGGGGAAACCTGAAAGAGTATACCACTGTGCCTCATAGCTCAGCTGGTAGAGCATGCATGCCTGGTGTGTCAGAGGTCTTAGGGGAAACCTAAGGGAGTATACCACTGTGCCCCATAGCTGAGCTGGTAGAGTAGCTGAGCTGGTAGAGTATCTGTCTGGTGAGTCAGAGGTCTTGGAGAAACCCGAGGGAGTGCACCACTGTGCTGCATACATGTAGCTCAGCTGGTAGAGCATAAGGTTCAGGGTAAGATTATGTTGTTTAGAGTAGCATGACCACTGTTTATACAGCTACCTGTTATGGAAGACCTTCCAGACAACCTTGGCTTCCTCCGTGGTAGTACTCTGCAGTCCCACGTCATGATTCTGGGCAAACATCTGAACTCCATACAGCATGCCTTGCTCTGCAAATGCCAACTGGTTAACATGGTTAATGATAGATTATTGTAAAACTGTTACAAACAGCAAAATCTTTACATGATTGGGGATGTGCACTAGTTGATGCATAATAAGCCATTTTAAGGAAAAAATAGTGACGTCCGAGTACGGAATTCTTTCCGGGGAGAGAACAATAGAGCCACGTGGGTAAATGCACACGTGGCTGCTAGCAGAAAAGCACGTGGCTCTATTGTTCTCTTCCGATCTGGAGGACAAACACGGGAGATGTTTAGTGACCCGTGACAGCTGTAAAACCACTCTATATTGGCCGGCGCGGACATTTGGAAAAGGTCACAAGTCCGGTGCAGACTTAGCGCGCTGGCCAATGAAAAGTCACCGGTTGCCATGTATACGCACATTGAAGAACAATGGATTTTTTTTTACCGCTGACGTCATCGATCCCGTCTAAACCTATACAGGCACAGAAGTTTGCTGAGCACAATGTTTGTTTACATGTAGGCTACCAGCCAAAATCGTATGTGATGTGCACTACGATTGGCTGGTCATGCTGGTATTCCGCTACTGTTGCTAGCCTATATAAAGTTGGCATGCATTTTTTTGCAGGTAATAATTTTATCCTAATTTTAATGTAAAGCGCCTAGCTTTTTTGGATTCTGGCGCTATATAAGTAATGTATAATAATAATAATAATAATAATAACCCTTTTCTGCAAATATTAAAGCAGATAGTAGGCCTATACATTTTGTGCTAGCAAATTTATGTGCAACAGTCACAGAGACAGCTGTATGAAACTGGCCCCTGTCATGCCTGTTGACATCCAGCCAGGTCAGGATTCCTGTGCTTACGTACACTTTTTGATTGGCCCTTTGACCTTGTAAATAAGGGGAGTCCACCTTCATTGGTAAGACACACCAAGTACACTGCAGAGCTGTCATCCATTATCATGTTTTCTCTTTTGTTTGGTTAGGTTGGTCTATCTTGACTTGTACTTAGCCGACAAATGCAGTTTACTGGGTTTTTTTAAGCACAGGCCAGAGCCGTATAGCGCCCTCATGCGGTGCCGAAAGTGTTGTCGTTCTGTAGTCGGGCTCCTCCAAATCGGACTTTCCAAAAGCACTGATTTAAACGCTAAAACGTCCAGTAACCATGCAATACTTTTTTTGGTAATGGCTATATGCGTGATACGTGAATGTTATATCGCTGCTATGATTTTATTCTGAGATTTGCCACATAAATACACTAATACAGTAATTTTTATTGACTGATATTTCTACACATTATTGATAAGGAAACTTGGTACAAGGATGTCAAGAAGAAATAACAGAAACAGAGATGGAGGTCGGAATCAACAGTTTTATGGTGAGTGGAAAAGAGAATCAGAATGCTGCGCGGCGCGCAAGCGTGCTTTCAAATGGAATGTTGGACAACTCGACTAGTGTCTAGTTTTATCCGGGACAGCTTGTATCCGGGGATTACGGGTGCAGGTCAACTCGACAATTTGCCAACTCCACTCGAACTAGAAAGAATTCCGTTTACGGGTCGCCACTTATTCTCCTTATAATGACTTAATAACCACCAAAACGTGTAAATATTTTAAAGGGAAGTGAATTTATGAGTGAAAAACAACAACAATTTCCTTGAAAATACTTAAACTTTTTCTGCCCTGGGAAAGATTACCATGCACGGACACCCACTGGGACCCTACGCACTGCACCTATGAGACAACTCTGAAAAAAAAATTCCTTAGTAAAATCTACTTCCATATATCTGAAAGTATAGGCCTGTTTTTTTGGGTGCAGGTCAAGTCGACCGTTTGCCAACTCGACTCCTACCAACTCGACCGTCGTACCAACTCGACCGTTGTACCAACTCGACCGTCGCGCGCTCGACCGAAGGAGTCAACTCGACCGTCGTACCAACTCGACTCCTACCAACTCGACCGTTGTACGTTTAACTGCAGAAGTCAACTCGTCCGTTGTGTCCCACTAAACTAGTACATCTTGTAGTAGATAGCCGTTTTTATCAATGTTACTTCTTAATTTATTTTAACATCATTAAATTATTACCACAGTTTAATTCATTTTCTCGTTCTATTTCAAAGTCAAACATGTGCCGGTTATGAGGGAAATAGGTCAAACGTGCCAATTTTTAGTTATGTTCATAACAAACGGTCGAGTTGGCCAACGGTCAAGTTGGTTAACGGTCGAGTTGACTCGACCGTGAAGTCGAGTTGGTCAACGGTCGAGTTGGTACGACGGTCGAGTTGGTACGACGGTCGAGTTGGTACGACGGTCGAGTTGGTAGGAGTCGAGTTGGCAAACGGTCGACTTGACTGTAAACCGTTTTTTTACATGAAGCGATATGATTAAAAGGCCTATACTTTCAGGATGACAGTCTTTTTACTAGTCAGTCAGCTTTCCTTTCATACAGTGGATTGTTGTCATTTTGCCTCCAAATTAGAATCACACCCAAAAATGTCCTCCTAGTTGTGTCCTGCAGTGGTTTCAGATGTCCATGATTGGAAAATGATTGAAAGAAAATACTTACAACACCGTTTTTGAAGCAAAAATTTTCTCCCAAATGCAAACTGACCGACAGATTTCCATGTTGACGTGTTAATAATTCTAGGGTGGAGAACCAGCCGGAACCTAGCACGAAACCCGGGCCGGAATTTCGGCTGGCCGGATTTTGTACATATTGTTATTTTTACGGCTTCCGGAAATGCTTGAAAGGTCGATGGAAAGTTAGGCACAATTCTACGCACAGATGCCGCGCTTTTTAGATGATTTTGTAAAATCGTAAAAAGGAAATATTCCACAATTTTTTTCTTCTAATCGGTAAAGAATATCCTCAAGTTTATTTTATAAGCGCCCCGAAAGATTTGGTCATGGAAAAACATCAAATTTTTCCTTACAAAATCATTTGAAAAGCGCGGCATCTGGGTGTAGAATTGTGCCTAACTTTCCATCGACCTTTCGAGCATTTCCGGAAGCCGTAAAAATAACAATATGTACAAAATCCGGCCAGCTGAAATTCCGGCCCGGGTTTCGTGCTAGGTTCCGGCTGGTTCTCCACCCTAGAATTATTAACACGTCAACATGGAAATCTGTCGGTCAGTTTGCATTTGGGAGAAAATTTTTGCTTAAAAAACGGTGTTGTAAGTATTTTCTTTCAATCATTTTCCAATCATGGACATCTGAAACCACTGCAGGACACAACTAGGAGGACATTTTTGGGTGTGATTCTATTTTCCAGGCAAAATGACAAAAATCCACTGTATGAAAGAGGTACCTTCTGTCCCTACGGGAAATCTCGTAGGGACAGAATTATTCAGTCTACTTTTTACAGGAAACTGCAATTTTTTGGTAAAATCAAAATCTGGTATTTTTTTTTTGTATACATTGAACAAAGATTTTAAGGAAATTACCTCCTGGAATCAACACATAAATGTAATTTTAAGATGGTATTTTTTTCATATACATTGAACACGGATTTGGGTAAATTTATATATTGAAATCGATAGCTTATTCAATTCTAAGATATACTTCCCACTGACACTTCCGTCGCAAATGTTGCATTTCTGAGATAAATAAATGATAAAATTACTGCATAAAGTAATGCACAAAATGACGCGGCGAGCGGTCTGTGCGTAAGCGCGACAACAGAGGGCGCTGCACGCGCGCGTGAATGGTTATCTTGTGCACTAACTGAAGGAAATTTTTGAAGAAGAAACGTGATTTTTCTACAGAAAAGCAACATTTGCGATAAAAGTGCAAGCGGGAAGTATATCTTAAAATTACATTATGTGTTGATTCCAGGAGGTAATTTCCTTAAAATCTTTGTTCAATGTATACGAAAAAAATACCTTTAAGATATACTTCCCACTTGCACTTTTGTCGCAAATGTTGCTTTTCTGTAGAAAAATCACGTTTTCTTCTTCAAAAATTGCCTTTACAGTTAGTGCACAAGATAACCATTCACGCGCGCGCGCAGCGCCCTCTGTTGTCGCGCTTACGCACAGACCGCTCGCCACATCATTTTGTGCATTACTTTATGCATTAATGTTATCATTAAAATGCAACATTTGCGACGGAAGTGTCAGTGGGAAGTATATCTTAGAATTGAATAATCACAATGAACAGTGAAGTTGGGGTGATGTGTTTTTGACACGGGTCACACACAACAGGGCCACACTACACGGGCCCAAACGGCAGAAACATAAACTGAAATCAAATGCATTGCACAGGTTTCTGTATTCGTTTTCACTGAAATTGTTTACTTGTCGCGGAATAAGGCCAATGAAATTAGATTAATAGTTTCTCGTCAACCATTTATCGAATTTTGGTGAGGGATTTTTTATATTTAATTATTAATTATTCATTATTTAATCAAAGAAAAATACAACCTTTACACATACACGAACTGCCATTTAGAAACTGATTATTAAGGCTCTAAACTCGCCCAGAAATGGTTTGGTGCCAGTATCAATTCCATTGAGTTAAACCGGGTAGCTTGTGTTTGAAGGAACAAGTTGAGATGACAAAAGCATGGGAAATGACAAAGGAGATGTCTGGTTATGAAAGAGCGTTATATTTAAATATAAACACAAAAGCTGCAAAACACAGATCGCGACTGCACAACTCAAATGGAAACGTTTCGCATGGGAGTAGTTTGCATCTGATTTTTCCCCTTTTTTTGCAAAATAATGAAATTTTGGCATAATGACATTTTTTGGTGCGGGGTCAAAATCACATGTGGGCGCTGACGAGAAACTAGTAATCTAATTTCATTGGCCTAAGCAAAGCGTGTCCTATACACAACACGGCTGACGTGCCACGCCGTGGGCTTGTTTATCCACATTCAATACCACAATTCCTTGCGCACGAGAGATATCGAAAAGGCTTATTTAATACCTGCACTTTTAAACCTGTGCAAAAACCCTATGGACCTGGCCTTTGTTGTGATTATTAAACTTTGTGATTATTAAACTTTGGAAACGTGCGTTACAAAAACTCTGTTTGCTAGGATAGGGCGACAATTTGTGTGTAAAAAAGCTATATTAGGGCGACACGCTCAATAGGGCGACAATTTGATGTCGCCCTAATATTTTTGAGATTAAAAGCCATTTGTTTAGGTCAAAAACCATTTTTTTTAAATCGAGAACCATTTTTATTAGGTCTAGAACCGTCTCTCTTAGGTCTGTAACCATTTTTGGAAGCTTTGGGTAGAGAAATGTGGTGTCAATTTGAGTGATTCTTCCCGAAATTTTGGTGGTCCCCGGGGAAAGACTTCCCAAATTGTCGCCCCATTGCGGCATCCAGGGTTATTACAAATGGTTGTTATTATTATATTATTTTCACCAGGGCATGATGACCGTGGTCGCGATGAAGGCAGCTGGAAGGGAGACTACTCAGAAGACGGCAACGATACCTGGAGGGGAAAAAACAGACGAGGAGGAGGAGGAAGAGGTGGAGGGGGTCGAGGAGGAGGAGGAGGAGGAGGAGGAGGGGGTCGAGGCGGATTTGCAGGCAGAGAGTAAGAATGGTGTTTCAAAGTAAAATGAAATATCGGTATTTTTTTAGTTTATGTCCCAACTCGAATTTAAGGAAAATTATTATTGGAATCGATAATTTAGAATAGGAATACTTACATACATTTCCGTCGCAAAGGCTTGGTTTTAGAGAAAAATCACGGAAAAAAATATTGCATGTGATTGCACGCAAAGCGGGTGGCCAGAAACCAAACGGATCATCACGCGCACGCCCCCTTTCTTCGCGCGCTTCACGCACTGCTAGCCCGGCAGCGGTTTCACACACTTTTGTATGGCGGCGGGCGTGACAAAAACACAGAATTTTCATGGAAACGCAACATTTGCGACGGAAATGCCAATGGAAAAGGTATTCAAAAATCGTCCAAGCTATCGATTCCAATAATTATTTTCCTTAAATTCGAGTTGGGACATAAACTAAAAAAATACCGAAATATCTGTCAACCAAAATTTCATAATTTCAAGTGACTTGAAATAACCGGTACAAGTTACAACGAGCGACTCATTTTTCTCTCTTTTTTTTTTCTCGGTGTCTGGTAAAGCATACAACCACACAACTATTAGGCACATCTCTGGCTTTTTGCACCAGAAAAATTCTTCAAAAAACACCAGAGACGGTTTTCAGAATTGTTTGCGTGTAAACGTATGGAACTGCCGACCGTGTTTACTCGTGTTTCTCAGGATTGCGTCATAGGGTCATGAGCATATCATTAATACCTAATGAGCGTTTCAGAAATCGTGAAAATTTCATTTTCGAAAACCGCACTTTTGCTTGTGATTTATCCATTTAAAACGGACAATTTGTAATAAACAGCGGTATAAGTCGGACTATCGAAAAAGGTGCAAATGCTGGATTTTTCGTCAAGGGGGATACTAGCTCTTTAAGTTGGTACTACTGCTTGATCCAAATCAACTGGTATCCACATATATTTTTTTTTTTTTTTTTTTTTTAATGTCATGATTGGTGCCAAATGTTTCAATATTCGATTGGTAATGTTCCGGAAGACATTAAATAAACAAAAAGTGCATGTATTTTTAGGGCATAGACCTACAATACACAAGGCCCAAAAAAAAAAATGTTGTTTCCGGTAACCCGACCGACCTATAATATTTGGGCAGACGATGAGTCAGGGCTTTTTTTTTTGTAATTTGTTTTTTTTTATTACCTTTTTCCCCCGAGCATTATTTTAAGCAGGAAAATACTAATGCCAATGTATTAAGGATGAAAATGCAACTAAATTACCCAAAAAAAAAAACCAAATCGGAATCCGAATTTCACGACTGCGTCTCCTACCTTTGCTGTTTCGTGGAGAAAGCGATTCCTATTTACGAGCGGCCCGGTAACAACACACAGTTTAGCCCAACTGATTACATGCAGACATAACCCATTCACAGCTTGGCTTGAGCATGTGGACCACGTGGGCGTACGTGCGTGAACGTGTACACTGCATGCACATTGATTGGGTCTAGCCAGAACTTCAGAAGTAAGGAAGAAGAATAGACAGTAGATTCATCTTTTGTGTCCAACTTTAAATATCTAAAAATGGCGATGTTTACGGCACATGCCGTTCTCCACAAAGCTCTCCTTCGAGGTAACTTCCAGATGATTTTCGACACACTTACCGGTACAGTTACCAATCACTGTCCAGTGATACATGTAAGCTAGTATCAAATTCACCAAGCGAACATGTCCAATACAAAAGCCAATGTAGATTTTGTTATATTGGTCATGTCAAGCCCAGCTACGTGACGGCAAGCACAAAATGCATCGCAAATGATTGGAGGGGTTATAACGGGTAGTGTGTAAAAAGCTTTCCTATTGGTTGTCGGTTTGTGTGAATGCAGCCAATTAGTGCCGTCGGGCGCCGAGCACACTATCGGCAACTACAAAGACAGCTACAACTCAAAGGCGGCAGTCATGATTGTTGTCCACATGGGTGCGACGGCTGTATGGAGATTTGACGGTGGGAGGGTGCGTTGTTGTTGTTTCCAAATGTGGCTGTTGTTGCAAGGAAGTACTCTGCGTTACTGCCACATCGGTTCCGCCAGATGAGCAGGTGTTTTAACAGCTGGAAATATCGTTTCATCGAAGCGGAATGTTTCCTTTCTCAAAGCCCCCAAAATGAACCGGTAGAGATTTTAAAGAGCCCAAAAGGAAATGTTTAGCGGAATGAATACAAATCATTTTACACTTTTCTTATTTACGTAACTCAATTTAAGATGACGAAGAAGGAGATGCAATTTTAGAAATGGGAGGAAACCCCCAAAGAAATTTCCTAGGGGACACCCACGCGATCAAGTAGGGACTACAAACCCAATCCACTAACACATCCAGGAATCGAACCTGGGACGCCAGAGGTAAAAGGCGGAGAAAGAACCACCACGCTTACCGGACCGCCCCCATCTGGTTTAACATCTGTGTATTTGACTTCTTTTTATTGAGTAGTAACAGAGATACCGGAGGCAAATGGCAGCGTGGTAGGGGAGCAAGGCGGAAAGGAGGGGAAGAGAGGGGCCCGCGCCATGGGGGAGGAGGCCCCACCCCTCGCTCTAGGATTGACAATGATGGCGATGTACAAATGGGGGATATGGACGAAGGCCCCACTCAACAGAGATAGTAAGTAAAACGTGAAATAACTCATAATTAAATGTTTTTCTTTTTCCCAATCTGAAAAATAATGCATTTCCCTAAAAGTTCTAACAATACCAATTGTGTGAAGATTGATTGAGGGTTCAATGATTAAAGCAGCTATGCCCCTTTTAGACGAAAATTTGAGAGGGTGGGGGAGGGGTGGACTTTTTGTACTCGGACCTTTTGCCGAGATGAGGGAATCTCAATGATTTCTCCCATTTGCCATGTTTTCTGTTGTGGGTTGGTCAGTATGGTTGATCAGGGTCGTTGTCGAGTCCATCACAAGTCCTCACAATCCTTCACAAGTCCCTGGGTCTTAATTAAAGTCACAAGCCATTCAAATGAACTCCAACAAAGGCATTCTTTTGTGCGTGTTCATCCATTTTCTCCTTGTTACTGGACTTGTCACGGACTTACATGTATGATGGACTTATGAAAGACTTGTGATGGACTCAACTGCAACCCTGTGCTTGATATATGTTTAAAAGGAGGATTATACCCAATAAACAAAAGACATTGTGCTAAACAAATGTAACTTGCACAATATTTGTATACAAGAAAACAAGAAATTTGACCCACTGAAAATCGACTATGAACTTAACAAAGAATGGCTTATGTGTGCCGCCATTTCCTACGGAAACTGGGCAAGAAATGACATATTTGCGGACAATGTATTGCTATAGGAGTACACGAAGGACTTGTCCGGAAAAACGTAATTCTTTGCCCAGTTTCTGGACAAAATGGCAGCATCCATACTACACGGTGCCGCTGCAATAGACCGTATTGAATAGCCGCCATTTCGTGGGCACCTTTTGTTACTTAAACCGTTCAACAATGGAAGCACAATATGTGCAACCATGCATGTCCTCAAGGAACAAAAAAACTGCCCCACGAAATGGCGGCTATTCGATACGGTCTATTGACCTGTTCGGGGTTTTTCGCACACAATGAAATTAGCATAGTACTACTCATTTATTTTTGGTACAGTGGACCTTTGACATACTATGGACCAGTTCCTAATCCTATCGCTTATTGCGGAATGCCAACTACTCAGGAACCAAACTATACATGTCAAAGGTCCGCTGCACCGGAATATACACGATAATTATAATTCCATTGTGTGCGAAAAACTCCGAACAGGTCTATTGTAATTTTGTATCCGATTTTCAATGGGTTAAATTTCTTGTTCTTTGTATAAAAATAATGTACGAGTTCCACTTGTTTAGCACAATGTCTTTTGTTTCTTGGGTGTAATTGCCCTTTCTAAATTCTTTTTGGTTTTTGTGGAAATCAGCGAAAAAGTAGTTGCCAAATTGGCTGCCGCCTCATAGATTTACACACACTTCACTGACAATGTTTAGCATTAAATTCCATGAGCCTTTTAGAATGCCAACAACATTTATTAATAAAATGAATAAATTTCCTTTTTCCCAGCAACCCATATGGTCGACGAGGCAGGCGGACCAATAACCGCAACCCAATGGACAATGCACCATCTGGATCAATGTCAAGGCTAGGCGTGCCACTCAGTGCAGGGGACAGGGGGAGGGATAGGGGGTCGTCCAGAGGTCGGGGCAGGGACGGTGGTGGAAGGTCCAACAGAGGCGGACTGACATGGGCCAAAATTACGGTAGGCAAATTCCATTTCAAAATCTGTTCACAACGACTTAAAACCCCATTACATCATTTGCAGTGACCCAAAATTTTACTTCATGAGTTGACAAGAAAAACCCGACTAAAAGTGTTGATAGGAATGGTGACAAACACCACATGATTAAAAATGGTACCTTTGTGGGAGAAATGTAATGTTTTTTCCTTTGTTTTTCAACTGTAGGTTCCCGTCATGACTAGCTACGTGTATAAGAAATATTTAAGGGGCAAAAAGATCATTACAAGGTTTTCCACCAGCTGTTTTGTCCGGACAAAATAAATTGGCCGCCTGCACAAAAATGATCTGTTTCTCTAGAAAGGCCGGGTCGTTCCAAAATTGGGTGTAAAGTCACCAAACATTATCCACTGTGCGCTGGTGTTATTGTTGTTCGCTTACCATGCGTGTCCATCGTATCTGCGACCCCAGATGCATGCTTCCACATACATGTACATGCATCCATTTTGAATAGTGCCCTCATGTAGCAAACAATGGATAAGTCACTGTTTGCCACACGAGGGCACTGTTCAGCATGCCAGTACAAGACAGGGACCAGTGGAAAACCCTTTATTACTTTGTGAAATTAAAGCAAATTTGTCCCCCGTCCGTCTGCAGTAGTTGTGTACAAAACGATGAAATTCTGCACAATTTTGTGTGGCTTTTTGAATTCACAGATACCGTATGGAAGGAAAGTTGAGAAAGATTGGCTCCTCTCCAGCCTACAGAACATATGCAGCGTACCGTTCATACCGCTAGAGGTTGGTATCATGCTTACTTAAACTAAAGCTACTTAAAAATGCTGCTTAGCTATGACTCCATAGTTCATGAACCAAATCCGATTATTTGACAAGAACTGACCACCCAGTTTAGGATACATCAATAGGCATTCAGTGGTCTCTTCAGTTTAAGCCTGATTGCATAATAATGTAGTGTATGTGGGTGGGGAACTTCCTTGATAGCATTTTGTCTTCATGGTCAAAACGTTTGATAAAACCCACGATATTGTCCAAGTTTTCAACAAAGACAGGGAGCCATTTGTGCAGCAGAAATGGGGGTGCACAAAAAATGACAACTTTTGATTGACTTGCAATTACATGTACAACATGGGGCAGAAGTTAGGTTTAAATTTTACTGACGGTTAATTTATATAGAAGTCTAAACAAAACTTGATATGCCACTGTATGGTGAGATTTATAACTTGACTTCGTCATATTTTTCTAGTTCCACTATGAGGGTGAGATGGCGGTGTTCTTTGTTGATGACTTAACAACGGGAGATGCTTTGAGGGATATCAGTAGGCGAATTACGACCAAAACGGGGCATAAGGTAGGCATGTTGTTATTGATTCTTTCTGGTATTGAAACTAAAGATTCCTTAAAAGCACCTGTGGCACTTTGACCCATAAAGGCCTATTCACACTGGAGAGCGGTAACAGGATTCCGCGTGGTAAAAAATATAGACTACGCGGTTTTCTATTGGACCATTCACATTGAGAGCGGGAACACCGCGCGGTTAGACGGTAAACCGCGGCGTTTAGAAACCAGAGTGATTTTTTTCAACAATACCGCGCTGAGACTGTGCGTCGTGGCCAATCAGCGTTCGTGTTGGGTATGACGTCACGCACTGGCCGAGGCTAGCTGGAAATTTTTTTTTTTTATACGCAAGCAACAGCACCGAGAGCTTGATCCTGGAAGTTCAGAAATATCCACAGTTATATGACACGAGTTTGGAAGCTTACAAAGATGCTGTTAAAAAACAAGACGTCTGGGAGGCTGTTGGTGTCAGAGTGGACATGCCAGGTAAAAAATAACAAGGATTTGGGATCATTTGCAGTACCACATCATGCCTTGCTTTGTACGTGTAGTAACGTTGCATTTGCACAGTCGTACCGTACTACATGTACATGCCCTTTTCTGAAGGATTTCATGAACACAAATTCTTCGCCTTTTCTTTTCTTTGGCACGTAACCTTCTCGCCAATATCAGAAGTAAAAGAGGTTCGTCAATGCACCGGCGATTTTTCACGTGGGACGCCATTGTTTCATGGGAGTAATTTGCATATACCGCACGGGTTCCGCGCTCTGTATAAACGGGTAATACTGCGCGGCAAACCGCTTTCCGTTACCGCTCTTCAGTGTGAATAGGCCTTAAGCCTGAAGAAACCTGTGAAGATGACGATGAAATGCTCAGTTTTAGATATAGGAGGAAAAGCCCCTGTACATGTGTAAAGTGGAAGATCCACATGGTCAAACAGGGACTGAAAAATCAGGATAGGATTTGAACCTTGGACACTAAAACAATAATGATACCAATATTGGTCAAAAATGATATGGGCCCAATTTCATAGAGCTGCTTAAGCGCTAGCTGAAAACGTGTGCTTACTGTAGCAGAAAAGTTGTGCTAACGTTAAAGGAGCGTGACCAGAGTTTCTGGAAAATAGTTTTCGATGTAACTTACCAATATTATCAACTAACTCCCATACACACCTCCCATGTCCCAAAAACCCGAAAACATTCGCAATTTCCAGTAAAAAATTGAACAAAACTATCGAGTATGCTTTCAGCGGATAAACGTTGATACTGGAAAATTAGTTTACAAATAATCGGTGGATTTTCGACGATATCCTCGGAAATATGCGGCCTAGAAGCGCGGGAGTTTCAGTTTCGTAATCAGAAAAATATAACGGATGTTATGATATAAAAATCTCATGACCCATAAGGTAAGTCCCGGGGAGTTATGGGTAAAAAAAAGTGATCTGGTCACACTCCTTTAAGGCTATTTCACGGCTGCGGCATGCTTAATATTGCGCGCGCTTGGAAACCGCCATTGTTGCGTCACTATCTTAAGCAAAATTTGGCTCTGAGGTTGAGGCAGGTTTTCAGTTGCTTACCGTTAACGATGTCTATGAAATAGCCTGACGCACGGTTAACGGAAAATGGGCTGTTGAACAGCTCTATGAAATTGGGCCTAGTTGGTAGAGCCCTAGCAATACATTAAACATATACAGGATGGGGAAAACTGTTACGAACATTGTTATCTCCATGTGTGATTAAATCTGTTTGATAAAAACCAACCCGTGTGTAAGTCAGCTCATAACCTCATCTATATTTTTTTCAAATGAGGGGTGCCATGTAAAAGTGTTTGTGCACACTCATTTAAACTTGAGAATCGGATCTTGTTACAGTCCCAATTCAGTCAAAACTTTCCAGATCATTTGAAATAATTTGTTTTATTAACAGCAAAATTGTAACCTCTTTTATTTCCTAGGTACTGGTAATGACCAGGGCGTGTAAACCCCAAAATACGCACAAGCTGAATGAACAACACAAAGAAGCATTGGCGGTATGCCTGAGTGGCCGCTATGACCCATCCACCAAAGCACTCAACGTTAGCCGTCTCATTGAAGACCCAAGTAAGTTATCATTTGTTCTAGTGAGGCAGGCCTCAAAATGATAAAAATAAAAGGCAGGTCACTCTGGCCTTGATTTTGTCCGAATTTCAAAGGCCACTGAGGCCAACTGGACGGGCACCAAGGCCAACTGGACGGGCACCAAGGCCAACTTTGTTCAAAATGTCAACTGGTTACTAGTTTTAATATACAAGTATCATAAAATATGCAGTAAAAGGATAGGGCATGCTGGACAAGTTGGCCTCAGAAAGTATGCTTTGAAGGGGCATCGTGGCCAACTCTTGAGGCCATTGGCCTCGGTGGCCTTGGTTGATGCAAAATACTTAAAGTAGCGTGTCCATATCACATTAGCCCCCCACCCGCTCCCCCAATTTATTTGTCCATGGTTGTTGAGATTTTGATATCTATATCATGTGTAATATTTTTCTCATTACCATTCTTAAATTTTGTACAGCAATCTCTGATTGAAACGATAATTAGGACAAATTGAAATGATTCGTTTGTGAATAATTATGCTAGAATAAAATTTAACAGTGTAATCCTAAAATCCAAATCAAGAACTGAGTCAAAGGAAATTTTTTAAAATGATATTAAACATAACCAGACAGAAAAAAAAACTATAGTAAAAAAATATTGTTATTATTATCTTCAATTTCAATTACCACCGTCTTGTTTATTTTAGAGCTGAAGGCAGAGGGAGTATCAGGCATTGCAAATCGTAACTCCATCATGGAAGAAGTAGTCAAGATAATTGCCCAACACATTCCGGAGGTAAAGTGCAAAAAGTCTGTACAGTGCATGTATAACAGTTCAAAAACGAAATGCAATTTTTAAAAATTAAATATTTATATTTTTTTTATAAGAACAGAAGTTTGTTGAATACAGTGAACTTGTTAGCAAGCGGCCATCAATCACTTTGGAATCACTTTGGAATCACTTTGGAATCACTTTGGAATCACTTTGGAATCACTTTCAACAATTTTCTGCATCTAATCAGTATTTTTCTTGAGTTTCTAAAGGACCTGTTTGATTAAAGTAATTTTCATAGTAATAAAATGCAGTTGAGGGCTGTCAGAAAACTGTTTTTTTTGGGGTTATCAGCCTGATTAAACCTGGATTTATACTTGTTTGGAAAGATATTGCCACTGTTCATTTTGATTACCACTGTGGCATTTTTAAATGTTGAAAATTTCGTTGCAGAAACTCACAGAAAGAGGGGCATGTCACTTTGGGGCATGTCACTTTAAGAACACACAGCAGAAAAGCAAAGAAAAAACATAAGACTTAAAACTGGTATTTTGAGAAATTGCTGCAGTTTCCAGCCTTAGTTTTCACATGGCTTACAACAGGCAACATGTAAAACAAACTCAAACAATCATGGGTTACAAAAGTGCCAGCAAGTTGGACAAAATACTGAAATATTTTGTGCACAGTTGAATGAGATTTTCCTGTGTATTCCTAATGTGACATCGCAACCCTGCTCATGAATATGTAAATTTTCATTAGCATAAATATAAAAAACCTTGATTTTAACCCCATAAACAACTTCCAAGTAGGGCTTTTATAGCTGTAAATGAATTGGGCAGTTCAATAGCATAGATTTCATTAGTCTTGGCCCAAGACTATTGTAGTCGATATTGGTTTGTGTACGCGTTGGCCATTCCCGGTAGTGCGCCCTCTTGCAGCACTAACAGACCAGCCCTTTGCGCGACTACAATAGTCTTGGGAAATCCCTCTGGGCGGTTTAACTTTTTCTTTGTTTTTGACAAGGCTTTCCTAGGGAACCAATCAGCAAGTGTCCCGAATACAGCAGCGCGTCGCGGAATGCAGAGAGCGACCCAAATACAGCGCGTCGGATGCAGCGCGTGACCCAAATACACCGCGTGCACACGCTTCGAATAGTTTGAAAAATATAAGGCCGCTTACAAGAAACATCGAACATGACCGTTTTATCGTTGCTAATGTCTTCGGTGGCATAATTTTCTTGTCAAATGTTTGCGTATATATTTACAAACATGTTTGCAAAGGCGTATGACATCGCAAAATACATTTGTTTATGAAGATAATTGCAACATTGCAAATATTTGCAAAGATATCTGTGGTATGCAATGTCCCTTGTGTGACATAAACCGGTAACGCCCCCAATGCTGAAGCTCGGGAGGGATTTCCCAAGACTATTGTAGTCGCGCAAAGGGCTGGTCTGTTAGTGCTGTAAGAGGGCGCACTACCGGGAATGGTCAACGCGTACACAAACCAATATCGACTACAATAGTCTTGGGCCAAGACTAAGATTTCATTGATAAAATTACAATTTCAGGGGCCCTTTAAGGCATTGTGGCACACCCTGCCTCAGTGGCTCTTAAGGAGGCTGGTGCTGTCGGCCTTGCCACAAAAGGTGGTCATGCATGTTGCTGATCGATAGCATCTATTTTTTATTTTGTTTAATGTTTATAATGTCCATATTGTTTGCCTGTACCTGTAGGTCTTAGCCATAGATCTCAGCGACAACAAGCTGTACAAGTTGAACACATTTGCTGAGCTCGCACGGACGGCCACCGGTGTAAGGAGTTTGAACCTGGCTAGGAATAGTGTAAGTGGATATCTGTGTTTAGGCATACACCATAGAGATAGTGTTAAAGAACTAATAAACGATTTCTGAAATGGGGTAAAATTTCCCTTTATTCATTGCAGAAAAAGTAAACCTTTTTTTGTTAAAGGTTGTAAGGTTAACTTTGGTTGATTGACTTAGTAATAAGCGTCGCTGAATTGTCCAAAACACACAATTTATGAAAGTGCGAGAAGGCAAAATTCCATAAAATAATACATTTTGTTCTAGAAACTCCTGTTGATAATTTTTTTAGCAATAAGTTTTATTCAAAAGCCAACAAAATTTGACAAATCAACAGATTTATTCGATTTATTTTTCAACAAGGTGAAGTCGGAATTGACCACAGACACTATATCTTCTCTGACTTGAATTTGTGATTCTGATTAGTGAATTCATTGGTTTCACTAATATGATTGGTTTCCCCCAGCTTCGAAGTTCATCAGATCTAGACGCCATAAAAGACTTCAAACTCGAGGAGCTGGTCTTAGAAGGCAATCCAGTGGCAGAGATTTCCAACTACATGAGGTAAACTGTGGATTGCCCGTAATTTCACATGAGGAACCTGTGGCCTTCATGCAATTTATGCCGTAGAGATCATGTTGGTAAAATGGACTCGAGTAATTACTTCAAGTCTAAGTCCTGAGTCACTAGACTTGAGTCTGAGTCACTAGACTGAAGTCCGAGTCACTAGACTGAAGTCCGAGTCACTAGACTGAAGTCAGAGTCACTAGACTGAAGTCCGAGTCACTAGACTGAAGTCAGAGTCACTAGACTGAAGTCCGAGTCACTAGACTGAAGTCCGAGTCACTAGACTGAAGTCTAAGTCACTAGACTGAAGTCTGAGTCACAAGTCATTTGTGCATTCAGCATTGTAAAAGCTCGCTTTAAGGATCGTCTGCACATTGTGTTCTTGTGGACAGTAAAGAGAATAACACTCGGAAAATTGATTAAAGGCAGAGGCTCGTCAGCAATGCGTGCATGCCAAATTGGTGCCACGAAATACGCAGCTCCATGCCTTTGCTATGGAGCTGCGTATTTCGTGGCACTAATTTGGTGCCCGCGCATTGCTGACGAGCCTGTGCCTTTAACACCAAAGTGTGGATTTCGACCTCAATGAAAGACAGTAGAGGCAGTTGATGAAACACGACTTGAGCCTCACTGCATCTTATGTCGTAAACTGATGTTGCATTTTGTGCATGTACCGTGGTACACGCGAGTTCAATGATGCATGCATATTGCCCTTTACGCAGTACCATGAACTATGTAATTTTGTGTCAAACAGTACATGAAACATGTTTTTGTGATTCACGAGTCACCATAGCCGAATATGAGTCGCCACAGTTGAGTCATTTGTTCATGTGACTTGAATCGAGTCTGAGTCACGAAAATGCAACTTGAGAAAAACTCATGTCCGAAAAACTTGAGCTTCAGTCCTGCAACACTTCCCCTATGTCAGGTTCCTTATATTTCCTTTTAGTTTCATATTGAGCATAGCAGATTTTCGTATGTCAAGATTCAAACCCATGCTGTCTGGCTTAACATATCAATGTGTTGTCGATGTGTCAAATTGGCAGCTTCTGTGATTCCACGTTCTCACATAGTTTTCTGTTTCAAGAATTCTCACTCGACATCACTTGTGAAGCATATCTGCCACTGCCTGCACACAGAAAAACAAATTGATCGCTATGTATTTAAAATTAGAGAAGTAAAATTGCTTGTGGTTGCAACATGTGTCGCGCATCATGTGTATAACACTGATAATTTTTCAACTGGTGTGGTATAGTCATCGTCAGGAACCTGATAATGTTGCTTCATATATGTGAGAAAGTGTGTCTGTCATGCAGATACAATTCTCTAATCATATATACAAAATCATTCAAGCGGAATGCATACCCTCAATAAAATATCTGCGTACACTCCATGAAATCCCCAACTTATTGTGAGTAGTGTACTGTTACACTAGTAGTGTGCCAGAATCTTGCACGCAGGGCCAGTTTATTAGAGAAACTCAGCATCACTCTTGCAGTTGCTCTATTAGTGTATCTCGAAACAATGAAATGCTAAGTTACATATATTTTCCTCCAAATGAATGAATAACAACTTTCAAAATGTTGAAATTCAAAGAATTGCAAAGGAAAATTTAACTCTTTCAGTGCCAAGGCCGTACAAGTACGATCTATCGCATGTACTCTGTGAAAGTGCCAATGTCGTACATGTACGAATAGTACGATCTCATTTTTAACTTTTTTCTTTTTCAAAAACGCCAACCGCCGTACATGTACGACCTAAAAATATCGCTAGAGGGCGCATTGATCTATCATAATATGCAATATCACCGAGGTTCAACATCGGAGTTCCTCGAGAGAGCACAAAGTCTGAGCAGTTCTGAGCAGCCAAGATGGCGGCGCCCATATTAAAATGCACTTGCTTCTCCGCGGAGGAAGTTTTTGAGTATTTTTTTGATTCGGATAGTGAAAAACATTGGTATTTATCACTCGCTTAAACAATACCATCGATTCTAGAATCTATAAAAGAACAATATACAACAAGTTTGGTGAGTACAACCTATTTATTTACTTTTTTTTACAGAATTTCAAAGAATTACCGAAAAGTCTGGCACTTTAGAGTTAAATGTTGAAAAACGCTGGCACTGAAAGAGTTAATAGATTGTATATGGAAAAACAGGTTAATATAGTCTGACCATGTACATATACACGTATTAGACACAATCACTTTTATACTCAAGTACCAAGACTTCAAGGTAGGTAAAGGGTAGAGTCACTTCACAAGTCCATTGCCTCATATGAGTGGTAGGCCTACTTTTACCGTGGCATTGAGTCACTTGGAGCATTGTTACTCCCCCTGGATGGGATGCCAGTCCATCGCAGATTTCCCCCAGCAGTTAAATGTAGTTTGATTTCCCAACCAGTATTTGCCCATACCCATTGTTCACATGTAAACCTGGGTGGGGAGAGACAATGTAAAGTAAAGTGTCTTGGCTAAGGGCTCAACGTGGTGCAGCTACCAGGCTTCGAACCGTGGACTTCTTGCCTGAAGGTCCAACATGCTATCCACTAGACCACCACACCTCCAGAAATCATGAGAAGCCATTTCCTTTCGTTTTTGCAGTGTGGTTAAAGGCACAGGCTCGTCAGCAATGTGCGCGCGCCAAATTCGTGCCAGAAATATGCAGCTCCATAGCTGCATTGCTGACGAGCCTCTGCCTTTAATACACTCTGTTTGGAGATTTCCAAAAGCATATTTGTGTGTCTGTATCTATCTGTTTGGCCTCTATACACATTTCCAACACATTTTCAACTCCATTTCATTTTTGCTGCATGTTTCTTTGATGCTGCTTACCACATTTCCCTCCTCCCCTTTTTGTTTCCACTCTCTCTCTCTCTTTTATTATCACATTCAATTTTGTGCTTACTGGTATTTCATCTGTTACTTTCATTGTTCTGTGTAAAAGATCTGTTTTGTCTTTGTTTAACTCTAATCATTCCTTTTATCACTTTTTCTTTCTTCACAATATTGGCTGAAATAAAAACAATACATTCTGTAAAGGAAAAACAAAACTAAGCAAAATGCCCAGACAAATCAACAGCAGTAAACTATTGACAATGTAAAACTGATTCAATTTCAAGTCGGAAATATAAAATGCAAAAGACAGCACTGACTTTTTGGTTAATTACCAATTATCATTTGGTATTGGCAAACGTCTTCTCGGGTACATGAACTGGCAGATTCAGTACCTTACTTGCTGGCCGATGTCAGCATTAAGCAAAATACTTAAGTTGCGGAATTGCAGAACATGAAACAAAAACTCTTAATACTGATACTGTTGGCAGTTTCAAGAATGCATTGAATATTGCCCTGTATTACATGTACAACTGGAAGGGATAGGGGTCTGTTTCTAGTCACTGAGCATTCTTTGTTAGAGCCGTAGTGCTGGTGTGATTTTTCTGTTTGTGAGAAAAATACCAAGGCCTAAACTGTGGTTAATGGCCATGTGGTACACCACATCAGGATATTAAATGTTATTGAACGTGGGTTGTACAACCAAGATGGAAACTGGGAGTAGCTGGCCTGAGCAGAAGGCTTCGAACTGACAACAGATGGTATTCCAGAGGAAATTACCCGAAGGAAGTGGGGTGTGTACTGAACGTCGCCTCTTGTTGTTCTACATCTGCCATCAACGAAGGTGTCATCACGTAGGATTTCACGATGCAGCGATAGTCGTGATCGGTAGCGTGACTGACGAGTCTGGCTCAAGACCTGTTTGCCAATGACGGGTAAGCCCTGACCACGGGCGGGCAACCTAAGCCAGGCGCAGGTCTCACGACTCATTGTGATCGCTGCGAAAACGTCATCGTGAGCTGTGGGATAGTTGCGGCTGAAACGGTATCACAGGCCTTCTATTGAAGAAGCCAGTTTGATCCTACTCTGCTAAAAAAAAATTCTTAAATCTCCCACTGAACGTATGAATACTGCGTCTACTGAAAAACGGCGTACATTTTTTGTACAACTCCAAGGCCTATTCACATACTAAAGAATAGCTCAGTGACTTGATAATGTGCAGTCCATGCCACAGACCCCATGCAATAAACCCCTTCAACAACACAACGCAGACCCTTTAAAAAATTACATTAAGACATCACTTTTCAGTTTGCTGAAATGAAATGTTTAGAAATTTAAGCTTTTCAATTGTTTAATTTTTTTAGAATGTTTACAAAACGAGAATAAGGCACAAAAAATTTGGGCTGATTTCCGCTTTTTGTTTTTTTATCAGTGTCATCATAACTTCCATCATAAGTTGGAAATTCTTAGCGTTTTCCTGATTTTTTTTTTTCTGAACGACAAAACTTGACATTCCTGTTAATTCTCTTCCTAATTTCTTTGTTCTATGCCTCCCAAGCCTCATCACAATTTCTGCCGCCAGTGTGCACGCATTATGTTTGCCCTGTTAGTTGTTTTGTCTTTCATTCAGTGTTTGTGTACAACTCTCAGTCTTGCACTGCCATGCAGCTTAAGCAGTTGCAACCACAGAGTTTTGAAAGTGATATTTTGATGTAATGTACATGCATGTAGCTGATGTTGGCATAATGTCGCAAGTCATTGAATGGTAAGTTTTGCATAATGGTTACTGAGTCTCGCCAAACCTCAAAATTGGGTGGGATACATCACTTTAGACTTGACACTGTTGTCGATTGCCATGTGTCACCACACTTGCTTAATGCTCTGATGAGTGCGACACCCTGTTTACACTTGATCCCGAGCTCAGGGTCGAACACCGAGCTCGGGATCAGCCCCGAGCTCGGGATCAGCCCCGGATCACAAACTGAGTGTAAACGCTCTTGGGACTAAATTGGCAGAGGGTTCGATCCCGAGCTCGGGATCAGTTTGCAGTTAGATAAGCAATTAATCTTTACCGCATCCGCTCCACAGCCGTAGCTGGGGAAAAGCCCGCGAAATTCAAGTGGCCTTGTACACTGTACATGCACAACCCATGCACACATTAATCAGTACATACACACATGGAACATGACCTTTAACTGCAACTTCTGGCACCGCACTCGAGATCAACTACAGAATGTAAACGCGGCACTCAGGATCATTGCGGTTAACACTGACGCATTCTTATCAGGGGATCAATCTTGATCCAGAGCTCGGGCCAGTGTAAACACGGTGTAAGTCTAAAAACCTTCAGTATGTCTTTGTTGTCACCTAATTCTATTTGTATAATCAAACGTGTTCAAATAGCTTTTCTTCCAGGAAGGTCTTAACATTGTTGAAGTTGGAGCCACTCGTTTCAGTGTCCTTATCTGAATCGTGTGCACATCTGTTGCCTTTTCTTTCCAAAATTCTCCAGCACGGTCCGGCGATATTTCCCAAAGGTTGTCAGACTTGTAAGTACCTCTTCGAAAGTCTTGCTTGTTTTTTGAAATGTTGGATTTGTCAGGACGTACACCAAAAGCTTGTACAATGTTGCAATGTTATAAGGTACTTTTCAGCAGTATCATTGTTTTAGTTGATCAAAGTGACAAATCAGTAAAATTGGTGTTACGCATTTTGGTTGATGCAAAAAGCATTACATATGGGACACACATGTACATATATGGTGCACATAAGCTTGGTAATGCCCAGCACACAAGACGTTTCATGAAACAACTGATACAACTAGATACAGTCCAAAGTCTGCTTGTTTCAATTCAAGGGTGATCAGGCACCATACAAAACTTTGCATTGGGTAATTTGCCCAGTTCGCTCCCATGCAAAACTGAGAGAAAAATCAGGTTCATAGGGAAAACCAGAGAGATTATACCACTGTGCTCTATAGCTCAGCGGGTAGAGCATCTCGGAGGTCTCGGGTTCGAATCCCGATAAGGCCCTTACGATTTTTCTCATCCAAAATGTTGTTGTTTTAATTCAATGGTGATTAGGCACCATACCAGATATTGTGTAAATACAATATAGTTATTGCTGAGCAGCTTGTTACTGGGCATGAATTTGAATTTTCATGTCATTTTAAAACACACATAGATTTCCTTCCCTGCATCATGTTCTCCTTTGCTAACATGCCCATCCCCCTCCACACCCAGGATGGACAGGACCTCCCACCGCCCATAGCCTTTGATGTGGAGACCCCCACAACACTGCCTCCAGTACAGCACAGCTTCTTTGGCAATTCCACCATTAAGAAACTTCTCAGCAAGTTCCTGGAACAGTGAGTGCTTTCCTGCTACTTCAGTCAGTGATAAAGATAGATTACATTGATTGAAAAACTTTAAAAAAACAGGAACAGCATTACATAACTGAAGAATAAAGTTGATAAACTGCCTTGTAGAAATTTCAGCCACGTAGATGCAGTAATACATCAGAAAACCTTTTTAAAAATCTATGCATGGTTTTTGTGTTGAATGAATGGTACAAAAAAACGTTGTTGAGAAACGCTTTTAAGAAAAAGCAAATTTAGTTGGCAATTTCTCCCACAAAGATGCCGTTTTACACGGGGAAAATCATGTGGTGTTTGTTACCATTGCTATCAACACTTTGTCGGTTTTCCTTGTCATATCAACTCGTGAAGTAAAATTTTGGGTAACTGCACAGTGCAAATGAAAAAGATAGTTTGCAGGATTGGAAAACTTTACAAATAGTGTTATCTTTATGCATGATTGAGGGTGTGTAATTTGACAAAACAATGAAAAACCCTGTCCATGCTTTCGAGAAATTGTGTAAAGCCACTGTCCTACATGTAATTAGCCAGATTCTCTGGCTGTACTGCATGGAAAATAGTCAGAGCCTAGTTTAATTTAGGGATTAAAAGTAGGTTTGGCCAGTCTTAAACATACGTTTAAAACTGGCCGGTTTAAGACTGGCCAAACCTACTTTTAATCCCATTCATACCTATGTGGCGCTGTCTGCTAGCTCTGTTGTGATTGGGCGGTGGGTTCGGCTTGATTGACAGGTCAGAACTACGCATAGGGATGCGTAAAGCCGTAAACTGTCTAAGGTATTTATGAATTACATGTATATGATGGCACCCTTTAAAAAAAAAAATGTGTGGGCACATGCATTTATATAAATTCATCTTCAATTATAGTTTTCTTATAAAAGGATAGTTGGAACCACTTTTGTCATCCATTTTCATTTTTTTTCCCTGTAAAATTATTGATTAAAATTTTGAAACATAGCAAATCATTATAGAACCTTTAAAGGCCTGTTGTATCGTTTGCAGATAAAACTGTTATTACAAATTCCTAGAACAGTAGCATCACATACATTTCTGGGGGGAAAATGGGCCACCCCATTGTTATCACTTAGTTTTTACCATGACTGGTTCATACATGTAATTTGTCCCAGGCATGTTGCTGGAATGGGTTGAAGATAGTACACCTTATATTCATGGTGTTTTCCCGTGTACCATATGTAAGAAAAATAAATTGTATACATTTCCCCCACAGGTATTTCACTGTGTTTGATTCAGGAGACAGACAGCAGTTTATAGAGATTTATCATGACCAGGTTAGTATGCGTGTATTTAAAAAATATATATTAATACAATATTGACAAGATTCTGACTTTTTAAAAAAAGGGAAAAAAAGATACCTTAACATAAGTTCCGTCGATATCAGCATTTTACCAATATTGACATATCGGCATCTAAATATTGATTAAAACCGATATATCGAGTATTAAAGCAATTTTTCAACGTACATTTCGACGGCCGAAGAAACTAATGCTGTCGTCGCGTTGGCTTTCTAATGTCTGCATTGTCCGTCTTATAATCGACATCCTAGGACCACTTTCATGAACAGGGCAAAGAGTGATATCGCTGATATCAATATCAAAATGAAATTTTGATATATCGAATAATATTGAAATATGGACGGAGCTTGCTTCAACATGGACGTAGGCTGGTTTGGGCCCGGGAGAGTGAGATTTCCATGGAAGCGGAACTCCAACTCCTGGCATTTAAGCGAGAGAGCAGGGCGCGTAAAGCCCTCACCCCCCTAAAGCCGAGGTCCCCGTTGGTGCTGAACACCAGCGGAGTTTTTTGTGAACGAATTACATTTTGGGAAAACGTTTCCCTTGCATCCGCACTTCGCCCCCCTCCTCCCTCCCCCTCCCCCTCCCCCCCTCTCCCCCTCCCCGTCCCCCCTCTCCCCCTCCCCCCTCACCTCCCTCTCCCCCTCCCCCCCTCACCTCCCTCTCCCCCATCCCCCTCCCCCCTTACCCCAGCCTATGCCCCATGTATTACACAATCATGACATTTCCTTTTTGCATCCTTGCATTTTTCTACATACAGTGACATTTTCTAAAGGCAAAAAGATAAGTTAAAAGCAAAGATGTTGATATAAGCATGTTTGAATTAAACATGGCAAATTCATAGTTGTACATTGATGACAATTGATTCATAGTTAACAGGCTTGTATTGAACTAAATTGCTGAGGCAATAAGGTGTCGGACCAAATATGTAAACTGCCACAGCAAAACGAGGAATGCTATAAATGGTGATGATAAACAGGAGGATTTTTTTTTCATATTGAAATGTTCGTGTTGAGTATATAAAGTAACTGATTGTGATCACACAAACAATTTTGTTTTTTATTTTCCCCCTCTTGCAACAGGCATGTTTCTCGATGACCTGCCAGAATGTGTCTGCAAGTAATTTCATCAGGAAGTATTTCGTCCAGAGTCGCAATCTACTGCGCATCAAAGATCCAAGTAAGCCCTTTCAGACAGAATTGTAGTTTTTTTGAATTTATGGAACTTTAATTCACAGCCTATAGGCTGAATTGCATAAAGCTTAAAGGAACACGTTGCCTTCAGATTTCACGAAATCTCACGTTTGAGGGTGTTCCTTATACTTATTAAGAGTTGTTCTTGCAATAAAACACATTTAATGTGTTATAATTAGTGAATGGTAATTAAAAAAACAAACACTGACCTCTGACCCCCACTACATGTCCCGCGAAATGTATACGTATTTCAAGCCGTCAATACGATCGTCCGGGTAGTGGGCAAAATGCAGCGACGAGCAGGAGTTAGGTTGGCGCCGTAGCCAGTGGTCAGGTAAACCTATCAGATGAACGCTAGGTACCATACCATTCTCCGCCTCCCGAGACATGTGTGAAATGTAAACGTACACACACACACACGGAAATTTATAAAACCCGGAAGTCGGAGGTGGTCGGAGATACCCAAAGGTACCCGGAGGTAGATTGTTTTTGCTAACGTGTAGTTGGTGCGTTGACGGTGGCCCGGAGCTACGCAGTATTAAAATAACAAGCCGGAGGTAGGTTGTAGCATGTACTACACGGTCACAACAAATTCTACCTCCGACCTCCGGGTTTCAACGACACCCCACACACACACACACACACCGACTGGCTGTCAAAAAATGGATCGTCAAGAGAACACAGCAGACGCGTCAAAAAAGAAAAAAACGAAAACCTCGCCAATCAGGGTAAGAATATTGTCATGGGACAAACCGATAGAAATAATTGTTCAGAAGTATTTCAACAGCTGCGACTGGAAATAAGACTAATATAATTTCTCCGCCATTTATGGGAGTCAAGATTTTGACTCCCATAAATGGCGGAGCGTGCTGCTTCGAGACATTACGCAAAATTGAAGCATTTCTAAAGCACGTTTGTGTGGATCATTATATTCTACTTTTTAAACATCTTTCAGATCGTGCTCATTATACTTCAAACGCTTGTAATAGCCCAAAAACGCCCAATAAAGCGCAACCCGAAGGCAACGTGTTCCTTTAAGTGTCTTCCACCATATTTGAGATATATAGGTGGGTGGCGGAAGTCTTGGCATCACCTCCATTCTTTGTTTTCATGTTATCAGGCAAAGAGATGTCGTTGTTCAAATTCACCAAACTTGCGGTTGTTGCCCACCTGGCTCAAATGCCGCCAACTAAACATGACACCAGTTCGTTCCAAGTTGATCTCTCCATGGTCCAAGTAAGTTATTATTTAATTCTTTCTGGAACTAAAACCAAGGATTTCTCAAAAGTGCCTGAGGCACTGTAGCTCGTAAGCCTAAAGAAACTTGTGAAGAGAAGACGATGAAGAAATGCTCAGTTTTAGAGGTGGTATATGCAGTTCTAAGAGTGTCTTAAGGGCGGTTATACAGAATTATCCCATGGGTCAGTACTACCAGGGCAGAGCTGGTCTCTCATCTTGTTGGCTTGGGGTCAAGTCAGTTTTTGGTTTTTGACCTGTGACTTGACTCTGGAGAAGATAACTTGTGACTGGACTTGGGAAATAAGATTGATTTACAACTTAAAATAAAAACTAGTCATCAAGTCTCCAGCCCCAGACATACATGTACATGGGTCTGTCCACAGTAATGGGGTACATTTCTGTAACATTCAAGATCTTAGGTCCCAGTTCACTTCAAATGTCTTAATTTTATCTTTAAATTATCAAGCTAAACTGAGCAAATAACCTTTTTCACCAAGGAATAAGAAAAATAGTCCTACAACATACATTTGTGAAAACCCCGTGCACAAATATTCCTATTACGCATGTAACAAAGACGAAAAAAAATGTCACAAAATTGTCTGTCCACGTTACATGCGTAATAGGAAAATTTGTACACAAGCTTTTCAAAAATGTATGTTGTGGCAGCAATTTCTTACCTTTTTGGGAATAAGTTATCTCCTGAGAACAAAACAAGGACATTTCTTTAATTCTGGGTAAACTAAAGACATCTAAAAGGAATTACTGACTTATTTTTAAAAATGTACCCCATTACTGTGGAAAGACTCACTGTATGTATACTGTATAACCAAAGTGCAGTCTCCCGCTCCAGGGCCCAATTTCATAGAGGTGTTTAAGCACAAAAAATTGCTTAAGCACAAAAAACACTTGCTTAGTAGAGAACGTTACCAGTGAAATCCTCATGTGATAGAAATAGTGTATTACCAGTGTTAGAGGACTGTTTCATTTCCATGACAATCGCATGAAATTTTTAGTAGGAACCTCATTTTATCAAGCAAGGTTTTTCATGCTTAAGCAATTTTTCATGCTTAAGCAGCTCTATGAAATTGGCCCCAGGAGAATAAATTGAAAAATGCCTATCCGCCGCGAAGTGGTTAAAACTTTAATAATAGACGGCTTTATTTAACACTGGCACCGTAAAATATCCTACTTTTTAAATGTTTATTTTTCTCCTTGTTTATTTTACTTTATATAGGGCAATCTGATCAGTTTTACGTTGCATGGAATCTACAAGGAATGTAAGTGTGAAAATATTTTGAAAAGTGTACATTCTTGATAACATTGGTGTATCAGGAGAAATGTTGGATTCTCATGGAAACAGTTAGGGAGTACATACCACTGTGCCTCATAGCTCAACTGGTAGAGTCATCTGCACGGAATGTCAGAGGTGTCGGGTATTTATAAAGTGGGAGGGTGACTGGACGGTGGGATTGTGACCGCTGTGTATGCCATATGGGTAATTCCCAAAATTAGGGGTCCAAAATGTTTGGTGTCCCAGTTACGTACGACACTCTCTTCTTCAAATATCACCACTTATGACCACAAATTCTCATTAATGGACTGGCCTGTGATTATAGGGGGGCAGCATCATTCTCTTCAATATTTTGTTTTCTGATTCCTGAAAAATATTCAAAACAAAAGACCATAAGGCTTATAATTTGTTCTATGGTATTGAATAGGAGTTTGGTGTCCCGGGTTACCTACGCCAATGAAAATTGGCTGTAGATTGAGTTTGCATTAACCTTGAGTTTGCATTAACCTTGGTGCCATATCTACACACAAACATTAAATTTGAGTGGCATTTGTTCAAATAAAAATAATTTTTTTCTACTGGGAAACCACTTTCAATCACTAAAAACACTTGGAAATCTTAATAATAATAATAGTAATAGCAATCTTATATAGCGCCAAATGCCAGGGCCTCTAGGCGCTTTACAGTATAAACCAAAGTTTATATGTCACACTTTTGGACCCCTAATTTTGGGAATTACCAATATCTCCTTTGATCACAATGTGTACGTTTGTTGAAAGAGACTTCTTTTTCTGTTCAAATTCCTGTGACTAATGGGAATATTTCGGGGGTGGGGGGGGGGGGGGGGGGGGGGGGGGGGGGGGGGGTGCTTGTCAGGTGGTCAAAAGTAAACATTTGTTTCGTACGTACTTTGTTTACAGCCCCATAGACGTGCACTAGTGACTTCATTACCAATCCATACGTGTATAGTATTTGTTTCTTTTGTCCTAGTTCTAGTCAGCAGCAACCGGTCGTCATCCCAGTTAGTATCATTCAGCCGTGTGTTTCTAGCCATGATGCAGCCTCCTGCGCTATGCATCATTAATGATCACCTCACCATCAGAGACCCAACTCATGCCCAGGCAAAGGTAAATAATGGGTTATACATCTCAGCAGTTGTCTGATCACGCAGTATATTGTCTATGATGTGCATGAACTACAATATAAGTCTGTTTTCAATACTGGAGAGACTTTTTCACCAGGATCATATCTGTGTGCAATGCCAGTTATCTTCTCTCAAAACAAAAGAAATATCTTCAGGCAGATCTAAGGAGATAACTTCAGCAGCAAATAGTGCAACAACATACCTTTCTGAAAACCCCGTGTACAAATTTCCTAACTTCAGCAACAAATAGTGCAACAACATACCTTTCTGAAAACCCTGTGTACAAATTTCCTATTTAACGTATGTAACAAAGGACACGTACTTTGTGACATTTTTTGGTGTCCTTGTTACATACGGTATATTGGAAATTTGCACACAGGGCTTTCAGCAGGGTATGTTGTGGCACTATTCATTGCAGTTCTTTAACTGAAGTTATCTGCTTAGATCCATCCTAAGATATTAATTTTGTTTTGAGTGAAGATGAATGACATTGTACAGAGATATAATCCTGGAGGACAAGGTCTCTCCAGTATTGAAAACAGACACATATGTGTTTACATACAATTCACGTGCCCAGCACATTTATTTAAAACCCTGCACCCGTTTGAATTGGGTTGAGAGTCATAAATGTGAAAGTGCATAATATTGCGTGTAATGGGCTGCATCATTTTCTCAAAATGGTGAAAGTTGCTAAAGCTTTAGCTGTTGGGAAAATACTTCCTCAAAATCCCAGTCAAATGTGAGCTTCATATGGAGGACCTTTATACATGTAGTCACCTGTCGAAATATGCAGTTGCATTAACTTAAGTTTGTGTAAATTATCAGCAGCCAGTTGAATTGCTTCAGCCGTAGCCATTGATTCTTTGTCAGCCATTTGTTTTCTCGAGTGTTCTTCATCCACTCCCCACTGAGCGGGGAGTGAGAGTCTTGTCCGCAAACGATGTTTGCCCGTGCATTCTCGTCATTCCGAAGTCTGTTTTCGTATTCTGCCAATATGAGAAAGGGGTTTCAAATACGACCTTTGTGTTGATTTTCATGGAACAGTTTTGAAACACAAGCATATTGTCTGCCCATGGTCTGTACTGATTTGACAGCAGAGACATTGTGATGTACAAGTGTTACAAATTAGCTAATTTGTTTCCCATCAAATGTATAATCGGAGAGGGCCACTGAAGCCTAATGGAAATGCTTAAAGTAGCAGGGTGTTCACATTTAGGAAAGACTTATTAAGTAGCCTACTCGGTTTGAGTTTTATGAATACTGTCCCAGATCTATTTCCATACACACTCTGGGAGCAGATTTTGGACGCGATAAGAGTACATCTTCGAAAGAAGCAAAATAATAACTTATCAAACAACTTGAAAGGAAACTTTTTATCAGGCATTGACATTAACCAAGGATACTGAAGCCAATGGCCTCATGCCCCGCTGAGTTGGCCCCGAACCCCTTCAAGATATACACTTTCTGTGGCCAACTTGGCCAGCATGATCCTCTTAAATTTCATGAGGGTTGCATACACAAATAACCAGTACACATTTGGAACAAAGTTGGCCATGGTGCCTTAAAGCCCTTTAAAATTCAGACAGAATCTATTTATTTATTTTATTTGTTTATTAACCAAATCCAACAGCGATCAAGTCCCCAATTACAGGTTGGCATAAAGAATATACAAGTATATAAATAAATTAAATAAAACATGTTGCAATATAACAAGTAAATAAATTCAATTAAAAGTAAATTAAATAATTGAAGAAAAAAAAAATTAATATAAATCAAAGCTGAAGGGATTTGCACCTTACTTTTCAAAACATAAAGGCCTGTTTTATGTTCTTCATATTGTGTTTGTCCTTGCAGGCTGCCTTTGCATCCCCCGCCCCTACCCCAGCCCCCAGCCCCGTCACTGTCCCCCAGGGCTCTCTATCCCCAGCCCATGGACTGACTCCCGTACAGCAGGAAATGGTGGCTAAATTCATCAAAGACTCTAACATGAATGCAGAGTGGTCGCTCAAGTAAGTACAAACGTCAAACATAATTTGAAGAGTTTCATCGCAAAATGCAATAAACGCTATATCCAAATAATTGAGATAATGTTGTCAGTACATTCTCGATTGGTGGTCCTATACATTTATCAAATAGATTATTGGCAAACTGTGTTACACAAAAAACTGTTTTACTTATTGGAATTTACCATTGACTGTAGTGCTTAGTTAGAAAACAAAATGGCAGATTTCTCAAAATGCCAAAAATGGATATATAGTGTTTTGCGATGAAACACTTCATTTGTTTTCCTCCTAATCTGTGTACACACACCCTATGATGCTGCCTGGATTCGAACCCACAACCCGCAGAATCAAACAGGTTTTTAGTATAATGCACCAGACCCACAGTACAGACGACAAATTTGTCCTTTAAAGGCCCAGTGGATCATTTGCAATGAAATAAAAACTCGGTCAAACCAAGAAATTCGTTCATCTTCAAAACATACTGCTTTTATTTATTTTTCAAGTCAAGACTGGCTTTGAAAACCTTACACGAACTCCGTTTCTTTGTTTAAATATACAAACACGTACACAAAAATCTACAACAAAAGTACCTTCATAGACTTCTGGCATGGGCTAACTTTGGTGAAAAATATAGACCATTTAAAGGTTGTATGTAAACTACAAAAAGAATTGTCCAAGCTATGACAACATAACCGCCCCAGATAAAACTACAGAAAATTACCAACATTCATTAAAATTAGAGAACCAGGTTTACAGTCTAGTTTTAGGGAAAGGTGCTGTTTCGTCTCACTGTTAAATTATTAGTGTACTGAGATGTGATGACGTCAAATTCAGATTTCAGAGAGATGCCAAAACCATGGTCGCCACATTCTCAACTTCAGCAGTGGATGAGAGAGAGATGCTTAATACACAAAGCCTCAAATTGCATCATAATCACCGAACATAACCTGTCATTTATTTGTAACTTTTTGACAATCCAAACTGTAAATGCATACATGTACAAACAGTGACAGATCCAGCCTTAAAGGCCCAGTGGATCATTTGCAATGACCCCAAAAAGTAATCGACGAGTTTACAGGGGAAAAGTTCTGAAATTAAAGATTGAATTAATAGCAACTATCCAATGAAAGGTTTTCGCTCAAAATGATATCATTTTACCAGAAAATGATCCGTAAAGATGAAATTATTTAGATCGTTTGCAAACGATTTACTTATTTTTGGCTCGCATCTACGCGGTCCAAAATGCATGGGCGCTGTGTACTCCGTGTGCGTGTTCCAACGCGATGCATTTTTATGGATCGCGCGCACACACAGTATGTGCGCCACAAAGTGCATGACGCAAGCCACATATTACCCGATCAACTGAGAACGAATATTTGAAACACCTTGCCAAGACCAGGAAAATGCATATGGATTTTCATGTTTTTTTTAAACGTGGTACATTTGACAAAGCTGAAATTTCTTCGGATGAGTTTGTTGATGTCTTTCTTTTGATTTATAATGGTTTTATTCGCAGAATCGCTCAAAAACAGATCATCTACAGGGGCTTTAAGGTACAAATCTGAGAAATACTACCCTTGAATTTGTGTTATATTTGCAGATGCCTGTCGGAGAATAACTGGAATTATGAGATGGCTGGCAAGACATTCACCGATCTACATGTAAGTGTGCTTAATTTCAATAGACTTTATTTATGCAAAAGCAGTTATTGGTGAATCATTTCTTTAAAGGAGCGTAACCAGATCACATTTTTGAGCATCGCATTTTTTCTGAGATTGTTCAGATTTGATACCAATCATTTTTCATATTTTTCTCAGTACCATTCTGAAATTTTGCATTCTCAATTCGTATATTTCCGAGAATATCGTTAAAAAAATCACAGAAGTTTAGTAAACTAATTTATCCAACCTTTATTACACCAACCTTTTTTGCTTCCACATCCAAATTAGGGATTGCAAATTTCCTGTTTCCCAGGGATAGTATTTTGGGGATGTACGTATTCTATATGATTGTTAGGTTGGAACGATATCCATTTTCTGAAAAATCTGAACACACCCTCTAACATGAAACTTGGGACTAATTTGGTGGAGTTTTAAAAGCACAGAAATTTGCTAAGCACAACAATTATTTGCTTTGCAAAAATGGGTTACAAGCCAAAAATTGATGTAAATTTGTGTTCTTAACAACAGTAGCAGAGTACCAGTGATTTGTAATATGCATTACATACAGGTTCTGCTGGTAACCCGTTTTTGCAAAACACATAACTATGTTGAGCAAATTTCAGTGCTTTACGGCTCTAAGAATTGGCCAGTCTCATAGCCAGACCAGGGGCCAATTTCATGGCGCTGCCTAAAGGCAGTACACATAATTGGTATCTCGAAGAATCAGAAATGTTCACAGATTTACACATAACTTACACGATATAAACATGTTGAAGGCAGAAAACTTCCCCTGAAACGATTTTGTCTGAAGTGCTATAGTCTTTGAGAAATAAGCAAAACAATTATTTTTCGTCTCGCGAGACGTAAATTCAATCCCCCCATAAAACTATTTTGCCCTGGACCACTTCGTCCTGAACCACTTCGCCCAAGTGCCATTTCGCCCCCAAACCACTTCGTCCAAACATTACTTCGTCCAAAATCCACTTCACCCCAAAACAACTTCGTGCACAGACCGTGGTTCTGGGCGAAGTGGTTCAGGGCGAAGTGGTTTTGGAGCGAAATGACTGTAAACCCTTTTTTGACTGTTTTCTCAAAAGTTAGACGAAGTACGGAGCTGGTTTTTGGTCAGGTTGATTTAATCATGCATATCTTCAATCACACAGGGGGATAAAACTATTTGTAACAGTTTACCAATCATGTATACTATCTTTAAGCGCTAGCTGAAAACATGTGATTACTTGTAGCAGAAAAGTTGTGCTAACTTTAAGACTATTGCACGGCCGTGGCGTGCTTGAGCATGCGCGTGCTTGGAAACGAGCATAGTTGCGTCACTAGTGTTTAGGAAATTTGCCTCTGAAGCTAGCAAATGTTTGGCAGCACTTAAAGTTACGGTCTCCATGAAATAGCCAGAGCCTCTGTTAGTACAAAATCGGCTGCTAAACAGCTCCATGAAATTGGCACCCGCTGGGAATGCTTGCCATGGGCAGAGGCTGGTTTGGTCCTGAGGGTGTGCGATTTTCATGAAAGCGGAACTTCAACTCCTGACAAGCTTAGATTGTCAACTTTGGTGATCGGTGCAAAGTCGCTTAGCGGAGGGGGGAGGAAGAGAGGCGGGGATATTAACATCTTTTTAACCCCAGCTCTACAAATTGTCTTCAATTTGGCATATGTTTGAATCAAGCCACCGTGTTTCACAGTGGAGATCGGTCAATTGCAGGTGTAATTTTTAAAAAAAGAAAAAGTATTTAAAAACTTTTTATTTTAAATTGGCACATCTGAACTCCATGCTGCTGGCGGGGGGCTGCGTCCCCACCGCCCCAGTCTACGCCCCCTGCTTGCCTAAAAGGTCTGGACACCTTGCTTGAAAGGCTCTTCGCTGTTTTGTTGACACTAGTCTGTTTTCTTTTTTCCTTTTTCCTCCAGACGGCTGGCAAGATACCAGCTGAGGCATTTGTCAAGTGAGAATTGTCTCTGAGGAAGAAAGTTTCAAGTAATGTTTGTAAATATTATCGTTGTTTTATTCTTTTTTGGTTTATAGTGATTGGTTATGCCAAACCTCCAATTTAAATTGTCACAGCTAGGCTTGGCTGAATCCTTCCTGGAGTTTATTAGAATGGATTCCAAGTTGGGAATCAGATCGCGATTCCATCTTTTGGCAATTCCAGGAAGTACCTGGCGATTCTGAATGTACAGAATTTTCAAAATTCCAGGAATTGGACAGTGTTTTGTATAAAGTTTACGGAATATTTTTTCTAATGCACTGTATCCAATAGCTGCCATCTTGTAGGGCAACTTTTGTTGTTTAAATTGATGACAATGAACAATGAACGCACAAATTGTTCAACCATGCATGCCCTCACGGAACAAAGAAACTGCCCTACAAGATGGTAGCTATTTGATACGCTCTATTTTGGTGCCAACTTCTTTATTGAAAACGGAATTGACTCGCGATTCACGAATCGGAATTGATTCCACAAATGTTGGAATAGTCCAAGCCTAGTCACAGTTAGGCCCGCTTCAAACGTTTCGTTTGAAGCCATTTGGCTCGGCAAAATGAGTTCAACACGGCAGAAGATTTGAGCTCGATAGCGTCTGCCGTTCTAACTCTATTTAGTGCGCCGCTGCCGTGCTTACACCGTACCAACGTCGTGCCAGGTTGAATTTAATTAGACACGGCATAAGCGCGACGTTTGAAGCGGGCCTTAAAGAGGTAATACAAAAAGTTTAAAGATTAAAAAATGTATGGGTTTTTAACAAATTTTTTGATGAGATCAAACTAAATGAGCTATTTTATTGTGGATTAAATCCTAAAATGGAGAGCAGACGTGAATGTCACCTTTTGTTTGTTGCCGATGGCTCAATGTTCAGAACCTGTTAACACAGCATGTGACATCACTCTTTGACACCACATATATCTCAAAATAGGCCAGTAGGTTGGTGTCATGTTTTGTACTAAAATGAAGTAACTCACTGCATTATTATTATTTTTTGTTTTTGTTTTGTTTTTTGGGGAGGAGGGGTTGTTTTTTGTTTTGTTGGGTTGGGTTGGTTGTCTGTTTTTTAATTTTATTTTTGTGTGTTTTTTGTGTGTTTTTTTTTTTTTGCTTTTCACTTTTGAGGGTGCCATTTTGGCATATTGTGAGGGCCATTTTGTTATTTTTCAAAAGCCACTTCTTTTATTGCTTTCCGGTGACGTCAGGCCTTCCATCCGCCACTTTGGGTGTAATTTTTCATGACAAAGCGCATTAGATGGACTTACCTCTGTTGCTTATTAAACCTTGCTTTATGTTGTTGCACCACGGCTGTTGTATCGATAAAGATCGAAATCAGAAAATATAATTAAGTAACAACAAGGACATGCTAAAGCACTTTATTGTTATTTTTTGTTTTTACTTTTTGTTTCAGATTTTGTAGTATCAACCACTTTATATTCAAAGATAAAACTGTATTTCTTCAGGCTAAATATTGTGATCAAGTAAAAGCACTTTCGTTTTTACAAGCTGAGTGCATGCTCAATAGTTTGAACATATCGCAACGTGCGCGTGCGGCATCTTCGAATGAAAATACGCTGGAGAGTATATTTTACGCATGTCCATGTGCCTTTATTTGTGCACGCGTGATACACGCATGACCGTTGACACCTAAACATTCCCGGACGTCACGGAAAGCAATCAATTAGAAATCAAAATACCTCGAGAAAAAAGGCCAAGACCACCGAAAATGCAGGCCCATTGTATCATTTGCAATGACTTTGTGAGTTGATAAGACAAACTTTACTCAAAGTGTTGATAGCAATGGTGACAAAAACATCATGATTTTTTTTTCTTCAAAATGGAACCTTTCTGCAGTCAAAGGATTGTTTTAATGAACTTGTACACATTTTTTTGTACCAAAAACCATTCATGGATCTTATAGATTTTCTCAAATAATGCATCTAAGACCTCGTTCTCACTAGAGAAATCGATTTGTTCGACGATGATTCAACGATGATGTGAACGCACGCCTCTTAGTTTGACGATGATTAGAATAGCTTCATTCGATGAAGCAAATATCTTCATTTTACGAAGATATCGCTTCATTTCATGAAGAAATCGCTTTATTCGATGAAGCAAATTTGTAATGAGAACGCTCCCTTCGTTTTTGGCAGGCCTGTTTGCACAAGCGCGTTGTGTGTCAAGCGTTGTTTTTGACGCGCCACTGAAAAACCACACAGCGTGTCTAGAAGCGCAACGCGCATGTACGACCTCCCACAGCTTCATTCGATCTTCGTTAGCGGTTGCGTATAATGTGTATGGTCAACTACCACTCTTCATTCGATCTTCGTGATATGTCAACGCACGCTTCATTAACTAGCGACGATAAACTAATTTTCGTCGAACAAAGCGATTTCTCTAGTTGAGCTGAAATGTTTGCAGGGTAGTATGCCAACATTCCTCTTATGGTCTTTAATCATATGTTTACACAATTGTAGTTTGGTTTTCTTTGGTAAGAAATGAATGTGCATGTTCTTTTTAAATGTCTGTTGTGCCGATATTACAAGTTGAATTCTGACTTCAGAAAGTGAGAATGTTTCCCCTCAAAAGTCTTTCATTTGTAGGTTTTTTTGTGTTTTTTTTTAAATGTTCAAATAACCCTATGAGCTGCCCTGAGGCCATTTCTGTGGAGCTGTTAAGCACAGAAATTTGGTATACATGTACTCCTTTAAAGGTAGAATACATGATTGGTATCTCAAGGAATCGGAAATGTTCACAGATTTACACATAACTGACACAATATAAACACGATGACGGTAGAAAACCTCCCCTGAAATGGTTTTGTCTGAAGTGATATAATCTTTGAGAAATGAGAAAAACAATTATTTTTCGTCTCGCGAGAAGTAAATTCATTTCGCCCCAAACCACCTCGCCCTGGACGGCTTCGCCCTGAAGCACTTCACCCAAAAAAGCCATTTCGCCCCAAAACCACTTCGTCTAAACACTACCTCACCCAAATGCCACTTCTCCCCAAAACAACTTCGTGCACAGGCCGTGGTTCAGGGCGAAATGGTTCAGGGTGAAGTGGTTTTGGGGCGAAGTGACTGTAAACCATATTTTGACTGTTTTCTCAAAAGTTAGATGAAGTACGGAGCCGACTTTTACTCAGGTTTATTTTAATCATGCATATCTTCAATCACACAGGGGGATAAAACTATTTGTAATGGTTTACCAATCATGTATACTATCTTTAAGCTTTGTAGGTATTCCAAGTATTGTCAGATTTCTTGGGGGGAGGGGGGAGGCCTGAAATTTTTCTCTTGAAGTAAGTTGAGAAAGACATTGTTGTACATGTAGTTGACACCTTTCCAAGACGTTATTCACTTGACAATGGGATAGCAAGAATGTGTACCCGTAATGTGTACTAATTGATTTTTATCTGCAAATTTGTAACATGAAATTTGCACTTTTAACTAAAAATTAAAAAAATATAAGTCTTTCCACAGTATTAAGGTTGCAATTTGGCAACAATACCATTTTTGTTGTTGTAGAAATGCCTTTATCTTGTGTTAAAATAAAAGACACAAGTTTTATGTTATTTTAAAAAATAACTTGGGCCCAAAAATTGTAACAAATAATGTGATAACATAAACATACATGTACCTTTATACAAAATGCTGTGTACAATTTCCCACAAAACGTACCGGTATGTAACCAGCAGCTGATTTCACAAAACCTTACACATTGCATAAACCCACTTGAGCAACATTTTATTGCATAATAAGTTGTGCAACAATCTTCCGACAATCTTACGCAAGATATGCCATTTTACAAAAGTTGCACAAGCTCTGCACTTTTTTGTGAAATCTGCTGCAGGACGAACACTTGTGTTACATCTTTATCCGTCTTTCACTTAGGACAACTTTCTTTTATGTTGAGACAAGATACATTCCTTTGAGCGAAAATATGGCCTGGATTGCCACCTTGGCCTCATTACCATGGAAAGACACAAATACTAGTGTTCGAATGTAAAATTCTGTACATGTTTATATTCCCATCGGCATTTTCAAAGTTGTTGCTATTAGTTTTTAGTATCAGAAATGGTGAATCAGTATGGAGTACTAAAGTTAAAATTTCACTCTTTGTGTGTTGCAAAAGTTACTGGGTCTATAGACGATGTGATGTATTTGCATTTGGAGTGCCCTCTGTTGATTTGAGACAAAAGTCGACAGGCAAAAAGCCCACTAGTTTACATAGGCAAGTCCACTTTTTTCTACATAGCTTTGGTTTGAAAGCAAATATTTCCAAAATTGTCATTAAATTTGCTTACATGTGTCATAAGCTACATGATTTAGCCAAGTAAATACAGCTTGTGTTTTCCAACTTCCAAGTCGAAATAATTTATAGACGTTATGAAGTTTCCTATACCAAGCTGTATTACTTTGCCTGCCGTTAAACAACAGAGGGCGTGCTAGATGTAAACAAGTGACGTCATGGGTCACCCCGTCTACACTAAAACCAGTGAACTATTTCCCTGCACTTTAGCAATGGACGTTTCAGATTACCAGTGAATGTTTAGACTCAGTTATACTGACAACTGGGGTTGATTTCACAAAGATATATTTGTTACGCATTGTAACAACTTATGAATCCGTCGCAAAGTTACGACTACCAAATGGGTAATCGCATCTTTACAGTTTCTGCTGTACCTCGTCCCCATGGTCTGAACGCACGACCACCTTGGGGACGACGTTGGGTTCTGCCCACAACTTGCGACGTGTACCTGTCGCAAGTGTTTTGTGAAATGCAGCTATAAAGCCTGTCATAAACTTACGAAGGGTTCGGCGAGTTGCGATGGATTTGAGAATTTACGACGCTTTGCAAGTGTTTGTGAAATCGATCCCAGACCTCACACTTAGTAGTGTATTTCATTCAGTGTATACATGTACAGTCAGTGAATTAACTACTAAATCAACCAGAACCAGGCCCCAATTTCATGCCACTGTTTAGCAGAAAAACTGCTTAGCACAGAAAAATGGCACTTGGCAAAAATAGATTGCCAGCCAAGATTTGACACTATCTGTTTTTGGTTGGTACTCTCACAACTCTCAATGCTAAGTAATTAATCAAGAAACTTCTTACTAACCAGCAGGACATGGAATATAAGCTCGCTGTAAAATGTTTGGTCTAACATTCTGACCTAAAACAGTCTTTCTGACAAGGCTAAATGACAGGACAAACCAAATGCAGTACATTAAACTATCAAGCTCAGGAGAACACAAATGGAAAAATAATGGATGGAAAGCCAGTAGTGAAAAGAAGGGTTGATAAAGGTCTATAGGATGGAGAAGATCTACATTTGGTTTGTCTTGTTATTTAGCCATTGAGAAAGACAACAATTTGAAGGGTGCCATTACCGAGTGATTTGGGTCGTTGACTCACAACACTCGGGTGAAAACTTGGTGGTGTGGATTTGACACGCACCCATGGTACCTGTGCCCTTAAGCACGGTACTTAAAGGCACAGGCTCGTCAGCAGTGCGCGCGCGCCAAATTCCTGCCACGAAATACGCAGCTCCATAGCAAAGGCATGGAGCTGCGTATTTCGTGGCACGAAATTGGCGCGCGCATTGCTGACGAGCCTGTGCCATTGTTCGGAAGGACTGTAAAAAGGTATAGGTTTAGTGTGTTGTGCAACGCACTTAAAAGATTCCAGAGCACTCTTTTGTGAAGAGTAAGGGGATTACCCAGTGTTCAAGTTCTGGCCGTCAGCTGCCAATGGCACCACCCACCTATGTATCTTAAGGTTTAGGTGGAAGATACTTGTAAGCTTCATGCAATTCAAACTACGGGTTGCAAAATGAAGTTTCATAATTAGATTAGGCCTTGGTTTTAGTGATATCCTTTCAGTAGGTGGTAGATACATGTACTTCAGTTTCTCAGTTGAAAACGTCTTGGAAAGGTATTGATTGCAATAATTATCGGGAATAAAAATCCTTAGGTTTTTCTCAGAACCACAACTGTTTCAGAAGAGAAATTTCATGTAATTCTGATAAACTACAAAGTTTACATTTACACTTTGTATATATGTGCGCATTTCTTGGAAAGACTCTGGTTTGTAGGGACATAGAAAAGTGCACATGTAAAGACGATGTGCTCTGTTTATATCTGAGCCGCCCTCTGTTGAAAATTGGTCGTCATTATGCGCGCGCATCCTGTTTTGCATAAATTTGGTTTGGTAATGCCAAAGGTCACAAAATTTGACATGCGACCTCATTCCTAAACCAAATTTATGTAAAACACGATGCGTGCGTATAACGCTGGGCATGTTCTTGGTTTGCTGTGACGTCGGAGGGCACATCGTCTATACAATCTGTGATAGTGTTATGTATTCAGGGTTATTCAAAAGAAAAAGCAGGTTTAAAGATTTTTTAAATAATTTTTTTTGTCAGTGTGAACAAATTTTTGACAGAGATACATGTATTCTGGTAGGGCGTCTGCACGTTAAGCAGAAGGTCCGTGGTTCGAATTCCGGTGGAGCCAAGTTGCTTTTCACTGCATCCAGATTTGTCCACATCTATATCATGTGGTTTAACTGTACACATTAATAGATCAACAAGTAATCCTCACTTACTTATACCCTCTACAGACCGTATCGAATAGCCGCCATTTCGTGGGGCAGTTTCTTTGTTCCTTGAGGACATGCATGGCTGCACATATTGTGCTTCCATTGTTGAACGGTTTAAGTAACAAAAGGTGCCCCACAAAATGCCGGCTATTCGATACGGTCTGTAGAGGGTATAAGTAAGTGAGGATTACTTGTTGATCTAAAATTTAAACAATCTTCATTATTGAGTAACTAGATATTTAGTGTTTCCTAAATTGTTGGTATATTTTGTATATTGTAAAATACGTTTTAAACTCTGTTCACATAGAAATTAATAGTTTTAAATTTGAGTATCATGTTTAAATATTTTGAGAAAAAATGAATGTTCCCTGGTGTATATGTTTATTTATGTATTGGTTTTCCCAAGTTAAAATAAGTTGACATTTTGAGTTAAACCTGGTCAATTATATGGTTATACTTACAAATGGAATTGATTTTTGGGTTGAATTAATGTTTTTGAGTTATCCAATTTGACCCACAGAGATTTTACTGTGTATTGCTTGTTTTTGTTTATTTTATTTTTCATTACTAATGTTGGCAGATTGTTAGGTTTTTCTTTTTTAACAGTGGCAATGCACTATTAATAACAAAAATTAAACAAAATTAAACAAAAATGGTGAACCAAACACTGTATTAAACACGTGTTTGAAATTGGCACAATTAACACGGTATGCACATCAGTCGGTGCAAGCATGGCTCCATGGTGCAAGTTAGAACGAGCGACTAATTTTTCTCTCTTGGTAATAAAAAAGAAAATCTTTCTGCTCTTTTTTTTCATGGTGTCTGGTAAAGCAAACAACCACACAACTACTGGGCACATCTCTTGCTTTTTGCATGAGAACAATTCTTCAAAAAACACCATTGAACAAAGACAGTTTTCGGGGTTTTGCGTGTAATCGTATGGAACTGCCGACCGTGTTTACTCGTGTTTCTCAGGATTGCGTATATCATTAATACCTAATGAGCGTTTCAGAAATTGCGAAAATTTCATTTTCGAAAACTGCACTTTTGCTTGCGATTTATCCACTTAAAACGGACAATTTGAAATAAACAGCGATATAAGTCGGCTGGAGGGATATGTGGACTATCAAAAAAGGTGCAAATGCTGGATTTTTCGTCAAGGGGGATACTAGCTCTTTAAAGAAAAACACACCATGTTTAGTTTTAAAAATGTTGTTTCAATTTGAACTAAGTATGATCATTTGACTGATATAGTTGCAGAATGTTTTATCAATTTGTCAGATTTGTAAATGAAATTCTGTTTAAACAGTGGCAGATCCAGCCTCGTTAAAAAACATGAATGCAATGAAACTCCCTTGTATTTGTGTTATAATAAGGTTGGATCAGTCACTGTTTGTACATGTATGCATTCCAGCATTATCATTTTTACAGTTTGGATTGTCAAAAAGTTACCAATAAATGACAGGTTATGTTCGGTGATTATGATGCAATTTGAGGCTTTGTGTATTAAGCATCTCTCTCTCATCCACTGCTGAAGTTGAGAATGTGGCGACCATGGTTTTGGCATCTCTCTGAAATCTGAATTTGACGTCATCACATCTCAGTACACATGGTTATTGGTAGACGTAATCTAAATGTCCCTAATAATTTAACAGTGAGACGAAACAGCACCTTTTCCTAAAACTAGACTGTAAACCTGGTTCTCTAATTTTAGTGAATGGTTGGTAATTTTCTGTAGTTTTATCTGGGGTGGTTATTTTGTCATAGCTTGGACAATTCTTTTTGTAGTTTACATGTACTACAAGTTGTGCATATGGGTCTTTCTATAAATTAGGGGTCCAAAAGTGTGACATTTGGTGTCCCCCGTTACACCTGATTATGTGTTATTTTTTGTACAAAAATCATTAAAATGGCTTTTAAACCATTTTGTATGAATTGTACTTGATGTACACACTCTTTGAGATGGAAAGTATTTAAAGAATGTGTCCTGAATTTACAAAAACAAGATGTAAAATGTAACGGGGGACACCAAAGCTGGACCCCTAATTTATAGAAAGACCCATATACCACCTTTAAAATTGTATAATATGGCCACATCTTTGAACGGTCTATATTTTTCACTAAAGTTAGCCCATGCCAGAAGTCTATGAAGGTACTTTTGTTAGCAGATTTTTGTGTATATTGTAAAAAAGAAACGGAGTTTCGTGTTAGGTTTTCAAAGTCGGTCTTGACTTGAAAAAATAAAATTAAAAGCAGTATGTTTTGAGGATGAATAGATTTCTTGGTTTGACTGAGTTTTTATTTTAAAAGGCATAATAGGTTGTTGTATTTGTAGGCAAATTTTTGTTTGTCAAATATATTTTCTGGATCAGAGTCACTGATAACTTAATCAGCTAATGTGTACCACTGACCAATATACAATGGACTGGTTTTAATAAGCAATTCCATGAATTAAACTGGCTGCCATCTTACTCCAGAAAGTCAATTTCTTGCATAGACTGGTTATACTACTTTCACTGGAGTACACCAAGTGGAATGACAGCATTAAACCTTTGCACGGGCGGCCATGACGGGGGCAGTGATTTGTTACCGTGCATCATCCACTTTGTGGATCTATTGTCACATTTAAATATGAAAACCTGCCTCCTGTCATGGCCGCCGGTGCAAAAAGTCTATAGTATGGACCAGAGAGCAGTCTGTAGGCAAAGCATTGTCTTGCCTGGAGTAAGATAGCTGATCTCACATAGCAATGGCATCTGTTGTACATCCAATCCATATAGAGATCAGTGGTGTGTATCTGCAGAAAACATTCGATTGTACAACACAAGATTTTTTACAGATTTGCTACCATTACTTCTAGAAGGTACTGAGCAAAAATAGGCTCGAATCATCAACATTCCATGTGAATTTGTTTGAAATATATTGAAAATGGCTTCAGTTCAAGTCTTAGCAACAGTGCTGTAGAAAAGAGTCCTGATTTTCAAGGATTCAGACGGTAAGGACTCAAGAGTTCCATTAGAGTCCAGTGAAAAACAATACATGTACAATAGACCTTTATCACGGTGCAGCCATCTTCCCCATTTTTTCTATTCAAATGAACATAACCAAAGCGAGCCTTGCAGAAAAAATAGTTTGGTCCCATTTTGAAATTGTTCATTGTGTGCGTCACAATGACACACGCGTAGCGCGATAACAAAACGTGCAGCGTATAGTGATTTTCTCAAAACAACGTTGAGACTACACGCGGGCGTCACGCTATTGCACTGATGCACCATGAAAAAGTTCTATAGGATACAAATGTATATTTGTGGAGCGCGTGTGGTCTAGTGGGTATGAAGTGGAACTCCCAATCAGAGGTTGCGGGTTCGACCAACGTGTCTGTGTCCCTGGGCAAGGCACTTAATCCAAGTTGCCTTGTCAACCCAAGCGATATTTGGGAAGCTGTTAAGGGGAATGCCACAATCTAACTGCAGATAGGGTTGATGCGCCTGGTTCTGGTGATTCCCTGACGGCAGCGGTAATAATGGCAGGAGCACCCCGCAGGGTGGATATGTGTGCTATAAAAGAATCCACTATTATTATTTTTCCAACGAGTGCCGGAAATTATTTCAACTGGTACCAAAAAATCTTTCGAACATGTGAAATGAAATTGAGAAAGTGAAAATGTATCATTTCAACAGCTCAAAATGTACCTTTCTCCGCCTGAAGCAAATTTATTAGCTGCCAGTGATCATAGGCACGATCATTGGCTCTCGGACTCGGTAAGTGGGGACTCTATTACAGCCCTGCTTAGCAAATTATTTACAATAAGACAGACAACTTCAATTGATTTGGGGTGTAAATGACAAATATTTTATTAGTTAAAACAAATAAAATAAGGATAGTTTATAGTTGTTCTGTTCCAGAATTGGATAAACCGGTTAATGGATTTAATATGAACTTTCACACCTAGATGGAATTAAATAGTTTTATCTTCTGTTTTGTTTTGGGAAAGAATGTAAGAAATAAATAAGACATTTTTTCCTCACATTTGTTTGTCTTTTATCCAATAGTTTTCTCTTTTTTTTAAAATTTGTATTAGAAATATAACAAAAAACAAAATTGATTTTGGGTTTGTGTGTAAAGTGAAAATTTTCAGAGGATTTGCTTACACAATACTGCTTGATCACAGTCAAATAACACAAACATTTACGTAACATTATTTCACTGGACAACACTGAAAATCTACAACTGGGACACTTTGACACAAATTTACCATGTCCACAAAATACAATTTTCTGTTTGAAAAAATCCCTGATCACACCTATGTGCATTGACAGTTAAAGTTCCTGAAATCTGATTATTTGACATTTTGGTCCGCCGGGTTATCTTAACATGAGGATCAATCGAGTGCATGCAAATTTAGTTAGCAAAATGTAGTCTCTAAATATTTCAGTACTTCGTGTCTTTTTGCAGTAAGAAAAACATTTTTGTGAAATACCATGCTTATAAAATGGGAAAACTGATTTGAGAGGGAGCGTGTCAATCTACTTTAATTATTTTGTTTTCAGATAAATACAGGTTACAATTTAAAGTAGCTAATTACAAGCACAAAGCACTAGTCTGTGGCCCCATCACATTAGGGAAAGCGCTTTATTCAAAAAAGATTTATTAATCATTGTGCGTCATATCTCACTTAATGAAAATCGAATGAAGAGTGGTACCATTCACATTAGGCTACCGCTAATTAACCCCTTCACATTGGCTGGGCATTTTCCAATTTATTCCTCTGGAGCGGGAGACTGCACTTGCAGTTTTGGTTATGCAGTATACATGTATGTCCCTGGAGCTGGAGACTTTATGACTAGTTTTTATTTCAAGTCGTAAATCAATCTTATTTCCCAAGTCCAGTCAGAGTAATTTTCTCCAATGTCAAGTCACAGGTCAAAAACTTATTTGACCCCAAGCCAACAAGATAAAAGACCAGCTCTGCCCTGGTAGTACTGACCCATGGGCTAATTCTGTATAACCGCCCCCAAGACACTCACACTTTTAGAACTGCATATGCAGTTCCCCGTCGCGAAGTGGTTAACAAAGATCAATTAAGTTGTGTGGCACCAAGATGGCCTGGTCGCACATGCGCATCGAGCGTCGTGCGTTAAAAATAATAATGCTTGCTAGATGCACGACATGCATGTGTGACAAGGCCTGCCAAATTACTTCAAATGAAGGGAGTATACAACATTACAAATTTGCTTCTGTTTCAACGAACGAAAAGATTCTCATCTTCGTCAAATAGAGTGTTGCATTCAAATTAGGAAATCTCTCTAATGTGAACGTGGTCTATAGCTTAAATACATGAGACTGAACTACATGTTTCGTAATAGTTACGTCAGTTGTGAACCTAATGTATGCTAATACTCTACTGTAGCCATGATGTGATGTGATGTACAGTATCCAAAAGCCGCTAAGGATAACTTGAAGTATAAGAAGCATTTCTAATTACCATTTTTACGAGTGAGGAAAATGTGTAACAATTCATGTGCTTGTTGGCATGCAAACTACAACAAAATTTACATCATCTATGTCAAAGAGTATTTCTGAAACAAAAATGATTGAGAGATATAGACATGGAAAGTAAATACCATAGAGCTACATGTATGTAGTATTTCTAGATACGCCTCACATGGTAAAAATCTACTAGAGCACTGGGCTAGTGACTTGAACGTTTTACTAGACCGAAGATATTTTACAAGAGTACAGCGGGAAAATTATCAATTTTCTGTTGAAATTTGGAAAATAGATTGGACCGCCGATGTAGCGAAACACAAAGTGCTAGACCAATTTTCAAATTACTGGACCGGTCCAGTGGGATTTTTGAGTCCTGTCTGAGCAATTAATTATTCAATTGATTTACTCATGAGTTGTAATTGTTTTCCAGTCCCAATTAATAACCAACAATGAAGCCTCCACTAATTACATATAGCTCTATGGCAAGTAGTTATAACTATCACGGGTCAAACCATGAAACGCCACACATACATGTACATGCACACAAAAACAGTAAAACTTGTAAAAATACTCTAAATTAGTTTGGCAAAGGCTACAAAAGACAAAGTTGCCAAGGAGTTTTAAAAAAAACGAGATGAGTGCCCGTCAGCCATGGGGTCTTAAGCCCGTTCACCGCGGATGCGGCGTGCCAGCTGGATGTCCTTCGGCATGATGGTCACGCGTTTGGCGTGGATTGCGCAAAGGTTGGTGTCTTCAAAGAGACCGACCAAGTAGGCTTCGCTGGCTTCCTGTATCGGCAGAATGGATGGATGGAGAAATGAAAATGGTTGAAGGAGCTTGTTTTGTTCTAACCTAACAAAAATACTATTCATGGGACGAAAACAGGAAATTTGCAATCTCCAATTTCGAAGTGGAAGCAAAATAGTTGGTATAATTCCTGCACTTCCTTGAGGAACCAGATAAATTAGTTTACAAAACATTTGTGGTTTTTGGACGATATCCTTGAAAATATACGGATTGAGAATGTGAAATTTCAAACTTGTATAAATTTGACAAATGATATGGTATCAAAATCTCAACATCCATAGGAAAAATGGAGGGGGGCGGGGAGGGTATTCAAAAATGTGATATGGAACGTTCCTTTAAATCAATTCTGACGCGAGTTCAAATACCATCAGAGCGTGATCCAAAACTGGATGAAAATTTCAAAATTTCCTGAATCAATCAAAATAATACCTCGAACAGTAAAGAAAATGTCCATATTTTACAATCATATTACAAAAATTAACGGAATAAATTTGGCTGGGACGAGAACTGTTCTTGGCCTGTCAAGTGCCTCCTGATGCAACAAATACACCAACCTGCAGTGCCCCAATAGCCGCACTCTGGAATCGCAGCTCAGTCTTAAAGTCCTGAGCAATCTCACGGACCAGACGCTGAAACGGCAGCTTTCGGATCAGGAGCTCAGTGCTCTTCTGGTAACGTCGGATTTCACGCAGCGCCACGGTACCCGGGCGGTAGCGATGAGGTTTCTTGACGCCCCCGGTGGACGGGGCGCTCTTGCGGGCCGCCTTGGTGGCCAGCTGCTTGCGGGGAGCTTTTCCTCCCGTGGATTTACGCGCAGTCTGCTTCGTACGAGCCATGCTTTATGTAGCGGTTTTTCTTTCTTTCTGAAGAGGAAAACATGAGTGATAAAACAAAATCGGTTATTCATCGTGTAATCGGAATAAACGAAAACTCATCTGCTGTCTCATGATGTGGTCAGCAATAAGGACCATGATGTTTCAACCGCAATCTGCAAGTCTTGATCAGGTGATTTCATAGTCAGTTCAGTATTCGGGGGTCGAAATTAGCAGTGATCCAGTGGTCCGAGACCAGTAGAAAATCAGGAGGACCACAAGATCCGTCAAAAACACTAGTCCCATGGGCCAATGATACAATTTCCTGACTACTGGAAAGATTCCCCAATCACTGCAAATGTATCCACGGCAAGCATTTCATACTCAATGCATAGAATTTTTGATCGCCACAATAATTCTAGATCCCTGCAGATTTTTAGATCACTTCAATTCTTTTTCAGATCTTTCCAGACATGCCCCAGTCATCTTACACAATGAACCAGAGAAATCAAATATCCCACTATGAGAGCAAACAACTATCCCATCCATCTTTTACACATTGGACTTTAAGTGGGTTGAGGAAGGAGTGTTGCAGTTCCTCAGTGCCACTTTTGAAAAGCACCGGTGGACCACCAAACTTTCAGCAGGACCAGAACAATTCTCAATTCCACCAACGCCAGCAGCAGGCCGTAATTGGTGACAAAAGAGGCCAACTTTTCCCAAGCCAAGTCTCGAGTCTAAAGTCAACTTATTTGAAGTTTATGTACAAATTTATATTTCACTGAAAACACTAGCCAATATTTTCATCATAAATACATTGATAATTCATACTTGCATACTTACATTTCTGTCAGGTCCTCAAACACCACAAAATTTTAATCAGCATTCTGTTCCTACTAAATTTTTCAGACAATGAGTACAACACAAGTGACCTTTGAAGTTTTATCACGACGACAGGAAGAGGATTTGTGGTACGATGCAACATCCTGTGGTGTTGCCTTGAATTGTGACGTGATTTGATGACACCAATTGTGCCAAAGGATGTCATTTCCGACTGTTGTATTAACCCAGACAATCAAGGGCATCTTCATACAAGTACAAATCTAGATTGGACATAAACTTCATGTCAAGTCAGTAATTTGTTTTGTTTTTTTAAATAAATCGTGGCAGTCGACATCCAAAAATTATTACCAACTTGAGAATTATGCTGTTCCTGTACATTTCAATACAAAAGCGCTTAGGTGTAGACTGTGCAGTGGTCGTGATAAACTAAAAAATCAATGCAATGTGGGAGATTTTCCGATTTGACCCCGTGATGATAGCCTGAATTCCATGCTGGTCAGAAGGACCAGTAGATTAGAGAACTCTACTGGTCCTGCTGAACATTTGGTGGTCCACCGGTACTTTTCAAAATGGCACCGAGATACTGCAATACTTTCTGGTTTAAGGTCATTAAAGGGCCTGTGACATGCTAAACAACTTTGTGCCTAATTTTTGCTTCATAATGACAGATTACTTGTTCAGTAAGACATACTATTGTTCGTTTGGATGTAAAATCAATAAAAGGTGGCCTTTTTCAACTTTGAAGATTTCATTGCAATAAATCACAGAAAGAGGGCGCTGTTTTGAGTGCATCACATAAGGAAGACAGAAGGGAAAAGTTAAGAAAAAACATAAGACTTCAAGTTGGACTTGTGGTAAATTGCTGCAGTTTCTACCCCCAGTTTTGTTATGGCTTACAGCAGGCAACATGTAAAACAAACTCAAACAGCCATGGATTACAAAAGTTTCAGGAAAATTGAGAAAAAAGTGGAATCTTTTGTGCACAGTTGAATGTGATTTTCCTGTGTTTGCCTCGTGTGACATCGTGACCTTGGTCATGAATATGCATATTCGCATTAGCATAAAAACTAAAAACCTTTGTTTTAACCCCCAAAGCAAGCTCCAAATAGGATTTTTATGACTTTAACTGAGTAGAGTGGTTTTAAAGCATAGATTTCATTGATAAAAATCCTAAATAAGGGTCCCTTTAAGTGTAGGATAGATGGGATTGCTTTTTGATCCGACACTGTCACTGTACTAGGACATGTCTGGAGAGATCGGAGAAAGAAATGAAGTTATCTGAAAATGTCTAAAGCGATCAGGAATTGTTTGTGGTAATTAGGAATTTTTTTGCATGGAGTAAGAAATGCTTACTGTGGATTAGGCATCAGAGAATGTTTCCACTAGTCAGTAAATGTTTTCACTGTTCCATCGGACCAGCATTTTTGACAGATCTAGTGGTCCTTCTGATTTGTTTACTAGTCTCGGACCACAGGACCAGTGCTAATCTTGAACCCTGCCGTTGTGGCATTTAGTTAGTGTGAAAACGTAGCCGATTTGACCTGTGTTAAAATTTTAAAAAGTGTCTACACCGGTTGGATCCGTGTAGATTTCGACACGGGCTAGATGTTTATAGTGTGAAAAGGCCTATATTGCATCAGATTGTGTCATCTTTACATCATATTCTTGTAGTCACTTTTTAAATGTATACATACAACACAGTAAACACTTTAAAACACTAATTAGAATCGGGGACGACGTGACTCTGGGGGACGACGTGACTCGGGGGGACGACGTGACTCGGGGGGACGACGTGACTCGGGGGCACGACGTGACTCGGGGGACGACGTGACTCGGGGGGGACGACGCGACTCGGGGGGACGACGCGACTCGGGGGGACGACGCGACTCGGGGGACGCCCCCCCTCTGGGGGACGACGCGACTCGGGGGGACGACGCGACTCGGGGGGACGACGCGACTCGGGGGGACGACGCGACTCGGGGGGACGACGCGACTCGGGGGACGACGCGACTCGGGGGACGACGCGACTCGGGGGACGACTTGACTCGGTGGGTGACTTGACTCGGTGGGTGACTTGACTCGGTGGGTGACTTGACTCGGTGGGTGACTTGACTCGGTGGGTGACTTGACTCGGTGGGTGACTTGACTCGGTGGGTGACTTGACTCGGTGGGTGACTTGACTCGGTGGGTGACTTGACTCGGTGGGTGACTTGACTCGGTGGGTGACTTGACTCGGGAGACGATTTAACTCGGGGGACGATTTGACTTAAAGGAACACACCTTCTTTGTTGGGCTATTTTGGGCTCGAAATAGACCCATACATTATTCTGAAGCGCATTCGAGAGTAAATTAGATAAATCCTGAAAAGACGCCGTCAAATTTGGCCGTTTTTGAGCACTTTTGAAAAATCCAAGGTCACGTGACCTTTCGGAACCAAATTACGGTTCCGAAAAGTCACGTGGTCTTGTGAGTTAGTTGTATTTCCAGCCGTATAAAAGTTTGTTACTGCAGAACTGCACCAAATTCAACTCTGATTTCCCCCAATATTTATACAGGTATGAAACAAAGTTAAACATAAGTATGAAAATTCGAACATAATTGTTTGTTTCGAGAGTCCGGAGAACGGGAGCGAGCGCGTGCTACGGCAGGCTACCGTGGAGTGTAGAAATTTGCCCCGCGCAGCATGCACGGCTTAGTGCACACACACGTACATGTACGTAGGCGTGTTGCTTCGGTACGCGGTGCACGTACGTTCGTGAAGAAAAAAACATGATGCCAACTCCTCAACAAAAAAACGGAAAGTCCTATTCGGTCGTCCGGGCTGTCCAGTGAAATCGTGAGCAGAAAATTGGAGATATCCTGAGCAGGAAAAGAGCGAATCGTTTGTGACAAAGTCGTGAGGCTCTCGAGTAGTTGCAACGGCTGGTAAAGCGTATAACCCGTCTTTTGACCGTTTTTGTTATTTTTGCACTTCTTTAGTAAATTACGGGATATTTTGATGAAATTTTTTTTGCAACGACCATCAAAAAAGTATTGTCAATGCTGCTACATCACTAAATCATGTAAACAGTAGGCAGGTGTGTACCTTTAAGGATGACTTACAATAGTTAAATCTTAAAATGAAACTGTGACCGACTCATAAAAAATATATTCTGTCGGTCGCCGCAACGTCACTGGAGTGAAAACAACATTGTGCCCATAGGCCATGGTGACTGAAGGAACAAAGCCGTTGTTGTCTACGCAACGGCAACACGTCATGACACGTACACGTATCTAAGCATGAACGAATTTGTTTTCACTCCAGTCAGTAGTCACGGTGCTATGCCCGTATACAAAGGCATATGACACCGGGTCACAAAAGTGCCAGGATGTGCGACTGACAGAATAGGCCTAGTAGTAGTAGTATGCTTTTTATGTTGTACGGGGGGGCGAACTGAAGTTAAAGAAGGGGCGAAGTGTCGTAACCACTGTCTTAGCACAAGCGCGCGTTGCGAAATTCAAAGAATTTTGTCACCAATAAGGCGTTGTAAACAATTTTACAGATATAATTTCACAGTCGCATATTTCCTAAAACTTGCTTTAAACAGTCGGTCGTGCTTTATGACAAAGAAATGCACAAATAAGAGCAATTTTTACACGAACCTTCTCACTTCCCGGCAAAAAATTACGTTGTTTTCGTTGATGTCCGTTTTCATGCATTTAAAATGTTAAGCTAATTTATTTCCGTTTTGTAAATTTAGTTTTGTTTTAGTGAATTAATAACGTTAACTGACTGTGGAAAAATTTATTTAATATACTTTGAAATGTATAAAATAAAAAACTGTTGTCCATTAGTTGTAAAAAAGATAATAGAAAATTAAAAGGTTTTGATAGAGGCTGTTGTTTCTTCCTCCATGTGGGTTCAATGACCTTTTTTACAGAACTGTGTTGTGCAAATATGCAAACTGACTGCACTACTCACATGATGATGAGTGCAGTATGTCATGTAATGTACATGTATTACATTGCATGCTCAAGTTTTAGTATTAAGTTTAGTAAAGTAAAGCTGGCAGTGGCAGTGCTCGTGTGTATGGGAAGTGTGAAAATTGTGATTCAACCTTTTCGCACGTAAATTTGACGATGGAGGAAGGAATGATTTGACATGCGTCTTTTTGAGAAAAAGCAGTGTGGAAGGAATGTGAAGTAAAATGACGCATTGAAAATCACAGAATCACAATTAAGGGCAAAAATGCTTTTCATTTCCGCCCAGTTGATTATGTGGCTTTTTAGTGCGTCGTTTCGCTCCAAATTCTCTCTTTGCCGTTTTTTTCTCAGACACGCGTCATATTTACGCACAAAAAAACTAGGTATTTTTTTCGTATACATTAAACAGAGATTTTAAGGAAATTACCTCCTGGAATCAACAGATAATGTAATTTTAAGATATACTTCCCACTTCCACTTTTGTCGCAAATGTTGCTTTTCTGTAGAAAAATCACGTTTTCTTCTTCAAAAATTGCCTTCAGTTAGTGCACAAGATAACCATTCATGCATGCGCGCAGCGCCCTCTGTTGTCGTGCTTACGCACAGACCGCTCGTCGCGTCATTTTGTGCATTACTTTATCATTTATGCAGTCATTTTATCATTTATTTATCTCAGAAATGCAACATTTGCGACGGAAGTGTCAGTGGAAAGTATATCTTAGAATTGAATAAGCTATCGATTCCAATATATAAATTTACCCAAATCCGTGTTCAATGTATATGAAAAAATACCAAAAACTCAGTGTGAATGGATTTAAGCGGGCCTCCCATTGTGCGATTTTTGCCACGAATTAGCTACGATTGGGTACGATTGGCTACGATTGTGTGTAGAGTCTATAGGCAGTCTCCGATAATCGTACCAATTCGTAGGGGAATCGTGGCAAAAATCGCACAGTGGGAGGCTCGCTTTACACTCGGCCTTTTCGCACATAAATTTAATATGTGTAGCTTTTTTTACAAAAGGCAGTGTCATGCGTATGGAGGGATTTTGGAGTGAAATGACGTGCTGAAAAATCATGGAATCACAAAACCACTTTTCAGTGCCTCATTTCACCCCAAATTCCCTCCACCCTGCTTTTTTTTAAATGCAACGCGGAGCAAATTTACGCGCGAAAAGGCTCCGTGTTAATCCACCCTAAATTCCTGGTCACACATACGTGTGAACTCGCGTCAAGTTAACATTTATAAATATCTCTATTTCTGGACATGCCAATTTCTGGACAATCCCGAAAAAGATATAGGCCTATCTTTATTTCTAATACTAATAGAGCTTCTGCACTGGCAGCCATGACAGGGGGCAGGTTTTCTTATTTAAATGATGTAACAATAGAACCACAAAGCACCTACTCATGCATGACACACGGTGACAATGTGACTGCCCCTGTCATGGCCGCCGTGCGAAGGATGGGCCTACTAGTAGAAATATCGCGAATTCGGGAGTGCCAAATTCGTGCCACGAAATACGCAGCTCTATAGCAAAGGCAAGGAGCTGCGTATTTCGTGGCACGAATTTGGCGCGCGCGCATTGCTGTCGAGCCTGTGCCTTTAAAGGAGCGTGTCCGGATCACGTTTTTTGACACAAAGTGTTCTGAAAATAATGCCCCGCGGTTTTAACCTGTCTTAGATTTAGTGCGCTGCGCCACTCAGCCATGGTGCCCTACTAATACTATTCTTTCCCCAACTATAACTGGCTTAGTTATAACAGTATAAATGAAAATTAACTGAAATAATGAGGCATTTCTTATTGTTGATTATTTCCAGTGAAAAGCAAAACTTGGGTATTATAAATCTGGACGATGGATGGTCAGTGTTTCAGCTGCACTGAAAAATTTGGAGTTTTCAGGAAAGAGGTATAATTTATGATGTTTTGTTTTTTGTTTTATTAAGTTAAAGACAAAGGCTCGTCAGCAAGGCGCGTGCCAAATTCGTGCCACAAAATACGCAGCTCCATGCCTTTGCTATGGAGCTGCGTAATTCGTGGCACGAATTTGGCGTGCGCGCATTGCTGATGACCCAATTTTGTTTTTCATGAGTTGACAAGAAATACCGTACTCAAAGTGTTGATAGCGATGGTAACAAATACCACATGAATTTATTTCCGTCCAAAATGAAATTGACAACCGAAGGTGGTTTTCTAAAAAGTCCTATGCACAGGACCTTTTTACCATTCACTTGTACACAAAATCCATAGATTTTCAAGGTTTTTTGAAGCATTGATGCATCTAAGTAGCTAAAATTTCTTCAGGCTAGTTTACCAACATTCTTCCTTAGATATGTTACACTCTTATTCCACAAATTTGTAAAAAGTGTTATCTTTAAGATGCTACCATGCGTTTTACTGGCAAACTTATAGTCTGGTCAAAACAACCTTACAAATTTGGATTACCTTTTTTTTTAAACGCCCTGTATTTCTTGAAAGCATGGACAACATTTTTCATTGTTTTCTCGGAGCATAGATGAGGTACTGAGGCTGGTTTATATCATTATACATCCTTAATCACACATGGATATAACACCATTTGTAACAGTTTTCCAATCTTGTAATGTGTCTTTAACAGCACAGCTGCAAGAACTGCCACTATCTCTTCTGCAGTAAATGCCTGAATCACTCCATTGCACTGCCCAACCAAGGGCCTAAGGAACAGAACGTGTGTGCCAAATGCTACAAGCAACTGACTGCTCCTCCTGGAAGTCACGATGGTGGGCAAACTGGAGGATATCAGGACTACATGGACCCACCTGAGAACTACAAGAAGTAAGGCGCCATGCAGAGTTGTCAAAATTTTCACGGAACTACAAAGCGTAGGAAGGGGGAGGAGTGTTGAGGGTTGAGGGCTCCGTACGACTTTACATGCAATGTAAAATGTTGACAAAACAAATGTTGAAATACTAATTTCATATCAGGGGGAGGGGAGTCTTGAAAAATACTACGCTCTGTAGAACCGTGAAAATGTTGACAACTTTGGACGGCCCATAAGGCAGTTGGTATTAATACACAGGGAAATTTCATTCAGTTTAAGTAACATGGGGTCAAATGTTTTACTAATATTTTTTGAACATTTTCAGTGTATACATTCTCGGAGTGTGGTTTGATGTCTGCTTAATCACATTGAGACCGTGCCTTTCCTTTTTACAAGTTTGAGGGAAAATGTTTGTAAAGCTTGCAAAATAGAAGCGTGCAACAGAGTGAAAGAAACTCCTAGTCAAGGCACAACAAAAAACTCGTCTTTTGGCCTTTAATTGGCCAAACGTTTTCAGCCTACGGGGTGCGCCTGCATAATCTTGCAGACCTTTTGAGTTTTGTCTCCAAAAGACAATCTGATGGCGTGTCAACTGTCGTTACTGTGCAATCAATCTAGCCAAACCGGAATAAACAAACGTGCAATTGAAGGCAGATTGAAGGCATACCAGGGGTTGGCCGCTTGCATGCCGAGTTGGAAAAAGTAATTGGCCTTTCATCATAATAGATAAAGAGAACTATTAAACCAGCTTTTTGTTTCAATTTTGATCATATTAAAACTGATTTTTATCAGACTTTCATCTTGCACAATACACATCTTTATGACTACAATTTTTGATGTAAATGTTGTTTGAAATCTAAGGCCAAAAAAAAAAGAAATATGTTACTTTCAAACCTGCACGTCAAAGCTTCTTTTTTTTTACGTAAAAAGAACAATAAAATATAGTCAGCACACGCGTCACTTTTAACCCCGCACGTCAAAGGTTTTTTTTTCACTTAAACACGTACTGTCTGTTGAGTTAAACATTTTGATTAAAAACATGCCTTATTGCTTGGATTCCACTAAAAAAAAAAAAAAAAACAGCCGCGTCACACATCATTTTGGGAGACTTCAACCTACGCTAAACATAGTTCTTTTTCTTTGGGCCTGATACCAGGTACTTTGTTTTTGTTATTTTTTTTAAAAACCATGTAAAGCTTTTTACTTCAGGTTTTAAGTGTCTGATGAATTATTCCAAAATTCTCCCTACAGAAGAATGGCCGCTCTAGCTCAGAAAAACAACCAGTCAGGCTCCTCAACAACACGAGACGTGCCCTCATCACAGAAGGGAAGTCAGGATGGTGACATAACGCAGAGGGTGGAAAGGTTGAGATCAGAGAGAAGGAAACTCAGAGGTGAAATGATAATGGGCAATACCATATTTTCAGACTTGCATTTCATAGACTGCGAGGGCGTGTTATGCTTCACATATTCAAGTTGTTTGATTTTTAACATACATGTAAGCGTCATTGATGAAAGGGTAATTGAAAAATTGACTGTAATGCCATTCTCAGTAAGTGTGGTTGGTAAAAAACGTACTCATTAAGTATGTCCAAAACCAAGGCGTTTTTGTATGTGCCACATTTATTGAAAATGGCATTGCACTCAATTATTAGGAATTACACTTCCATCAAGGATGCTTGAAGAACATCCGATGCTTGACTACGTGAAGCATTACAAGTCCTCAAATGAAATGTAAATCTGAATTTCTGAAATTGCCCTAAGTGGTGGTGCTTGTAGGTTGAATGGTACATGTTGCAACATTGCTCCATACATGAGTCATTCCATCAAGTTGGGGCACCGAAAATACACAGGGTTGTAACGAGTCTCCCACTGCCTTCGAGTCCCAAGTCAAGTCAAGTTGCCTTCGAGTCCCAAGTCAAGTCAAACTGCCTTCGGGTCCCAAGTCAAGTCAAGTTGCCTTCGAGTCCCAAGTCAAGTCAAACTGCCTTCGAGTCCCAAGTCAAGTCAAGTTGCCTTCGAGTCCCAAGTCAAGTTGCCTTCGAGTCCCAAGTCAAGTCAAGTTGCCTTCGGGTCCCAAGTCAAGTCAAGTCAAGTCAAGTTGCCTTCGAGTCCTAAGTCAAGTCAAGTCAAACTGCCTTCGAGTCCTAAGTCAAGTCAAGTCAATTCAAGTCAAACTGACTTCGAGTCCCAAGTCAAGTCAAGTAAAGTTGCCTTCGGGTCCCAAGTCAAGTCAAGTCAAGTTGCCTTCGAGTCCCAAGTCGCCTTCGAGTCCCAAGTCAAGTCAAGTCAAGTTGCCTTCGAGTCCCAAGTCAAGTCAAACTGCCTTCGAGTCCCAAGTCGAGTCAGGTCAAACTGGCTTTGAGTCCCAAGTCAAGTCGGGTCAAACTGGCTTCGAGTCCAAAGTCAAGATAAGTCAAACTTCCTTCGAGAGTCAAGTCAAGTCAAACTGCCTTCGAGTCCCAAGTCAAGTCAAGTTGCCTTCGAGTGTCAAGTCAAACTGCCTTCGAGTCCTAAGTCAAGTCAAGTTGCCTTCGAGTTCCAAGTCAAGTTGCCTTTGAGTTCCAAGTCAAGTGAAGTCAAACTGCCTTCGAGTCCCAAGTCAAGTCAAGTCAAACTGCCTTCGAGTCCCAAGTCAAGTCAAGTCAAACTGCCTTCGAGTCCCAAGTCAAGTCAAGTCAAACTCCCTTAGAGTCCCAAGTCAAGTCAAGTCAGGCATATTGGTCAAGTTGGGTCAAGTCAAGTAGTCACGACAGTAAATTTGTTCAAGCTAATTCACATGAAAACTCACATTCATGTTGCTCTGGCGAAGGTTTCTTTAGTGCTGAAATAGAATTCGGTCTCTAAAATGACAAAAAATGCATAAAAGATCTATTTTATTTTTGACTTTTTATTTTTTATAAAAGTCTGAGTCATGTCAAGTCATTTGAGGTTCGAGTCTCAAGTCAAGTCAAGTCAAGTCATTTGAGGTTCGAGTCTCAAGTCAAGTCATTTGAGGTTCAAGTCTCAAGTCAAATCAAGTCATTTGAGGTTCGAGTCTCAAGTCAAGTCAAGTCATTTGAGGTTCGAGTCTCAAGTCAAGTCAAGTCGGGGGAAATCGGGACTCAAGTCCGAGTCATTACAACCCTGAAAATACAGTGGTGTCCATGTAACATCGGTATATGTTGTCTTAAGGCGCGTTCCCATTGGACTTCTTTTTACGCGCCCTCGCGGGAACTTTCCGCGACTCCCTGTAAACATTCCTTCCTGTAAATCTCCCGTGCGTTCCTACTACCATATATTTTACACGACTCGAGCGAAAAATTTAGCTATTTGGCTGGCCATATGTGGTCAATTGAGGGCGTAGTTTACATAACCTTTGACCTAACAGGAGTTTCGTTTTCAGGAAACCCAATCAAATTTCGAACAACTTCTATTAAACTTGCCATTATATTTGCGAAGAAATGAGCATGAAAAAAACACGTGCGTACGTACGTACGTACGTACATGGCATGTACAGTACATAATAACGGAACAAGAATTTTCGCGCAATGTGTGGTGGGATTGCACAATGCAGGAAGTGACGTCATCCATTTGGCATTTTACACAGCGGTAGCGGTAGTTCTACAGGGCGGCGCTGTTCCCATTGGACTTTTCGAGGGCCCTGTAAAACTCCCGCGGCTGAGCGGAAAGTTTCCGCGGACTCTTTTACCCTGTAAGTTTTACATCGTGGTCGCGGTAACTTTACAGGGACGCTAATTCTCCGTGCGTCCCCATTGGACTAAATTTTGCTACTCTCCCGCACAACCACGGGAGTTTAACCAAAAATAGTCCAATGGGAACACCACTTAAATCACAAACTGAAAATGTACTCTTACATTCAAATTATTGTTGGAGTTTTCATGATCTCTTATAAATCAAGCTTAATAATTCCATGCATTTTAATACAGAAAAGATATCTGCATCAGTTAAAAAATTTGAACTACAAACCCCTGTAGTACCACAGATTTACCCAGACCCTGTATATTTTTGTCTAAAAGGTCGGACGCCATCTTCCGAAGAACTCGAAGTCAGGATACAAAAGCTAAGAAGCCACTCACTTGACTCCCAACCGAGTGACAGTGGATCTACAAGTACAGCGGTAAGAATCATGTTTAGATGCTAGTCTGCATACGATAAACGGTTAAAGAAATATTCATATCTAGTTTAGGGGAGCTTCGTGAATCAGTCTTTTTGCATTTTTTTGGAATGCCACCTAGTCTCCTGTTTGAATTTAAAGGTAGTATACATGATTGGTAAACTGTTACAAATAGTTTTATCCCCCTGTGTGATTGAAGATATGCATGATTAAAACCAACCCGAGCAAAAACCAGCTCCGTACTTGGTCTAACTTTTGAGAAAACATTAAAAAAAGGGTTTGCAGTCATTTCGACCCTGAACCATTTCCCCCTGAACCATTTCCCCCTGAACCATTTCCCCCTGAACCACGGCGTATGCACGAAGTGGTTTTGGGGCGAAGTGGCATTTGGGCGATGTAGTGTTTGGACGAAGTAATTTGGGGCAAAATGGCACTCGGGCGAAGTGGTTTGGGGCGAAATGGCACTTGGGCGAAATGGTTTTGGGGCGAAATGGTTTTGGGGCGAATTGAATTTTAGTCTCATGAGCAAAAAAACTAATTGTTTTACTCATTTCTCAAAGACTATAGCACTTCAGACACAACCATTTCAGGGGAAGTTTTCTACGGTCATCATGTTTATATTGTGTAAGTTAGGCGTAAATCTGTGAACATTTCTGATTTTCGAGATACCAATCATGTATACTGCCTTTAAAAGAGCTTGTTTAGATTTGTTCAGTATTCGGACAAAATGGCGGTGCCCATACTGCGAGTCATCGCTGCAATTTCCATTCTTTGTGAAGTTCAAGTTCGTATTCGCTTTTCAGTGGGTAATATTTCTTGTTCTTTGCATTACAATAATTTCCGAGTGGCACTAGTTGGGTATAATTCCCCTTCAATACTTTGTTCAGTCCTTTCAGCCCCCTGAGCAGCGAACACAGCATGAGCAAACCCAGGACCTACTCAAACAAGTCAAGGAAGAAGCTGCTATAGATGCTAAGATGGAGGGAACAGAAAGCAGTGGTAAGGTCTTTTTAATATTTATTTCATATAGACCTTTCCCAGGATGCCTTCCATGTACACGTCCGCCATTGCTGGGACACAGCTTTTTCCAGTGCATGGACTGTGCATTTTACGTTGTTGTTAAATTGAACAGCACGCATACATGACGATCACACAAATTCACACTTGGCCTGATTGTGCGTAATTGCCACGTGCGTCGCTTTGAGAAAAAGCGGTGTGGAAGGAATTTTGAGTGAAACGATGAACTGAAAATCATTGAATTTCCATCCAAGCTAATTCTGTGGAAAGAAATTGGCAGGAAACAACGCACCGAAAACCACATAATTAGCTTGGACACAATGAGCATTATCACATAACGCATGTAGTTCATGCACTGACCGCGTCCCAGCTATGGCGGACAAACGGGGAAGGTTTCCATGGTAATGGGAAAGGTCTATATCAACTGCATCATCAACACCAATTAGCCTTTTGCGTGTGACATTTCCACAATGGCTGGCACCCCAAATTCTTCATTTTAAAATGGAGGTGCAGTTTAGAAAGTCCACATACTACGCTGTTGTTGCTACGTGGTGCACGCCATTGCCTAGCAATCAACAGTCGGGTTGCTTTATGCCATTCTCCCCTACGGTGAACACGGTATTGATTCTGTACTTTACACATGCCGCGTGCACCACATAGTGACCAAAATTTAGTCTGGTCAAGTGGATACTAAGTGTGCGTGTGAAAAGAAGTACGTTAGTACACGTGATGCTATTCATGCGAAACACGCAAAAGGCTAATTGTAGGAAAACCGACGCACAAGCATGAGGGGGGAAACCTATGGGATCAAGCAGGGATCGAAAACCCAATCCACATGTTGACCTGGACAGGATTCGAACCAGGGCCACAGAGGTGGAAGGTGAGTAAGGTACTGCTACGCCAAACTGGTCAACATTTTCAAGATTTTTAAGTTACTATTTCTTAAACCAAACAACGTGCAAAACAGTGTAAACCCGCCCTAATGTACAATCAAAGTTAAAATGAAGACAGACAGTAAACAATGAATTTTTTTTAATAAAACGGGCAAAATAGTGTAAACTACAAAACAACGTCCTGCTTAAAGGCCCAATGTATTATTTGCAAGCTGAAAAGTGCTTTAATATGTCCTTGTCATTATTTAAAGGAGCGCGTCCAGATCACATATTTGAGCCCCTGGGTGTTGAGATTTTAATACCATACTGTATCATTTGTGATATTTTTATCATTACCATTTTGAAATTCCATGTTCTCAATCTGTGTATATTATCAAGGATATCGTCAAAAACCACCGATGTTTTGTAAACTAATTTATCTGGTTCCATAAAGCAGTGCAGTAATTACACCAACCTTTTTGCTTCCACATCCAAATTAGAGATTCTAAATTTCCCGTTTTCTTTCCATGGATAGTATTTCGGGGAGGTATTTTGTCTGATTCTACGAAAATCTTAACACGCTCTTTTAATTCTATTTTCTAATTTTGTAGTATGAAACATCTTTTTGAACCCTGTTTTTTTTTTTTCATGTTTCTCAATAAACTAGAGCAATCCATCAACATTCCAGCAAGCAGCAGTGAGCCAACCACATTGGAAGAGCAGATGGAGAAACTCATGCAAGATGCTCGAGATGAACTCAAGAGGGGCGGGGAGGGCCTGGCACGAGATGTTGAAATCACGCTACGAGTTGCCAACCTCAAGATGAAAGCAAATGCAGCCAGTAAGTTAGTTTTATGTTGTTAAATGGAGTAATTTGCCCATACATGATGCAGTATGTGCACTATAGGGGTGGGAATTTACATTTAATTCAAAAACTGGTTTGCAATTCTTTCAAGTGTCGGTTAACCGGTTAACTGTTCAGCCGACACTAAAGATTGTTGCTGGTGCTTAAAAAAAAAAGCAGAATTTCAGTTGGCAATTTCTCCCACAAAGGTACCATTTTACACGGGGAAAACAAATCATGTGGTTTGTTACCATTGCTATCAACACTTTTAGTTGGAATTTCTAGTCAACTCATGAAGTCATTCCCAGTGATCATGTTCGTAACCTTGGCATTATATTTGATTCGGCAATGTCTTTCACAGATCATGTTTCTTACACAGTTCGTTCTGCATCATTCCATGTTCGTAATATTGGCAGAATTCGGAAATATTTGACACGTGACTCAACAGAACAAATCGTTCACTCTTTCATAACATCCAGATTAGACATGGGCAACTCACTTTTATTTGGCATTCCACAGGTTCAACTCTCAGTTTACAATGCATTTAGAACACGGTGGCACGTCTGGTTACACGAACTAGACAATTTTCTCACATTTCACTTGTCCTCAAAAAACTCCATTGGCTTCCGGTATATTATCGGATCATCTTCAAGATGATGCTCATTGTTTTTAAGGCATTGAATGGCATGGCTCCATTACAGGGCTCGAACATAACTGTGGTCCGGTGGCCAAATGCCAGTCAAAACTCTCGCGGGCCAGTCAAAACACTGTTCAAAAAGTCCGGGTTGGCCAGTCAAGATTCTTAGTACATGTAGCCTAAATATTAAATATTCACGCATGATTGACTGACGATCGACCAGGTTGTTTTCCTTCCTCCATGGATGTACAAAGTTTGTTTGTAAACATGCATGTTGCACGACGATCGAAGTGGAATAAAGCACGTGTTTCATAGTGCACATGCGGTACGGTCATTGCACGTACGGCCGGGACAGTAGGCGCTGAATGATTGCGCCGAGCTGAGGCGTAATTTGAAGACGGTACCATTATAAATGCAGGGCCAGGGGTGCGCATTTGTGTCCTACACATACGACTGCATGCAGCGGGCAGCAAGTTTATGACAGCAAGATTTCTGGTCCATTTCTGCATGCACCCATTTCCTAAAATTGTTGAGAATAAGTGTATATATTCGCCATGATGCATGGGAACATGTACGTGTACGAACCGTCACGATCTTGCGATGAGCTCGCCAGCTGCACACACACCGTGCATGCCCGGCCTAGCTAGTCCCCTTCGCTTCCCTTTTTCAAGCCCAGATTTTTCTGCAGTGCGACGGAGTTTGTAAAATGTAAATGAATTCGACTTGTTGCTAGTCGAAGATCGAGTGAAAACAATTTTCAGTGCGATCGTCACAGTGCGTGCGTGGCCCGTGTGCTCGGCAAACGCTGAATCGACGTAAAATGAAATCTAACACATATGGTCTGTGCCACGCCGCGCACAGGACAACAAACATTTGATTTACACGTGGCGCGGGGCACTGGGCAAGTAGCATGTTGTAAGCCTACTTATGCAGCGGGCACTACATGTATGCTGAGGTGAATTTCAGTCTGTGTAGCACGTGCGTGCACGCAGACTGGACACATCTCATGTCTGACAAGCCTCTCACGACGTAATTTGTGTTGTGGCGAATACTAGTTACAGCAGCCTCCGTGAGGAACATGTTAACCAGACACGAGGAGCGTCCAGGCTGCTACTACTAAAATGGCTCTATTGCGTACTACGGAAGTCCCCGTAGTCTTGCGCCTACGGTGCGCGATACATGTACACCGCATCCGTAAACAACTTTTTCGAGCTAATCAGGATGAAAGAACAGACGACAAACGACACAAGTTAGAGTTTTTTAAAGTTTATTATTCAAATAGGTAACTCAACAATATTGCAAACAATGGGGAAAAGATAAATGTTCATAGGCATTGCATCGCAATGCGTGATCCATTTTAAAATTTGGATTGCAAAATGGTGATCATGCGATACATAAGAAATTGCTCACTGACATACATGTACATGTACATGTATTCAATCTCGTGCAACATTACTGGCACGGCAAGCAAGTCACGCGGCCCCTTGCAAGTCACGGCCCCTTGGATGATTTTTCTCTAAATCCAGCAACCGTGGAATTATTTGTGCACATGGTTTCTGCACTCAGTGACAGAATTCTTGACTTGAACATCGATGTTTGAACCACACTACGGACAAAGAATATGTAGTCATTACATGGATATTAGTGCAAGTTTGCATAGTTATGGCTCCCCTTCACTACAAGTGGAAGCTCCATGGTTTCATTCATAAATTTAGCACTGTGTGTGACATCATGGCAAAGCAACCAATCAGAATGCACAGATGGTGCACGATCGCGAGTGTATGTAGGCATGGAGGAAGAAACAATGTAGGTCGAGATGCGCGTAAATCCAAGGCTTTGCTGCAACAATAAAAACAATCCACATCGACAGGCAGCCAATCAAGCAAGTGTACATGGATGGCATTGTTTTTTTGGGGGGTTAGGGGGTGCGGAGAGTAACCTGTAAAAATGACATGTAAAAAATGGAGGGCCACTCAAGATGCCGGCGGACCAGTCAAGATGTGACCACAGTGGCCCGGGTGGCCAGTGTTAAAAAAAGTTATGGGGAAGCCCTGCATTATACATCTCGGATCTGCCCTCTTATCACAAACCATCACGCACTTTACGCTCTAGTAGTCAACTCTTGCTCCATCAACCAAGATCACGTCGCACGTGGGGAAGTCGATCCTTCTCAGTGGCAGCACCCCGACTTTGGAATGAATTGCCTTTTCAGATCAGATCTAGTGATACACTATCCTCTTTGTCTCAAAACCCACCTCTTGTGGGGTACCGTGGCCGAGCGGTTTAGGTCATTGACTCGCAATCATAGGTGAAAACTTGGGGTTGCAGGTTCGAACCTCCCCACGGCTACGGTACCTGTGCCCTTGGGCAAGGCACTCAACCACACTTGCTCCATCCTTCGGAAGGGATGTAAAGCCGTTGGTCCAGTGTGTTAGGTAATGGAAACGCTCTCTAAAGAACCCAAAGCATTCTTTCGTGAAGAGCAAGGGGGATCATCCCCGGTGTCTCTGGCCATTTCTAATTCTAATTCTTCATGGGTTTCCTCACGCTTGCGAGTGACAGTGCAATGAGCACTATTGAGGAATCCTTGGTATGAATACTAGAAAGAAATAATAATAATAATAATAATAATAATGCACAAGGCATTTGATCAAATGTAGTTTTCTTTAATAGTGTGTAGTTTGTATTTCAGCGCCTTGAGCGCCCTTGAGGATGGAAACGTTGCGCTATATAAATTACTATCAATGCTAGAATAGGGCGACAAATCGTGTGTAAAAAAGCTATATTAGGGCGACCTGCTCAATAGGGCGACATTTTGGTGTCGCCCTAATATTTTTTGAGTTTAAAATTAATTTTTTAGGTCAAAAACCATTTTTTTTAGGTCGAGAACCATTTTTATCGGGACTGGAGTTGTTTCTCTTCGGTCTGTGACCATCTCCGGAAGCTTCGGGTAAAAAAATAAGGTGTCATTTTGAGTGACTCTTGCCGAAATTTCGGTGGTCTCCGGTGAGAGTCTTGCCGAAATGTCGCCCTATTGCGGCATTCAGCGTTGTTTAAATATTCATTATTATTATTATTATTATTATTAAAAATTTTGGTTCCTAATGATGTATTGAAAGTTAAAGGGGAGGGAAGGGGTGGGATGGGGAAAACAATTGATAGGTGCATAACTACTAAGTAACATTTTGATTTAAGCTGAGTCTTGAATTGAATCCTATCCCAAATCTTAGTTGTTCGATTTTCTTACATTGTTTAATAGCTGCAGGGAAACCATCAGAAGAAGACGATAAAATGGCAGTCGATGAGGAGGACGATGAGGCAGCAAGTCAGAGAGTTATTCAGCAGGTAATAGACTACTGAAGTGTGATGTCACTTGCCAGGGTAACTGGGTCTCAACATTTGTGGTAATCTGAAACATCCACTACTAAAGTGCAGGAAACAGTTCACTGTTTTTTGTGTAGAGCCCAGTATAACACACAAAGGTTGGAGTTTTCAATTTAGTACCCTATTAGATGTCATCAAGAACTAAACTGTAGACGAATCTGGTAGCTAAGGACTCCTTCCGTGTACTTCTGCCGTAGCGAGGGCCATTGAGTGCCATGAACTGTGTTGTGTTCAAAGAAGCATAACTGAGTAAACTCAAGAAGGTCTGGGGCCGAAGTGCTATGGTCCTTGGTGCTACCGTAACATGCTTCTCTAGTAACGTACATCTCGAGTTACAAAGGATTGTAGCGCTTCGTCCAATGCATAGTTCCGACCTATCAATCAACTGAACCCACCAACCAATCACAACAGAGCTAGCAGACAGCGCCCACATAGGTCAAAGTGCATTGCCTCACAAAAAACATCACGCGATATTCTGCCCATACATTGTACGCGGTGTTGGGGTGAATTTTTGGTTTCAAGGCCGGGCGATTCGCTGTTCAAAGGTGAGAAAATTTTTTTTTATTAATATATGACATCTCTGTATCACTGGCCTTTTACTAAGTGCGTGCTACGGTAACTGTTGACCCTGAAACATGAATACCTTTGAGTTTTCTCCAATGAATCTGTGCTTTCCGTTGAAAGTCCCATTGGTTTGTGCAGTGTGTGTGGACATTTTGATGATAGCGTGTGAGGCATAGCAACAATATCCAAGGGGGGCGGGGTTAATTGGGCAATCTCGGAACTATGCATTGACCCCTAACCAGCTACACTGTTTAGTATTTAGTCTTCCTGCCTCAGCAGCTCTTACAGGGGCTGGTGCAGCCTCGCCACAAGAGGTGGTCATGCACATTACTGACCGATAAAATAATGCATCTCTCGGCCTCCTTGATCTTTCGGTCAGAGTATGTAATTCGCCTGTCTTTGTTTTTTAAATGTATATTTACGTTCATGATCTTTGTGTGTACTTTGACAGCTTCTTGAGCAGGACAGATTAGAGGCAAGAGGAGGTGGTCTGGGGCAAACTGCTCACAGCAATCAGCCATCAGCAGCAGCGCAAAAGGTAATTCCTGTTTTCAAATATCCCAGGCAATACTTCATTTACCATTCTCGAGTTTCTCCAAATTCACCCTACTTAATCAGAGTAAAATGGCTCAAAATTGTCGGAACTTTCAGTGTTTACACTAATTTTTAAATAAGCTTAAACAAATCTACTGCCACAACTACTTGACTAGTATCCCGACTAGCCAACTTGCTTGACTCACTACTCTTATAGGCAGATTGACTTGACTTTGGACTCGAAGGCAGTTTGACTTGACTTAGGACTGGAAGTGCAGTTTGACTTGACTTGAAACTGGAAGGCAGTTTGACTTGACTTGGGACTCGAAGGCAGTTTGACTTGACTTGAGACTCTAAGGCAGTTTGACTTGACTTGAGACTCAAAAGCAGTTTGACTTGACCTGGGACTTAAGTTAGTTTGACTTGACTTGAGACTCGAAGGCAGTTTGACTTGACTTGAGACTCGAAAGCAGTTTGACTTGACCTGGGACTCAAAAGCAGTTTGACTTGACCTGGGACTCAAAAGCAGTCTGACTTGACTTCCGCTTGGCTTGACTTATAACGTGAGCAGAGGAAGATTTATTCCATAACTGCTCCTTGGTGGTGTATGATTAATTTCCTCCCATGCCTGTCGCATTCCTAGCCACACAGTGTTGATCCTGATGAGCTGCCATGGTGTTGTATCTGTAATGAAGATGCCGCTCTGCGATGCCATGGATGTGATGATGATCTATACTGCAATAGGTGTTTCAGGTGAGAATATAAAATATAACAATGTATTACAACTGTCTAGGCATTGCAATAAAACAGCGGCATTGGGGTGTATTGCCATAGGAATACACGAACTACACTACTCGCGAGTAGTTGCAGCAATTACTCGCGAGTAGTCGATTAATCGCGAGTAGTTGGCAAAGTATCAAAAGGGGAGAAAAAAAACACAAATTAAAAGGACATAATTTATTGAAATAGTCGGTGTACATAACGGGTAATTCAGCAGTGGCTGCCTTTTAAGGTTGCTGTGGAATGAGGCCTGTCACATACATGTTCATAGTATGTATTAATCGCGAATTCACGAGTTGCGCAATGAAATAGTTCATTGAACTGATGTCCGTAGTACGTAATGTGTATTCAGCGCGGCAGATGACGCGTGGGGATCTGCAGTCGTACTCGATCGGTAGGCCTGTGGTTTAAAACATGCTTGTCGGACTTTCGGCTAACACAAAGGACATACATGTACGCCTTTTAAGTGTGCTGGGAAAGAGGCCTGTTCAGTGTAACAGTAAAGCGTAATCGCGAGTATGTAACAGTACTCGTGGCACCATGATTAATCAAGTAGTTTAAAAATGATAATCGCGAGTATGAGTACCATTTACTACTCACGTTTAATCAATTAATTGTTTTCACCTATTCTTGTGACAAGGTGTGTGTCATGCAGATACAATTGTCTAATCATATACAAAATCATTTAAGCGGAATGCATACCCTCAATAAAATATTTACGTACACTCCACAATATCCCTAACTTGTTGTGAGTAGTGTACTTCTCATTTATCAGTTCTTTGGAAGTTTACTCAGTAATTTGATTTTTTGGTTCAATGTTATATTTCCTACAGAGAGGGCCATGATGGGTTTGATTTGCAAGACCATCGAACGACCAAATACAGGCCACCTAAGGCAGGCCAGAGCTGATGGGATCTGATGTACATGGTGTCATGTAACCATAGGCTAACCACATGTAAACAAATTAACTACAGTATCCTGACTTTTCCAAAAAAGAACATAGAGATGTTATAACTTTTAATATCAACTGCCTACTAATTTCGATATAATTTTTTTTTCCTGAATGCTGGAAAGTATGCAAGATGTTAATGTTTTGCAATCTGTTTTCTTACATAATGGATTAATAAATCTATACATGTATGTGATCAGACTGTGTGAAATGAGTTGGATATCACCGTCTGAGCCGAATTTCTTCGACCATATCCAGAAATTGGCAGTCCAGGGGTCGATTTCACAGACGCTTATAACTCGAGATGCAATGAGCTCCCGCTCCGTAACCTGCGATGCATCCTTAGAACGATTTCAAGAAACTTGCGATGAGTGTAATGATGCATATCTGCCATGGCAACGCACCGTAAGCTACGATGAGGCAATGAGTAAAAAAACTTTGTGACTGCACGAAATGTATGGTACGTGTCCCGTGAGCTGCGCGCCACATTTAACGCGCGCGCCTGCACTACGCAGACGTTTCGAACTCGTGTAGCCGATGACTGTTTTATTAAACAATTTAGCACAGCAAACAGTCTTAGAGTAAATATCCCTAATCGATAATCAAATGCATCGCGTTTACGATGGGTTTGGTGAAATCCACCGCAGCAGCCACGATCAATAGCAGCCCTAGAATCCATCGCAAGTCTTATTATGGACCTTACCTTACAAAAAGTTTGGTGAAATCGATCCAAGGTCCATTAAAGGTATGTCTGGAATTTTTAGGTGCCACTCAAAATTGTTTTTGGATTTTAATGGGCTTAGATTAGCTATTGATTTTAGAACTGGTCACAAAAGCTCAGTCCAGGCTGCGTGGCATCTGACCCATTTGGGTTACATATTTGCCTTAAAGATTTTTATTTGTAGTGAAATCATATATGAAAATATCACTGATCCTGAAATGTTTTTGAGTAGTATAGAGTACTATTATACTTCAGTTCTAAGTACCTTTGAGTACATGTACTTTAAACCTGGAGAATATTTCAATCCAAAGTGGAGATTTTTCTCTTGAGTGCTTGCCAGGCGAGTACAAAATCAGATCGAGTAGTCAAGTCCCAAGTTTCTCGAGTAAAAAGTATCTTGCATGTTTTCAATTTTGCTGTCACTTTGACAGTAGTTTCTGTAGTACATCTACTACTTGTAGGCATAAAATTACATGTACGATAAATGAAATGTCGCTTTCCTTAACATAAAGTGCATTTTAAAAATTCACAGGTAAAAGCAAAATGCCATAGATCACACATGTAGGGTAATTCTACTAAAATTCTAATGTGTTACACTTTTGCTTTTACGTGTTGCTCTTGTGATACAAGTGCACATACAGTTGAAGTCGGAAGTATAAATGCAACTGTATGCAACCAAGTATTAAAACTGGTGTGCTTACACAATTTTTTTAACGGTCTTTCTCAGGCACACCTTGCAATGGTTCGGGTAGTCCTGTTTACCATTTTTGGTGATGATGGTAGTGTTCATGTATTTATATCTCTGACTTCAACTGTCTAGGCCTATTTGAAATGGATTTATACTGTTTAAATTATATCATATTTGGTTTTTGGGCGTGTTTTTACTGAACATGATTAACATTATCCATATCCTCATTTCAGATGTGGAGACATTGTATTACGTCATGCGACTAAAGCACTGAGACCCTCGGTTTTTTGTTGACAATTTAAAATTCTTCAAACAGTGAGGCGTGTACCAACTTGAACTACGTAAAAAAACACGACCTTTAACTTCAACATGATCCAGTATTCATATTCCTATGAGATGCAAACAAACGGTTATTTTTCGATGGCAAATAAAAAAAACCCTGTCGCATGTACCAATGATTTCCAAAAACTCCTTTGGCGCTGTGGAATCGAGCAGGTACTGAAAACCCGAAATATCCAATCCAGGGCCACAGGTGAAAGTACTGTTATGCCAACCAGACTCCAACATTTCTTTTTAAAAAAAATCCCAGAACTCTGACAAGTCCATTTGATCCGACAAGCCTTTTTATTTCGCATTTTTATATACAATATTTATAAGTTAACTAACGATAAAACAAATGCATATTTAAATGAGATACTGCCTTTACATCATAAAGGGTCTGTATGAATGGATGCCATTGTTACCCATTCAAATTTATCAAAGGAAGAGTAAGTCTTTATGTAATAGTCAAATTTGCACTAACTAGATTAAATCTGAATACAGTCAATATAAAAATTGCTTCTTATTTTAGCTTTGTGAAGTAGTAAAATAAGCACACAAAATTTTGTATATATACTGCTTCAAACATTAACACTCCTCCAAAATCAATACAATTTTACATACACCCTAGGAGTTAATGACTGAAATTATCCTACAGATAGTAATTTTGTTTGGAATCAATCTAACTAGGGTCACCCTCTCCTCTTGTACAGGGGTATATCCACCATTTGTGATTCACTTTACTTCAGGGCTGGACGGGAAAACCCGTAGGCATGTTTGCTCAGCTGTATGTGTACAAGAAAAACTACAACATTTATCTAATCACCTATAACATGTGCTCCTTTTGTCACATAACTGGTGGGACAACTCGCATACACGAAATTTCTAAAGGCCAGACATCTTTCCATGCATGCATATTAACACACTCACAGTATATAGTACATGTATATGGTTCGCTTGTTTAAAGTTATGTACACCAGCCCAATACTTGTGGCCCTTTTATGGTGTTGAAAAAGTCAAATAATACAAAAGGCCAGGGGCGGTATTAACAAAACGACTTAAGGCAGAAAATTTAAGTGTCCCGCTTAAATTCTAGACTTAATTCTAATATATAAGTTACGGCAAAATATGCTACTTCATGAACAGTGCTTGTACGGGCGAAATGACGTAACAATCCTCTCCGCGTGAAGCAAGATTGGATTAAATGGTGTACTCACCAAACTGCCACTCATTGTGTTTATTCGCTGTAATTTACATTGTGCGCTTCAACTGATTGGCACCTCCGAAGAGTCTCTGGAGTATCTTTGATAACAAATGTTTACAGTGCCTACCACATCGAATTCACAGACCAACACTATGCCGCATATGCCATTTTATTAGAGTACTCCAAACGACCCCTATGTGACGTGGTTTTGTTTAGGTTTAAATAATTAAGGATACTTTGGCTAATTTTAATCCTTAGCGTCACCCACACCATCTGCATTGATTGCAAACATGGCTTCTGACTCCGGCAGGCAAGGAGAATCGTAAATCTTGCAGATACGGGTCTCGCCACGACCCTTGCGCAGAGACAACCTGACAAGAAACAAAAACATTAAAACCTGCGTATGGGATTTGTACAAATGTCAAGAAGGAAAACTACCAAATTAATATGAAATACATTTTTGGACTTTAAAGGAAGGGACAACACTTGCAAAGAGTTGTCTAACTCTGTACGCTTCATGTAAGTCGCCATCTCTTGCACTCTTCGGCGCTCGGACTTGAGAGGGCGTTTTAGTCAGGACACAACAGATTTTTCACGGCATATGGGAGTCGGGGGAAACAAGGCAATCAATATTGACGTCATCCATGCAATCGTTGCATGGTTGACGTCGTCATCCCGTTCAAAATTTCAAATATGGCGCAGCACATAGTTGCAGAGTTTATCAAAAAAATTAATTGCGTAGCCGATGATGAAAGCAAGATTCTCTGATTCTCATGAAGGTTTATGCACCGGGCAATACATCAGTAATATTTTTGATTAAATTCCTCGATTCCTTTTAAGACAGCATACAGAATCGGGCCGACTTTGCTCCTTTTTTCCTCTCAAAATGTAGCTTTGCTTTTGTGTAAACTCACCCAAGCAGTAATAAGGTCTATACACAAACGATTTTGGCTGGATACCCAAAGAAAATTTGTGCCAAGTAAATTTGTGCTCAACAGCTTTAAAAAAAAAATTTTAACCTTGAATTACTATGGAAGTAAATGGCAAAGGCTGGGATTTCTAATAGAATAACACTATGAACAAACTAACAATGGAACTTGGGCACACACCATTGTTAATAACAATGGTTTGTGCCCAATTTCCATTGTTAGCTGCTCATACTTTAAGGGGCGCGTTCAATAGTGCAATACGTATGCATACCGACAATGCCTTCAACGGTGAAGGTATAGGAAAATACCCAATACCGGCATACGTATTGTGCTATAGACCTTTATCACGGTGCGGCCATCTTCCCCTATTAAAATGAACGTAACCAAAGCGAGCTTGCAGAAAAAAATATTTTGGCCTCGTGTTGAAAATGTTCATTGTGTGCATCACAATGACGTGCGATCAAGAAAACGCGCAGCGCGGACAGTGATTCTCTCAAAACAAAAACGGAAGACTGCACGCGCTATCGCGCAGACACGCACTGATCATGCCCGACAAGTACAAAGATGGACGCACCGTGATAAAGGTCTATTTAACGCGCCCTAGATTACCTGGTAGTGGACGCGTGGGCCATAATGTGACCGCCAATGGGCTTCTTGGGATCAGCAGCAAACATTGCTGAGCCGTCAACCTGGGCTACTACTTGGTTGGTGATGACTACTGCCACTCCATACTAAGAAGCGTCAGAATTGAAAACAAAATATAATTAATTTCTTGGATTTGTAATATGATTGTCGTTCCGTATTTATGTTTCAAGCTCCTGGAGGTCTACATGCGCCAGTGCAGCAAAAAAAGGCGCTTAAACATTCAATGCACTTAAACATTTATTTCATGTACAGTGAACTCTCATTATAGCACTCTTCAAGGGACCGAAATATTGGGAGCTTTATATCCAGAGAGCACTATAACCAATGCATACACAATGAACAGCCGGGACTTGGAAAAGGGAGCTCTATATCAGGGGCATTATAATGAGAGTTTACTGTATTGGCACTCGCATACCATGTGTGCGGAATAATACGATTTGCAAAATCTGAGGATCAAATATTTTGTTTTAAAAAATCCAAATATTCAGATTGTTGGCTTCTTCCAGCACTATAGCAGAGTATTGAATATCACTAAAACAAGAATCTATACCGACAAACTTTAGAAATGCAAAACACACACTTTAAAAACGCAAAACGGGTTTGGAATGCAATAATATCACATGGACATAAAATAATCTCGCAACCTCGCTGTGTGATGTTCCTGCCAGCACCATACCCAAAGCTCGTTCTCTCTCACCTTTCGTTAACCATGGCATGAGAGTGCATGGCATCTCGTGATTGTGTCTTGCTTTTAATGCATCCAGGCACTCGTGTTGCACGTGCATTTCATTCAACATTATTGTGCATGCCTGCGACAGCTGCACAGAATTTTCTGCATTTTGTCAATTGTTTTCATATTGGGAACATGGATGAGATTCAAACCCAGCCTTATTGACAAAATTATGTCTTTGCCTTATTATTCTTATTACCTGCATTACATAATAATTACACTAACATTTCTGTTTTGCGTTTCTAAAGTGTGTCAGTATATATCCGCCATATTGAAGTGCTTCCGGTAGTGCATAAACTGCACGTTATGTAACGATTACAGTACAGCATTGTGTCGTCACTGCAAACAGATGGGCACGTTATTTTGTGTCCAGTCTACTATTAATGGAGCATCTTTGGTGTCCACCAACAGCAGCGCGCGTTTCGATTCCAAACATAACAAGTGCATTTGTTTGCAGTGACGAAGCAATGCTACAGTACAGTGTGGAATTCATACAAAACGTGCAATTTATACACCAGCATTTCAGATATGGCGGCCTACACAAAAGATAGAAATGGATTCGTGTATATATACTGCCACGATGAAGAGGTTATGAACACAACAGCACTAGTTTATTCCAAGAGAGGCAACTGCCAATAAATGTTACTTTTGTGAGTTTAGTTTTGACCTCACCTGGTCTGCTATTTTGAGTAGGCATCGTAGGAACTTAGCAAGGTGCATCTGTCTACTTGCTAGCTCACCACGGCCGCTGTAGTCTGTACGGTACAAGGCAGTCGCACTGTCTACTATCAACAGGGCGTACCTGTGAGAAGAAAAAAAATAGTGTTAATATTTAAACATCCTCAAATTGGGGCATTGGCCAGCCGAAAAAATGAAGTCCTAAAAAAAAGTCAAACATTTTACATAGTCAAACTTAGATCATTTGTTGAGTTAATAGCCTTGTCTAGATTAACTTTTTTGATTGAAACTCTCCAAGTTGATGCACTAAAGACATATTACATGATTGGAATAACTTTCAAAAACAGGAACAACAGCATTGCATAACTAAAGAATAATGTTGATAAACTGCCTTGCAGAAATTTCAGCCATATAGATGCAGTAACATGTACTTAATAGGAAAACCTTTAAAAGTCATGCATGGTTTTTGTGTTAAATGAATGGTAAAATTAAAAAAAAAATTAAGTACCTTCAGTTGGCAAATTTTTTTCCACAAAAGAACAATTTTACACAGGAAGGGAAAAAAATAATGTGGTGTCTGTTACCATTGCTATCAACACTTTTCGTAAGTTCTTTCTTGTCAACTCATTTTTAGGTCACTGCAAATTATGTATCATTTGCATAATAAAACTTTTTACAGATTCGTGGAATAAGAGTAACATACCAAAGGAAGAATGTTGGTAAACTAGCCTGAATAAATTTTAGCTACATAGATGCATCAATGCTTCAGAAAACCTTGAAAATCTATATATGGATTTTGTGTACAAGTGAATAGTAAAAAAGTCCCGTGCATGAAATACCATTTTGGACGGAATTAAATTCATGTGGTGTTTGTTACTATCAACACTTTGAGTAAGGTTTTTCTTGTCAGCTCATGGAGTAAAATTTTCGGTCACTGCAAATGATGTATTGGGCCTTTAAGGGCTGCTCTTTACCTGGACTGTGACATCATGGCAGAAGCTTGTATGAGCAACTGGCCTTGGTGGTCGCTGTTGTAGGCTCTGGCGTAGGCAACATTGTCTAAAACATCCTGTCCTGATAACTTGTATCTAAATAAATGAAAAGTAAAAAGGACAGAATAAAATCAATTGCAGTGATGCGGTTGGTCAAGGTGTTGGTTTACGGATGCACATACTAGGGGCGTTCGAGATGCTTACACCGGGTAACACAGGGTTTACACCAGGGGAAGCCCCCAGAAGATGTAAAACGAACGACACAGCAGGGTTTCGCTTTGAATTCTGGGAACACGTGGTCAAAGGTTGTTGCCGGGTGGGGCTCTATAAACGCTGTTCTCGTTTGACTCGCGATGAAAAATGAAGCCGGCGCCACGCAAAAATAGTACCGAGATAAACTTTGTCAATGCCCACAGACATGTATTTACAGCCCTATTCCCTCCTATTTTGTGTCATAAATAAGTGTTTTTCTTCATACTAACGTCGCGATTCCAAACTGTCCGCCATGTTTTACTACTCGCGGTTAATAGGTGACGTCATTACACCTTGCTTTACACCACAGACCCGCCCGCGAGCTCGGGCAGTGGTGGCTGCCACCGGGGAAGACTCGTGTAGCACGTGATGGCTAAAAGAACGCTCTGGTGTAAGTTGGTGTTAACCGGTGTCAGCATCTCGAAAGTACCTGTGAAGAAACTACTCATGTTTGGAAAAGTTCCCGCAAGTAGCTGCCAGAAAATTACACAATACACATTGTTTACTCTTGCCATTTTTGTTCATCCTAACAGAACAAGCCTGGGATGGAACTTTGCAGTGATTTCTGCAGTATTTTAGTTCTCATCATTCTTTTTCTCTGCAGCTGTTTTTTTTCTTTTCAAGTTGGACATTTTAAAGATTTTCAACTTGAACAATGTACACCAACACAATGAAGACAGCTCGAGAATTGGAAAGGGAAAATAGCTTCGACCATTTCACAGTAGTCATGACGGTATAGTTTGTACGTGGACTATACCAGCTAGACATTTTTGCGTATGTCTATAGGCTACTACAGGACAACTCAACCATGTCAACTGTCTGGATCAACTGTGCTACATGACTGGAGCAAATTTCATGAAGCTGTCAACTTGTGTTATTAGCAACAATAGCAGAGAGCTAGTCAATAGACCAATCCAGTAAGCTCCACCCATTTTGGAATTAAAGGCCTAGTGTATCATTTGCAATGACCCCAAAAAATCGACGAGTTTACAGGGGAAAAGTTCAGAAAGTAAAGATTGAATTAATAGCAACTACCCAATGAAAGGTTTCGGCTGAAAATGATATAATTTTAATTTTTAAGGATGGAAATTATTTAGATCGTTTGCAAACGACTTACCTATTTTTCGTTCGCATCTACGCAGTCCAAAGAGCATGGGCGCTGTGTACTGCATGTGCGTGTTCCAACGCGATGCATTTTTATGGATCGCGCGCACACGCAGTATATGATGTGCGCCACAGAGTGCATGACACAAGCCACAAAAATACCCGATTGACTGAGAACAAATATTTGAAACACCCCGCCAAAACCAGGAAAACACATATGGATTTTCATGTGGTACATTTGACAAAGCTAAAATCTCTTCGGATGAGTTTGTTGATGTGTTTCTTTTGATTTATAATGGTTTTATTCGCAGAATCGCTCAAAAACAGATCATCTACAGGGCCTTTAACCAATCACAGCCCCAGGTTGAGGTAACCAAAAGGTGGATCTCTATTTTGGTTACCCGAGTCCTCAAAATTTTGTGCACAGAGCTACGGCGAAATGCAGCACGAGTGACGCAAAAACACAATATAAACATCATTTTTATCAGCGCCCAGGATCTAGGACCCTAGCCGGTTGTAAACAGAGACTGGACAGACCTACTTTTAATTAACTCATAAATACCTTTTTGTATAAATCGATAAAACTCACCAAAATTAGCTTGTCGTTTTGCCATGTTTTGTATTCACTTTCCTACACTGCGTTCGTATGTGAACTGCTAGCTGTGCGTCTAGTTTTTTTGTTCGATCGCGCACGTAACGTTTAAAGCAAGCGTGTTGTACGCGTGAGCGTGCAGTTTCTGTGTGCGTGTTCCATATGCGCTAACCAGGGTGTGGGCGCAGCGCGGCCGCGAGCAAGGCTTAAAAGTGTTTACGCGACTGCACTCGTGCCTCGCACGTGTGTCGTGTTGCTAGGCAATTGCTAAATGGGCAGAGCTTACTGGATCGGTCTATTGTAATATACATTACACGATTTTGGCTGGTAACCCAGCACTGCAAAGCAAATAAATTTTGTGCTGAGCAAATGTTTGTGCTAAACAGGTTTATGAAATTGGCAGAACTCCGGGGACTGTAAGTGGTGCAACATACAATACACATTGCGGTACAGTGCGTGGGGATGATTATACAGCCAAGATAGCTGACGTACTATAACAATTTGGAAGGTTGATTCTTCAATATTTGATGCTGTTTATTCGTAGGTCTACAAATTTTTGTTTTGATTTATACTTTTTTTCAAAATCTTGGCGGCGATATTATTTAATTTTTATCCAGACTTCAATTTCTTTTTGGATCCCCAATCCAACCAATTAAAAAAAATTACCTTTCTGCCACAGCAAGAAGTCTCTCTGGTCTGAATGTCCCCTCGGTGTCAATGTACAGGCACTTCCCTTCACCACCGCCATTGTCTATTGGTAGCTGTAAAAATATACAAAAACAAAATGGCTCACTACTGTACAGTTGGTGACTTGGGTCCCTGATGTGAATTCCAGTCACAAAATGTCATAATCGTACTATTAATTGCTTTTGATGACGTAGAACATCCGGGAATGTGTGGTGGGCAACAGTCACGCGCACGCCAATAGACGCACATGAACACGCGTAAAAAATACTCACCAGCGTATTTTCATTCGAAGATGCCGCACGCGTGCGTTGTGATACGTTCAAATTATTGAGCATGCATACTTTCGTAAAAACGAAAGTGATTTTACTTGATCGCGATTTTTAGCCTGAAGAAATACGTTTTTATCTTTCTCGATACAACAGCCATGGCGCAACATAAAGCAAGGTCAAGCAACAGAGGTAAGTGCAACCAATGCGCTTTTCTTGCTCTTTTTGCCGGTTATTACTCGAGCCACGTGGGTCATGAATAATGCCCACCAAAATGGTGGATGGAAAGGAAAGCAATCAATAGTAATACTACAATAAATTAGGATGTCGTAATTCGTGTCACCCCAGCCTTAGACTGGTTTACTGCATTGGGCTTTACCAGTGAGCTAAGACCTAAATTCATTTCCAACACTCACCTGGCAAGTAACAGCTAGAGTATGACACAGCTGCGTTTTTCCTGTGCGGAATTCTCCAAACATTTCTGTAATTGAACCGGTCTCAATGCCACCTGCCAAATAATATTTTAGAAAAAGCTTTTATTACAAGTCAATGTCATTGACAATGAAATAATCTGCCAAAATTATGAACAAAAATTTCCGAAAGTGCGAGCTGTCACAATTTGAATAGACTGCCGAAGTGAATACATCATCTTTTGTTGGTTGCCTAGGCAATTGGCTCTACACTAAAAATCACTGAACCGTGTCCCTGTGCTTTGCAATGGTACTTTTTCCGACGGCCATGATAGTTTAGAGCCAATTGCCATGGCAACCCACGTCACACTTCGGCTGTCTATTGGTATCTTTGATTTTATTTAATATTTTAAACCTTTTAAAGTGACAACATTTGTTGTCACTACCATGAAATGTCAACATTTGATGGTGCTTGTAAAGTCTATGCGGCCCTCAACCTCTCTCTCCTTGTTGAACAACGTTGGACAGCATCTTACTACAGCTGCTGGTTGGTTGTGTATATTAGTCTGTTTTCAATACTGGAGAGACTTTTTCACCAGTATCATTCATAACTCTATGCAATGCCAGTTATCTTCTCTCAAAACAAAATAAATATCTTAAGACAGATCTAAGAAAATAACGTAAGCAACAAATAGTGCAACAACATACCTTTCTGAAAACCCCGTGTACAAATTTCCTATTTAGCGTATGTAACATAGGACACATACTTTGTGACTTTTTTTTGTGTCCTTGTTACATACGGTACATTGGAAATTTGCACAGAGGGCTTTCAGGAAGGTATGTTGTGGCACTATTCGTTTCAGTTCTTTAGCTGAAGTTATCTCCTTAGATCTATCTTAAGATATTTCTTTTGTTTTGGGAGAAGATTAATGACATTGTACAGAGATATAATCCTGGAGGAAAAGGTCTTTCCAGTATTGAAAACAGACACAAATAACTATTTAGGCTATACCTTGTAGAAGCTTGTCCAGTTCTTTGGAGCCGGTCGTGATCTGAATAATTTCAGCTCTTTGTTGGTGGAACTGCGTTGCGGTTGTAAAGCCCATGGGTACTAACTTCATGGCCTCACTCTAGAAAACAAGAGAAATACGCAAATAAGTAACCCAAACTATTTAGGACAGAAGACCAGTTTCTGGAATCTGGAATAATTATGTACGAATTAAATCTGTAGCAATGATTTTTAATGGGGCGAGCTCGCAATGCATAATGATCCGCCCGTTAAACTAGCTCCGCTGCTGCACTAAGCATGCAGCGCCCTAGAGGGTGCTGTTCAAAACAAATGCATGCAACTGTCATGGCCGTTATCGAAGCCGAGACGATAGATTTGCGTGGTAAGTGAACGATAGCGGCTAGCGAATCAAAACCGGTAGTGGAGATCACTGACCGGCATACGTATGTTAACCAATAACAAAGTACTTTACAAATCAACATACCAGGATTTTGTCTGCCTTGGCTTCGCTGATACCTTTAATGTTACACAGCTCTTTCTTAGTAGAGTACGCCACAGACTCGACAGTGTGTAATCCAACTTCCTGTAGCTTCTTAATATCGTTGGCACTGATACCTTGAGACTAAAACAAAAAACGAAATCCTCCTTACCTACATTTAAAATAGTTGTATAAAATTAAATTAATTATTATTTCAAAAATAAGATTATTTTTTCTACGATTGCAATCAATTCTTCCAAGTAGTACAGTTTTCAACTTAGCACAGATTCAAAAATCAGAGTGGCATAATGATACTTTCTTATCTTCCACTTGTGTCCTAGCTAATGTTACCTTAGCCCTAACTTTATCATGTGGTTATTTCATGTAGGGCTAATGAGAACAGTCAACATAAACACGATATCACAAAACAAATCTGTAATTTTCTCCCCGTGACACACTTATTCCCCCGCGCCGGGACTCACCCAAACCTTGTCAGGCATAACCACTACGCAGGTCCTTCAGGGAAATAACAAGCCACTATGAAGATTCAGCCTACAATTGCAGTAAAAAAGGAGGTCTGGAATGACAGCCGATGTGTACAAATTCAAGTCTTGTGTACAACGGAATGGCAATGCGCGGTCGATTACCAGACTACCAGTGCACAGACTGAATTTGAGATAAAGTGTTCATGTTGACTGTTCTCATTAGCCCTACATGAAATAACCACATGATAAAGTTAGGGCTAAGGTAACATTAGCTACTTGTGTCCCAGGTTCGAGCTAGTAAAATCATGTTTCCTCACCAAATTTAAACTTTCGGGGGTATTATCATGTTATATGAGGAAAAATTATCATGTAATATGAGGGCGAATGTGTACGGTAATTTTACCGGAGCAGCAAAATTTCACACCATTCATGTGAAGCATTGTAAATTTCACCAATTGTCTAGGCTGTGTTTAATTTAACTTTTAAGCCTAGCGTACATCGATATTGCAACTGGAAGCAACTAGTGGCAACTGGTGTTTCCAGCAACTGGAAGCAACTCGCGGCAACTTGGTACAACTGGTTAGTTGCTTAAAAAGGTTGATGTACACACACTTGCAACTACTGGCAACTGGAAAAATCCCAGTTGCTCAGTTCCGCGAGTTGCTCATGTTCTACTTTCTGGCAACTAGTTGTACCCAGTTGCGTCGATGTACGCGTACTTGCAATAGTTGCTGTCAGTTGCACGTGTGCATCTGATCACGTGCGCGCACATCGACAGCAACTGCAAGCAACAGTTGCTTCCAGTTGCAAGGTCAATGTACTTTAGGCTTTACCGAGTTGCCGTGTTGATGTGCGCACTCTGGATATATGTAGACTAAGCTGGATGCTCCCAGTTGACGCAAGTTGCACAACTAATCAGTTGCTGTCGATGTGCGCGCTATGCACACATCAACAGCAACTGATCAGTTGAGTTGCTTCCAGTTGCAAGGTCGATGTACGCTAGGCTTTACGAAATCGAATTGAAATTGGCAGATGACAGTACATGTAGCTGTACATTTCTTGTTTCGTTGAGTCTATTACCGTACACGTGGGACTTGGGACCCATGAAAACATTTGAAACCAAGGTCAAAACCAGGCAGAAACATGACTTATAAAAACTGCATTTTAGGTTCTTCATATACCTCAAGACGGCCGATCATGAGGGGCCCAAAGTCATCCTGCGTCTCCTCCTGCTCAGCTGTGGCATTCTGCTGTTGCTGCTGCTGCATGGTGTCTTCGTTGCGATATACTTCAAATTACTTCAAGGAAACTATTTATTAGTGGCAAACAAACAACAAAACATTTTGTCAGGCACATCATTCACATAATTGTACTTAATAGTATTTGTTATTGTTGTAGAGCTGAATTCGGTATAAATACCATACACCCTCGCCACTAATTCTGCATAATATGACATGATAACAGCCCAGAAAGTGTAAATATATGTGGAAACATGAATTTAGCAGTGAGAAAATTTCAAGTTTTCCTTTGAAAGCACTGAGTTGTCATGCTCCATAGACTTAGTGCATGGAGTCTCAACTGGCTAGGGTGTATGGTATTTTTTCCCTGAATTCTCCCAGCTCATGTCGGGCATTAGGCCTCATGCTTTATCATATGTACAAATCATATGAGAGTGGCTGAGAGTTTTTCCAGTAAACTAAAATCCGCTTTTTTTTCCCTGCCCAATTTTTGTTTGTCTATTTAGATCTGCACTTTACTGCAGACTGATGTCTTTTTAAGGAAAAAAATAGTGATGTTCAACTTTTAAGTTCTTACCTATTTTTTTTTTACCTTACCTAAGTTGCTTCACCCAAATGACACTTTGCTAAGCGACATCTTTTTGCCACAATTTGTGCCGTTTTTATTTGGTAATTTTTTGTAGCACAAATTTTATGCAAAATTACACGTTTACGTCTTCTTGTAGTCTTGTTAAATTTAGAATTTTTCCAGCCAAACTTAGTCAGTGTAACTTGGACCCTATTGCTTTTTTTAACATTGGGGCAAAAGAAAAACAATATTTAGGGTCCAATTTAAAGGCACAGGCTCGTCAGCAATGCGCACGCGCCAAATTCGTGCCACGAAATACGCAGCTCCATAGCAAAGACATGGAGCTGCGTATTTCGTGGCACAAATTTGACGAGCCTAGAATACTTTACTAAAGAGTAAAATGGATTGACTTGAGTTTTCTTAACTTCTGGGGTTTCTGTTTGTTTTGTTTTTGTTTGTTTTGTTCATTTAATTTAAAAACAGACTTCCTAGTGGAGGTAAGAGTTTAGAAGTTGATCAGAAATTGTTCTCTTTAAAATGACTCATCTAGCATTGGAATGTGCAGATTCGATGGAAAACCTAAAATTTCGAGAGAGAAAAATTTAAGATTTTGAGGAAATGGAAATAATTTATGTTTACTGCTCGCCACTTATTTTCCTTATTATGACTCAATAACCACCAAAACGTGTTTATATTTTAAAGGGAAGTGAATTTAGGAGTGAAAAACATTCAACAATTTATTTTAAAATACTTAAACGTTTCTGCCCTGTTCCATAGACTTTAAACACACGGCGTCTCAGTGGCGACCAGTGAACAGAATCATACCAAGAAAACACTTAGAAACGTTATCGACGTTCGCAATGCATCATAATATTGGATATTTGTGCATAAACTAGTATGGGGCGGACGCGAACTCGTCAACTTTTTTTGCTTATTTTCACGAAAACCAAAAAGAGTATAAGTACCAACCTCACACCACTTTATTTTCAATACATATCAAACATAGTGGGGGAGTCAGTGTACCGCGCTCGCAGCTCGGTGTGCGCAATGCAACTCGCACCGTATAATAGTCACGGCGTGGTTGGATTGAGTGTTCTGCACTGCGAGTCTGTGTTACACAAAGGGAATCCCCAATGATTTCTCGCATTTGCAACATTTTTGTTTCAGGACATGTTTGTCAGTACGTTTGATATGTATTGAAGATAAAGTGGTGGGAGGTTGGTTCTTGAACTCTTTTTGGTTTTCGTGAAAATAAGCAAAAAAGTTGCTGAGTTCGCGTCCGCCCCATAGGTTTATGCACAAATAGCCGGGCAATTTTGTCATCCAATATTATGATGCATTGCGAACGTCGATAAGGTTTATTAAAAAGACAGGTATCAAATGTCTGAAACAATATCATAATCAGCAGCAGTCAACAATGTGACAAGTCCAACTTCCAAACCAACACCATCATGTGTGTCCAAAGGACAAATTTTTAAAAAATAAATAAACAGTTCATTGACATTAAAAATCCCAGAATTCCTTCCATCCAGCACGTCGTGAAAGCGTGGGGTATAATATTGTAGGAAAAACGAAAGCACCATTTTGCAACTTACGAAGAATAATGTCAATAAATTCAGGTTTGTTTTTACTGAAACTAGTTGCTTCCACTTGCAGGATGTATTTTTTGGCAGTGAACAAAATTTTCCAAAACAAGTTCAGACATCCCGCGCGCCACGCCAGGCCTCAACTATTATTGGTAAAGGGTAAGAGATGAATAAGCCACCATAGCGTCCTTGCTAAACGTTTAAATTGAGTTACTAAACGAAATGGTCATCAATTTTGAATGCAAATATAAAACATGGCTAACTATTTTATTGTTTGAAATTGGTGTTAGTTTTGGATAAAACAATATAAAGGTACAAAGTTCACCCCCAAATTAAGAATGGACGCGCTTCATGCAGTCAGCAAAAAATAAATATTGTCTAGCGCCACCCAGCGGCCTTAACAAGCCAAGCTTTGTAGAATCTTCCAAGATGGCGGCTGCAGGGAAGTTGTCAGCAATAATTTTCGATTTAGATAACACGCTAATTGACACGAGGAACGCCGACTTTTTTGCCTTTAAACGGGTAAACCTTTTTTTCTGATGACCAGTGATTAGTTTGATGATTTTGAAATGCAATGAATGTGTTTTTTTTTGTATTTGAATTGGACCCTAATCGATCAGCTCAGTAAACTACGTGTGCGAATTTGAAATATGTAAATTAGGCGAACAGCGCCACTCATTTACTGACGTCATGAACATTTGCATACGCCGCGAGTGTTGAAGCTTGCGGCAAAATCTCCACTGACCCGTTTCCGAAGCTCATGTTTCTACTGAAAATGTTGTCTTGTTTTGGCTCGAAACTCATGCGCACGTGATATGATCATGATGATATTGATAATCACAGAATATGGCCGCTTTTGATGGCAACAAAAAACATGGAAATAGTTGAAGTTTTCAGTGAGTTCTTCCATTTCAAAAGGCCTGTGTCGCATTTTTGTTTTCACGATCATCAATTTAACCTGAATGGACACTCGTAATTTTTGTTGTTGTTGTTTTTTTTCAAAATTATGTCTGAATTTAAGCAAATTAGTTTCGAATAGTGCAATGTTTGGGCCGTTTAGCTGTATGAGTCACATTGAAGGCCGGATTGAAAGTTCGATGGCCGCGAGCAATATGCAAGGCCTTTTTCTCCAGAGAATACCAAAAATTTGGCCTTGACGGATTCCCGTGCAGTCTATGCATAACCTACGTCAAAACAGGCCTAAACATAAGTAGGTTAACGGATAAGCGCTGCGCGCACGGTTCGAAACAGGTGCCTGGAATTTGGGGCGGCACCTGGACTTGGACTCGCATCTGAAAGGTGATTGGGCGTGGCATAAAGAGCGGGAAATTTGAACAGCGCAGGTGCAAAAAAAAGCACAGCGATATGGACAGGTTTCCTTGTGTAATCGATTGACCTCGAACACCAACCATGTCAACGTCGTGTACGTATGGGGTGCAGGTCAACTCGACCGTTGTACCAACTCGACCGTTGTACCAACTCGACCGTTGTACCAACTCGACCGTTGTACCAGCTCGACCGTTGTGCTTCAACCGGAGAAGTCAACTCGACAGTTGTCCAACCCGACCGTTGTCCAACTCGACCGTCGTGTGTTCTTAAATAGGAAAAGTCAAACTCGTTTTGGTCAAGTCATGTCTAAAATTTCCTTGTGAATCTTTTTGCATGGAGAAAGAAAAAGCGGTATGCGAAAAGGTCGAGTTGGTACGAGTCAAGTTGGTACACTGCAACTTTTTTGAGCGGGGCTGCAAGCGGCAATAAAGTGCTGGCAATCCGGCTGCATGCAGGGCAAATTAAACAATGTCACTGTGCAAGGATGTTGCGGCTGTTGACCAGGCCACGCCCTGGGGCATCAGCGGCCTGGCCCGCGGCAGAATTTCCTGGTCAGGAAATGTTTTCACTGGTCCATCGGACCAGCATTTTTGACAGATATAGTGGTCCTTCTGATTTTTTACTGGTCTCGGACCACAGGACCAGTGCTAATTTCGACCCCTTCCATTTGATTGCACAACGGTCAGGGCTCGAAATTAACAGACGCAAGTGGTCAGTTTAAAAAATTTGGTTCATTGGATTAATGGGTGCAATCGCGCACAATAATGAGGACAACTGCACCTCCTGTTGTTGTACAACTCTATTATACTACATGTAAAAGCTGTGAAAACACGTTCTCTGCAATGCTTTTATGCATTGAAATTCCTACTTTAAATGGTCTTTTAATATAAATTGCAAAACTACTACATGTAGGTCAAGCAAGTCCTACGTTCCCAGTTCCCCGAAGTTGATTCCGAAGACGTCGTAAAGGCCTTCAAGAAATACTTAGCCGAGGCGGAGAAGGACCCCAGCGAAGTCGTCCCCGTGGAGGAATGGCGGACGGAACTCTGGCAACGCGCCCTGAACAGCTGCCACCCTAAAGACGCCGCCAAGCTCCTCTACCAAACCTGGATGGGCGGCCGACTGGATCACATGACCTTCAGCGAGGACGTGAAAGCGTTGTTGGTGCATCTACGCAAGCGTTACAAGCTGCTACTAATGACCAATGGTCCTTCCGGAATTCAGAGGCTGAAGATGACACGATGCGGTGCTGATCGGTACTTCGACGGTCTGATAGTCAGCGGCGAGCAGCCTCACCCTAAGCCGGACGTCTCCATCTTCCAGACGGCTTTCCGCATGTTAGGAGTGCCGGCCGAGCAGTGCATTATGGTTGGAGACTCCCTCAGCACCGACATACAAGGAGGCCTCGACGCCGGGTGCCATGCGACCGTCTGGATCGACCCCGCGCGCCAAAATAAGGAGATCTTTTTTCCCAGCCCCACTCACAGTATTGCCTCTGTCATGGAGATCAACACCGTTCTAGAGGACATCAACGCTTCTGCTTCCACTGCTCATTAATTTATATATCTATGCATTTAGAGTATGCTAGGAGTGAAGTGGTTACATTTCTGCATCCCGGCCAAATGCTAAGTTTAAAACAATCATAACTTGTTAGTTTGGCATCTGAAACTTGGAGCATTTTGCTATTAAAATCGGGATGTAGATCTTGTAAGCCAGCTTTTGAATGTTAGAGGCTTTTTATAACCAAAGGAAAACATGGTTAGTCATGTTAGTAGTAGGAAAACAGAGAAAATATTAAACTTTTAACCCACCTACATGTATCTCAGAAATGAAGTATCTTAAGATTAAATTATGTATCGTTGTTGTTGAGGTATCTATTCAGCTCAGACTTATTTCCAAAGATTTTTCCTGCCAAAGAATCAAGATGGCTCAGTAAGTGGGTTTTTTTTTTTCCTCGAACCAGGCTTGTGGGTAATTCCCAAAATTAGGGGTCCAAAAGTGTGACATGCTTTTTAAGATTTCCAAGTGTTTTTAATGATTGAAAGTGGTTTCCCAGTAGAAAATAATTATTTTTATTTGAACAAATGCCACTCAAATTTAATGTTTGTGTGTAGATATGGCACTAAGGTTAATGCTAACTCATTCTACAGCAAATTTTAATTGGCGTAGGTAACCCGGGACACCAAACTCCTATTCAATACCATGGAACAACTTATAATCCTTTATGGTCTTTTGTTTTAAATATTTTTCAGGAATCAGAAAACAAAATATTGAAGAAAATGATGCTGCCCCCTATAATCACAGGCCACAGTCTATTACTGAAAATTTGTGATCTTAAGTGGTGATTTTTGAAGCAGAGAGTGTCGTACATAACCTTTGGACCCCCAATTTTGGGAATTACCCTTGTACGGTCAGGAAAGCTATTTATCTTTGGCAGAAGTTTACAAAAAAACAATGTGTGTGAGTTAGTGCAATGTGCTTGCGGTGCAAATTTAAAACAAAAAGTTGTACATGTACAAAAATGGCACTGCCTAGAAAAAACAAAAAAACAAGAAGGAACAAAATAATGACTGAAATTCTCTAAGATACTTAATAAATAACGTCACTATTTTTGTATAGATTCTTAATAAAAAACAAATCTGAAGTATTATTGCGATGGTACTGTGGACCGGGGCTGACGGTGTTAGGCTTGAAGCTCGTACTGGAAATCAAATACAGTCGTTGCTTGCTTATGTAGTATTAACCATGCTAACACTAGGACCTTAATATAAGGGGTAATCAAGCCTGAGAAACAAATGATAATGAGCTAAAAGTAGTACTGCATTATGATTACACACTTTAATTTGATTTGTTATATCCTGCCTTGGAATACACTTGTACTATAACATGTGTAATTTCATTGGTCTAGAACGGTCCCATCTTCACTACATACAAAATGTACATGTAAAACAACTAAATACATGTACCACGTACATGTACTTCATAACATATATATGCAGTTTTCTTCATATCAATCTGTTGTGAATGCAAATTTCCTCATATCGCTCTAATGTATTAAAATTTCCTAAAATATCACTCCATTGCTTACATGCGTGTGTGTGCATGGACAAGCATGTCACTGCATTAAAAGAACAAACTGGTACACTGGTAAACCACCTTTTTTCCAGCACAAGTTAGAACCAAATGAAGTGTTATCTTGAGAATTGATTCATACACAAAGTCTCCACTGAAGAAATAAATTGAGCCGTTCCAAAGAGGACATCCAACACCTTGCTTCCAAGATGTTGCTAACACAAATCAGTCCACCGTTTGCTGTTAGCGTGCTGAGTGAATTTTGCGCAGTCACAGTTTGAAAGTCTTTCACCGAAAATACGTGTAATATTTCAAGACGGGATATAACAAAACAAGTGTTGACTGGCGAGATGTGGGAACTCACAGCACCTTCGGCTTTCGACTCGGGTGCTAGCACTACATGTACATGTATATATGTGCTCACTCGAGTGTCACACTAGTCATGCCAGTCAACAGTTGTTAATTAGAGCTTTGCATTGATTCTCGGGGTTGGTTCCTCTAAATTGGTTCCATCTTCATGTAAGGACAGGAAATTCCTTATCTGTGTTGACCTATAGGCCCACTATTGGTACATGTAGCTGTAGCTGCTTCAGCATATGCCACAATATTCATGTACCAGGGCTGTAGTTGAATCATTCACAAGTCTATTTAAGCTTCTCAAAAGCCTTCATGCATGTAAGTCCATCACAAGTTTTAATTTAAGTCACAGGGCAATCAAATGAACAACATAGGCATTATTTTGTGCATGCTCATCCTTGTAACCGGAATTGCAATGGACTTTTGAAAGACTTATGAATTTGTCATAACCAGAAATTCTGATAGACTTGAAAAGGACTCTACTACAACCCTGCAATATATACGTTATGTGCCTTATGCACTATTTAGTAATGCTATTATAATGGCTATATTGAATGCCTATATTGAATGCCTCCGCTGTTTAGGACAAAATCCCCTTGTATTGTCTTGCCATACAGAATTTCATATATTTTCATGTTTTTAATCATTCAATTGTGATAATCACCTGGAATTTACGCAAAAAAATAGTGAGCAACGGCGATAATTTACTTTACATGTATACATGAAACTGTTAGTGTCAGCTTGTCACATTTCTCGTATTTTTCTTTTTCTAATTTAGTACTTTATTCATGCATGTGTGGTTTTCAGGTGTTATGATGTGTGTTCTGTTTTAGTGTGTAATAAGTTTATTCCTAAAATTTAGTCTAGTATGTAGTATACAAGTACAGGGGTCAAAATTAATTGGGCTTGTGGAGACTGATATTTACTGGTCTAAAAGTTACACTATACTGTACAATTAAGTTGTTCTATGTGTCGACTACTTTTTCTGAGAAGTCAGTTTCTCCATTTGTGCTAATTTCTGCATCCATGCAACACTGAGAGAAAAAATTGGTTCCTAGGGGAAACCTGAGGGAGTGTACCACTGTGCTTCATAGCTCAGCTGGTAGAGCATATGTGCTGTGTGTCAGAGGTTCTGATCCAGATACAAAATATATTTTGCATCAAATAAAAAAGTGGTCAAAATCTTCATTAATCCATGGGGCTACCAGCAGTGATATATACAAATGTACATGCAATAGTGCTACAATATATTTTTTAATAGTCCCATGCAATTGGGCCAACTGGTGTTAATTTTGACCCCTAGTGTATCATGTATTGTTATGGTTATGTAGTAACTGCTCAGCTTTCCCATTTGTTCCATTTGTGTTCTGGGTATTGTTTGCTGATTTGTAAACTATGCAATACAAACAAGCATTCCAATAGAACAGTACTGTGCAAAACTATTCTGTAAAAGTTGAATACCTCGGCATAGTTGAGAACATTGTGTGCATCAAGTAAAGACTTTACACAAACGGTGCTGAGCATGTTTCAATTCATGCTGAACAAGCAGTTGACCAGCAACTACATGTAGTTCTATTCATATTATCTTTGATTTTTTTATTTGTGCTCAGTGGATAAACATTCTAACACCCGTTTCATACTGGCGCACCGGAGTCGCGCCGAACTAAATTATCCCAGAAATTTGAATTAACTTTGACGTATGAATCGATTTGGAGCGACTTGGTTCGCCAAAAGATCGACTGTTCTAGTGAGTCAGAAAAACTGAAGCGCGACTTGGTTTCAGACGTCGATCTTTAGTGACAGTGTGCTCTTGGCTCGCATTAAGTATGCACGTCTGAAACTAAATTTTAAACGGAATACAATTAGTTCAGCGCGACGCTAGTGCACCTGTATGAAACGGGTGTTAGTCCTTTTTTATGCATACTGGTATGGGTACAGTTGATCTGTGTAAAATTTTAAATAATGGCCAGACTTGTCAAATGCACAATTGACAGACGATTTAATTCAATTCAATTTGAATTGACAGACCTACACTTCAAAAGAAGAAATGCAAGTTATATGCTCTGACTGAAAGATCAAGGAGACTGAGAGTAGGGATGGGACGTTTAACCGAAAACAAAATTGAAAAACCGGTTTTGCCGAACGTATAAACGAAACCCAATTTTAAAGAATTTACAACAGTTTTTGGAGGGTTATTTGTAATGACTTCATGAAATTAACATAAATTTATATGGGGTCCGAAAATCTTGATTAGATAAAGGTTAAATTATTTTTTGGGGGGGCCTAGAGGTATTGTGTACATTGCACTTGCATCTATAAATGCCAGCAACAATCTTTAGTGTCGACCAAACGGTTAACCGACACAGAATTACAAACCGGTTTGATCCCATACCTAGCTGAGAGTTGTTACATGTTTTATCAGTCAGTAATGTGTGTGACTACCTCTTGTGGCAAGGCTGACTACACCAGCCTCTGTAAGAGCTGCTGAGGCAGGGTGTGCCACTCTGACTGATATGCCTTCCTGCAATTCTAGGGCTGTTTGGCAGACTCATGGATGCAGCGGTCAGCTCATCCAATCCGATTGATAACCCAACAAAATTGGTTTTCTGAGAGCCCTTTAACTGCAAAATTATCCAAGAAACAGAGAATGTCATACCGGTATTTCATTACTGTGAGAATCACTTTTTCAAACAGGTCCACAAGTGGACCTGAGATCACTGAAGCAGAACAGTCTTGCAAGTGATTCAAAAGTGATTGGTCAATCAGTATGTGCCTTGTTATCCACAAACTCACTGCACTTGGCAAACTTCTGTTCTGTTCAAAATTGAGAACCAAGAAAATTGCATTTCTTTTTTGGGAGAGCATCATGACCAGTTAATAGTATCATGGTACGTGTAGTAGTGCAATATAAAGTATCCAGTAAGTTTTACACGTAATCTGGTACAAATATTTCAATATCTCAGAGTAATTTTGTTTGATTTTTGTTTTCATTAATGCTGCCTGACTTTACATGATAACATGTATTATTTACAGTCGCCCACCAGTGTAGTTACCAGCCTTGTCTATTCAAAAATGGAACACACAATTTCTATAGTGGAGTCCCCTAATGTGGCACACTTCGACAACTAACTCAATATCTTTTAACATTGCAGTGAAATCAACAAGCATAATTTTTAGTTCAAACGTTTACAGCTTAATGCAGAATTGCAGCACTGAAATAATTAAGGTATTTGAGAACTTTACTTCGTGTAACTGCATCCACACTGTAGTGATTTGCGACGGAAGCGACAACCAACGGTGGCGGAATGTCGGCGGCAACGCTGAAAGTTGAAACTTTTCAACTTTTGGCGTTTGCCGCTAGCGGCTACAGTTGTCGTCTTCTATCCGCGTTTATTCTACCATCGGTAAAATGAAAAACAGGTCCACACTATGAATGTCCAAAATGTGTGTTGCGGCAGTTAAACGGCAATGAAACGGCAGTAGAACGGCAAAAAATGCTCCAGTGTGAATGCTTCTTCAGTATTACAGATTGTTTATTATGCAAACAGAGAAGGAAATTTAAAGTGTGCCATGTTAGGAGACATCAACAATGTTTAGAAATTCATATACCATACTTTTTGCTGTGAAATGCATTTCAGATTTTACGCCATCAAAGATTGTAATTCAAGAAGGAGATCACATGAAATGTAACAATGCCACACACACAAGTTTTTCTTCCTATCTTTAAAATTTAAATTAAAACAGGGTTTTTATAATGTACATGTACGTATGTACTTGATTATGCTGCACCCTAAATATTGTGCCTTCATAAACCCACCCTGAATTTAAACAAGGGCATTTTTATTTTTCATTCTTTGCCTTTATAAGCTCCGATTCTTTTTGCAAATCAAAATGTAATTTTCCTGCCAGATCATGATTCTAAAATAATGGTAAAAAGGGTGTGCCAGGTGTACTTGATAATCAATGCACTTTCCATGTAGAAAGATACACTAAAAACATAAGATGTTTCTTTTTTTTTTAAACTGGGTCAGTGCAAATGATACAGTGGGCCTTTCTTTAACTCAAAAATCTTGACATGGAATTTGAGTGAACATACCGGTACATGTCTCTCTTTGCAGTTTGACTTCAAAAGATTTCGATATGTAAGTGGGTCTGTCCACAGTAATGGGGTACATTTCTGTAACATTCAAGATCTTGGGTCCCAGTTTACTTCAAATGTCTTAATTTTATCTTTAAATTATCAAGCTAAACTGAGGAAATAACTTTTTCACCAAGGAGTAAGAAAAATAGTCCTACAACATACATTTGTGAAAACCTCGTGCACAAATTTTCCTATTACACATGTAACAAAGACGGAAAAAAATGTCACAAAATTGTCTGTCCACGTTACATGCGTAATAGGAAAATTTGTACACTTGATTTTCAAAAATGTATGTTGTGGCAGCAATTTCTTACCTTTATGGGCAAAAGTTATCTCCTGAGAACAAAACAAGGACATTTCTTTAATTCTGAGATAAACTAAAGACATCTGAAAGGAATTATTGACTTACTTTTCAAATGTACCCCATTACTGTGGACAGACCCAAATGTGCTACCTCCCCAAAGTTGGATAGATGTGCATGTGTTCTGTGCACATGTCAGGGGTCGAAATTAACAGTAGTCCCGTAGTCCGAGGCTAGTGGTTTTAGCCAGAGGACTAGTAGTTGCCATATGTTGGTAGTCCGACCGGCTAGTGGCCCTATATGCTGCACTACATTATACATGTTTTTATGCAATATAAAGAAAAATGTTTCAGGTTCTCAATCTGCAGCCGATATCACGAAAAGGTGCGTAGCTTGCGCAATTTTTGAAAATGGTATAAGAACCATAGCTTGCGTTTAATTATTGCAGGAATGTAGCGCAACTTGCGCAATAAAACGTTGCGCAAGTGGGCTTAAGCAGTGCGTACGTGAAATAGGCTGCAGAATTTTATTTCTATTTTACTTTTTGTATTTTATCAATACTACACAATTAATGAACGTCCAAAATACAAAAATTATATGTGTACGCTTCTGCAGGACTACTAATAAGTGATGGCGGACTAGTGAAATGTTGATGTGGCTAGTCCTGTGGGATACTATAAAATTCAAGTTAATTTCGACCTCTGCATGTATCCCAGGGAGTCAATTTTGTTTTGGGGGGTGGGGGGGGGGGTGGGGGGGGGGGGGGTTGGGTTGGTGGGTGCGCTTGCAACCTACTTGTGTTTCATTACTTACCACTTTTATTCAGTATTCATCCTAGTTTTTTGTCATTTTAAATCAGAGATCAAACAAAGATATATTCCAGCCAGCTAGTATGGTGCTTATTGGACAACTACCGGTACATGTTTTTCCATGCAGCAAAATAAATGTAACGTTTTAATTAGCTACTGCAAGTTTTGTGTTAAATGAATGAGTGTGGATGCTCATTAAAAATACAAAAACGCCATCAGTTGCTAATTTCAAAAACAGAAAGATACCATTTTCTACGGCAACAATTTGAGTAAGGTTTTTCTTGTGAAGTAATTTACAAAATGTAGACGATTGCCAATGATATAATGGGCTTGTAAGTACATAGGTTTTCTGTGCATCACACCTCACTCATTCCTACACATTATGCTATTTGATCATGAGAGAATACTCAAAATTTCAACATTGTAACCTCACATTGGACTTAGTGCAACTAATTAGTGTAATCTGCATTTTGCTGTTGTGCTAAAACTTGCTGGCCATTTGTACTGTATATTATTGTAATGCAGATCTCACAGTGTGTAACCTTTGTGCCTTGTGCAACTGCCGTAGAAGTTGCATCAAGAAGAAGCACTTCCAACCAAATATATATTACAAAAAATAAATATTCTACAAGTAGTTGTTTTATGTATTGCAGTGTATATCTATGGAGGTATTATATTGTTATTGGTAGAAAGGTACGTGTGTATATTATTCAGGGTACAAATAATAATGAGACAAAAATTGTAGCTTGTTTATGATGTGCTGGTGCTCGGTTTCCAATGAGTGCAAAAGTTTAAACGCTTTGTAGAATAGTAAAGTCTTGCCTTTATATTGTACATGTATGTTGTGAAGCCTTATAATGTTGTAGAAGTGATTGACGTAAAACATGTAAAATGGCTGCATTTGATTGCTTTTGTTGAAGATCATGTGCCAAACTTGACTACAGCAATTAATCTTATTTGTTTAGAGGATCAATATAGTGGTATTGAGGATTATTCTTGTGGGAAATGAAATGAGGACTCTTTCAATATTAACCACTTTGTGTACCCTATTATAGTTGCCTACTGTTATGTACTACGTGTCAAAAACAATGTCCTACTTTTGACCTTAAATAACTTTTTAATTTTTCAACGGATTTAAACCAAATTTTCACATCATGTTACAAATTTTATTGAGTGAGTTTTATCAGTTTTAGACAAGAGGTGAGATTAAAAAGCCACACGAAAAAAACCCTTCAATTTCATAATTTGCCACTTTCGACTTTGCATCCTCCATTATCAAGGAAATTGTCTATGTTATGTCTGAGGTCCTTTACACCTCGTTAAGTTGCGCGAAACGTTCAAGATGGTTTGCAATAACATTAGGAATGATCCTGCATTTCTTCAGAAGCTTTTGGTTGCAGAACACACATTCCACCAGTCTCCAGCAGTGTATCGACATTAGAGGAGGCCGCAAGTCGAAAGCGGCAAATTCTAAAATTTACCGGCTTGAAAATCTCACCCTATTAGTCAAAGCTAAAGAAACTTAGTCAATAAAATTTGTCAAGCCTTGTTTGCATGATGTGAAATTTTGGTTAAAATCCGTTGGAAAATGACAGTTATTTAAGATCAAAAGTAGGACATGTTTTTTTTGACACGTAGTAGTATATTTGCCATATTGGCAAAACAGCGAGGCTTTCCTTGCATGAACAATGACTCCCTCGCGTCGTTACCATGTCGGTTGCTGTGACGTTGACTTTCGTCCGTTGTAAAATATGACGTATGCCAGGAAAGCCTCGTTTTGAGCGCAACCGTGCAAGTGGCGAATTGCACAATTACTTTTGTTATACGTTCCATTTTAACCCTAACCATATACTACAAAACTCTACAATTAGTGGTTGGAACAAATCATTCTAAACATCACTCATGGCTTCCAGCTATGAAATTATAATGTACCTCTTTGTTCATTTTAACAAATAAGGCCACTATATTCCCTTGGCTCAAACAATGAACATGAGTCTTTCCTTGGTAAAGGGGGTATTTTGGCAACACAGACCATATTTTCCAGAAAATACCTTTGTCTGTTCTCATAATAAAAGAAATAATGTTGTTCTGAAGAGATAACTTAGGCCCAAAAGGGGTTACAAATTAATAGTCTGACAACAATACATGCCTTTCTAAAAAACACTGTGTACAAATTTCCAATATACGCTCGTAACTGGGACGGACACTTGTTATATGTTAGGCTCTCGGTTACGAGCGTATATTGGAAATTTGTACACAGGTTTTTTAGAAAGGCATGTTGTCACACTATTTGTAACCATTTTTAGGCCTAATTCATCTCTTCAGAACAACTTATTTCTTTTATTTTGACATGTTTTAGACCAGACAAAGGTATTTTCTGGAAAATATTGTCTGTGTTGCTAAAATGCCTCCTTTACTGTGGAAAGACCCACTGTAACATTTAGTTTACATGTAGTTCAAGTGAAGTACATGTACCATATTTCAGTTTACAGAAGTAGCATTTTGTAGTATTCGGTAACATTACTAGGAAGGGTTAAATCAAATTCTTTAATGACTATGTGTACATGATGTACATGTACTATCATTCGATTACAAAAACAAGTCATATCACTGCAGGTGTATGCAATAACATGTATGCTGTTTTATTTTTCATTCTTTACACATTCCAACTGCCAAAGATACAGTATGCTGTGTTGTATTTATGGTGCTGGTTTCAAGGTAGTTTTGGGAACATACCCGGTACACATGTACTGCTATGTATTAAAATACTATGCGTTCTGGGTATACTGTAACTCTGTGAGTTGAACAACGCTAGCAGCTAAACAGTCAGGATATTAAGAAGTTAGAAAAATTGATTGTTAAAGTAGTGATATCAATTCAAGGTTAACCCTGTTCAAACCTGGCAATAACTGAAGTTTATGTTCGATATAGAACCATGAAATGTACTTAACTGTGCCTTTGTCATTTTACCCACCAATGAGATCTTGTATGTCATGTATGTACAGTCGAACCTTGTAACAAAAAAAAAAAACAACTTTGAATGAGAGAAAAAGGGCCTTATCAGGATTCGAACGCGAGACCTCTGACTCACCAGGCAGATGCTCTACCAGCTGAGCTATAAAGTACACTCCCTTGTGATTTTTCTCTCATCCAAAGTTTGGTTGTTTCATTTCAATGGTGATCAGGCACCTTACCAAATGTTGCACTTGAAGAACAAGGAATTGAGACCTAACAATTTCCTTGTTACACATGTAACCAGGAGGTTGTATTAACATTGCCTTTATTATTGAGGTTCAACTATATTACATGTAGGGAGTCAAAATGTGATGGTTGTAAACACTGAACATTACGTACCTTAGGTACAATAAACCCTAGCGATGTTAGTGTAGCGTTAGCTTTGGCAAATTTATTGGAAAGAATTCAGAAACGGGATCGTGACTATCTTTTCAATGAATCAATTTCCAGTAGTAATTAATTCTGAAGCACATTTCTAGCAATTTAGAAAGTAACCACATGTACAGAGATCATCCAGTCATAAAGTGAACAAAAACAAACCCACCTTAGTATGCTTAGGCCTACAGCTAACGTTTGCCAGTAAAAAAAAAATGGCATCATGATTTCCAAATTACAGGTATTGCCCGAGCCACGCTCCTTGGGACGTTGGAGAGAACCTTTGTGAACGTAGTACATGGTTGTTATAAACACAATATTGTGACTCTCATTATCAAGGTTCGACTGTATTTTAATGTAACCTCATAAACATGCTGCATTATGTTTAATGGCAAATGATTGCTTTCCGTGACGTAGAACATCCGGAAATGTTTGGGCGTCAACGGTCACGCGCGCCAATAGATGCACATGAACATGCGTAAAAAATACTCACCAGCGTATTTTCATTCGAGAATGCCGCATGCGCGTGTTGCGATACGTTCAAATTATTGAGCATGTAGTCAGCTTGTAAAAACGAAAGTGTTTTTACTTGAAGAAATACATTTTTATCGTTCTCGATACAAAAGCAAGGTTAAGCAACAAAGGTAAGTGCAACCGATGCGCTTTTCTTGCTTATTTTGCCGGTAATCACTCGAGCCACGTGGGTCATAAAAAAATGACACCCAGAATGATGGATGGAAGGCGTGACATCACCGGAAAGCAATACATTTACCAGCTTTTCTCAAACTAGTTTTAGACCAAAGCTATGCATGAAACCAGATGACTGTTCTGTAATAACTGTGCTCTACATAGACCATGTTCACATTTAGGGAAATTGCTTTATTTGACAAAGATTAGTTCATGAAACATGCAAACACGAAGATCAAAATAAGCTGTGCAAAGCTCCTTTCATGTGTCAAATCGCTTAGTTGAACGAAGAGAGCATTACACATGTCAAATGAAGAGCCATACAGTCGCATCAGGAAATATCTTTGTTGACCGAAGCAATTTCCCTGATGTTGTAGTTTTGACGAGAATGTGTTTTTGGTTTTAATAGGATAACTTATTTAGACCCCGTTCTCACTAGAGAATTCGCTTTGTTCGACGAAGTTAGTTAATGAAGCGTGTGTTCACATATCACTTAACAAAGATCGAACGAAGAGTGGTACCGTACATCGACCGCGATCGAATGAAGCTGTGGGAGGTCATACATGCGCGTCTAGCATCAACAACAATGCTTGCTACGCGCTTGTGCAACCAGGCCTGCCAAATTGCTTCATCAAACGAAGGGAGCGTTCTCATTAGAAATTTGCTTCATCGAATGAAGCGATTTCTTCACATCAGGAAAACTCTATGTCGAATCATGGTTAAATCATCGTCGAACGAAGCAATTTCTCTAGTGAGAACAGGATCTTACTTATTCTTCTTCTAAAGTGAAAACGTTACTGGGTCTAAACTAAAACCAGTGAACTGATTCACTGCGCTTCACCAATGGAAGATTCAGATTACCAGCGAATGTTTAGACCCACTTACCATGGCAATGGACATCACACTTTAGTAGTCTATTTCCACGCATTTTGAATTTTTTTGGTTAACTTCTACAGTAAGCTTTACAGAAAATTTCATGCAAGTTGTGAAAAGCCCAAGTGCACAAATTTGTTTCCATGCCTAGTTGTATGTACTTAACTTGCCAATGGAGTTTAATATGGCTAATTCTGGTATCACATTGTGTGTGTAGCCTTTCGACAATTTATGCGGGTGACCTTTATAAATATGGCCATGTGCTGATTAGTTTATTTGGGCCTTTTTTGTTTTGTTTTTTCATTGATTTCAAATAAAGTCACTGTGTATTCAGTTGGAGAACATTCTTGTGTTTGTGTCCTATTTTGTGTTAACCAAATGACTAAATATGGCCACGATTGTGGGTATAATATGCGGGCCTACTGTCTCAAGATCACATTGGGACAATAGTCTGGGAGCGTGTGTGGTCTAGTGGGTATGAAGCGGGACTCCCAATCAGAAGTTGTGGGTTCTAGCCCCACTATGACCAACGTCCCTGGGCAAGGCACTTAATCCCAGTTGCCTCGTCAACCCAAGCGATTGTTGGGGGGAATGCCACAATCTAACTGCTGATAGGGTTGAGCGCCTGGCCAGCAGCCACCTAGTTGAAGCAAAATGGTTCTGGTGCTTCACGGATGGCAGCGGTAATATAGTAACAGCGCCATGAGCACCCTGCAGGGTGGATATGTGCGCTATATAAGAATCCACCATTATTATTATTATTATTATTACCATCACCCTCATGAACAGTAAATATTTGCATCATAGTCACTGCTTGAACTTGCTCTATGTCTTACAACAAAAACACTACGTCGCAGAAATGTCAGTACCAATATCTAGTAGAAGTGTGGCTGGTCTTTCTTCCATAGATCAATGACTATCTGCTCAAAATCGGCACCCACAAAGCGTTCTATGAAAGACTGGATGATCCCTGCAGTGGTGGGCTCATATTCCTGTAAGACTACTTCGCCATCTGTACAAAGAAAAAAAATAGAGCAATGCAGGACTGTATTGATAGATAAACAATTTTTTTCATAGAAATAGGAGCCAAAGTAACAACATTTTGATGCAGTTTTAAAAATAACTTTTCTAAATAATGAATTTTGTTTGAAAAAATTCCCATGCAATTTCTAAATAGTGTAGAATATTTAACAAAATATAGAAACAGACATGTCCTGGTATTGTAGTTTTGAAAATATTCAATGACATAAAAAGGAGGGGGACATCAAGGCATTTTTCAACTCTTACGATTGCATTTCAAGTTTCGTTGACCAGTCCCTTTCTGGAAAAGGCATCTGCTGGTTTTAGAAACCCTATAGAACCTGAAATTCATCAACTGAAATTGCCTCATGAGGAAAATTTCAGTAAATCAATGAAAAGTTTTAAGATGTCACACTTGCTTTTAGAAGATTGCACTAGTTTATTAAATCATTCTCGTCATATTTTGGGTAAAATCAACAGGTAAAGGTGGTGTTCGATTCACGAGGCCATGGGTAACAGGGCTGTAGTCAAGTCCCTCACAAGTCTATCACAAGTTCAGAGCCGATAAAATCACAAGTCCGTGACAAGTCCCACGCAAGTCCAGTAACAAGAAGCAACGGATGAACACGCACAATTAAAAGAATGCCTTTGTTGGAGTTCAATTGAATAGCTTGTGACCTGAATTAAGACCCAGTGACTTGTGAAGGACTCGACTACAACCCTGATGGGTAATCGTTCTCTAAAGCTTGGTACTTACAAAACAAAAATAAACTCCAAAAGTGTTTGTTTAATCCAACAAGCTCCAACAAAGTTGGTCAAATAGCTACATGGCTTAACCTGTTTAACACCGTCTGCGATGACGTCCACACCATCCAATTTCGATTGGCCAACATCTTCAGACAAATATTTGTCAATTATGGCTTGTTGCCTTAAAAGTTAAGACTACCTCTAACTAAGAGACATGAACTGCTCGGCCGTGCTGTCACCCACTACATGGGCACGTTAAATAGTGCAATACGTATGCATACCGAAAATACCTTAAACGTTGAAGATATAGGAAAATACCATTACCGGCATACGTATTGCGCTATTGAACGCGTCCCATATATCATTCTACACAGAGCACTATGCCTGTTGCTACCTACCTGCATCTGTGGCAGTGTTGACTTGTACAAACATCCTACGAGGCAGCTTCCTTGCCAAGACGACCTGTCTAAGAGACAGGAACTGCTCAGCCGTGCTGTCGTCCACCGTTGAGTATTTGCTGTACATGGATTTGGCATTCTTGTAGTCACCGGTTGACTTGTACACCTGAGACAGTTTGAAAAGGAGAGAAGGTTTTATAACTGGAAGGGTGCAAACATTTGCATAAAAGTTTAATTTTTTGGCAAGTCCGAGTAAAGTCAAGTCATTTGTGTCAGTGACTAGAGTCAAAGTCAAGGCATTTGAGGTTCAAGTCTCAAGTCAAGTCATGTTAGTGAAAATCGGGAGTCGAGTCTCGAGTCGAGTCCCGAGTCTCGAGTCTGAGTCATTACATCACTGCACCATACCACATATTTTGTTACTTACTTTCCTCCTCCTATCCCAACATACCTGCACTTTCCTGAGGAAGTTGCCGATAGCCTCCTTGCCCACAGTGTCTATCTTTGCTCTGTCCAACAGTACAGTTGCATCCGGCTTGCCGTCCTCACCGGTACTCCGCTCAATGGTAATCAGTCCCTGACCTGCCTCTAGCAACACACGCAGGATGACGTAGCGTGCTTGCATGTGGGCCTGTCAACAAATTCATGTATTTATTTATTCGTTTATTGGAAGTCATTTCTACTCCCCCTGGATAGGGGAAGATTTAAATCTCTTTGTTCGACGAAGCAAAATAGCTTTATTGAATGAAGAGATTGCTCCAATTAACCATCCCATCCTTCGGAAGGGATGTAAAGCTGTGTGTTGTGTAACGCACTTAAAAGATTCCAGAGCACTCTTCCATGAAGAGTTAGGGGATTCCCTGGTGTCTCTGGCCGTTGACTGCCAATGGTGCCACCCACTTATGTATCTCAATGTTTAGGTGGAAGATACTGTAAGCTTCATGCAATTCAGCGTACGGGCTGTGATTTGAAGTTCATTAAACCCATAAACAAAAAATAGCAATGTGTATGGTACCTTCTTTCGACAAAATAATTTGGCAAGCCTGGTCTCATCACGTGCGTGTCAAGCGTCAAGCATCTGGCAAGCATTGTTTTTGATTTACCATTCGAAAACAACTCAGAGTGTCGGACGCTTGACGCACGATGCACGTGTGCAACCAATCCACAGCCAGTTTCATTTGATCTTTGTTAGCGGTTGCGTAATGTGAATTACGACCCGCAAACCACCGTGGTCGAGTGGTTTGGGTCGTTGACTCGCAATGTTCGGGTGGAAAGGTGGTGTTGAGGGTTCGAAACCCCACGGTGGTACCTGAGCCCTTGAGTAAGGCACTCAGCTACAATCCATGGTTCCGACCTGTCAATCAACCGAACCCGCCGACCAATCACAACAGAGCTACCAGACAGCACCCACATTTCCCTAATACGAACGGGGTCTAACCTGCCGCCATGACTGAGTGTCTGGTGTGTAGAACTCCAGTGCCATTAGTCCAGCACGCACCATGTTTAGCCAGTTAACGTACATGATGTCATCTGCTGCACTGCCTTCATGACCAAAGATTCTACAGTGTGAATTGTGACAAGAAAACAAGTAAAACTAGAGCAAGCTACTAGGTCCATTTTCATGGCAAATACTGATTTACCTCCCATCTGAAGGACATGGAGCAATAATGTGAGACTTTGAAACACTTGGGGCATGTTTGTTTCGGACGGATCCAGATTCAGATCTGCGCAGATTCAAGGTGAACTCGTTCACTTCGCGCACATCCTGATCGAGATCTGTGATATCCTTCTCGAGAGATGGTTCAGCGCTAGATCCAAAATGGCGACGTAAACATCGTGGAGATTTTGTGTGAGAAAACCGTGTCGTTTCAGTTTTCAGAGGCAACACACGATAGAAACAAATTTAGAATGCTCGTTTATTTATCATGTTTATCGTGGGAGAAATTTGGAACAGAAATTTGACAAATTTGGTAAATAAATTGCAATTCACGTAATTTGAGATCCGAGTTGAGAGCGGTTTCATTTGTTTCTGAATGGTAAAACAGATCGGGATCTGGATTCGGATCTGTCATAAAACAAACACGCCCTTGGTGGTGGCAAACATAACGGTCCCACGTGACCAGTCCACTACTGTTGTTTCATATCACCCTTGAGCTAAAGTCCACACGTTGACAATGACACAAACAAAAGTGGACTGATCACATGGGAATGTTGTTTGCTGCCACCAAGTATCTCATTGTGTTCAACCACTTGGCATCGGAGGACGTGTAAACACGTTCTGGCAATGTATATAGTCACAGGGGCGGTTGACGAGTTAAAATGTCAGCTTTGCCGCTGTCTTCCACAGTTCATTGTACACCATTCATTTGTACACACCGCAGGGGTCGAAATTAACAATGGTCTGATCCCGTGGTCCGAGACCAGTCAAAAAATCAGAAGGACCACTAGATCTGTCAATGGACCAGTGAAAACATTTCATGACTCATGGAAACATTCCCTGATGCCTAATCCACAGTAAACATTTCTTACTAAATGAAAATAATTCCGGTTACCACAAACAATTCCTGATCGCTTTAGACATTTTCAGATAACTACATTTCTTTCTCCGATCTCTCAGTACTAGTGTTAGATCAGAAAGCAATCCCATCCATCCTGCACTCAATGACATGAAACCAGAAAGTGTTGCAGTATCTCGGTGCCATTTTGAAAAGCACCGGTGGACCACCAAATTTTCAGCAGGACCAGTAGAGTTCTCTAATCTACTGGTCCTTCTGGCCAGCATGAAATTCAGGTTAATTTCGACCCCTGCACCGTGTTTTGGCCTGTAAGTGTAGCAACGTTAGCTTCATGGCAGGCACCTCGGAGTGTTGAAAAGTATGATTTTTGGGTATTTTTTGGCCAAAAATACTTCCGGCGTCAACTGGTTAAGATCTTTAAATGTAAGCACAAGTACAGTGTACCACTGCCAGGCTTGAACCACAACCTCTAGGTGTTTCCACCTGAAGCATGTGGAACAACAGCCCAAACCACTCAGACACAGTACTCTATTCAATTTTCTTTCCTTCTGAATCAAGGACGGATGAGAATTCAGAAAGTCCACTGTGATAATATAAACGTTGTGCTTACTTGAGTATATCACTGCTAAGGCACAGGTACAGACCGACACACTCAGCACGACATTCCTCGTACGACGCCGAGATGACAGGAAACTTGCTGTCGTAAGTGTCATTGGACAGGTACCAGCTCACGATCTAACAAATATAATCAGTATTTTCTGTAAGACTAGAATCCGTCATGGCTCATTACTACATATGAATCAAAAATCTTTTCCTGTGCCTTCATTACTTTACTTATTTGCATCATATTGTCCATGTAACACAGAGGGAAACTGACCAGTCCTATAAAAACAACCAAAGCTATACACCAATCCGGTAACTAAGATTTTCTCCCTGCATATCCGCCATAGCTGGGGGGCGTCCAGTGAATGGGCTGTGCGTTTTGTGTTGCTGTTAGATTGAAAAGCGCTCATCCATTACATGCACGAACGAGCCTCCTTCGCGTATACGCGACGCGCCCGCCTTTGCGTACACGCGACGCGCCCGCCTTCGCGCGCACACAACCCTACAAAGACGCGCAACTTGTTCGAAGTAAACAAATGCAGCTTCAGCAACAACAAAAACATACAGTTCATTCAGTGGAAGCCCCCCAGCTATGGTGGATGTACAGGGAAGGAGACCTTATTACCGGATTGGTGTATAGACCGATCGGGTAACCAAGGACGCACTCCGCCATGCTGAGGTGTCCCCGGGAACTTGAACTGTAGGTTTTGTTTGCTGTTGGTGAAAACAAAAAGACACAATGCTACAATTTGGGATCCACACAAAACGTGAAGTTCATGTGCCCTGGGACACCTCAGAATGGCGTATACATAAAACAAGAAACGGATCGGTCTATACAATATACAAATTCAAACCTTGTCTCCTGTTTCGGTGTGTTTGACGTTCTCAATGTCAAAGTTGAATTTCTGCTCATCGTCTCGTCTGAAGAGTTTCCCGCTACCGTGGCCCAGCAACTCATGAAGACCGACTTGAACCTCAAACGAAGGTGCTTTTAAGTTACTATACAACTCCTGTTGACAAAAGGTAAAAAAACAGGCTAGTAGTCATCGCAAATAATTTAGTGCTCCTGCCTTGTTTGCAGGAGGTCGTGGGTTCGAATCCCACCCAAGCACGCTATGAAGTTTTTCATAGTGTCTCGGGAAAGCACTGAGTATACAGTGCTAAATATACGTCGGGTAAGAGCAAAACAACCTCTAATTAACATGCTAAAAAGCGCTTTCAGATGATCAATGACATTGCATACAATGTGTTTGTGAAATCAGTTTTTAATATCAATTGCTAACTTGCAATGAATTTTAGATTAATAGTGATTTAGTGAAAATGCCCCATGACACAATTTCAAATAAATCCTGTCCCCAAAATGGCTACACCGAACAAGATTTCACCCAACTGAACCCGGGTGCCTGGGGAAAAAATTACCGGGCTAACAGAATTCACAAAATAGTTGTCTGTGGACAACCTGAATAATCTGGCAAAACTGCCGCACTAATTAGGCTTTTGCGTGTAAAAAGTGCTGTCCACATACTATGCTGTTGTTGCTACGTGGTGCACACCTTGCAACCAACAGTCTAGTTGCTTTATGCCATTCTCTCCTACAGTGAACATATTAATTCTGTGCTTCACACTCGCAACATGCACTCGATTAAAGAAGCGTGTCACATTTTTTATCCCCCATTTGTTTTCTTCATTACCATTGTAAAATTTCACACTCCCAATTCACATATTTCCAAAGATATCGTCAAAAAATACATGTTTTGTAAAGTAATTATCTGGTTACATAATGCAGTGATTACATCAACATTTTTGCTTCCACATCCAAATTTGAGATTGCAAATTTCCTGTTTTCTCCCCATAGAAAGTATTTTTGGGGGGCATTTAAGTAAATTGTTAGGGACAACTAAGTGGTTTTACATTGTACCGAGTGCTGAGACGCATGTGTAGTGCTCGTAAAATCAAAAACTCTGTTTGCTAGGATAAGGCGACAATTTGTGTGTAAAACAGCTATATTAGGGCGACACGCTCAATAGGGCGACAATTTGGTGTCGCCCTAATATTTTTGAGATTAAAAACAATTTTTTTAGGTCAAAAACCATTTTTTTTTTAAATCGAGAACCATTTTTATTAGGTCTAGAACTGTCTCTCTTAGGTCTGTAACCATTTTTGGAAGCTTCGGGTACAAAAATAAGGTGTCAATTTGAGTGACTCTTCCCGAAATTTCGGTAGTCCCCGGGGAGAGTCTTCCCGAAATGTCGCCCTATTGCTGCATCCAGAGTTCTTACAATTAGTATTATTATTATTATTATTATTTCACATGATTGTAGGGTTAGAACTAAATCCATTTTCTGGAAAAATCTGAACAAGCTTCGTTAACATCACAACTTTTACTAGCCCTATTTATGGCCATTTGTCCAGGATGCCATGTCCTACCTTATCGTCCTTGTTAAGGAATGTAACCTTCTGGTCCTTAGTATGAGCTGACAGGACGTTGCCTAGTGACACGTTCTTAAAGCCCTCGGTCTGACGAATGTCATCATCTAGGAGTGAACAACAAAATGGGGAAGAGATACTGTAACCAAATGGGATGAGATATGATCCTCATGATATTCAAGCCTGACACACCAGGCAGATACTGTACCAATTCTTGGGTTTCACCTACTTGACAACCGGTTGCTATCCGCAATTTTTGCTATGTCCATACTATGGCACGCCAAAGCGAAAATAATTCAACTCTGATTTAATGTTGACGCATATTTTCGCAAATGTTGCACAAGAAAAAAAAATTGGCATGACTTTTAAATGTTGATAGACTGTTTAAAACTGGCATACTGTGCTTTTGTTGGCAAGTTGTTAAAAATGTTGTTTTTCAGGGTTGATGGCAAAATTATTAGTGTTGATTTATTTCCGCTTTGGCATGCCATAGTGTGGACACAGTAATGGTGGATATGATAGTTGTTGACGTCACGTGTATGGCACTCCAAAGCAGAAATAATTTTACATCTCTTGTTACATCTCTTGGCCTTGTCAGAGTATAATTTGCATTTCACTTTTTTAAAACCGTATTTTAATCCTTATTGTTGATCCTAAGAAACAAACAGAAACAGGATTTTTTTGTAGAATTGCCAAGATGTGCGCCAGAATTGGTTACTACTGGGAATTAATTTATATCAAAAATATAGTTATGATTCTAATTTCAAAGTTAAAATAATGATAATGATATGGATTTATACCGCGCACTTATCCGGGGAAATCCCGATCAAGGCGCCTACATTATCACCCTGATCATAGGGCTCCACTAAATCACTCCATATACTATCTCATCAATTCCAATTGATTCCGCCAGGGATTCACCCAAGCACATGTCTCTATAAAATTTAACGAAGCCCATAATTCTCCCTATAAAACTATTTGTTATCCTAAGTTTTTGTTTTTCTTCTATCCATACAATTTGGAATGTTGATGCCGGCCGGAATGCCACTGGATGCGAAGTTGATAACCTCCAGGGACGTAAAGTCTGGCTTGAGGAATCTGTCCTTCTCATACGCCCTGGGCCATGGGAGGAGGGGTAGGAACGTCTCCGCATTGTCCACTAGGGAACCAAACTTTAAGCTCATCTCCTTGTTTACTATGGAGACAAATCCTGCAGGGTAGGAAGACATGGAAATAATTTAACAGTTGACCGTGGGTTCAGACGATGTGTACAAAACATAAGAGAATGGCTAGAAATGTTTCAAAGCCCCGATATATCATTTGCAGTTACGCACAATTTTTTTTCTGTGTAAAATGGTATCTTTACGGGATAAATTGCCAACTGAAGGTGCTTTTAAAAAAAACAAATTGTCTTAAAAATTGTGGTGAAAAATATTTTTCACCATTCATTCAACGCAAAAAAACATGCACGGATTTTTCAGGTTTTCTGAAGTATTACTACATCTATGTGGCTGAAAATTCTACAAAGCAGTTTATATGCAACTATGTGCTGTACCATATTTGAAATTTTGAAAGGGATGATGACGTCAACCATGCAACGATTGATGCCTTGTTTCCCCCCCCCCCCCCCCGACTCCAATACGCCGTTAAGTATGTAAAGATCTGTTGTGTCCTGACTCACGCCCTCTCAAGTCCGAGTGCCGAACTGCAAAAGATGGCGACTTACATGAATCGTACAGAGTTAGGCAACCCTTTGCAAGTGGTGTCCCTTCCTTTCAGCTTTTGGAGAAAAAAATTGTCCACTCGTAAATTTGTTTTTTTTATCAGATCTGCACTTACTGATGCCTGATAAGTCATTTTAAAGTAAAATAGTAGTGACATGTGCGCGGTGCGATCAAGAAAACGCGCAGCGCAGACAGTGATTCTCTCAAAACAACAACGGAAGACTGCACGCGCTATCGCGCAGACACGCACACGCACTGATCATGCCCGACACGTACTATGCAGTGGGGAACAAGACAAAGATGGACGCACCGTGATAAAGGTCTATTCTTACTGAAGACATATTAATAACATAAGTAAAGAAAAACCTGTCCGCAGGATTTTTGTTTGAAAAAGCTGCATGCACACATTGTGACAATATCGAGCATATTGTGCTTAACTTGTAAATTCACATTTTAAATTTTTTTTCCAACAATGGAGCATGAATAAAGACATCTTATCTTAGTCATATCAGCGCAAAACCCATGGTGCAACAACCAGGTAAAATAACAGAGGTAAGTGCAACTAATATGCTTTCCCACTTATTTTACTGCTGAGCACTCAGATCATGTGGGTCATGTGGGTCATGATCACAGATATCTATTAATAACAAGATAAGAAACGACTGTGTTATTGAATGGCACATCACCGTAACCGGTTTCAGGCAGCTTGGAACGCGTGTGCGTGTAGCGCGTTTTGTGTTCGAACATAACAAGCGCGGTCGTCACAAACATTGAGAAAGTGCGCATGCGAGAAGTTTTACGTGTAATTCAATGGGGAAGTGCCCAAAACCATGCAAATGAGGTGCCCAAAAGTATGCAAATGTGCCCAAAAGTATGCAAATGAGGTGCCCAAAACTATGCTAATGAGAAGGCGCGGTTATGCGCGTACGGCCTCCGTTTCCTATCTTGTTGTTAATAGATATCTGTGGTCATGATTGTTAATCCCACGCAAAATGGCAGAAGGCATGACGCCAGAGGAACTCCATGTATACCGACTTTAGTGAAAGAATGACTAACTCCATATCCTACCTTCCCACTCTCCACGCACACCAAAGGGATCTCTGTAGCTCTCGATGAAACCAATGTAGCTGTAAAGACCAAATGAACCCAAGCAACATTGCAAATTTGCTCACTAGCAATACAAGTTGATAAACGACAAGTGTATATTAGGCACATGATTCATCCCCAATAGCCCGTATTCCTGAACGCGTGAGGCGCTTGAACTAGGCGATTTGGGGGAAAATTGCCATAGCCACAGTGGAAAATGGGGGGAATCACACCGAACGTAGGAGAAAGTTGCGTACACAGAGCGAAGGCCCGTAGCGCGGGCAGAGATTTCCATGAAAAAGTTTGGAAGGCGTGCGCACATAGCGCCTTTTGTGTTTGAACATAACGCGCAATGGGCGCGGGCCACTTGACAGCGCCCTCACGCGTTCAGGAATACGGCCTATTGAAACAATACTTAAAAAGACCCTCTTACTGTTCAACAATAGGTCCCTTGTCTTTGATCCAACTCCGTGAGCCATCCATGTGATGCTGTAGATGCCCTGTGGTGAAGCAGCTAGCATACAACTGTAGCATGTTCTCCTGGTGTTCATTGGCACCGTACTCCTATTATACAATAATTCAAAACATAATGTTGTATATTCATCTAAAAGAAAGTGTCAGCGACTTAAAAAAATCCCCAACTTGAACTCGAGTTCCAGTATTTTTAAACTGAAGACTTGACTTGGACTTGACTGAAATGACTTGAAACTTGAAGTTGGAATTACTTGGAAATACTGTGTGTCTTCATAAGGAAAAGTTCAGCAAACTGCTGTATAGTCTGTCAGGAGTCTGTCAGGAGTCTGTCAGGAGTCTGTCAGGAGTCTGGCAACAATTTGCCACGAGTTCACCACAAGTTCATCAAGAGTTTGTCACAAGTCCGTCAAAAGTTTTGATAAAAAAGTTTCCAAACAAACCGTAAAAATATTCAATGTTCTTCAATCACATCCAAGTGATAGCGTACTGATTCATTATGTTAAAAATGTTGTAGAAAGCTCATGTTTACAGACACCAACAAAGCAGTGCTAACGTGACAATGTTACTGACCCCCTTTACCACAATTTGTGTCATCACTGTTGGGGAGGGGCAGGGAGGGGCAGGGAGGGGCAGGGAAGGGCAGGGAAGGGCAGGGAAGGGCAGGGAAGGGCAGGGAAGGGCAGGGAGGGGCAGGGAGGGGCAGGGAAGGGAAGGGCAGGGAAGGGCAGGGAGGGGCATCCTTCAGAACAAAAACACACCTTTGCTTTGAGTAAATTCTCCGACACCATTTTCATCAGCAGCGCATAATCGCCTCTTGTTACATTGATTTTAACGTCCTCGAAGTCATACGTGCCGAGTTTCGGACCGTCTCCATCAGCTAAGCCTGAAGACAAGATCAGTGAGGATTTGCACTTCAATCATAAAGAATACTGATTCATGGCAAGAGTGCTGGAACTGCAGTATAAATGTTCCTGGTTCGAAGCCCACTCTTCTTTAAATTGTTCAATTTGCAATTTTTATCAACATTTAAAATTTGCAAAAATGTTGTGTTTAACATTAAATGTTGAACATTTTAATCCAATGTGTAAAGTACAATGTATATTACCGAACAACCCAAAAAAATACATTAAACTGGTATGGAAAAATTTACATTAAAACTTTGTTATGCATGGCTGCATAAAGGTTCTGTGTGCTGAAAATTCCCAATCTCAGACTGACTGGTTATGTTTTAAGCCAAAAAGTGGGGATTTTTTTTATGTTTCTTTTGTTGCTTGGTACATTTAGATAAGTTGGGGAGAGACTGATTGGGTTTTAACAAGCATTTTTATAGAAGTAGCATTTACGACAACTTCATTAAATGTGTGGTAAATGTGTTTAGTAATCTGTACCAGTGAATAATCCAGGACTTCTACATACTGTATTTTGTCTTCCTTTTTGTTTTTGGTGTAAAATTTAATGATCACATGTTTCTTCCACTGTACCTGTTTGGGCAGACGCTAACCGCACTTCATACACAGCCCCGCCATCTGCATCCTTGGTTTTGAAGAGACGGGTGTTATATGCATCAATATTCTGCGTAATAAAAAAGGCAGACACAAAATTTAAACGAAGTATAATGACTTGCCAGTGAAGGAGATCTTGGCTATTTGAAATGGGCTGTTGGTGTGTTCACTGATGTATGTCATTGTTGCAGCATCCTCTTGCAACAGTGCCCCTTTAACGCACTCCCTCACTCCTAGCGTACATGGCCCTGTTGAAAAAGGCCCCATTTGGCGGTGGGACTAGCGACAGAAATCCTGTCGCCTCGGCTGGACCAATCAGGACGCTTGCAGTGCATTGTGCAGCACGATTGCAGGCATTCAAATGTCACGCGCGCAGTTGTAAACACCGTGCACGCATGTGATACATGTACTCGGTAATGCTGGCCGTTGTCCGCGTCGGCGATTGGCTGCTATTTAAAGCATACTGGGGAATCCGTTCCATTACATTCATCAGCATGCATCCCTGTTATTAATTTGGAAAACTGCGGAGTAAATAAGGTTCGTCGTTTGAAAGTTTGGTAGGAATGGGACAGTCATAAGGAACAGAACCCAATAGAATTTCTGGAAAGTATAGAAATTGTTTCTTTTCGGCATAACATGACCGAATTGATTAAATTACATCAAAATTACTCGGGCGTGAGTTGGCTCAAGACAACAGCCGGCTCGCTCCACAGATTTGCGTGTATTTCCTCAGGGTATTGTCACGTCGCTTTGCAGAGTAGAAATTCCCTGAAATCTCAGGATGTTGTTGCAGTGGCTGTCAATAGAATCCGCACCCTCCATGCAAGAAAAGCCCATCATCTGCATAAGTGGGGGATGATGGAAAGCCCTGCTTGTGACTGTGGTTCCCTGGACCAGACCATTCCACACATCGTGAATGAATGCTCACTAAGGTTTTTTCCCGGTGGAATGAGGAACATCCACAAAGTGACCGATGCTGCCTTGGCTTGGATGTCCAAACTTGACCTAAAACTGTAGCAGGGCTCGAAATACCCACTGGACCGGTGGACCGAGGCCAGTAATTTAAGCCTCGGTCTAGTGCTTTCTCTACCGTACTAGACCAGTGGTCCAGTGCATTTTTAAACTAATGAACAGTAAATCCACGTTCCTTGTGGCTTTGGTCTTGTAAAAATAGCGTCGGTCCAGTAAATGATTTAAGCTACTAACCCTGTGGTCTAGCAGATTTTTTCATGAAATTTGAGCCCTGACTGTAGGCTGTGCACGCCATACGCAAGAAGAAGTGGCTGTCAGGGGGGAGAGGACCTAGGGTATACATGGTCTGGTTGGTAAATAGGGAGTGCCAGATGTTGCTGATGTTGAAGCCAATTGCAGAATATATAAAAACTAGCAACTGCTAATAATAAGAAGGACCGAGCAAAAGGATAAGCTCATCAAGCAGAAGCAAACGCAAAAGAAATTGCTTAAAAACATTCATAACCCTTTGCTTTGGCTGACAGCTTTTTCTTAAGCTTCCTGCAATTGCTTGGGGGATCTAAACAATAGCGCTATTCATCAAGGGGCACGCGTATTATGTAACGGCTTTGTATGGATGCATGTGTTCGCTTTTAGTCCTCATCCGGGGTATCCTACCATTCTCAAGCATAAATGTTTGCGGCATGTAATCGTTAAGCGTGCATGTTGTTTGTCAAAACAAAACAGTTAGTGACAGCTTTCTTGTGAGATATCTTAGCAAATAATCCTGCTTCTGTACATTTTCGACCTATACTGACCATTATAAAGGTGGATAACGATTGATAAAGGTTAATAACGGTAAAGTCTGTGTGATAAGCAAGAGCTCAAAATCCTATTTGGGGAGCTTGAAACACTACAAGCAAAAGCTTAATGGCAAAAGCAAAAGCTTGTTTATGTGTATACGTTTTTAAGCAATTTCTAATCTGGGAAGCTTTTGCTTAGAGGAATTTAGTATTGCATTTGCTTCAAAGTAGAAGTTTTTGCTTGTGAGTACTTGCTTATTTTTAGGTATAAGAATGTAAGTAAAAGCCTAGAAAAAGCAATTGCTAGTTTTTATGTATTCGGCCCAATGACTTGGGGTACAGTGTTGTGCTTGCAGATTTCGGATTCTAACTAACTTTCTCACCTTTTCTGTCATAAATCTCTTGGCCAATTCAGCATCAGCCATAGTGCAGTTGCAGGAAAAATAAGTTGTGATGCCCTGACAAAAAAAGATGGAGAAAAAAAGATGTTAAATCCAAAAATTTAACTATGATGATGACATTTCTGGGTGAGCCTAAATGTCAAGCTTCTATAATAGAGGCATACACCAATCTAGTAAGCACAACCCGAATAGAAATGGAGATACTATAGCAATTTTACAGTGCACAAAATCATTAGAATGTTTGGATCACCAAAAAACTACACTGTAGATCACCATCATCCTTTAAAATAATTGGATGGTGAAATTCATGGGGTGGGGCATAAACAGGCAGCTCAGGGCACCATTGTAGGAACAACTTGCGACACAACTTGCAGCTGAACATTCTAACACGACTCGCAATGTCACTCGCAATGTGACTTGCGGCCACAGATCATATCCATTAAAATCTAGATAAGAAATGGAGGCCGTACGCGCATAACCACGCCTTTTCATTACCATATTTATAGCCACCTTCATTTGCATACTTTTGGGCATCGTTTGCATAACTGTTTGCATACTTTTGGGAACTATTTGCTTAGTTTTGGGCACTATTTGCATATTTGCGTGGTTTGGGCCACCTCATTTGCATGATTTTGGGCACCGTAATTTGCATGATTTTGGGCACTTCTACAAGCGTTTTCAAATTTACATAAATGTTTAATATTATGCACGCGTACGTGTTCGAAACCACCCCAAGCCGGTTACGGTGATGTGCCATTCAATATAACACACTGGTTTCTCATCTTGTTGTTAATAGAAATCTGTGCTTGCGGCACAACTGTTTGTAATTCTACAACTTACATCATCTCCCAGTCCCATCTGCTGCTCCTTCCTGGACAACGAGAAGATTGCATCCCCGCAGTGTGACAACAACTCATCAAAGGCTGCAGGGTCTGCTGCATAGGCTGCACTGGCCTTCACAAGCTGGGAAAATTTGGCCTGAGCACACAGTAATAAAAACAAAGATGGATCAATACTAGGGTAAAAAATGTGGCGCATTCTCAATCTGCCCAACTCAGATAGAGCTGAGTAGAGGTTAAGATTTGAGGTTTTTACATTGATTAATTGATCTCCGAATTCAGTTTTCCCAACTCTATTTAGGATTATCATCCAAAAGATGAAGAACAATTCTACGAAGTTAATTACAGTTGCATGAAGATTAAAAGTATGGGCAAATAAATATGCAAAATACATCCATTTATTACAACAAGATTAAAAGTGTTATGTTTGCACTGTTTGAAGTGATGGATACACAGTAACATAAATCTGCAGTTAAGTCAATTAAAATTTGAATGCCTTACCTTTGGCAAATTAGGAATGAACTTTGTATCTCCGAAAGACTTGTAGTTGCCAAGGTTGGAAAAGAAGGCAGCAGCGTAGGTCAGAATAGCCTAGAAAATAAAACACAAACTGCCCAGATATGTAACTTCTCTCCAAGTCAAGTCGCAAGTAGTTAAGTCAAGTCCCAAGTCAGTTTCTCCAAGTCGAGTCCCAAGTCAGTTTTCTCCAAGTCGAGTCCCGAGTCAGTTTTCCCCAAGTCGAGTCCCAAGTCAGTTTTCTCCAAGTCGAGTCCCGAGTCAGTTTTCTCCAAGTCGAGTCCCAAGTCAGTTTTCTCCAAGTCGAGTCCCAAGTCACTTTTCTCAAAGTTGAGTCCTGAGTCAGTTTTCTCCAAGTCGAGTCCCAAGTAATTTTTTTCCAAGTCGAGTCCCAAGTCAGTTTTCTCCAAGTCGAGTCCCAAGTCAGTTTTCTCCAAGTCAAATCCGTTAGTAAAATCTTGATATTTTTTTTTCTATCCCAATTTCAATTTTTAATCATTATGCAAGCACTTATCACATGATTATATAGGCCTAAGTAATAACAAGCATCTTTAACATTAGTGGTCAGATATCATGGAACGCCAATGCAACGGTTAACCTAATATTTTTTTAATCGAAAATGTGACATTTAGGTTACAGGAAAAAAAATTATGTGCAGAAGGGTTATTTTAGTAAATTTTATCTAAATGTAAAGCGCATTGTAGGCCTAGGATTCTTCAAGTTTTGTAAATTTTGACAAACTCAGAGACAGAGAAATGTGCAATGAAACGGCAGTTTGTGAAAGTCGGACCCTCCGGATCTTCGTTAAAAATTGATATTTAACAAACAGAAAGTACCTAGTTTGACTTCTAATTATACCTTTTACCACCATGTGTTGCACTAATTTGTAATCATACACCACATCGACTATCCACAAAGTGAAAGTTTAGAAGAAATAGGCGCGTAGGAAGTGCAGGACACTATAACTTGACTAAGAAAAAAGAAATTGTTTTTTTTCCACGCCGGATCTTTAAAAATAAGGCCTGTACTGTGTACATGGCGGTAAAAGGTATGGAAGCGTATTAAGAAGTCAAACTAGGCACTTTCTGTTCATTAAATAGCCATTTTTGAAAAAGATCCGGAAGCGGCCGGAAGATCTGGAAGGATCCGGAGGGTCCATTTTTCACCCACACCACACCCCGATAAAACTTTCTCTATATGTTAAAGTTACAATTTTTTCCCCAACAAAACTGATTAACTGCAGTATTTCAAGTATTAATCACCTGAAATTCAGCCTCACTAACACCAGCTTTTAACACTCTTTCCTTCAAAATGTCAAGAGGTTCTGCCTTAAACAGTTTCTGTAAAAGGACATAGATGAGCGGGGACTCTGGAGACGTCTGAAACAAACAAATCAGCCCACCACTCCACGAAGCCCGGGCCAAAAAGTGGGTATATTTCTTCTCTTTCGACGTCAGGGCTTCGAAGGCCTTCTTGCATTCCAAGGACACAATGGGAACATCGTCAGGGATGATAAATTGAGACAAGTTGACGTTTGGATCGGTTGCCATGGTACCCACAGTTTGGAGGAAATTGCACGAAGAAAGGGAAAGTCAGAATGAAGCTGCAAAAGGAGTAGGCAAGAGCAACCCAGTGGTGTTACGTCATAGTCAGATCCTCCCAACAGTAGTCTATTTATCCGATAACCGGAGTAATAAGAAATGCGCATAATGGAGTGTAATAAGACAACCAACGTAAGGCCATTGGCGGGTTTTTGCAACGGGGTCCGCCAGCCTACCTCTCTAGCCAGGCCCCGCCTCACCAACCAGGACCTCCACGCTCAGGTCCCAGCGAACACGTGTGGCGCTGTGCATGGTTACTATACTGCAGCTGCATTCTATGTACAGCGTTGTACGACTTGTATACGTCAGCAGATACATGTATACTGTACATATGTGTAGAAGCAGTGTAGTTTTGTGACACAAGTCAAGATATTTCTTGTAGTCGCGCACAGTAAGATTAGTCCATGTGTCTGTGTGTGTGTAGGTGGATGGGCGAACTGTTGCCATATTTTATGATGCAGCCAAGCACTATTAAGTATTATAGTGTTTGTTTTTCTCAAAAGATTTCATGCGATTGGTATTAATTCCGTTTACTGGTCGCTACTATACTGAGACGCCGGCCGTGTGATAAGTATATGGAACATGGCAGAAAGGAAATTTTGTTAGTAACAAGTAAATTGTTGAATGTTTTTCACTCCTAAATTCACTTGCCTCTAAAATATTAACACGTTGTGGTGGATATTGAGTTATTATAAGGAAAATGGCGACCAGTAAACGGAATTATTTCCCTGCGATTGATCGGCATCACGGCGGAACATACATTTTCGCGATCAACGCATGCGGTCAATGCAATTGCAAAAATTTGCTCCATTAGTCTGAAAGGGATTCACGATTCCTCCATTTTTTAAAATACCAACACGATTTACTATAACCACGCAAAATTTGATGTAAATTTAGTTAGTTGACCATTGTTTAGATCCTAATATTTCATTATTAAAAATGACTTATATTGTCAGTAAACTTGTGCAGATTCAACATTTTCTCAGAGCATCAGGGGCCCCAGCTTGGAGGTGTGCCTATATAGCTAGCTCGAATCTCAGAGCATCAGAGGTCCCGGTGTGGAGATAGCTCGATCCTCAGAGCTTCAAGGGCCCCAGCGTGGACGTAGCACGATCCTCAGAGCACGAGGGGCCCCAGCGTTTAGGTAGCTCGATATCCAAAGAACATCAGGGGCCCCATCGTGGAGGTAGCTCGATTTGGATCCTGGGAGTATCCGAGAGGTCCCAGTGTGGACGTAGCACGATCCTCAGAGCATCAGGGGCCCATCGTGGAGGTAGCTCGATCCTCGGATCATCAGAGGTCCCAGCGTGGAGGTAGCTCGATCCTCAGAGCATCAGGGGCCCCTAGCAGCGTACGTGGAGGTAGCTCGATATCCTCAGAACATCAGGGGCCCCAGCGTGGAGGTAGCTCGATCCTCGGAGCACCCGAGAGGTCCCAGTGTGGAGGTAGCTCGATCCTCAGAGCTTGAGGAGCCCCAGCGTGGAGGTAGCTCGATCTAGATGTATCAGGGGTTCCGGCGTAGAGGTAGCTCGATCCTCAGAGCATTAGGGGCCCCAGCGTGGAGGTAGTTCGAACCCACTACCAACATGCAATTTTTCCCAACAAAATAATACAGTAAGATTTGGCCCGGACTCATCAAACCACTCTGTTGTTCAACTCATCGAAACACACTCAAAGCATCAGAGCCTCATCGTGGAGGCAGCTCCTACACATGTTATTGTTTTTACCACTCAATACAGTCAGATTTTCGACTGGCGCTGGCGTCCTCCAATTTCAAGGAAATTGTCTATTCCAGAGGTCCCTTATTTGCATGATGAGTTTCGCAAAACAATCAAGGTGATCCTGTATTCCTTCATCAGAAGCTTTCAGCTGCAGCACATGGGCTTTTCCGCCCCCATCTCAAGTGATGCATCGACCAGTGGAAACTACAAAGTCGAAAGTGGCAGATTATGGAATTTTTGTTTTGTAAACGTACGTCACCTTCAATAAAATGTGTTAGGCCATGTTCACATGATCTAAAGTTTTGCAAGTTATTACGGATCAAAACCAGTACATGTCGCGTAGTATTATGTAAACTTACTGTGACAGCGTGACGTAGGTTGCCATGGCAACTGGCTCTAAACTATCATCAAGTACCATTGCAAAGCACAGGGACACGGTTCTGTGATTTTTAGTTTAGAGCCAATTGCCTAGGCAACCAACAAAAGATGCCATTTAAGCGGAATGCATATCTGCGCACACCCCATCCTTAAAGGGCTGTGACATGCTAAACAACTTTGTGCCTAAGCTTTGCTTCATAATGACGGATGACTTGTTCAGCAAGACATACTATTGTTCGTTTGGATGTAAAATCAATAAAAGGTGGCCTTTTTCAACTTTGAGGATTTCATTGCAATAAATCACAGACAGAGGGCGCTGTTTTGAGTGCATCACATAAGGAAGACAGAAGGGAAAAGTTAAGAAAAAACATAAGACTTCAAGTTGGACTTGTGGCAAATTGCTGCAGTTTCTACCCCCAGTTTTGTCATGGCTTACAGCAGGCAACATGTAAAACAAACTCAAACAGCCATGGATTACAAAAGTTTCAGGAAAATTGAGAAAAAAAGTGTAATCTTTTGTGCACAGTTGAATGTGATTTTCCTGTGTTTGCCTCTTGTGACATCGTGACCTTGGTCATGAATATGCATATTTGCATTAGCATAAAAACTAAAAACCTTTGTTTTAACCCCCAAAGCAAGCTAGGATTTTTATGACTTTAACTGAGTAGAGTGGTTTTAAAGCATAGATTTCATTGATAAAAATCCTAAATAAGGGGCCCTTTAACTTAATGCGAGTAGTGAATGACGCTCTCTAGCTCTACACACTGTCCAAAATACATGTATCCTATAAGACTACCGATACATCATAGTGCAGCAAAGTTCATAGCTATAGAGTCTGCATTATACAGGTCACTTTCACAGAATTTAGCATTCCCAGCATTTTGGTATTTTAAAAAGATATACAGTCCGTGGTTCTCAGCGAATTTGAATTATTTTTCTCCGAACATTTTTTTTAAAAGCAGTTGCTTTATTTTAACGACAAAACATCATACTTTGTTTTAGACATCTCGGCAACCCTGTGAAAACGCCGTTTTTTATACGGCGTTTTTGCGCCTCTCCTAGACTTGCCCAGGTCTGACTTCCCGTGTTTGGTCTGTGGTGCGGTGCGTGCAACGCGCCCTCTGTACTGGTGGCCTGTCAAATTTCTTCTGCTTCGGAAGACGTTCTGAAATTCAGAGCCAGAGGAAACAACAGAAAACAGATTGGACAGGCGGTCCGGAGGGCGCACTGTGCGCTGCGCGTTGTAGACCAAGCACGGGAGGTCAGACTTGGGAAAGTCTACGCCTTAAATTATTGGCGGACCGCCAATAATTCAAAATATTGACAGTAATTGTTCGATAACTAAACGTTGGTCGATTTGTTTCGTTGATGTCTCATTTTAAAGCGAATAACTTTTATGTTTCTATAGAAATTGTATCCGTATTCTAGTAATATATACTAGAAATTGTATACTATTTCTAGAATATGTATACTGACACACTTTAGAAACGCAAAACACACACCTTAAAAACGCAAGACGAGTTTGGAATGCAATAATATCACATGGACATTAAATGTTCTCGCAACCTCGCTGGGTGATGTTCCTGCCAGCGCCAACACCATACCCAAAGCTCGTTCTCTCTCACCTTTCAAATGTTGTCTTTGCCACTCATAAAATGTTGCTTAGGCCTAATCATTTTTATTAACTGCATTACATAATAATTACACTAACATTTTCTGGTTTACGTTTCTACTGAGTGTTTCAGTATATTAAATAAAATAATTAGTCAGGTTAAAGTAGCCTAATTGTTTGCAATTTATTGACATGAATTGCAACCAAAACACTTTATAATACCTTATTACTTACACGCCTATGGCTCTCAACGAAAACGTTTGGCAACAATCATCACAGAAAATAAGACCTTGTGAATTAAATTCAATTAGCCTCATAATTTAAAACAATAACACGATAACACCAAACAAAACAAAAAAGAGTGGTAAGCACGAGATTGTTGTGATATTCCGACGGGATGACCAGATAGCTCAGTTGGTAGAGCACTAGTTGGCCATGTATATGCCAAGGACCTGGGTTCGAATCCCAGTCGGGGCAACGCAATTTTCTCGTGTTCCTAAATTCATCTCTAATTGTCAGTCCTATCATATACCCTCATTATACAAAACAAAACAAATATTATTCACAAAGAAAACTATACTTTTTTTCTCTAAAAGCTACACCTGCATATTAGCCATTTCATCATCTGCAAGGTTTAATTCCTTTAAAGATGGCGCTCCAATAACTTTATTAAACAAATCACTTCTATCGGCCTTTTAACTCCCTAATTAATTAGTACGTGGATAAAGCGGAAACCAAAGTTAATTGTTCCCTTGGATAAAGGAATTTGAAATGTCAAGTTGTGTTTTAAACGCAAAATTGTTGAGTGTTTGAATAAGTGCAGGAAAGTGACGATATCCGACATCAACTTCAACGTCGGGTGATAAACATCCTCTGGTGGATGTATTTTGGATTTCCGAATGGCCGACTGAATCGGCGGCTAAATTGAAGTGCATAATGCAATGCACGCACGGTGCACTATGCACTAGTGTCGCGCTAGCCGCGCTGTGCTGTCGGGGCCTGAACGTGGAGGTCCTGGTTGGTGAGGCGGGGCCCAGCCAGAGAGGTAGGCTGGCGGACCCCGATCGGTTTTTGTCTGTACCGTACCCGTTCACCGGCTAAATAGCAATACATCATACATGTTCTAGCCAAGGCGAAGCACGTGGTCATTTGGTGCTTGGATACTAGACTCAAAATGGCAGCCTCCATAAGCCCCGATTTTTCTTGATGTTTTAAACTTACCAGGCTTTAGGGTAAAAAGAGTTATAGTGGTTATCATTCCGTTTGGGTGTACCCGCGTACCCCTGCGACTTTTACCAGATAATTCTGCTGTTGTCATGGTTGTTGCAGTATCGCTGCGTATCGGCCAAGGCATTTGGTAGCGACTTGGACAAAAATTTCAAAATTTCTATTTTTAGTTAAAAACCACTTTCACACAACAGACAAGTTGCAACAGATTTCAAAAATACTTTTGTTGCAAAAAATCCCCAAGCGGTTGCTGTTTTATGTGTCCAATTTACGTGCGGAATCGTCAATGAAAATGAACTGATGAAAAGAGAGCAACTTCAAAAATTGTGATGTGATACAAAGTGCCCTCTTTGACACGAAGCATGCTATTTTTTCTTGGTTAGTCTTGGATTCAAGAGGAGTTATCATTTCCTTCAAGGGTATTTTTTCCTTAGACATTGAAAAAATATTTGAATGAATATAGAAACAATTAGAGATAATCAAATTTTAAGATATACATGTAGGCCTACTTCCCACTTGCACTTTTGTCGCAAATGTTGCATTTCTGAGATAAATAAATGATAAAATTACTGCATAAAGTAATGCACAAAATTACGGCGCAAGTGGTCCGTGCGTAAGTGCGACAACAGAGGGCGCTGCGCGCGCGCTAAAATGGTTATCTTGTGCACTTATTAACTGAATGCAATTTTGGAAGGAGAAAATGTGATTTTTCTACAGAAAAGAAATATTTGCGACAAAAGTGCAAGTGGGAGGTATATCTTAAAATTGGATTATCTGTTGATTTCAGGAGGTAATTTCCTTCAAATCTTTGTTCAATGTATACAGAAAAAATACCCCTTCAAGAGCAGACTGTAACGGGGCGCCATCTCAACTGACATTAAACAGCGGTGCCAAGTACAGCATGAGGGCCCTAGGGAAATTGGTGTCTTGAATCAAGACTAGGTAGTTGACGGCATCCGCCAACTGCCGATTTTGGAAATCTCACCACAGCACAGGTGGATTTGGGTGATATTTGGCACAAATACTACGCGTATAAAGAAAACCAGCCCCAATGAACCTGCATCAAAAAGAAATCAGCCCGACGGATTAAATGACAGAAACAAAAGGCGGCATGATTTACAGTGCAATTTCACGTAGCGGTCCATCAATTTTGCGAACTTCGGTTATAGATTTGACTGCACGACTGCACGGCTGATGTCGTCATGGATTTCCAAGTCGCTACCATTGGCAAATCCGCAAGCTTCGTTCTTTCGTTGCATTCACTTCGCCCCATTTCCACTTCACCCCATTTTTCACTTCACCTCTCTGCCAGTTTGCCACTTTGCCCTAGTCTGAATGCTTCTGACGCTCGCCTGCTCTCAGTAACAAATATGATATTATTTAGTCGCGGGCGAACGTCAGAAACATAAACAGACCGTATTATTTTAGGAACATATTGGATGGAAACCTCAGTTTAATAACTTACCACCAATTGGATTTAAATTACTGGGAACATTAAAATTGTCCACTTTGATTTTAGTGGATTTTGGGTGCAATGTTTACCATTCCCTTTCATCACAGGTTCTTTTCACGTAGTCGGGTGCTAGACGCTTCTCTGTATATGGCGCCCTCTCGGTGATTGTCAGTGTTAAAAAATAGCACAAGTTCCAGTTTACCCCATCACCCACTAATTTTACAATGTGATTTTATTCTACAGTACGTGTCCTGCTAGTTGGCTAGCAGTTTGCAACATTTTCAGATTTTTGTGTGTATAAATACTATTTTAAAATTATCTTTTATAAAACTATTGGTACGCTTATTCCTCAACCACAGGCAAGGCATAAAATGGCCCGGAGGCTATTCTCACGCTGGGTACAACTCTCAATTGCAGTTCCTGCTGAACATTCGCAGAAGATTCCAAACACCCACCGGCTGCCATTCATCTGCAAAGGAACTTGCAATTTCAACAAGGGTTTTGGAAGGTTTACCCTCGGACCTGAGAGTGCATTTCATACGTCAATACAGAACCAAGGAATCAATGGCTGGGTGCACACAGACAGTCTGAGGCCGGAACTTGATATGCAGGACATTTGCAACAATGTTGACGATGTTGCCGAGAACATCAGACACAGAAAAGGAGATGCTGATGTGTACAAAGTGGTAAGATGAAACCAGTGTTTTCAGTAAAAATTACCAAGCTGATTGGTGATTTTATTTGGTAGGAAATGAGAAGTTGATCATTAATATTTTTATTTAAAAGGTTGAAAATTTCACAACCAAAATAAGTTTGTGGGAAGTATTAAAGTGAAAACTTGTCTATAAATCAAGAACCGTGTTTTTTTGGTTGTGAAATTTTCAACCTTTAAAAGTCTCAAAAATTGTAACACACGTATTCCTGCTGCATACAACACAATATTGCGTTCATTGAGTTGCACAACCATGCAACACCGAGAGATCAATTTGGTTCATATGGAAAACCCAAGGGAGTATATCACTGTGCCTCATAGCTCGGGTGGTAGAACATCTGCCCAGTGAGTCGGAGGTCTCGGGTTCAAATCAAGGACCATATGAGTCGTCTCTCATCCCATATTTGATGCATACAGGTCAAACTGTGGAAGAAATTGAAATGCTTGCAGAAGGAAGTGAGTGATCTTGAAGGCAGTAACTGGGAACAATTACCTTCCAGGGTAGATGCTGATCTTGACAAGTTGAGGGCCGAGTTAAGGGACATAGAAGAGGAGTTTTATCAGGACGCAGCTAAACTTCCTAACAAGACGCATCCTCAAGCTGTGAGTTATTGGGAATCTTTAAAGTGAAATGTTTGCTTCAGTTTGACACACTGAAAGACAAGTTCCAATTATTTTATTTTTTTATATTTGTTTTTTGTAAAATGTATGAGTTAATGGATGGAATGGCAAAATTCCCTAAATAGACCTTTGCATAACATTAGTCAGTCAACCAACCCACTACCAAGCAACCAACCCTGGAAAAGTTCAAAAGTCTCATTTAAATGTTCCTCTCGTCTGCACCCCACGGCGTCATGGAATGTTAAGTTCTGTTGCCGTGTAACACCATGAAGATGAAGATAAAGAAGGAAAGGCATTTGTCTCCTGATTTCGGTCCCTCACGTGAGGGTCACGCTTTGTCACTCGGTATATATTGTTGATATATTGTTTCCCCTTCCTGTGTCGAAGGACACAAGAGTGTCGCAATTGCATCAGCTGCGACACCTAACAGTGAGAGATGAGCTTTAGACTGACTTATAGTCACAATTTGTGTTTAAATTAAAAATATTAGTATGGTACAACCTGTGATGCATTAAAAAACTCTAAACAGAAATTAATTCTTCTGTTCATTTTCAGCAAAAAATTTTCTGTGAAAAGGTGTAAATTTGCCCATTCGCAAATATTTGTATCCTAAGATAATTCTTAGCATCTCATTATGGATCGATTATTTACATGTATACAGTGCTTCAATATTTGGCACAGCTGTAGCTGTTGCATTTTGAATTTGATGCAACTGAAATAAGTTATCCTTCTGTCTGTCAGGAGGATGAACCCAGATTGGTTGCAATGCATGGGGAGAAACCAAGCTTTAACTACCCCATCAAGAGCCATGTGGAGCTGGGAGAGGAACTAGACATCATCAGAATCAAGTATGTGCTTGATTATACAAATATATCATAGGTTGAGGAGAAATTGTGAAAAGTAATGACCTCAAAAAGTAATGGTGGCTTTAGCATTTTAAATACTTCAAATTATGGTGATAGTATTAGATAGCTTTGAAGGTGATATCATTAGAATATACGCATGAGCCAGGAAAATACCGAACAAGCCAAAAGAGTTCGGTATTTTCATCACCTGAAAAGACATCCAATATCATTATTATTTTATAAAATGGAGCTTACTTTCTTCATTTTAATACAAATTTGGACAACTGTCCTTGAGTTTGGGAAATCTGGATGCAGTGAAAAGCAACTTGGCTCCACCGGGATTCGAACCGCAGACCTTCTGCTTAACGTGCAGTCGCCCTAGCAATTGAGCTATGAAGCCAACTGGTGGTTTCGAATCACGGCAGTGCAGTTGTTCCTCACTGATTAGGATTGGCTATCATGTGAGCTTAGCAAGGCCTACAGAGTGATAAACCCTTCAATGAGATAACCATCCCTCCCAGAGATCATTTAAGATACGCCCCAAACCCCTGCCCAGCTTGCCCAAACTATTAAGTATGAATAAGTGATTATTTTTAGGGATTGTGACCCAGGGACCGCCGGGGTGAATCAATTTGATACAAATGTGGACAACTGTCCATGAGTTTGGAAAATCCGCGGTTCGAATCCCGGTGGAGCCAAGTTGCTTTTCTTCATTTTGTACGATATCTGCAGGATTTTTCCTTGTTTGGTATTGAAAACGTTGGTTTATTTTCTGCGTTTACAACCACATGCACTGTTGTTACTGTTAAAATGTTTTTTTATGCCGTACTCGGATGTGCGTTGGACACACGCAATGCACATTGATGCATTAAGTGTGCATATGCGTGATAATTGGTGTTTCCAGTTTAGACGCACATCAGACACCGGGGCTCTCTACTACACAATGTTAGAAATGTGCAATGTCACTATTATAATAATACATGTTTTGAAGAGCGCAATATTTTTGGATGATATATCACAATGGTAAATTTTGATTTAGCAAGAGCCCTAGGTTCAAGAGTGTTTAGGTTCGAGTCCCGCCCCAGTTGTTTTCATTACTCATCTTAAAATTCAGTTGTGTTAAATATGCTGCATGTATCATTGCAGGAATTTGGGTCATGTGACGGGTCATAGGTCATACTTCCTGAAGGGTGCAGCAGCCATGCTGGAAAATGCCCTGATATGCTACACGGTGGATAGGTTACTAAGCCGAGGCTGCAGGGCTCTGACTGTTCCGGACCTTGTGGATCCAGTTGTGTTTGTGAGTTTTGACTGTATTTGTTTCCCATTTTTGGCATTGTTCAGACACGCATTGTTCGAACTTAATACAGTGCTAAAGTGAAACGTCACCCTTTGTGTGTTGCATAAACTTACTGGGTCAACACTAAAACCAGTCGACTGTTCTCTGTCTTTTAGTAATGGACGTTTCAGATTACCAGCGAATGTTTAGACCCAATTACCATGGCAACTTTCCCCACACTTTAGTAATCTGTAGTCAAATGAGCAGCCGGAATGCTTATTGTTAGATGGCAGAAAAGGGGGCTGTGAAATTGCATATTTGGCAGTGCCCTCATGTTTAAGTATTCCCATTAAATTGTGATTTTAACGAACATCTCGGCTGCACATTTGACCGACTTTAATGAAAAGAACTTTTTGTTTTGTGAGAAAATACCGTGCAGTGATTAGCCTGTTGATGAATCTTGACCAATAATGTGACATATTACCCGCTCTATGAAAATAAACTGGATGTCACACAGCCTGGGCCAAGTTTTGTTTTAAGGCATAACTAGAAAACGATGACGGATCCAGGCTCGTTAAAATACGTATGGAAATTCCAGGCGGTACCTTAGGCAGTGAATATGGGTACCACAAAGAATTTCCATTGTTTTCATATTTTCCTGATTTCGAGTTGGGCTCACAAAAACTCCTAGGTCTAGGCTGTGCGACATCCAAATTATTTTCGCAGAGTAGGTCACATACATGTATGAGAGTTCAAAGGTAGGTTGGCCATGTCCCTTTTTGGCCGAAAATTCAAAATTTTAGGAGTCCGTATATCTATCAAACCACTGGTCCAATTGACCTAAAATTTCAGATTTGGTGCTGTGGAATACCAATTAAAAGGTTTATACCATATTTTAATTTGACATGGAATAACCCATTTTCCTTTTTTTTCTTTTCTAGGAAGGCTGTGGAATGCGCACCAAGGGTCTACACACACAGGTCTACCAGCTGGATCGAAAGAAACATAACAGCAACTTCTGCCTCTCAGGAACAGCAGAAGTTGGTATAGCTGGTAAGATAGGGATTCATTTAGTTTGGTAAATTCAGGGGAAGGGACTGTTTACAATTTTTATCAATATTGCCAAGTTTATTAGATGCTTTCATAATTCATTCAGAAATGCAGCATATTTTCATTGTTTTAAAGTACTGTTCCAAGTACTTATAATGTTACTTGTACTTGGAGGGCTAAATACTCCTACTTAAATACCTGTACTTGCTCAAACATCTAAATACTTTAGCCCATGTCGCACGAGGCAATTTACAGGCAATCAATTCCAGTCAACCTCCAAGAAGCAAATGCATTCGCATTACAATTTTCACATTATTTTCTTTGTAATGTCAATACATTGTCACAAAAAAATGTTGTTGTGCTACTCAAGCATTCCTGTAGCCTGCAGTGCTGTAAGTTGCCTCCAAGTTGCTTGTAAAAATTGCCTCGTGTGACTAGGGCCCAGACTCATCTTCAACACTGGGGTCTGTCTGCATTCATTTCTGTGACATTTTTGGAAAAAAACATGGATAAAAATTTTGAAGTTGATTTTGGTAAAAACAAATTTCATTCTGAATTTACAGTTTTGTCGGAAAATAAATAATAGGGCCAAAATGGATCAAATTGCATGATTGCATCATGTTTAATCACACTTTAGTGTCTCACTCTCACCACTGGGGAAAATTGCTAATGTACATGATGATTAATTATTTCTGGTACTAAAACCGAGGATTCCTCAAAAGTGCCCATGGCGTTGTACATGTACAGCTCATAAGCAGGAAGAAACCTGTGAAGAGAAGATGGTAAAGAAATGATCACTTTCACAGATGGGAGGAAAACTACACAAATTAGTGATCACATTCTAGCATGTTCTGTGTCAAATATTTCCACGGCACGTTTAAAAGTTTACAATCCCTCTGTTTTTCAGGTTATTTCATGGATAAAATACTGAATGTCACTGATTTACCCCAGAAGGTGTTTGCCGTTAGTCAGTGCTTCAGAGCTGAAACCACACACAGTGCAGAGGCTAGGGGATTGTACAGGGTGCATCAGTTCACAAAGGTTGGTCAAGTCAATGCATAGTTCCGATTTTGCCCAATTAACCCCGCCCCCTTGGATATTGTTGCTATACCTCACACGCTATCATCAAAATGTCCACACACACTGCACAAACCAATAGGATTTTCAACGGAAAGCCCAGATTCATTAGAGAAAACTCGAAAATTTGATTCATGTTTCAGGTTCGACAGTTATCTTGGAACATACTGAGTAAAGGGCCAGTAATACAGGGATGTCATATCATGACATACGTGCTTTCTTACCTTTGAACAGTGAATCGCCCGGCCTTGAAACCAAAAATTCCCCCGGATCACCGCATACAACACTACAAACTGTATGGGCAGAAAATCGCGTGATGTTGTTTGTGAGGCAATGCACTTTGACCTATGTGGTCACTGTCTGCTATCTCTGTTGTGATTGGTCAGCGGGTTCGGCTTGATTGACAGGTCGGAACTATGTATTACCCCTCATGTTTTCTGTTTAAAATTCCCAGCATCACTTATCACCCACTCTACAGAAATAAGTCGGATGTCGCACAGCCTGGGCTGAGTTTTTGCGAGCAAAACTAGAAATCAACAGTGGATCCAAACTCAATAAAATACAATGGAAATTTGCCTAATGACTGGCACTTCAAATTATTGAATTCAGGTACAGTTTAGAAAGTGCACATACTGTGCTGTTGGTGCTATGTGGTGCACGCCACTGCCTCGTAACCAACAGTCTGGTTGCTTTGTGCCATTCTCTCCTATGATGAACACGGTATTGATTCCGTACTTGGCACCTGCCGGGTGCATTACATAGCAAAAACAATTTAGTCTGGTCAAGTGGATACTAAGTGTGCATGTGAAAGGAAGTACACTGAGCAAAATAATAAACGCCCCATGTAAATTATTTATGTAACATAAATTTAATATATTTTGCAACCCCTAAGGCTAATAAGTTTCAAAGTAAAATCGTAAAAGGCTACCACAGATTTCTAGTTATACTCTAGTTATGCGACATAGAGCTGGTCACATTTGATGTTAAAGTTGATTTGTTTATTTTGTTGGGTGCTTTGAATTGAAAGGGTAAAAAGATGAATAGGCCGTATTCCTGGACGCGTGAGGGCACTGTCAAGTGGCCTGCGCCCATCGCGCGTTATGTTTGAAAACAGAACGCGGTATGCGCGCACGCCTTCCAAACATTTTGCTTTTCATGGAAATATCTGCTCGCACTACGGGCCTGCACTCCGCGTACGCAACTTTCCCCTACGTATGGACGTGTGATTCCCCCCATTTTCCACTGTGGCTATGGCAATGCATAGTTCCGACCTGTCAATCAAGCCGAACCCGCCGACCAATCACAACAGAGCTAGCAGACAGCACCCACATAGGTCAAAGTGATGCAATCATCAAAAACAATCACGCGATTTTCTGCCCATACAGTTTGTATGTTGTATGCGCCAGTGACCACAGATTTCTAGGGTGAATTTTCGTTTCAATGTCAGGCTGTTCAAATGTAGGAAAGCGCATTTTTATGAATATATGTCATCCCTACATTACTAGCCCTTCGCTCAGTGTGTGCTACGGTAACTGTCGACCCTAAAACAAATACCTTTGAGTTTTCTCCAATGAATCTGTGCTTTCCATGCCGAGTCCCGTTGCTTTGTACGTCGTGTCGCCATTTTTTTTGCAATGGCTTGTGAGCACATAGCAACAGTATCTAAGGGGCGGGGTTAACTGGGCAATCTCAGAACTATGCATTCGCCCTTACGTGTTCAGGAATACGGCCTATTGAAGTGTGTGATTTTTCACTCTTATTGAGAAAACTGCTTACTTTTATTTAGGTTTTTTGCCAACCAAATGTGTGTTTGTGCCATAGGTTGAGATGTTCTGCGTCACCACCGAGGACCAGGCTGAAGACATCTTTGGTGAACTTGTTGCTATTCAGACGGACCTTTTTACAGAGCTGGGTCTTCACTTCCAGTGAGTGGTAATTCTAATTTTATTTTATAAAATCTTTCGTCTCTTACTCTGGCTGTGTATTGATTGCTTTCCGGTGACGTCACGCCTTCCATCCACCATTTTGGTTGTCATTTTTTATGATGCACGTGGCTCGAGTGATTACCGGCAAAAAGAGCAAGAAAAGCGCATTGGTTGCACTTACCTCTGTTGCTTAACCTTGCTTTATGTTGTTGCGCCATGACTGTTGTATCGATAAAGATAAAAACGTATTTCTTCCGGCTAAAAATCGCGATCAAGTAGAAGCACTTTAATTTTTACAAGCTGCAGTGCATGCTCAATAATTTGAACGTATCGCAGCGCGCGTGCGGCATCTTTAAATGAAATTACGCTGGCGAGTATTTTTTACGCGTGTTCATGTGCGTCTATTGGCGCGCGTGTGTACGCGCGTGATCATTGACCGCCAAACATTCCTCGATGTTCTACGTCACGGAAAGCAATCAATAAACTCATTGGCTGTGCTTTTCAAAATATACACCAATAAACCATTAATCAATTCACTACTCACAAAAAGTTACGGATAGTGAGGGACGGAAATCAGGAGAAATCAATACAACAAATGAAAACTAAAGTTAACCTGTATGTTTACCTACTTTCAAATGACTGTTTTCACCTCTTCCTGTGACAAGGTGTGTCTGTTATGCAGATGTCTAATCATATACAAAATCATTCAACCGGAATGCATACCCTCAATAAAATATCTGCGTACACCCCACAATATCACTAATTGTGAGTAGTGTACACGAGTCTATGAAAAATGCTAGGTAGATGGCTTGATCACATTCCGTAGATTTGTGTGTATTTTCAAGATGCATCCAAAAGATTTGTACTCGTCCTGCCTCCTCTTATCCTTATTTTCATTGTGAGTTGTAAGAAATTTGGCAGCTGAGAGGTCATAAATTAAACGTGCGTCGCTTTGAGAAAAGCAGCACAGAGAGAATTTGGGGTGAAACAACGCACTGACAACCACAGAATAAATACCAAAATACTTTCCGTTGAAGTTAGTCTGTGGTTTTTCAGTGCGTCATTTCAAAGCAATGCACGTCAAATTTATGCGCGAAAAGGCTCATTTGGAATCAACCCTTTAATTACCAATGCATTATTAAAATGCCTACATGTATGTATTATTTGCAAGATAAAACTTTTTACACATTCGTGGAATAAGAGTGTAAAATAGCTAAGGAAGAATGTTGGTAAACTAGCCTGAAGACATTTTAGCTACATAGATGCATCAATGCTTCAGAAAACCTTGAAAATCTATATATGGATTTTGTGTACAAGTAAATAGTAAAAAAGTTCCGTGCACTGAACTTTTTTTTAAAACTACCGTCGGTAAATTTGTTAATTTCCAACATGAAATACCATTTTGGACGGAGATAAATTCTTGTGGTGTTCGTTACCATTGCTATCAACATCATTTTTCTTGTCAACTCATGAAAAACTAAATTGGGTCATTGCAAATGATACAATGGGTCTTTAAATGTATCCTGTATGGTCCAATATTTGTTTCTCAGAGCTCTCTCTACATATATTTCTTTTTAAAATTTGTAATTGACTTGACAGAGTTTTAGACATGCCATCCCACGATCTTGGGGCACCAGCATACAGGAAGTATGATATAGAAGCATGGATGCCATCTAGAAGTAGCTATGGAGAGGTGAGCTTTAATCCTAGCCTTTCTTATACTCCATAAGTTTACAAGTCCACCACTTGTCAACAAAGACCCTGCTTACATTAAGGAAATTGCTTCATTCGACAAACATTAGTATGAATAAGTGTTTGGTAATGCAAAATATGACCCGCTCTGCAAAAAAGGGTATTAAGTCGCGCTGGCTAGTATTCTTTTTGCGACCATAAGAAGAAATCTACGCACATTAAAATACCTAAACACAAAATAAATTCCAGGGGGAACACAGACATTGTTTTGGTATTTTATTGAGCATGGATTTGCCACAGATTTCTTTTTATGGTAGCAAAAAGAATACTAGCCAGCGCGACTTAATACCCTTTTTTGCAGAGCGGGTCACAAATAGGAATAAATTAATAGTATTAAATAACTACAAATTCATGCTAAAGCACTTTTCGACTTGCACTCATCAGAGCAAAACGCAATATTTGTCTAGTGATCATCGAACTTCATCAAATAAAGCAATTTCTCTAATGGAAAGGGGCGTCAAAGATAAATACATTAGTTGCAGTTCTTTTAAAATCAAGACCCGGGGACTTGTGATGGGCTCGACTAAAGCCCAGGTTCAGTGTCATTCTTTGAATCGTAGCAACCATAAACTATTCTTTTTCGGTTGGTAACCTATTTTTTCAAAAAATGCAATGGTATTGTGTAAACAGGGATGCCAGTGGCTCTTACCTTCAGGGCCGGAAAAAAAATCCACTATCATAACTGCATGTATGTGTGCACATGGACTCGACAGCACGGTATACTGTACAGTATGTACATTGACAGTATGAGTGCAATGCAATGGATATATCAGTATGTATGTGATCTAACCATAGACTGGTTCCCGTCCACATATTCCACACAGGAGAATATAAGGACAGGTAAAGGGCGCTTCATCTTGATCTGTAATTGGTCGTCTTTGCGCGTGCGCGCATTGTGTTTTTTATATTTAAAAACTGGCCAATCCCTTTGCTTTAGGCAATGTACTTTATTTACATAATTGGATATGTTCGACACGTACGGCCAAGTTACAAATGTCAATGCAAAATCTGCGCACTTACTAAAAAAAATAAAATAATAATAACCACGTGACGGGCAGAATTCTGCCCGTCATGGCTGCCCTTTACCGATCCCTATATTTTCGCAATAAGCGAACCAATCTATAGGGATCGGGAACCAATCTAATCTAACCACTGCTGTATGGATACAGTGCCCTCTATGTACTTCTGATCGATACAGACATTCTGCATGTGTGCAAATCATTGGGAAAACGTGCTACGTGCATGTACATACATGTACATAGGCACATACATGGCATATCCGGACATCATTGATCAGTAAGTGATAAAATTATCCACGTTTTTTTGGACTTGAAGAGTTGAAAATATATTCTCCTTATATTTCCGGCCGTTTACTTTTCCGGCCTGGAAAAAAGGCTTTGCCGGATTTCTTTTTCCAAAATAAGAAAAAGGCGGAATTCCGGCTATAGCCGGAAGACTGGCATCCCTGTGTAAAAATAGTTATTTGACTATAACTTTGGCTATTATTTAATTTTTTTGACAATCTCTAACAGATTTCCAGTGCGTCAAATTGTACTGACTACCAAAGCCGTAGGCTTAAGATTAAATACAGGGCTAGAGATGGTGAACTCAGATATGCATATACGGTAGGTTGTTTTCCGTTAGATGTCAAAATATTCGTTTGTGTGGTGCCAAGTACTCTGAGAAAGTACTCTCGCAGGAACATGTCTTTGTTATTCCTGCCTTTAGCCTTATACTATTGTCGATAGCCTCACCACACCATTCTTGCGTTTTGCTCTGATGAGTGCAAGGCGAAAAGTGCTTTAGCATGTCTTTGTCGTTCCTTTATTCTATTTTCCAAAATAACAGTTGTTGATCAGAATAGAAGTTTGTTGAATACAGTGAACTTGTGGATGACAAGGCATTTATCGACTAATCACTTTAAAATGACTGTTTCGCTTCAGTGATTTTGCTCAGTACTGAAATGTGAATGCATCTGGAGAACTCTCAGAAAAACGATTTTGTTGGGTTTATATCAACCTGATTGAAAATGAGCTGAGAACTGCATCTGCATGACTCCCAAACTGCCCCAGAAGTGCAGCAGCCGATTTCACAAAACACTGCGCAACTTGCGTCATGGCGTAAGACTTACGCCATAACTTTATGGCGTAGCTGCGCAATAAACCCAAGATCGATTTCACGAAACTCTCTTTAGCTGCGCAACATTTATTTTTTCACTTTAGCACTTGTAACTTCTAGGACGAGGATAATTTGTAGTTTATCATCGACTATTTGATGTTTGCGCTTGATAAAATAGTCATACATAAAACATACGTCGTTGTTTTTCACAAATTGTGCACGGTAGTCATTGCTGCCGTCGATCGGTCATCATGCGTCGCGTCGCAGATTTCACTGATGATAAAGACCGTTTTCTACTAACGGAAGGCTGGGGTTCAGTTTGTTGACGTGTAGTTAGCTGCATTATCGCCATTTTTCACTGTTTGACACCACCAAAAACCATTGCGCATCCACATCCTAATGTGGCGCAACTTTCGTGAAACGCGCCGCAACTTGTGCAATTGCGTAGAGTTTCGTGAAATCGGCTGCAGGAGTTGGAGAGGCACTTCAGGCAGACTGGCACACCCTGTCTGAGTGGCTCTTATGGAGGCTCGTGCAGTCAGCCTTGCTGCAAGAGGTGGTCATATGTTACTTACTAATAAAAAAAGATAAGTTTCATCTGTCAGCCTCCTTGATCTATTAGTCAGAGTATAATTTGGTTTTCTCTTTTTAAAGTGTATTTTTCTTATTTTCGTCGTGTAAAACAATTGCTTGCAAATTTATATCTTTGCAGTTGAACGGCACTGCCTGTGCCATACCCCGCATGTTGCTGACGATTCTAGAATGCATGCAACAGAGGGATGGTACTGTGTTAATCCCTGTGGCTCTGCAACCTTACATGAATGGATTGAAGGTTATCACCAAGCCTTCCAGTGGACTGCTTCACCTCACCAGACTCTGATGCCTGTGAGCATGCAACAGAGGGATGGTACTGTGTTAATCCCTGTGGCTCTGCAACCTTACATGAATGGATTGAAGGTTATCACCAAGCCTTCCAGTGGACTGCTTCACCTCACCAGACTCTGATGCCTGTGAGCATGCAGCAGAGGGATGGTACTGTATTAATCCCTGTGGCTCTGCAACCTTACATGAATGGATTGAAGGTTATTACCAAGCCTTCCAGTGGACTGCTTCACCTCACCAGACTCTGATGCCTGTGAGCATGCAGCAGAGGGATGGTACTGTATTAATCCCTGTGGCTCTGCAACCTTACATGAATGGATTGAAGGTTATTACCAAGCCTTCCAGTGGACTGCTTCACCTCACCAGACTCTGATGCCTGTGAGCATGCAGCAGAGGGATGGTACTGTATTAATCCCTGTGGCTCTGCAACCTTACATGAATGGATTGAAGGTTATCACCAAGCCTTCCAGTGGACTGCTTCATCTCACCAGACTCTGATGCCTGTGAGCATGCAGCAGAGGGATGGTACTGTATTAATCCCTGTGGCTCTGTAACCTTATTACATGGGTGGATTGAAGGTTATCACCAAGCCTTCCAGTGGACTGCTTCACGGTCACGTCACCAAACTCTGATGCGCGAGTCTTCTAGAATGCATGCAGCAGAGGATGGTACTGTGTTATTCCCTGTGGCACTGCAACCTTTCATGAATGGATTGAAGGTTATCACCAGACTCTGATGGTGCAACTTGTCAGTGCTGAAAGACCTTATGTTATGAAAGAGGCAAATTTTGACAAGACAAAAATTTTCTAAACAGACATTTATGTATTCTTTATTGTGCTTGGAATGTGCAACAGTAATCAAATCGATACACTAATGGCAAGAATAATGAATAAATGCAGACAGTTTTTGAACCAAGTACCTTAAGAAGAATAAAGAGCAGGATTGGAATGTTTTATACGTTATATTGCCAAGGCAATAATCAGTCGCTGTTTACCGGTATTGGAAGTTTTTAAAGTGCCTACTACGTATATGCTACAAAGATGAGACTTAGGCCATGTCCAAATGACACGTCACGTCAGGCATCACAACATTAGGGGGCGTGGCTATAGCTGTGCGTACGCATCTTGCTGTGCATAAATTACAGGCTCAGATTTCCATGAAAAGCTAGATAAGAAACGACTGTTATTGAATGGCACATCACCGTAACCGGGTTGGCGCACGTTGTGTGTTCGAACATAACACGCGGATCGTCACATATGAAAAGCATGATGCATGCGCATAACGGCAGGCAAGATTTAGCTTTAGATGTAAACAGAGGTCACACAGTCTATAGACTTCGGTGTAAATTTCAAGAAAGCCTTAGAATGCATAAAGTCCTGTACCTTGTAGAGAACTTCCAAGGCGTCTGTGCCAAATACATACTGAAGTGTGACATCACTTCAGGGAAACTGGGTCTAAACATTTGCCAGTAATCTGAAAGGACTATTGATAAAAGTGCAAGGGAACAGTTTACTGTAGACCCAGTAACCTTGGGAATACACAAGGAGTGACGTTTTTACTTTTAAGTAGTTCTATTGTTCATGGCCCTTTTCCAAATCTCGACGAGCTTTGGAAAAAGGCCCATGGCTGTGCTAACTTTGGCACTATAGACCGTATCGAATAGCCGCCATCTTGTGGGGCAGTTTCTTTGTTCCTCAAGGACATGCACATAGTGTGCTTACATTGTTTAACAATTTAAGTAACAAAAGGTGCCCCACAAGATGGCAGCTATTCGATACAGTCTATTCTCTTTGAAAATAAATGGTTATAGAACACCGTTTTAAAACATACTAGCAAGCGGCCTTAACAATTTAGTTTACTTAATTTCGACAATGGCACTTTATGAATGGAATGGTTTTCTTAGGCCCGCTTCAAATGTCGCGCTTATGCCGTGTCGAATTAAATTCAACTTAGCAAGACGCAAGCACGGCAGTGGCGTCGAACTTAAATACATCCAACATGACGGATGAGTATTGTGCACGTTACGACGTTGTACACGTGCGTTTTCCATGTCGCCATTTTATTATTTTGATGCACTTGTTTGTTGGTTATTTCTTTGCGAGCAAGCATGTGTATTCCTAGTTGTGAACAAAATTGCGGACCAACTTCGACACGGCAGAAGCACGACGTGCTTGTGGCACGCTAAATTTTTCTGCCGAGCCAAATGGCTTCAAACGTCGTGCTTGTGCCGTGTCTAATAATAAAAAAAAATTAATTCGACACGGCATAAGCGGGCCTAAGTTATTTTACAAAAATTGGTGAAAGATAATGGACGTGATTCATAAATCAAAAGCACTTTGCATGACTAACTTACATTGATCTATGTAAAAAAAAAAATGCACTTAATTTGAACACTTACATATATGTATCACTTGGAAAGCACATAGCATTTTCACATAACAGGCCCATTTTTTTGTAATATGTGCACAAGCACATCAAGTGATTGTTTACGCTCGATACTGCTGTATGCTTATTGCATCGCACTGTACATGAATGTATTTGATTTGTAATTTCTGCTAAAATCCTGAAAAAAGCCAAATCAAAAAAAGAAACTGTACAAACCTATTACAGTGCAGTATATAGTGGTGTGACAAACTGTTTCTCCCAACATGGGACTTCATCTTCAATTTATGCAGATATGTTATTTTCATAGGGTGTCATTTCTATCAATACAATACATTAAACAACAGTGCCGTTATACAGATACATTTGACGGCATAATCCAAAATACACAAACATTACACACGGCTATTCTCTAATCAGTTTGCCATGTAAAGTAATAACAAAGAACACCCCAATCTTGTCGTTTTCTTGTAAACTGTATGAAACTAGAATTATCACAGGAACATTACAACAGGCACTGTAGGTGCATATAACCAGCACAGGAACAAAGTATACCACCGAAACAAAGCACCACATACTGCAGAACAAATTACTGTTGGGATATGACCACCTTGCGCATATTATTATTTATTCGGCCAATACATAAAAAAACAAGCACACAAAAGTTACATAAGAAGGCGCAATTTACGATGTAATACTGAAAAATGCAGAGAAAAATAGACAGGAGTGAACTAGGACAAAACAGTCCAAGCCGGCCAGGGTAAGCAAAAGTGAACCTAAACACTGTAGCCCTAAAGCCTGCTTACCCAATATAGCCTTAAAGTGATGACAAAAACACAATGGAAATTCCTGGCGCTGCCCAGATACCCGGGTTCCACCAGGAATTTCCATTGTGTTTTAATGAGCATGGATCTGCTATAGATTTCTTATTGTCGCCAAAACTCGACCCCAAAAGCCATACAACAGGACGATAACGCCTCGCAAGTGACACCGCAAGTCGATTATCAAGAAAGCTAGCCGCATTGATTACCTATTTGTTTTAAATTATTGTGATAATATTAATAATTCCCCAACTTGGTTGTGAGATTAACACATTCTTAACATTAAGCTATGTGTGATGGAGAAGAAAATGTAGTCTATTAATATATGTATACATTATTTCCCTTTCTTGTATAGGAGTTCCTCCCCCTGTACTTTGTTTATGGTCGCTCTGTTTCCTCTTGTCTGTGTCCCATCTTGTTGTGTGTAACTTGTCCTTTATGTATGTGTCCACTTTTATGTAAATTAGTTTGTGGTTTTGAGAAGGTCACTGGCCTGTGACTGTTGTCACATGGTCAGTGTACAGACCTGGCAGCAAAGAGTAATAAAGACGTCTAAATTTATCATCTCTCCGTTTACACTCGATTCGCCTTTGCCGAATCGAACTCCGCAATTTCCAAAAAGGGGAGTTGAAGCCGGGTAGGCACTTAAGTGTAAACGCAAAAGGTGAATTGAAAAAGGCGGATCAGACCCGGGTCTGTTGAAGCGATTTGGGGTGTAGTGTAAATACGGCAAATGTTCAGTTTTGTGGTCGCAATAAAAATGCTGGATCTGTATCCACCTTTGCCGATTCGAGTGTAAACACGGTGTAAAAAGGATTAGGTTGTTTTTGCCAGTCCCAAAGAGCACTTTATTACCCTATAAATATTCATTAGTTTAGTAGTCCATGCCTTTGTACATAGGCCAATTACATTATTGAATATCGATTATAAAAATATTGTCCAAGGTACTTATGATTCGACTTAAAAAGGTTATGCATTTACTAGTGGGAGAGGAACAAACGTGTGGAGCCCAGGGAGGAAAATACACGAGATTATTATGATTTTTAAGGGATTGTATTGATTATGTTAATTATAACAATATGGAAGCTGCTATTTGAAGTCTAGATCAAGAGAAGGCTTTAGACAGAATCAACTGGGGATATATGTTTGATTTGCTCGAAAAGATGGGAGTTACTCCAAATTTCATTAAGTGGATTAAAATGTTGTATTGTTGTATAATAAGCCTGTTGGGATATGTAAATGACTTCCGGGTTAGGAATAGGAGGAAGAAACATGTACCTAGCAAAAGGACTCCAAATGTAGCCCAGAATGTGAACGTTGCACTGATGGTCACATTGCAGAAAAGGCCGTATTCCTGAATGCGTGAGGGCGCTGTCAACTAATGTCTAGCGCGCCGCGCGAAGCCAGCTGTCTGATCGATCATGCAAAGCTGTTGCGTGCCACTTTGTACAATAAATATTCATTTTTACCGAATTCCAACAGACAAAAAATTAAAGATTTATGATATTGCCTGCAGAAATAAGTACTTCAAATCTACAGTGAACATTTTGAAGGAGGACGTAAGGCTGACCGGGATAAGCTATTCCAACTATTTTTCCGTGGACAAAAATAAGTAAACAGCGAAAACGGCCTGCAAAGAGGGAAATAAAGCCACCAACGGCAAAAAGACCGGCTTCCTCATCTTCTAGATCAACTGCTGCTCAAGTCTCAGAATCTTGTTTCAGTCGTGTTGATGTCAAAATCCAAACTGATGTTTGACAACTAGAACGTTACGATGATGTGATCCAACTGAAGAAAGAACTTGAACACTGTCGGGAGTGTTTATTTCAGACTCAGTCGGAGCTTCAAAGAATTTCCAACACCAAATTCGGCATTGACAAATTCAAAGACAGTGAAAGAGATGTTTGTTTCTATACTGGGTTTCCTGATTACAACCGGTTTCAGATTTGTTTTGATTTCTTCAACTCATCACATTTGTCAACCAGTTGGAAACTAGCACCACTAAACCAGTTTTTATGGTTATGTGTAGGCCGAGACTCGGTCTCCTCGAGAATGATCTTGCCGAAAGATTTGAGATCCACTAGTCAAATGTGTCCAAAATATTCACACACCGAATATAATTTAATGTATCACGAACTAAATAAGATTGATATTTGGCCTACCTGGGAATTCATTAATGAAACTATGCCAAGGTGTTTCAAAGACAAATATCCATTTACAAGAGTCATCATTAATGCTACTGAAATACAAATGGAGAAACCCTCAGCACCGGACATGCAGTCTGCAACATATTCCAGCTACAAAAGCAGAAACACAGTCAAGGGGCTGATTGGCATTACATCGAGTGGGGCAGTGTCAGACCTTTATACAGGTGATGACTACAAAATGTGTAAATCCAAGAATTAAAGGTGCTTACCAGATCACTTTTGACCCCACCATGATGAGATTTTCAAATTATGTGTCACTGTCCATGAAAAATTATCGCTGAGAATTCTTTGTAGCTGACTGTCTTTAACAAACATTCCCGAGTCCCGACAGTATTCACGTTTTTTCTTCACTTTGACTGCAGGATTAACTTCTGGTTCCATTACACTTGTGTTCTAGTATACATCAGGATTGTAGTCGAGTCCATCACAGGTCCATCACAAGTCCAGAGCCAATAAAACAATTAAGGATGGTGGTTTTCATTGACTGTCAGTGTATCATGAGCCTGACCAGATTGGAGTTCAGGAATTCTCTTCAGATTCTTGAACCCGAGCAACAAGATTGGCCGTCATTCTCGAGTACTGGTATACGAGTGTGGGGAAAAAAAAATCAAGGAATACACTAAAAATAAATCATTGAGGATTGTTCCTGGTTCAGCACAGTGCAGTTACCTGGAAAGAAGACATGGCCTAACTCTACCCATTCTTTGGCAGATTCCGAGGTCACTCACATTACAAGAAAGATACAAATCTACATTGTGGATACGTTTTATTTGAAGGGTAGGGAGGGAGCTTCTTTTTCTTTTAGAAGCAGTATGTTGTCTCTCAACACCTTGCGGGTGATCGCTTGGTGCAGAGACAGGGCCACCACTCTGTCCGCGGTCTATATACCGGGAGCGGTGAATCTGCTTGCCGACGACCTCTCCCAAGGCAGGGCGCCAAATGCTGAATGGATCCTTAACCCGGATGTAGCCCAGGCGATCTTCGCGAGGATCTTCCTCCCTGTGATGGACCTCTTCGCCTCCGCGACCAGTCACCAGCTCCCAGTGTATTGCTCCAGGAAGCATACGTAGTCGACGCTCTCAATAGATTGGGCAGGCCTGACAGCGTAGGCCTTCCCGCTGAACCCGGTCCTAGCTAGTGTCGTGGAAAAGATCGCCAGGAAAGACTGCCAAGTCATTTTAATCGCACCATTTTGGCCGAAGCACCTGTGGTTCAGGCTGATGGTTGACCTCCTATAGTAGGAGTCCCACTACGGTTGCCAAAATGCCTAGACCTTCTGAAACACTCAGGAAGGACCGCTTCCAAACCTAGTCGAACCTGCATGGCCATTTTCTGGGTTTACTTTTTCTCGCCCCCTCTGCTTCACGGTGATAGAGCGATATTTTCGCAGAGGGAAAGAGAGAATGCCGCCGTTAAAGAAAAATAGCTAAATGCCCCCGTTAAATAAACATAGCTAATTGCCGGGGGTGTTTGGACTTGCACTGTGTTTACAAACTGTGCACGTGTAGTGAAATTCAACAGATGGATTTTTCTTGAAGATTCAATGTGTCATTAATAATTTTACTAAAATTGTGCCGAATTTGCAGTCAGGAAGTGCCCACGAATAACAGAAGAAGCATTTTCAAAGCTTTGTATATGCATTTGCTGCCAATTATTAGCAAAGAACATGAATTAATTGAACTGGTCACTCGCTGTGAGAAGATCAAGTATTGACAGGATATGATGAAAAAACTGGGCTCAATCATTGCTAGCAGTTCAGTTCATGCCGGCGTCAGTACTACCTCCTTGTTGATGTCTATGCCCATGTATTCATTATCACATAGGCCTAGGACTCACAGGCTGTTTCTGCTACTGCTACAACCAAAAGAAAAGCGAACAAATCACCTTCAATGCTGCGGACCCTTATGAAACAGAATCCCAGAAAATGTTTGGATTTGAAACCAACACCAAGAAAATCCACAGAGAGTATTAAGGTATTAACAGAGGGTAAAATGCATGTGATAGGGGAGGCAGAAAAAAACAAGTAAAGGAATAACCTATCATGTATGCAAATGATCGGATATTGCGCATGCCCATTGCGCTTCCCATTCAGCACTACTAGGCATAGTTCTTGAACAGTAATAGATCTCTCCCTCTGGACGATATCAAACAATGAACATGTACAGTAGCTGTTACTGGTGCCGATTAAAGTCTCAAAACGTTCTGGTGTGAGGATTCCTTTTGAGTAACCATGGACATAACAATCTGGCGACGAGGATAAAAAATAACTAAATTCCTACCTGCTCCGGTGACAGAAGCGGCGGGAAGAAGCGGACAAAGTTTCCCTTTCCCCGGAGTCGGCAGCCTGCATGTACAGGTACACAAACGTGCGTACGTGTAGAAGTTAGCGGCGACATGTACTGTTACACATATACACAGCGTGCACGGCATGCAAGAGCCACGCGTACGATTAGGCTCTTCTTGGAACTGCCAGAACTCCCTATGGCCTGCCGCCATCTTGGCCATGATGTAACATGTAATGCCGTTATCGCCAAAGTTGCACATTTTGAAATGCCAAAGAGGAGGAGCTGTATGTCATTGAGTGATCAATCACAAAGAGAGAATGCTGAAAATAACAGGCCTGAATCTGCACAAAGGGATCTGATATAGAAAGCAGTGATTGTGTTTCCAGCTCAGGAAGTGATGATGACAGTAATCATCAAGCAGATTGCCATATGTGGAAGCAAAAAAAACAGCTGATGGGGAAGCAGGTGGATCACCAGACTGGAAAGCAGGCAGATAGACAGACTGGGAAGCAGACGGATCCCCACAATGACAGCACCATGGAGGAGGAAGATGTCACATCCTCTGACTTCGAACCGACAAGTTACGCTGGTGTACCAACGTCAGGATCTGATTTGGAGTGCCGACTGCAAAAATATCTACTGCAGTACAGGGTTACGCCACAAGGAACAACAGGAAAAAGTCCCAGTGAGTTACTGTTCAGGCGTCAGGTCCGAACTGAAATGAGGGACATCCTTATTGCACCACCCGAAAATGATGCCTACGACTGCCTAAAGGCCGCCCTCATCCATCGAACAACAGCCTCGAAACAGAAGCGTCTACACAGCTCTTAATCTCGGAAGAGCTGGGCCACAGTATACCTTCCCAACTCCTCAGAGGGATGAAACAACTGCTAGGAGAAAACATACTGAAGCAGCTTACGCTTACCGGCAAGTGTACAGACTGTTTCCATTGAACAACTGGCTGAGTTAGCCGACAGGATTATTGATGTCGCTGTGTCACCTGTGGCCGCAACCGGGCCACTGCCCCAGTCATCTGACATACAAGACCTTCCATCTCAGATTCAGCAACTCAGCCTTCTAGTCCAACAATTGTCATCTTGCATAGATCGTGAACGCCACACCCGCAATTGCACCCGTAGCCAAAGCCATATACGCCGGGATCGTAGTTCCGGTTCCTACCCAGATTCCTCTGACGAGTGTTGGTACCACTGCCACTATGGAGACAAGTGCAAAGAACCCTGTAGCTACAATAGCCAAAAGGGACAGGGAAACGACAAAGCCAGTGGCTAGTAACGACGGGTCCTCCTGGCAATGACTCCGACAGACTCGTCGACGTCACAGATAAACAGTCAGGGAGGCGTTTCCACTCGTGAACAATGCCTGTTGAAGTAACACATCACCAAGAGAAACCAACAGAAAGGTGACGTTTTCTTGGTGCATGATAGCAATGCGAGCCACAGCAATTGGAGAATGGGGATAGTGGATGGAGTCTATCCAGACGACGAAGGCATTGTGCGGAGCATGCAGGTGAAGGCGAAAAACCTTTCACCTCTGTGGCCCTGATTTGAATCCCGTCTGGGTCAGTATGTAAATTGGGTTTTCAGTCCCTGCTTGATACCGTGGGTGGTTCCCCATTACACATGTGTGGAGGTTTTCCTCCTACAACTGAGAATTTCTTCATCGTCTTCTCTTCACAGGTTTCTTCAGGCTCACAAGCTACACCTCTGAGCAATCCTTGGTTTCAGAGTAAGAAAGGAATAAATAAATAGGGAGTAGCAGGTTACACCTTAATCAAGCAAGCTATCCAGAGTTCTTGTGCCTGTTGATCATTCAAAAAATGACTACACTTTAAAACCGACAGGATGATGCACTGATATAAATAGTAGTATTAAAAGTAAATTATTCTGTACAGATGAAATGTCAATGGAATGTGTCACAACTAAAAGATAAAATTAATATAACAGAGTTTTTAGACATTCAGTGAAAACTGATTGAGTTAAAAGGCAACACTTAAAAAAATTGAAAGGAATTTAGAGGAAAGACAATATCAGGATGTATGTGAAAAGAAACTGGTTTGACGAAAGATTAAAAACACTATCTGTTGGTACAAGTCACATCTGTTTATAGCAGGAGCAAAAAGTGGAAACAAATAATGCGTGACACAAACTTCTGACAGGATACCAGAATACGTTGTTAAACCATTTATGGTTTGAAGAATGGAGACGAGCTTTTTACTACGAAAATCAAGGTGGCTGAAAGTACATGTGGGAAGATTTGACTTTCATATGTTTTTGTGTTTGTGGGGGGAGGGAGAGCTCAAAACAGTTAAGCATAAAAGTAAGCTTAAAGGGCCCCTGAAATGCTCAATAACTTTATGCACAGTGTTTGCTGTATATGAAGGATTACTTGTGTAGAAAGACAATACTACGGTTCATTTTCAACATTGAAAATTTCTTCACATAAACTCACAGAAAGAGGGCGCTGTTTGAGGCATGTCACTTTAAGAACACACAGCAGAAAAGCAAAGAAAAAACATAAGACTTCAAACTGGAATTGTGGAAAAATGCTGCAGTTTCCAGCCTGTAACAGGCAACATGTAAAACAAACCTAAACCGTCATGGGTTAAAAAAGTTTCAGCAAGTTGGAGAAAATTGTGGAAACTTTTGTGCACAGTTGAATGAGATTTTCCTGTGTTTTCCTAATGTGACATCACCACTTTGCTCATGCATATGTAAATTTGAATTAGCATAAAAATAAAAAACCTTGATTTTAACCCCCCAAACAACTTCCAAGTAGGGTTTTTATGATTGTAAACTAATGGACTAGTTTCATAGCACAAATTTCATTGATAAAAACACCATTTCAGGGGCCCTTTAAGAACAAGTTTTCGTCAGTGCTTTTTTTGGAAAATAAAGGTGTGGGTGGGTGGCTGGCTTACAACTGGCAAGGGACCTGGTTGATGCTAATGGCACGAGCCATAAATCCCTCTGTTTAAATCAGTAAAACTCCCAGAAATTCTTCAACAGTGTACTTTCCTACACTTCTTGTCACATGCATCACGTTCATTTAAAGTGCTGCGCATCTCGTCATTTCTCTTCGATCACGCACACTGTATTCATAGACAAATTAATAAACCTTCCCTTTTTTTTGTCACATTGTGTTCCCATATGCTTTTACGGTTTTCGTGTGCATGCACGTAATTCAAACATGTTAAAATGGAGGGTAATTCAATCTAAATCCTTCAAAATCATCATGGTATAAACAGGGATGTGATTGGATGTTTGAAAAAAAAACCTGAAATTGCAAGCGCGCAGCGTGAAGCCATTACGGCGTGGGATTCACACGATTCACAGGGGTCATGCTTTTTGGCTAAAAAAACCTGAAAAATCACATCTCTGTATAAACTTGGCCCTTTTTTTCAAAATAAGGATGCAACGTTTTCAGTGGCAGATCCAGCAGCCATATAAGAGGAGCACCAAAATTAAATTATGGGTAAAAGCCAAATATACAAACGAATGCTGCTAATATAAATATACAGACAAGATACATACATGTATAGACAATCCAAGCCTCTGCCATTACTGGTATATAATATTACTCCCACGCAAGTGTTCTTGAAACGTGCACATACTGGCTAGTCAACTTGTTTTATTTTTGTGGACTCAAAATGGCGTTTCGGCTTGAAAAGTTATCGCTCCAAACCAGTCAGTGGCATTACAGCTTTGGGTGGAGGTGCTTCAGTTTATCCCTTCACGCTATCGCCTACTGGAGTGTTTTCCCACCTTTTAAGCGATAAATCTGTTTAGTCGATAACTCAAGAAATAACTTGTTTATCACCTCCTGAAGTCATTGTAGTGGCAGAGGCTGGTTTGGGCTTGGAGAGAGGGGAGTTGCGAGAATACCTATGTCTACAAGGCAGCCTTCTTTGCCTGATTTTGAAACTACTGCCTGAAAGCCCGCAAGGCAGCAACCCCTTAAAGGAGAAGGGTACCCAAGAAACAAAAGACCTTGTGCTCAAGAAGTACAACTCGTAAATTATTCACTACTCAAAAGCGCACAAGAACTTCACAAAGAATCAAAATTTTAGCGATGCGTCGCACTATGGGCGCCGCCATTTTGTCCCAATATTGGGCAAAGAATAACATTTTCGCGTACAAGTCCTTCGTGCATTTCTATGGCAATACACGAAAACGTTGTCTGCAAAAACGTCATCCGTTGACCAGTATTAGGACAAAATGGCGGTGCCCATAGTGCGACGCATCGCATTTAAAATGACTGGGTGACGAGGTCAACAAAAACGAAAGTAATATTAAGATTGCACCTAGAGCTCTGTGTGTAGGTGTTCTCCCATCTCATGCCATGGTTCCTTTTCTTGGCCCATTTCATCCTCCCCCTCTGCCTCCTCCTCCTCCATCCCATCTTCCTCCATGGACTGATGATGGTGATCCATTGGTAGTCGACCCATCCTCTCGGCTCCCTTGTCCTTGTTAGCTTTGATAAAGGATAGGAAATCGTAGGGACTTACTTGGGGCTCGAACTTGCCCTCTCGTAGACCTGCAAAACACACACAGAAAAAGTGATTGCATTAAAGGCAGTACCGGTATACATGTACATCATTGGTAATCTCGAAAATCAGAAATGTTCACAGATTTACGCCTAACTTACACAAAAGTTAGACAAAGTACGGAGCTGGTTTTTTCTCATGCATATCTTCAATCACACAGGGGGATAAAACTATTTGTAACAGTTTACCAATCATGTATACTGTCTTTACAGGTAAACAAATATATGACGTTTTTAAAGAAATGTTGCCAGTTTTTTTTTCTTCATTTAAAAAAAAATAATTTCGTTCTAACCTAACAATAATTTTATAATATTGGATGACTTTGAGGGTGATATGAGAATATACCGCACGAGTCATGAAAATACCGAACGAGCCGAAGGCGAGTTCGGTATTTTCATGACGAGTGCGGTATATTCTCATATCACCCGAAAAGACATCCAATATTATTATTGTTATATAAAATGAAGCTTTGTTTTGAAAGATTTCCGCGAGATTTTTGTCTGTTTGGTGTTGAAAACATCAGTTTACAATTTATGCATGCGCTTTTGTTACTGTTGTACAGTATTTTTTGTTACATGTACTCTGGCGCGCGCTGCACACACATGCAATCCATTCCCTCGATCCATGACGCGCGCGTACGCGTGTGTTCGTGGTGCGCCCAATGTGCACGCACATCGAATCTGGGCTCTGTGCTGCACAGTAACAGAAACGCACGGTGTCCGCAAAAGCTTCATTTTATATAATAATATAAAATACCTCCCCAAAATACTATCCATGGGAAGAAAACTTGCAATTTCCAATTTGGATGTGGAAGCAAAAAGGTTGGTGTACTCACTGCATTGCTTTATGTACATGTAACTGAATAAATTTGTTTACAAAACAGTGTTTTTTTTATGATATCCTTAAAAATATATGGAATAAAAAAATATCAAAAAAGACATGGTATCAAAATCTCAACACCCATAAGAAAAGTTGGTGCGTCAAAAATGTGACTAAGTGAAATGTTTCTTAACTGTTAAACACCAACCTATGCATGTTGTTTCACCATTCAACACGATAAACACCCAGTCAGCCACTGAAGAAGCCTTCAGACTATAGTCAGGTGGATAATTGCAGACTCTGCTAGTCCTATGATCTACAAACACTAAGCTGGGGTGAAGGGGTTGTCGTTTGATCCCGTAATCTTGCAGAATCTTTGAGCCGATGCAAGAAGGCTGTGATCTGAGGGTGAAAAGAGGTAAAATGTGTGGCTGCTTAGCTCGATTCCGAAAAGGCAAGTAAACACTTTTTTTTTTAAATTTCTTTAAATCTAAATTCTTAACCCCTTGTTCCTGTGAGAAACTGTGTACAAATTGGAGGGTTTGGTTAAAGGTAGAACACATTGTTGGTAAAGTGTTAAAAGCCCATTGTATCATTTGCAATGACCCAATTTTGTTTTTCATGAGTTGACAAGAAAAACCTTACTCAAAGTGTTGATAGCAATGGTAACAAAAACCACATGAATTTATTTCCGTCCATTACGGTATTTCATGCTGGAAATTGACAACCGAAGGTGGTTTTCTAAAAAAATCCCGTGCACGGGACTTTTTTACCATTCACTTGTATACAAAATCCATATATAGATTTTCAAGGTTTTCTGAAGCATTGATGCATCTACGTAGCTAAAATTTCTTCAGGCTAGTTTACCAACATTCTTCCTTAGATATGTTACACTCTTATTCCACGAATCTGTAAAAAGTTTTATCTTGCAAATGATACATAGGGCCTTTAAAAGGGGCGTTATTTCCACTCATGATGATTAGAAGCCCATGTTGACAAAACTACCCTGTAGAAATTTCAGCCACATAGGTGCAGTAATACATGTACTTCTGAAAACATGGTTTTTGTGTTGAGTTGAATGGTAAAAAGGTCTTTTGCAAAAGTTATTAATTTCTCACACAAAATACCATGTTGGACTGAAATAAAATCATGTGGTGTTTGGTACCATTGTTATTAACATTTTTAGTACGGTTTTTCTTGTCAACTCATGTTATTATTATTATTATTGGCTTTCCGCACTCCTGCGGAAAGCCTTTGAAACTGTTCTGATTTTTTTTTTTTTTTGGCTTTCCGCACTCCTGCGGAAAGCCTTTGAAACTGTTCTGATTTTTTTTTTTTTTTTTTTTTTTTTTTTAGCTTTTTTTATTCTTCTCCCAAAACCCCATAGACAAAGCGCATGGTCTTTCGGCCTGGCAAAATGGTCACTTGCAAAGCTCGGATCATCATCAAACTTGGTCACAACAATCACCTCATAGTGAAGTACTGCACAAATGTGTTTACATTTTGATGACGTCATCAGGTGTCAGATTACAAGCGTTTGAAATATATGGCCTTCAAATTGAAACTGCTGTAAAAATTCAACCGTTTGAGATACAAACTTTATTCTTTCGGCAATGGTCATGACTATTCAAGGTCTAAATTTCATACACAGACATTGACCTTGAATCTTGCTTCCTATTGGTCGAAAACGAGGCTGCCCTGTCATTTAAAACTGGTAGCAGATACAAAGATCGGGTCAAAAGTGTTAGTCTCAAGACCTCTTGGGCATTCCAAAAATACCAAAAGTTAAGTCGTGACACAACAGGGCGCCCTCTAGCGGCAAGTTGAAAAATGGCCAAAACCTATTTTGAAGAGATGTCTGTGGCGAAGTTTTTGCAAATTGGCCCAAAATTGGTGCATATGTTCACTAAGGGTCAGTGAACATGCCCATACCTTCAAAAGTTTGATGACGTCACCAGGTGTCAAATTACACTCAGTTGAACATGCGTTCTTCTAACGGTTATATATAGAGAACGAAAAGGCCGATGGAGGTCAAATTTTGTGTTTTAGGTTTGTTGTGACTTGGTCTAATGCATATTAGCAGCAACATTTGGTGGCATAACGATGACGTCATCAAATAAGCCCGTTTGTGCAGCATACATTTGCCAAGGCCGTTCACTTCCTCTAATGGGCGTATGACCTTGAAACCTAGCAGGGACGTAGACGTGGTCATTAACATATAACATACCAAGTTACATTAGTGTGACGTCCTTTGTTGATTTGTTATGAATTTTTGAATCTGGCAACCTATACCACAGCATACACACAGTGCAGTATATATACGGGTGTACATAAGCATGAACAATCGCCATACATCTGCACTACCCCATTTCCCATAGACAAAGCACATAGTCTATCTCGCTGCTAGAAGGGTCGCTTGCAAAGCTTGGATCATCAACAAACTTGGTCACAATAAGGAACCCAAACTAAAGTACTATACCAAAGAGGTTACATCTTGATGACGTCACCAGGGGTCAGATTACATGTGTCTGAAATTTAATGCCTTAAAAATTAAAACAATTTTAAAAATTCAACCGTTTGAGATACAAACATTTTTGTTTCGGCAATGGTCATGACTATCCAATGTCTAAATTTCATGCAGAGACAATGACCTTGAATCTTGCTTCCTATTGGTCGAAAACGAGGCTGCGTTGTCATTTAAAACTGGTAGCAGATACCGAAATTGGGTCAACGTTGTTAGTCTTGGGACCCCTTGGGCATTACAAAAATATCAAAAGTTAAGTCGTCACACGAAACAGCGCCCTCTAGCGGCAAGTTGAAAAATGGCCAAAACGCATTTTGAAGAGATGTCTGTCGCGAAGTTTTTGCAAATTGGCCCAAAATTGGTGCATATGTTCACTGAGGGTCAGTGAATACGCCCATACTTTCAAAAGTTTGATGACGTCACCAGGTGTCAAATTACACTCGCTTGAACGTGCATCCTTTTAACAGCTATATCTAGAGAACGAAACGGCCGATGAAGGTCAAATATTTTGTTTCAGGTTTGTTGTGACTTGGTCTAACGCATATTAGCAACAACATTTGGTGGCGTAACGATGACGTCATCAAATAAGCCCATTTGTACAGCATACATTAGCCAAGGTCGTTCACTTCCTCTAATGGTCGTATGACCTTGAAACCAAGCAGGGACGTAGACTTGGTCATTAACATATAACATACCAAGTTACATTAGTGTGACGTCATTTGTTGATTTGTTATGAATTGTTGAATCTGGCAACCTATACTACAGCATACACACAGTGCAGTATATACATCCATACGAGTGTACATAAGCATGTACATATACATACATCTGCACTATCCCATAGACAAAGCACACAGTCTGTCTCGGTGCTAGAAGAGTCGCTTGCAAAGCTCGGATTATCATCAAACTTAGTCACAATAAGGAACCCATAGTAAAGTACTATACCAAAGAGGTTAGATCTTGATGACGTCACCAGGTGTTAGATTACATGTGTCTGAAATTTAATGCCTTGCAAATTGAAAAATCTGTAAAAATTGAACCGTTTGAGATACAATCTTTCTTCTTTCGGCACTGGTCATGACTATCCAAGGTCTAAATTTCATGCAGAGACATTGACCTTGAATCTTGTTTCCTATTGGTCGAAAACGAGGCTGCCTTGTCATTTAAAACTGGTAAGCGATGCCGAGATCGTGTCAACGGTGTTAGTCTCAGGACCCCTTGGCCATTCAAAAAATACAAAAAGTTAAGTCGTCACACGAAACAGCCCCCTCTAGTGACGAGTTGAAAAAAGACCAAAACGTATTTTGAATTAGTCAAATGTATATTATCAGCTAAATATTGTGACGTCACGATGACGTAATTAAATAAGAGTTCCTCAAGTATACATTAACCAAGGTCGTTTACTTTCTCCATTGGTCGTATGACCTTGAAACTATCAGGTGCCTGGACCTGGTCATTAACATGTAACATACCAAGTTACATTAGTATGACATGCATGATTTGTTGATTTATTATGAATTTTTGAATCTTGTCACTGTGCATATTGTACATGTATATGTACAGTATGTATTTATATTGTACAAAGTGTACATGTAGTATTATACAGCATGCAGTTTTACATGCATACAAACATACAAAAAAAGAAAAGCGGAAAGCCATATGCTCTGTTATCAACAGACATACCTCTAGTTTAGCTTTTTTTATTCTTCTCCCAAAACCCCATAGACAAAGCGCATGGTCTTTCGGCCTGGCAAAATGGTCACTTGCAAAGCTCGGATCATCATCAAACTTGGTCACAACAATCACCTCATAATGAAGTACTGCACAAATGTGTTTACATTTTGATGACGTCATCAGGTGTCAGATTACAAGCGTTTGAAATATATGGCCTTCAAATTGAAACTTCTGTAAAAATTCAACCGTTTGAGATACAAACTTTATTCTTTCGGCAATGGTCATGACTATCCAAGGTCTAAATTTCATACACAGACATTGACCTTGAATCTTGCTTCCTATTGGTCGAAAACGAGGCTGCCCTGTCATTTAAAACTGGTAGCAGATACAGAGATCGGGTCAAAAGTGTTAGTCTCAAGACCTCTTGGGCATTCCAAAAATACCAAAAGTTAAGTCGTGACACGAAAGAGCGCCCTCTAGCGGCAAGTTGAAAAATGGCCAAAACCTATTTTGAAGAGATGTCTGTGGCGAAGTTTTTGCAAATTGGCCCCAAATTGGTGCATATGTTCACTGAGGGTCAGTGAACACGCCCATACCTTCAAAAGTTTGATGACGTCACCAGGTGTCAAATTACACTCAGTTGAACATGCGTTCTTCTAACGGTTATATCTAGAGAACGAAAAAGCCGATGGAGGTCAAATTTTGTGTTTTAGGTTTGTTGTGACTTGGTCTAATGCATATTAGCAGCAACATTTGGTGGCGTAACGATGACGTCATCAAATAAGCCCGTTTGTGCAGCATACATTAGCCAAGGTCGTTCACTTCCTCTAATGGGCATATGACCTTGAAACCTGGCAGGGACGTGGACTTGATCATTAACATTTAACATACCAAGTTACATTACTATGACGTCATTTGTTGATTTGTTATGAATTTTTGAATCTGGCAACCTATACTAAAGCATACACACAGTGCAGTATATATGAGTGTACATAAGCATGTACAATATGCATACATCTGCACTTCCCCATATCCCATAGACAAAGCACATCGTCTGTCTCGCTGCTAGAAGGGTCGCTTGCAAAGCTTGGATCATCATCAAACTGGGTCACAATAAGGAACCCATAGTAAAGTACTATACCAAAGAGGTTACATCTTGATGACGTCACCAGGTGTCAGATTACATGTGTCTGAAATTTAATGACTTAAACATTCAAAAATCTGTAAAAATTCAACCGTTTGAGATACAAACTTTTTTCTTTCGGCAATGGTCATGACTATCCAAGGTCTAAATTTTATACACAGACATTGACCTTGAATCTTGCTTCCTATTGGTCGAAATCGAGGCTGCCCTGTCATTTAAAACTGGTAGCAGATACCGAGATCGGGTCAAAAGTGTTAGTCTCAGGACCCCTTGGGCATCAAAAAAATACCAAAAGTTAGGTCGTCACACGAAAGAGCGCCCTCTAGCGGCAAGTTGAACAATGGCCAAAACGCGTTTTTAAGAGATGTCTGTGGCGAAGTTTTTGCAAATTGGCCCAAAATTGGTGCATATGTTCACTGAGGGTCAGTAAACATGCCCATACCTTCAAACGTTTGATGACGTCACCAGGTGTCAAATTACACTCGGTTGAACATGCGTTCTTCTAACGGCTATATCTAGAGAACGAAAAGACCGATGGAGGTCAAATTTTGTGTTTTAGGTTTGTTGTGACTTGCTCTAATGCATATTGTCAGCAAAATTTGGTGGCGTTACGATGACGTCATCAAATAAGCGCGCTTGTGCAGCATACATTAGCTAAGGTCGTTTGACTTGCTGCAATGTGTATTATCAGCTAAATATTGTGACGTCACTATGACGTAATCAAATAAGAGTTCCTCAAGTATACATTAACCTAGGTTGTTTACTTCGTCCATTGGTCGTATGACCTTGAAACCTAGCAGGTGACTGGACCTGGTCATTAACATGCATATGACATGCGTGATTTGTTGATTTATTATGAATTTTGGAATCTTGTCACTGTGCATGTACATGTACATGTACGGTATGTATTTACATTGTACAAAGTGTACATGTAGTATTATACAGCATGCAGTTTTACATGCATACAAACATACAAAAAAAGAAAAGCGGAAAGCCATATGCTCTGTTATCAACAGACATACTTCTAGTTATTATTATTTCTTTCTGGTATTCATACCAAGGATTCCTCAACAGTGCTCATTGCACTGTCACTCGGAAGCGTGAGGAAACCCATAAAGAATTAGAATTAGGAATGGCTAGAGACACCGGGGAATCACCTTGCTCTTCACGAAAGAATGCTCTGGGATCTTTAGAGTGCGTTACCATTACCTAACACAGTGGACCAACGGCTTAACATCCCTTCCGAAGAATGGAGCAAGTGTGGTTGAGTGCCTTGCCCAAGGGCACAGGTACCGCAGCCGGATTCGAACCCGCAACCCCAATGATTGCAAGTCAATTACCCAAACCACTCGGCCACTGTAAAGTGTTAAAGGCCCAGTGTATCATTTGCAATGACCCCAAAAAGTAATCGACGAGTTTAGAGGGGAAAAGTTCTTAAAGTAAAGATTGAATTAATAGCAACTACCCAATGAAAGGTTTTTCGCTCAAAATGATATAATTTTACCAGAAAATAATCCGTAAAGATGAATTTATTTAGATCGTTTGCAAACGATTTACTTATTTTTGGTTCGCATCTACGCGGTCCAAAATGCATGGGCGCTGTGTACTGCGTGTGCGTGTTCCAACGCGATGCATTTTTATTGATCGCACGCACAAGCAGTATATGATGTGCGCCACAGAGTGCATGACGCAAGCCACACACACACCCAATCAACTGAGAACGAATATTTGAAACACCCCGCCAAGACCAGGAAAACGCATATGGATTTTCATTTTTGTTTTTACGCGGTACATTTGACAAAGCTAAAATTTCTTCGTATGAGTTTGTTGATGTCTTTCTTTTGATTTATAATGGTTTTATTCGCAGAATCGCTCAAAAACAGATCATCTAAAGGGCCTTTAAAAGGGCATTATTTCCACTCGTGATTAGAAGCCCATGTTAATAAACTGCCCTGTAGAAATTTCAGCCACACTAAAACTTTAAAAATCCATGCATGGTTTTTGTGTTGAATGAAGGGTATTAAAAAGGTCTTTTGTAAAAGACTTTTGTAAAAGACTCACACATCAATCCACAGTATGGTGATCTCGTTATCAAATGTCTTCTCCTGGGCCAGACTAACGAGCGAAGCCTCGGCTTCTTTGGACTGGCTGTCCGTGTCCTTGAAGAGAATCAGGAATGGTTTGCCCTTTCCAAAATGCACTGGGAATGTGCTTGGTGTCAACTCAGGCTGGTGGGAAAATTGAAAGAAAAAAAGAAAGTAACTTAAAAGATAGTATACATGATTGGTAAACTGTTACAAATAGCTTATTCCCCCGTGTGATTGAAGATATGCATGATTAAAACCAACCTGAGCAAAAACCAGCTCCGTACTTAGTCTAACTTTTGAGAAACAATCAAAAAAGGGTTTGCAGTCATTTCGCCCCAAAACCACTCCGCCCTGAATCACTTCGCCCTGAACCACGGCCTGTGCATGAAGTGATTTTGGGGCGAAGTGGCATTTGGGCGAGGTAGTGTTTGGACGAATTAGGACAATACATACAAAAATTAGGACATTTACACCGTGTTTACACTGGTCCTGAGCTCAGGATCAAGATTGATCCCCTGATAAAAATGCGTCAGTGTTATTCCGCAATGATGCTGAGTGCCGCGTTTACATTCAGTAGTTGATCTAGAGGGCGGTGCCAGAAGTTGCAGTCAAAAGTCATGCTCTATGTGTGCACGTGCAGAACAATGTGTGCATGTACAGTGTGGAAGGCCACTTGAATTTTGCGGGCTTTTCCCCGCAACGGCTGTGGAGCGGATGCGGCAAGATGACGTATTGATGACATATCAGTAATGGCAGCTAGTCTAAACTTATAACAGGAACAGAGTGTTTATTTCACTTCTTAGACTTTGGTGTTAATAAAGTTTGACTCAATGAGATTTTACTGCATTGATGTGTTCGGGCAAAAGAAGAAAAAAAAAGAAACGCAATTTCTTTGACTTAGGCCAAACAAAATAAATGGTGCGTTTACGGTAACGGCCTAAAAAAAATCCAGGTAGGTAGGTAGGAAAATAATTTTATTTTTGTCATTTTGTTTTACATTTTAGTTCATACATTTGCGTGTTGTTTTGCAATGTTTGAAACTCACTATTAATCATGTTCATGTACAAGTGCAGAAAATGTTATGTTCGTTGGAAATTATTAAAATTATCAACTTGAAAATTGGCAATAAAAAGTTTGAGGTCGGTAATTTGGCCTCAAATTCCAGGTAGGTCGGGTTACCGTAAACACACCATTAATTTTGTTTGGCCTTATTAGACTGTGTTAATAAAGTTTGACTCGCCAAGATTTTGATGTGTGGGAACGACCAAAAAACAAATGGACTCTTACCACTAATGGAAGTGTTGCCGAGTGCACAAATTGAATGAGATCAGCAATGGTGTAGTCTCCAGTGTACTGTACCATTGGTTGGTACTTGTCACCCCACTTGTATGCAGTCACAGTTGGCTTTGATGTATCAGAACTGCAGAAAATATACAAGATTGCGTTACATTCATGTGGTCATTGATTTGTCTGCAGTTGGAAAACCTGGCAACACCGACAAACAGGTGTTTGTTACAAAAAATATCACTTAAGCCCGCCACACACGTGAGGTCGTTTACTGAGCAAACGGTCATTCGTGGCCGTTTGCTCAACACTTAGCTCACGTGTGCGGTGGCTATTTTGCTGCATTTTCTGTCTCGCGAGGCCATGAGACAAAAATCTAACATGTTTGATATTTTTTGCCTCGCGTGGCCAAAATCTCACGTGTGCGGGGGTGATAAGCCAAGTGCTGAGCTAAAATAAATGTAGCTGGCCAATTAAAACCACGCTCGCGATACGAAAACAGCGCGCGCACGCGAGCCCCGCCAAGGTCACCACACTTTAGCAAAAGTTTGGTGACCTTAGCGGTGCCCGCGCGCACTGTATTCAAATCACGTGAATATGGGGATGGTTTTTAATTGGCCAGCTACATTTATTTTAGCTCAGCACTTGGCTCATCACCCCCGCACACGGTGAGATTTTGGCCACGCGAGGCAAAAAATATCAAACACGTTAGATATTTGGCTCACAGCCTCGCGAGACAAAAAACGCAGCAAAATGTCACCGCACACGAGCCAAGTGCTGAGCAAACGGCCACGAGTGAGGTCAAGTCTCGCATTTCTAGTAAACTACATGCTTTTTGTCATAGCAGTGGTCATAAAATTTAACGATCCAAGTCCAAGACCTTGACTAAAACATTTTAAAGAAAATTACTGGTATTGAGTATGTATGTAGTCACGTAGACAATAGTACACTGATTCGGTTCAGTTACGAACCTGATGTACATGTACTTTTAGTGTGTTAACTTGTTTGGGTGTGTCAACTTGTGTTCTTCACAAGAATATCAGCTACATGTATTCTTGCTAAGAACACAAGTTGACATACAATTTTGACCCCTGGTCGTTTGACCCAGTCTTTGACCCACTCTTTGACCCAGTCTTTGAACAAAACTGAACGAGGTTGCTTGCGTCTTGCCTTCACAACAGAAGAAATCAAGGCAAGCTTATTAATCAAGATGATAGGAACCACAGACTCACCCATGGCTACCACAGACTGCTTGGCAGATGCCTAGAAGTTGCTGTCCTCGTAGCATCTTGGCTGCTTGCTCATACTCGGCCCTCCCTGAGTACACAACAAAAAATAAAAGTACCACTCAATTTGTAGTAATAGAGGCAACATGCAGTTGTACATGTGGGTCTTTCCACGGTAAAGGGGGCATTTTGGCAACACAGACCATATTTTGAAGGAAATACCTTTGTCTGGTCTCAAAATAAAAGAAATAAGTTTCAGTTGTTCTGAAGAGATAACTTAGGCCCAAAAAGGGTTACAAATAGTGTGACAACATGCCTTTCTAAAAACCCCGTGTACAAATTTCCAATATACGCTCGTAACCGGGACGGACACTTGTGTTACATTTTAGGCCGTCCTGGTTACGAGCGTATATTAGAAATTTGTATACAATTAAGTCGAGTCAAATCATTGTTTGGTTAGGTTGAGCGAGTCAAGTCAACCTTTCAAAAAAAAACAGGACTGGAGTCTGACTCGAGTTGAGTCATTGTATCAAGAAATTTGAGTCACTGCATCTGGTTGAGTCAAGTCGACCTCACCAAAAATTGTGACATGAGTCATGAGTTGGACTCAAGTTGAGTCTTTAAATCAAAAGGTCAGGTCGGGTCACTGTGTTTAGTTGAGTCCGAGTCAAGTTAATTCCGCCAACAAATTGTGACTTGAGACGGACTAAAGTAATTGATAAAGACAATCAAGTTAAGTCAATTCATTGTTTGGTTAGGTTGAGCGAGTCAAGTCGAACTTTCAAAAAAAAAAAAAGGACTTGAGTCTGACTCGAGTTGAGTAATTATATCAAGAAAGTCCGGTGAAGTTGAGTCACTGCATATGGTTGATTAGAGTCAGAGTTATGTCAACCTCACCAAAAATGGTAACACGAGTCATGAGTTGGACTCGAGTTGAATCTTTGGAACAAAAGGTCAGGTCGGGTCACTGTGTTTGGTTGAGTCCGAGTCAAGTAGACTCCGCCAAAAATAGTTGCTTGATTCAGACTCAAGTCAAGTCTGGATGAAGAAGGTCACGGCAAGTCCAGTAAACCCTGCACACAGTTTTGACTGCACATCTGAATTTGTAATGAATGCATGCAGAACCTAACAATTGGTAAAATGTAAAGGGTAATAGTTACCATGTGAATCAGTTGTGGGGAAGTAAGCCATGACAACAGCACTGAGTGATGCGTCTGCCCAGCTGGGGAATTGCCCTCTACTGAACATTTGGCACTCTGTACAGGTACTCAAGATGAGTGGATTGGCAGTAGAATACCTACAATAAGAGAGCAGTTACAATAAAACTCTCATATGCCTTCAAGGGAACAAACAAGCCTTGCACTACTCACAATAAGTTAGGGATATTGGTGTGGTTCAATTTTGGATTTTTTTAAAAGACTGTTTTCACCTTTTCCTGTGACAAGGTGTGTCTGTCATGCAGATACAATTGACTAATCATATATACAAAATCATTCAAGCGCAATGCATACCCTCGATAAAATATCTGTGCAATCCCAACAATATCCCTAACTTATTGGGAGTAGCGTTATATCCAGTGAATTCGTGCAATAAATAGGGTAGTGGCCAGGGGGGATTTTCACAGAGCCGCTTAAGCAAAAAACTTAGCTTATAAGCACAAAAACTCTTCCTCATGCAGTACACCAGGGGTCAATTTCATGGAACTGTTTAGCAGCCGATTTTGTGCTAACGGAGGCTCCGGCTATTCCATGAAGACTGTAACCTTAAGCACTGCAAAACGTTTGCTAGCTTCAGAGGCAAATTTGCTAAACATTAGTTTAGCAACAATGCCCGTTTCCAAGCACGTGCATGCTTAAAGCACAGGCTCGTCAGCAATGCGCGTGCACCAAATTGTAGCACGAAATACTCAGCTTTTTCAATGGAGCTGCGTATTTCATTGCACGAATTAGCAAAAATTCTGTAGGTTAGCATGCGGTTTGGTTTGCTCATTCCTACCTCCATGGTTTGCTTAAGTGCTTAAACAGTTTCATGAAATGGAGAGAGGGCTGTAAATTAATCAGAAATCGGGTGCTAACATGTTTAATGAAATTGGTCCCAGGTTGCCAGTGAAATTCTCCTGTAATCAGAATTGTGTATAACTGGTATTAGAAGGCAGCGTTTGCTTACCAATGACATGCACATGATGAATGGTAAGCAAGTTCAACTTACTTCTTCTATTTTGAGAGAATATACATGTACATGTCAAATCATTTGTAGGAAAATATTATTAATCACCAAAAGAGGGGCTCTAGATCTACATGTACACCGTGTTTACACTGGTCCCGAGCTCGGGATCAAGATTGGTCTCCTGATAAGAATATGTCAGTGTTAACCACAATGATCCTGAGTGCCGCGTTTACATTTTGTAGTTGATCTCGAGCGCGGTGCCAGAAGTTGCAGTCAAAGGTCATGCTTGTGTGTGCATGTACTGATCAATGTGTGCAAGGGTTGTGCATGTACATGTACAGTGTACAAGGCCACTTGAATTTCGCTACGGCTGTGGAGCGGATGTGGCAGGTTGCGATAACAATTAATTGCTAAATCTAACCGCAAACTGATCCCGAGCTCGGGATCGAAACCCTCCTCCAGAGACCAAAATCTCCGCGAGACCAAAATCTCGGGGTAGCTGATCCGGGGCAAATTTGGTTCAGAGAGGGTTTACACTCAGTTTGTGATCCGGGGCTGATCACGAGCTCGGGATCAAGTGTAAACAGGGTGTCAGTCCTGTGGGGGAAAAAAAACCCAACATGTGTATGGACAACTGATTGTATCAATAAACAACTGATTGTATCATGGGTTATTAAATCTGACAGCATTATGCTAGATATTGAACCCATTGTACAGATGAACCCATAGACAGCCGAAGTGTGACATGTGTTGCCATGACAATTGGATCTAAACTATCATGGCCGTCGGGAAAAGTACCATTGGAAAAGCACTGGGACACGGTTGAGTGATTTTTAGTTTAGATCCAATTGCCTATAGGCAACCAACAAAAGGTGACGTATTCACTTCGGCAGTCTATTGATGACTACCAGTACATTGAACAGAAAGCTACTGCATTGTGCAGTTGTACAGGTACATTGGGCCCCTGGATGCTTTTAATAATGCAAATAATTATGTGGAGGTAGTGGAGGGATTTGGATAGCTTGTCAGTTTGTCACACATTTCTATGGAGTGTGCGCAATGGACAAGTAGCACAGGTAAGAATTACAGTTTGGGGTTTTTTGGTTTAAAATGGTTTCAGAAAAGCTCATCTACATTTGATTATCCAAACAAATAATATTGAAATCACACAAAGCCCGAACCCCCTATGTACTTGAAATAGTTCTGTACTAAGGGCGTGTTTGTTTCGGACGGATCCAGATCTGCGCGGATCCAGATCTGCGCAGATCTTAGGTGAACTCGTTCACTTCGCACAGATCCTGATCGAGATCTGTGATCTGTAGAATCCTTCTCGAGAGATGGGTTCAGCACTAGATCCAAACAATTTTGTGTGTGAGTAAACCGTGTCGTTTTAATTTTCAGAGGCAACACACGATATACAAACAAATTTAGGCTGCTTGTTTATTTACGATGAATGTCGTGGGTGAAATTTGGAACAGAAATTGGACAAATTTTGTAAATAAACTGCAATTCACATGATTTGAGATCCTAGCTGAGAGCAGTTTCTTGGGCTGTTTGTTTGTTTGTTTTAATTTTACTTCTTTCTGGTACTGAAACCAAGGATTCCTCAAGAGTGCCCATTGCAGTTGCACTGTCACTCGCAAGCATGAGGAAACCCATGAGGAGAAGACGGTGAATTAGAAACGGCTAGAGACACCCGGGAATCCCCTTGCTCTTCACGAAAGAATGCTCTGGGATCTTTAAAGTGCGTTACCTAACACACTGGACCAAAGGCTTTACATCCCTTCCGAAGTGTGTTGCTTAAGAGCACATGTACCCCAGCCGGGTATCAAACCCGCTACCCCAAGTTTTCACCCGAGTATTGCGAGCCAGTGACCCAAACCACTCAGCAACGGTACCCCACGGTACCTGCACGGTAAAACAACTCGGGGTCCTGATTCGGATCTGTCATGAAACAAACACGCCTTAAGAGATATGGTTGTACACTCTGTTCAGATATATTTAGTAGTTGTAAAGAAATCTTTACTAAAACATTTTCAAACTTTCTTATGGATGCCCTTTTCAAAATAACCAGATATACCCCCCCCGGTATGCCAAAACATGTACCAGCATTTAGAAAACATAGCTATGCCGAGCAACAAAAGAAATCCAAACATTTTCTCCACACCAAAGCTTTATGCAACCATGCATAATGAAGGTGTTTTAATTGTCAATATTTCGATGTCAATTTAAAGATAGTATACATGATTGGTAAACTGTTACAAATAGTTTTATCCCGCTGTGTGATTGAAGATATGCATGATTAAAACCAACCTGAGCAAAAACCAGCTCCGTACTTCGTCAAACTTTTGAGAAAACGGTCAAAAAAGAGTTTGCAGTCATTTCGCCCCAAAACCACTTCGCCCTGAACCATTTCACCCTGAACCACGGCCTGTGCACAAAGTGGTTTTGGGGCGAAGTAGCATTTGGGCGATGTAGTGTTTGGACGAAGTGATTTGGGGCGAAATGGCACTCGGGCAAAGTGGTTTGGGGGCGAAATGGCACTTGGGCGAAATGGTTTTGGGGCGAATTGAATTTTCGTCTCATGAGACGAAAACTAATTGTTTTACTCATTTCTCAAAGACTATAGCACTTTAGACAAAACCATTTTAGGGGATGTTTTCTACGGTCATCATGTTTATATTGTGTAAGTTAGGCGTAAATCTGTGAACATTTCGAGATTACCAATCATGTATACTGCCTTTAATTATTTTCCCCGACGCAAGCTAAATAAATTTACAAAAGAAACTGAAACTGAAAATTTGCTGTCTAAATTCTGAGCACTCGTCCTGTGGTCTGAGACCATTAAAAAAATCAGAAGGACCACTAGATCTGTCAAAAATGCTGGTCCTAGTGAAAACATTTCCCGACTTATGGAAACATCCCCCCCCCCTCCCCTCCCCTCCCCTCACCCCTCACCCCCCCCCCCCCCCCCACCCCCCCCCCACCCCCCCCCCCCCCCCCCTCCCCTGTCAAAAATGCTGGTCCTAGTGAAAACATTTCCCGACTTATGGAAACATCCCCCCCCCTCCCCTCCCCTCCCCTCACCCCTCACCCCCCCCCCCCACCCCCCCCCCCCCCCCCCTCCCCTCACCCCCCCCCCCCCCCCCCCCTCCCCTCACCCCCCCCATGCCTAATCCACAGTCAACATTTCTTACTAAATGCGAACAATTCCTAGTTACCACAAACAATTCCTGATTGCTTTAGACATTTTCAGACATGCCCCAGTGTTGGATCAAAAAGCAATCCCATCCATCCTGCACTCAATGACCTTAAACCAGAAAGTGTTGCAGTATCTCGGTGCCATTTTTGAAAAGCACTGGTGGACCCCCAAATTTTCAGCAGGACCAGTAGAGTTCTCTAATCTACTGGTCCTTCTGACCAGCATGAAATTCAGGTTAATTTCGACCCCTGGTAGTACTCAACCAATTTAATACTCAGCAGTACTTCCAGGGAGAAAGAACTCAACTGCACTGTTCAAATAAAACAAAAATAAATAAATAAAATATAATGCATATAATAAGAACTCAAACATAAATTTTGGTAACATTTTAATTCCAAAATTTGTTTTGCAAGAACACTGTTGTTGTTGTTGTTGTTGTTGTTGTTGTATATTTTATGGCATCTTCGGCAACTAAGGCCCAATATGCCATCAACTACTATATTATCAACTTGAGATGACGAAAAAGGAGTTGCAGTTTTAGAAGTGGGAGGGAAAACCCCCAGAGAAATGCCCCAGGGGAAAACCCACGCGGTCAAGTAGGGACTGCAAACCCAATCCACATACACGCTCCGAATTCGAACCCGGGACACCAGAGGTGAAAGGCGAGGAAAGAACCTGTACGCCAACCCGACCGCCCTCAAGAACACGTACTGCTTACAGGCTTATCTTTTTAAAGTACAGTTTGGTGCAGCCTTACTTGCAGGTAAATGACCATCTGAAAATAATTATAATATGACCTGCTCAGTCCCACTTGGTTGGTCACGTTTATTATATTTAACCACTCAACCACACAGTGCTTGCCAACACCCCAGGCAATGTTGGTTCCTTTGGTATTTTGGACAAAACAATTGCTGGGGTAGTGATGGCTGGACTGTGTGGCATTTCATTTGGGCACCCCTGGCCTGGTGGATGTGCCAGCCTCTTTTCTTTAACATTCTTCTGTTTATTTGACCATGACCGTACACCACACATATACAAGGGGGTTATTTTGGCATTTCTGGCAATTCTCCTGTCTAGATTGTTCCGGAGTTCCATATTGAGCCATAGTGCTGCCTTCCTCCAGATTACAACATTTTCAGTAAGTGTATTTCATATTGTATTCATCCAAATCATATACTGAATTCATCCAATGGTTATTTTAAGTTGACAGTATTTGTTTTATTGGACATTTATTGTCTCTTGCAGCCACCAATAAAAAGGCTGCAGGTCGACTGCCATTTATTTTATTATTCTTGCCATGTATAAAATTAGTTGATAGTACAGTAAACTCCGGCTAAGTCGGCACTCTTGGGACCCAAAAATTTGTGCCGACTTACGCGAATGCCGACATATGCCGTAATAGTTGTCATTTTGCCGACTTACACAACGTTACACGAACGGCCTATGCATATGGTTAATTGCAGCATGGAGGCTTTGATTTAAATACCTTGGTTTAATCTCCTTGTTTTGGGGTCGATTCCAGCAACGAAATCCTTAATTGATTTATGTCAACATCATGTTTTTATAGACACGCTAAATACGCGCGCGCGTGAGCGAGCACGTGTGAAGTCCTACATGGGTGTGTTTGTTTCGGACGGATCCAGATTCAGATCTGCGCAGATCCAATTCACGTGACTTGAATTCCTAGTCGAGAGCAGTTACGTTTGTTTCTGCGCGTAAAATAACTCGGAATCTGGATTCGGATCTGTCGTGAAACAAACACACCCTTTTTGGGTGCACGCAATCTCACACATGGCCATGGCTGCGTTGCCAACGTTTGCCACTGGTACAGTGCTTAAGCCTTTTGTGCACTGGTCTATGGAAAGCCGGGTACCAGTTGTTGGCGAACGATGCAAACGTTTGCAATGTTCACGTGTTTTGAACGCAGCCCTGGCTGTAACATGACGACACCGATACACTGGCGACCATGGTCCGTGCGTGCCAATAAACAGACGTCAGTTAAGCAGTGTTTGTCTTTTCACTCGACACTTCTTAAAAACCGCAGGGAAGGAAATTGATGCCATATTTTTTAAAGTGCCGACTTACACAAAGGATTTTGTATTGCATTTTGTTGAAATGGACCGAGAATAACATGCCGACTTGGGCGAAATGGCAACTTACAAATGCCGACTTAGAAACATACATTTCAATGGAAATGCATTGTAGACGATCGGGACTTTCGTCGGACGGCCGACTTAATTAGGCGATTTGCCGACTTGTACGATGTCGACTTAGCCGGAGTTTACTGTACTATTATGGTGTTTAAATTTTTTTTAAACTATCAACTTTTTCCCCTTTCTGCTAATTTGTATTTCCTGTGTTCACTTGTCCCCCGTTTCCTTATTTTATTCCTTACCACTTGGTTACAATAATATGCATCCAAAAGAATGTGTTCCCTGATTTTTATCAAGTATAACAATGTACATGAGAAACAAATTAACTCACAGTCTGTATGCTTTGAGGATTCCCTCCTGGCTCAAAGCTCCTCCGTAATCTGCCACTAGTCTTTCATCTCTGAACATCTTAATTGTCGGGTAGCTAGTGACATTACTCAGCTGACAAACATCCGGCCAGTTGAAACATTCCACTTGGGCTAAGGGGCTGATGCCACCTGGTTGCCCGGTGCTCACTTCCTGTTGAAAGGTGTTGGCTGCTAGACAGTAAGATTCCAGGAAGGCCTTACAGCGTGGATCCCCTGTGGTGAAGAAAATTTTAAAAGTTGGTTTGAGATTTGGTCACACGACCCTCTGATGACCGTAGAGCACGTTTCTCCTGAGCACGATTACGGTTTTGGAAATGCTTCGGTGGGCCTACTGTTACACATTCAATAGATAGATCTTTCCCAGGACGCCTTCCATGTACACATCCGCCATTGCGTACGTGTATACAAATTTGGACAAATGTCCATTATCGAGTTTGGGAAATCTGGATGCAGTAAAAAGCAGGCTCCGCAGGATTCAAACCGCAGACCTTGTGCAGACGCCCTACCAATTGAGCTATGAAGCCAACTGATGGTTTCGAATCACGGTAGCGCAGTTGTTCCTCACTGATTGGGAATCACATGAGCTACATGTACAATACAAATTTGGCACAACTATACACGTCTGGTCTTTGCTTAGAACTAGAACCAAATCCAAAGCATAATACTAGCCATGGACTTTTTCTTTCTTGCTTTTCCCCAGAAGATTTCCCAGATTAATATTCTGTGAATCACCAGCAGCAATGTTCTGGATTTTCATTATTGGAGCTGCAATTGCAGCAGCAACCGTTCTGTATCTGCAGTATCTGATGGACCAGGTTTACATCGACACGACCGATAAATATGTTTTAATCACGGGCTGTGACAGCGGTTTCGGCAGACTCTTGGCGCGGACGCTCGGGAAGCACAGGGGTTGCAACGTGATCGCAGCATGCCTCAAAGAAGAGAGTTTGACAGAGATAAAGCAAGAGACTGGATCAGTCAATCCAATGGTGATACCAATTCTGCTTGATGTTACGAGCAGTGAAAGTATCAGATCGGCGTATGAGGAAGTCAAGGGGATAATTCCACAAGGCCAAGGTAAAAACTCTTGCAGTGGTTATGAGAATATTCCTAAATTTATAAGGCTGCGTTCAGGCGTGCAGTTCTTGCTACTCCGGAGTAATGCATGCGCATTGTACTCGGGTCACATTATGCGAATGGCAAGTCCGCAGTAGCGAATGGCCATAAGTCAAGATGGCTGTCTCTTGCCATGACTCCCCAAAAAACGCCGTTTCACTGCTCACAAGAAATTGAAGCAAATACAGAACCGTAAGTCGTGAGAACCTTTGATGCCGTCCAAAACAAACCTTGGTGAGTTGCTGTTTGAGTTATCGAGTTGACACGGTGAGCAAATTCACCAAAAATCCCAACCATATTCCACCATCTTTGTACAAATCACATGACACTTGTAAGGAGTAAGAGCACACTCCCATTTGTCGGGGAGTAGCGAGAGCACACTCTCACTGACCCGAGTGTCGTTAATCTTGCCGTTCGCGCGCGCAGGAGTATACTCGTGTTAACACGAGTAGACGCCCGAACGCAGCCGAAAAGTTTAATATTCTTGGGTTTCACTTTTTTGACAACCGGTTTTTAAAAATTCTCAATTTTTAAAATCTTGCCAACAAAAGCACGGTATGCCAGTTTTAAACAGTCTATCAACATTTAAAAGTCATGCCAACTTTTGTTTTCTTGCGCAACATTTTTGAAAATTTGCATCAATTCTAAATTATCAGTGTTGAATTATTGTCGCTTTGGCGTGCCATAGTATGGACACAGTAAGGGTGGATAGCAACCGGTTGTCAAAAAAGTGAAACCCAAGAATAGTCTACTTCATTTCAGATAGGGTAAAAAAAGAAACTTGTTATGCGTTGTAATTGTGCTCAAATCCGCCACAACTCACCGACTCCTTCCTCAGTTTATGATGAGATTTAAAGTTGCATTTAACACTTGTCACGGGTACATGTCACTTGTTGTGGGCAGAATTGCTATGTGGTGCTAGAGACGATGTGCCCTCTGACGTCACAACAAACCAAAACATACCTGGCGTTATGTGCACGCATCATGTTTTACATGATTTTGGATAAAACTACTGTGTTATGAATGGCACATGACCGGCTGTAACCGGGTTTGGTTTGGAACGCGTGCGCATGTAGCGCGTTGTGTTCGAATATAACATGCGCGATCGTTACATATGCAAAGCATGATTCATGCGCATAACGGCAGGCAAGAGCAGTTTATGTAAACAAAGGGCACATCGTCTATACAAATCTTTGGGCAGAACCGTTCACAAAGTTGCAATTATCCATTTGGTAGTCGTAAATTTGCGACGTTGTTATGGCGTTTTTTTGTGTGAAATCAACCCCAGATTTCACAAACATCTTGAGACGATCTTCAGGCTTGATTTACACTAAGCCTTTTTACGCGTGAATCTGATGCACGTCGCTTTGAGAAAAAGCGATGTGGAGATAATTTGTAGTGAAACGACACACTGAAAATCGCTGAATCATAAACACACTTTCTGCTCAAGTTGATTTTGTGATTTTGTCGTTTCAATCCAAATTCCCTTCAAGATGCTTTTTCCGAGAGCAACGCGTGTCAAATTTACACACAAAAAGGCTGTGTGAATTCACCCCAAGAGCTGCTCTTACATGCAAGTCCCATTGTGGGATTTGTGCATAGAAAACTTCTACCTCTAAGAGCATTTCTACTGAAGTCAAATCAATGCACATGTTGTTTCAGACCTCGTGGGTCAGTCAGGCTTGTAATGAGTCGCTGATTTTGTGACTCAATTTGAGTCAAGTCATTCCAGAGAAGTGACTCAAGTGTATTTGAGTCACTTGATCAGTAAGGTTGAGTCGAGTCACTGTTTGTTGAGTCAAATCTGAGTCACTGGTATTTAAAAACCAGACATGTACACTTTTCACGGACAACTTGGATTTCTGGAAAGTGTTTGGAAAACCCAGTGAGATGATAGGTACTTCCAGTGCATACAACCAAGGAATCGTGAAGTCTTAGTCAAATATTCTAAAATCAAAACTGCACATTTAAACAGCAGTAAAACAGTAGTACAACTTGACCATTGTCTCAGTAACATTCACAGAAAAATTTGAATTTGTGCAATAGAACAGTATATTAATCAACCACATCACTGCTTTCTTTTATTTCTTGCTCCTCTGTATCCTAGGTTTATGGGGGCTTGTTAACAACGCAGGCATAATCTTCCCCCAGGGTCAATACCACTGGCTCACTCGACGTGAGATCGATAGAATCTTCCAAGTCAACTTCCTGGGGACAGTTGAAGTGACAAGCACGTTCCTACCCCTGCTACGACAGGCCGGCGGTCGCGTGGTCAACATGTCCAGTTGTTCTGCGCTCTTGCCATCCTTGGGGACCGCTTACACGGCCTCTAAAGCAGCAGTTGAGGCATACTCGGATAACTTGCGGTGTGTTCTTCTTAGTATTAGTTTAAAATGATATTTTCAGATGATATTTTCTAAGTATCAAAAGTTACTTTTCAAAATGATGACCCAGAGACCATGGGGTAAATTAATTTGATAAAAATATGAACAAATGTCCATGAGTTTGGATGGGTAATCTGGATCATGCATTGGCTCCACCGGGATTCGAATTGCAGACCTTCTGCTTAACATGCAGACGACCTACAAATTGAGCTATGAAGCCAACCGGTGGTCTCGAAACATGGTATTGCAGTTGTTTCTCACTTATTGGGATTGGCTATCATGTGAGCTTAACAAGCCCTACAGAGGGATAAACCCTTCAATGAGATAACCACCCCTCCCAGAGATCACTTAACATGCTTAAGATGTTATTTGATGATTGTTTAGTACAGCAGCACCAATTTACAAACCAATTTACAAACTTTGGTTGAAACACCCCAAGGTTGTAGGTGTGAGACCAATGCATAGTTCCGACCTGTCAATCAACCGAACCCGCCGACCAATCACAACAGAGCTAGCAGATATCACCGACATAGGTCAAAGTGCACTGTCTCACAACAACACGATCACGCGACATGTTCTGCCGGCACCATACAATTTGTACAGTGTTGTATGCGATGATCCGGGTGAATTTTTGGTTTCAGGGCCGGTCGTTTCGTTGTTCAAAGGTACGAAAGCACGTATGTCATGATATGACATCCCTGTATTACTGGCCATTTACTCAGTGTGTTCTTAGATAACTGTCGACCCTGAAACATGAATACCTTTGAGTTTTCTCCAATGAATCTGTGCTTTCCGTTGAAAGTCCCATTGCTTTGTGCGTTGCGTGTCGCCATTTTGACGATAGGGTGTGAGCCATAGCAACAATATCCACGGGGGCGGGGCTAACTAGGCAAACTCGGAACTATGCATTAAGGTACCATTACAATGATCTCAAATTTCAGATTTCAAACTTCAGTATTCCAAGTTTCATCAATATTTTAGACAGTGGAGTTTAATTTGTTTATTTTGTTTCCTTACATGGAAGGACTCCAACATGAATGGGCTCTATGCACGATTGCTTTTAAAAGGATGCGCCACATTCAAACACTGTGCTACACACAATGGATTACTGTATCACCATGGCCAATGTCACAGTAACCAAAATAGCAACAATGCAAGGAATTCATATGTAGAGCCTCAATGTTTACCCAATATCAAGAACTGTGCGAAGGGTGAATAGACAGCTAGAGAGCATATGTTACCTTTTGGTTCTACACTAAAAATAACCTTGCCCCTAAACCTTGCCCCTTTGCAATGGATGCTTTTGCCGATGGCTCAATATTACCATGGCAAGCCATGTCACACTTAAGCTCCCCATTTGTCATAATGCCCGCCGCACATGGAAGGCGAACAACATGAAACAAATTCGTTTACCCCCATTTCACGTTTCAGTGTATCAAGCCCGCAAACGGACTCACAAACACCGAAACAAAAATGCCACCGAAACTGATACAGTGCCGCCAGTAAGCAGTACAGTCACAGGGTAATCTCGATACCACGTGATCCAAAACACGATCTATGATTGGTCATCGCTAAGTCGTCATTTCTCCAGTATCGTAACAAGTACCGCAAACGAAAAACCGAAACGTCTGTTTTGATGAAAACCCGTTTCGCGGAACAAGCAAGGTTTGTTTCGCAAAACAACGTTTCGTTTTTGTTTCGTGTTTTTTGCCTCCCGTGTGCGGCTGGTTTTACATTCCCTTTGTTTTGCATTTTTAGGGTCAGCATGAAGAGGCAAGGGATCAGTGTTCATATCATGCAACCAGGATTATTCCGGACTGGAATAACGGATCCCGACAATGTTCTGCAATCTAAGACCATGCTATGGGAACGATTGCCACAGGACGAGCGGGACCAGTATGGAGGCGAGGAAAAATTTCAAAAGAGTACGACAAACTTAAATTCTTTTAAGCTCTAAAGGCACATTCTCCTCTGAAATCCCACTATCCGATTGTATTGTAATCGGATTACAATAAATTGGCGAAAAAACCATCTCGTAATCGTATTACAATCCATCCCATAAACCTTCCCCACACACGCACGTACATTCTGCTTCACTGCGCGTGCCTGGCTTACTTTTGTATTCATAGGGCCAGGGGGCCAGTGTGCCAGGTGCGCGCGGCACGGTGAGGCATCAAGCACAAACACGCAACACAAGGAAAGCCACTGCAAGGGACTATGGGATGGATTACAATACGATGACAAGATTGTGTTGTTCGTGCGACCCCACTTTATAATAATACAATTACAATACGATTATAATAAGTTTGTTGTGTGACCACAGTCGTCGTTGGAAATATTACAGTCATATCATAATCGAGTAATTACGATAATTTCCATGTGACCCCGGCCTCGCACCTGTCCGCCTTGCGGGGTGCTCCTGGCGCGGTTGCCATTATTATCGCTACTGTCAGGGAATCACCAGAACCATTTTCACTTGGTTACCTGGCCAAGGCACACAACCCTATCAGCACTTCGATTGTGGCATCCCTCTAACAGCTCTACAAATATCGCTTGGGTTGATGAGGTAACTGGGATTAGGTGCCTTGCCCAGGGACACAGACATGTTGGTCATAGTGGAGCTTGAACCCACAACCTCTGATCGGAAATCCTGCTTCAAACCCACTAGACCAGAAATGGACATACATTTTTTGGTAACCACCTTGTTCAAAAGCAAGAACATTTTGTGCCAAGCTCTATGAAATTGGCCCTCGGATAGAGAACCAGTATGACAACTCTTTTGGCACTCATTTCCTTTTAAAGCAATTGATTAATTGTTTTCCCCTATCCTTTTCCTACAGATCAGCAGATCACTAGAAAAATGCTTCAGCGTGCATCCCCCAAACTTCACCTAGTGACCGACACTATTGAGCATGCTCTGTGTGCCCGTTGGCCATGGCGACGTTACCTACCAGGTCTAGATTCCAAGTTTCTCTGTAAGCCTCTGTCACTGCTGCCAGCCTGTGTGACTGACTTCTTAATATGTCTGCTTACCAACAATCGCCATTAAACAGGGTTGTAACAAGTCTCCCTCTGCTCGAGTCCCAAGTAAAGTCAAGTCAAGCTGCCTTCGAGTCCCAAGTCAAGTCAAGTCAAAATTTGTTCAAGTTAATCTCTAAATGAGTCTTAATGCTGAAACTCACACTCGTGTTGCTCTGGCCATGGTTTCTGTAATGCTGAAATACAATTCGGTCCCCAAAATGACACACAAACACACACAAATGCACAAGTCAAGTAAAGTCATTTGAGGTTCGAGTCTCGAGTCTCAAGTCAAGTAAAGTCAGTAAAAATCGGGACTCAAGTCGACTTGAGTCTCGAGTCTAAGTCGTTACAACCCTGCCATTAACAGGCATGCAACTAAAAAAAAGAGGAAAATGCGAAAAATCTCAAACTTTGTACAGTGGTTTTTTAATGAGGAAACAAAAAAGAGGAAATCAGCTGATCAGCTGAAAAGTTGCATGCCTGCATTAAGTGAGTACTTGCATATATACGTCATTTGGGAGTCAAATAATGCTGCGTCATTGTTAAGGCTATGTGCGTGCGCGTTGTGTGTACCTCTGGCGGACGTAAACATGGTTTATTTTGACAATGGGAACCTCAGTACAGCGCGTCATGCGTGCTAGAGACACACCCAACGCGCACGCACATCGCTTTAACAATGACGCGGCATTATTTGACTCCCAAAAGGACGTAGTAAGCACAAGCCTAGCAGGGAATTTTAGATTTCCATGCTGACTATGTGTACTGCACCGAGGTGATGTTAATAGTGAAGTTTCCGTCATACACGGTTTAGTCTTGGCCCAAGACTACTCTAGTCGATATTGGTTTGTGTACGCGTTGGCCATTCCCAGTAGTGCGCCCTCTTGCAGCACTAACTGGCCAGCCCTTTGCTCACTAGAGTAGTCTTGGGAATCTCTCCTGGAAGGTTTAACTTTCTTTGTTTTTGCCTAGGCTTTCCTAGGGAACCAATCAGCGAGTGACCCAAATACAGCAGCGCGTGGGAATGCAGCGAGCGACCCAAATACAGCGCGTCGGATGCGGTCGCGTGACCCAAATACACCGTGTGCACGCGTTTCGAATGGTTTGAAAAATATAAGGCGGCTTACAAGAATCATCGAACATGACCGTTTTATCGTTGCTAATGTTTTCGGTGGCATAAGTTTCTTGGCAAATGTTTGCGAATACATTTACAAACATGTTTGCAAAGGCGTAAAGCCCGGTTCATACTTCACGCGAAAGCAAACGCGAACGCGAATCTTACGTCAATGTGACGTCAAACATTTCGCGGCGAACATTCGCGCAAGTTGAAACTAGTTCAACTTTTTGCGAATTCGCTGCGCGAAACAATCGTTGTGACGTCAAATTCGCATTCGCGTTCGCGTTCGCATGAAGTATGAACCGGGCTTAAGACATCGCAAAATACATTTGTTTATGAAGATAATTGCGACATTGCAAATATTTGCAAAGACACTGTGGTATATGCCATGTCCCTTGTGTGCCATCATAAAACCCTCTGCAGCTATTTACATAAAACGGTACCACCCCCAATGCTTAACTTCCGGGAGAGATTCCCAAGACTACTGGCCAGTTAGTGCTGCAAGAGGGCGCACTATTGGGAATGGCCCACGCGTACACAAACTAATATCGACTAGAGTAGTCTTGGGCCAAGACTATACACGGTTAGGCAAAATGACAACTTTTAGTGAATTCATTGACTGTGTCTAATTTCAAGTCACAGCCAATGAAATCGGACACGGCCCAAGATTTGTACTTACAGCGTACAGTAAAGAGGACAATGCGCAAGTCCGTGCTGGCAATGAATTCTTGGAAGGTTTTGTCGGTCAGTTTCTCGACGTTCGTTGTGTCCAGACTACGGGTGTCTCTGTACACAGCAAATTGGACCTCATCATCCTGTATCTCTTGCACTGAGGGGGGAAACAAATGTACATGTATTTAAAGGAGCGTGTCCAGATCACATTTTTGACCCCTCCATTTTCCCCATGGGTGTCGATAAGATTTTGATACCATATAATTTGTCGTATTTTTCGCATTACCATTTTGAAATTTTGAGCTCTCAATGATTTTCAATCATATTGTAAAAAAAAACGCCAATGTTTTATAAACTAAAATCAGGTTACATAGAGCACTGCAGTGATTACACCAACCTATTTGCTTCCACATCCAAACTGGTGATTGTAAATTTCATGTTTTCGTCCCATGGATAGTATTTTGGGAAGGTATTTCATATGATTGTTAGGTTAGAAAGAAATCCATTTTCTGGAAAAATCTGAACAAGCTCCTTTAAAGGGGATGTGTCACGGTTTGCGCATGCGCCAAATCCTTTCCATCGACAGAAGATATGGTATGCTGTAAAATTGCTGTCAGTATAACAATTTGGTAGAAATAAAAAAAGGTTAAGGTTGAATAAATTGCTGTATCCAAACATGTCATTCATATAATTCTGTTGTTTCTGCCATGTTTTGTCAAGTTTTTTGGATGGGATGAAAATAAACGACGGCCGCACACCGGTGATATTGATCGATGTTTGGCGGCTTAAAAATACGGCAAACGGCGCTATTTTAAGAGAAAAATAATGCGTGAGGACAACCTGGGCGTTGACAAGTACACCACTGCCAAAATTACTAAAGAGTTATAAGGGATGGCAAAGATTGAATGGGATATGCAAAACCCAGCGACAAAATTTGAAAAAGTTAGCCCAACTTTTTAAAGTTTTGCACATGCGTAAACCGTGACACAGCTTCTTTAAGCGAATGTTTTGCATTAAGCATAGCACGACAATTGGCTCAAGCATGAGCGTACGAGCGTATTTTATAATTTATTCTTATTACAAACAACTTGGCAAATTACCAGAAACCGTGTCGCCTTCTTGGTCGTCCAATTCTTCCTCCACTACATACATGGTGTGTTGGATAAAGTTTGCAACGGTTGTTAACGTCAGGATGGGACCCATCTGAATCAGATCCTCCTACAACATTATGTGAACAAAGATAGATTTGTTGCTGATATCGAAGTGCGTCAATGTTGATAATGGAATATTTAATAATTGGCATTTTGGGCTATTGATCACTCTCAAATGACGTCACTTCCTACAAATTGTCACGTGCATCAGGATCTTGAGCGTAAATTTTTGTGGCGCGCATCGGCTGCGCCGTCTTTTGAGCAACGCGCGCACGTTTGGAACATTTTCCAGGGTGTACGTACGAGTACTTGAATACGTTTAGTACGCAGTAGCATTTTTTCGTACAAAGATGGCATCTGTGAGAGTGGTCAATATGTTATCTTTTGTTAGTTGTCTAGGCAATGGCTCTACACACTAAAAATCACTAAACCGTGTCCCTTTCCTTTTGCAAGGGTACTTTTTCCCCGATAGCCATGATGTTTAGAGCCAGTTACCATGGCAACCCACGTCACACTTCGGCTGTCTATTGAAGGGTAGAGTACATGATTGGTAAACTGTTAAAAACTTAAAAGGGTGTTATTTCCACTCGTGATTAAAAGCCATGTTGAGAAAATTGCCGTTTAGAAATTTCAGCCACATAGAGGCAGTAATACTGCAGAAAACTTAAAAATCCATGCATGGTTTTTGTGTTGAATGAATGGTAAAATTTTGTGTTGTTTTTTAAATTACATTTAGTTGGCAACTTATCCCACAAAGGCACCATTTTGCACATGAAAAAAAATCATGTGGTGTTTGTTACCTCTGCCATCTACACTTTTAGTTGGGTTTTTCTTGTCAACTCATGAAGTAAAATTTTGGGTCACTGCAAATGATGCTTTTTACATTGTATATTTGGCATTTTGGGCTATTAAAGTAATTTCAAAACTAGCAATATTTGCAGGCACTTTCACAAGAATTACAACAGAAGGACCAACAAAGATTATAATATACAAATAGTCAGAAATGTCTTGTATCATATTTTTCATATTTTTGAAAATTGTTTGATGGCATATTAAAAGCAAGGCATTTTTTAACTTTCATGATTAAATTTCAAGTCTTTTTTACCATTTCCTTTTGAGAAAAGATGGCTGTTGGTTTTATCCACCCTACTGAACCTGCATCTTATAAAGTCAAATTACATTCTGAGCAAAATTTCAACAAATCTTCAAAAAGTTTCAAAGTGCTACACTTATATACGATCGGACTAGTTTACTGAATCATTATTGTCATGTATTGAATGCAACATCTGGTATGGTGCCTAACCACCATTGAAATGAAACAACCAAACTTAGGATGAGAGAAAAATCGTAAGGGCCTTGTCGGGATTCGAACCCGAGACCTCTGACTGACCAGGCAGATGCTCTACCATCTGAGCTATAAGGTACAGTTGGTATGGTGATCAGGCACCATACCAGATGTTGCATTCATTACTTTGCCCAGTTGCGCTACCATGCAACACCGAGAGAAAAATTGGGTCCATAGGGAAACCTGAGGGTGTATACCAATTGTGCCTTATAGCTCAGCTGGTAGAGCATCTGCCCGATGAGTCAGAGGTCTCGATTCAAATCCCGATAAGGCCCTTATGGTTTTTCTCTCATCCCAAGTCATGTTTTGAGTAATACTGATTTTGATGCAACAAAGACTATTTTTCATGGGGGGAAGGGGGGGAAGGGGGGAGAGTGGGGGGAAAGGGGGGGGGGGGGGGGGGGAGGGGGGAAGGGGGAGAGGGGGGAAGGGGGGGGTGGGGGGGGGGGGGGGGGGGGGTGCACCCTGTATCCTGCTCATATACTGAGAGTAATCGTTCTCTGAAGCCCAGTGTTAATAAAAATCAACTTCGGAAGTGTCACAACGTAAGGGAGACAATGTGTCCTGTTTTCATGGAATGACCCGTGTTTAAAACCATCTCAGGGCCAGGAAACCAAAACGGCCAAGCCCTTATTAAACTCTACCTGTGGAGCTCGTTGTAACATGAGGCATGGCGGATGGCAACGGTCTTTATCGGCTACCACGCTCTCTGGTGTATTATCACTGGAAAACAAATTACATCCATATTTAATTAGGATTCAAATATTACAAATTACCAGACCTATGGAGTTCTTAATGTGGGCAATTTAAATGGTTATTACAACCAGCAGAAAACGTTGTTTCTGGCGTTAATTACAGTGAAGCAATTACATCTACATGTACCAGCAAATGTTCTCAAAACAAATTTGCAGTTTAATTGGTTTCAACCTTCTAAGGACTTTTGATGGCGACTGTCGACAAAGTGAATGCAAAATTTGGTTATACACGTGTACACTGCCTCTCAAAAAATAAATTGAGACACCCACACCGTTAATCACATGTACAGTAAGCCATTGTACTACATACATGTACACCCATTTATTCAGTCACATGTAAGAACCAAAAAATAGTCAAAATTTGTACAATATTTAACTGCCTAAAATCCATTAATCTGTCCATATCAGTACGGAATTTAAGCATAATACACATTATATACATAACATATTAGAGGTTTCGCAAGGTGACGAATACGGTTACAAATACGGATATGATAATGCTAACTGTTCATGTTGATGTTTTGCACTGTGTGAGTGTACGTGTACATGTACATATTTATATATTCTGCGCTTGGCTTTGTGGTGAGCGGATTCTCCAAGCATTCACATGGACATACGACTCATTAAATTGTATCTGTATTCACGGAATAGACACAAAAAAGAAACAAAATGCATACAATCAATCCATCACAGATAAAGCGAATAATCTGCATAACAGGTATCCGTTTTTGTGCTATGTGTATGGAGCCCGATAACCGTTATCAATGCGTATGAAAACTGTCGCGTCACAAGAATCTCACAAAGCCATGACGTATCCATATTCGTATCGGTATACGTGACCCTATAAAGCTGTGGTCACGTGTTGACCCTATCCACTTTCCCAAGCATACACTTTCACTTTTGCCAAAATGACCCCAATATTTGGCCTCCGCCTCCTTACCTGTTCACCAGAACAAATCCCAGGTTGCCCCTGAACGTCTGTGCCAAGTTTTCAACCATCCGTTTCAGCCTGGCATAGTCTGCAGTACTACTGTACATGTAGGCTGTTGGTATGCCTAGCTTCTGATAGAAGATGGTGCTGCCTGAGGATTTGTATTCCATCTGGGATCCAGGAACAAAAACCAATCAGCAATTATTGTATACGGTTCAAAAAAAGAAACACAAATTATACTCTGATCGAAAAATCTAAGAGGCTGAGAGATGTAGCTTAATTTATTAGTCAGTAACATACAGTATATGAACACCTCTTGTGGCAAAGCTGACTGCACCAGCCTCCATCAGAGCTGCTGAGGTAGGGTGCACCTCTCTCCCTGAAGTGACTTTTTGAGACGTGCACCTCTAGAGGTCAGCTTATCCCACACACACTTAATGGGATTGAAAACCAAAAAGAATGGGTCTCCTAAAAGCCCTAAACTATAGGATTCTCCCAGAAACAAGAAATGTCACATTTCATTGTTGTGGGAACACTAAACGGAACGGTCCTTAAAGCGAAGTGATTGGTCGATCAGTGCCTTGTTATGCACAAGAATTTCTGTTCGGATCAAGAATTCATATTTTTCAGAAAACTGTTTCTTTTGGGGAGAGTATACTAAACATGTACAACCACCTATTGTACAGTACACCTACTGCTATCATCAATACAGAATTTAAGTAAAGGCCCGTCCGCATTGGACTTTTTAAAGGTAAACTTACCGAGACGATGGGTACTTTTCCCATTTTAAGTCCAATGCGGAAAGCCTAGGATGTTTTCCTCTCAGTAACTTTTCCCGAGTCCAGCGGTTACTTTTGCCCAGGAAAATTTACCAGGGAACTTTTCCCGAAACGTTAAGTCCAATGCGGACACATAGAGTCTAGAAGCTCTAGAAGCAGACATCCGGGGCGTGAAAGTCATACTGTGAAGGGACACTGCGCATGCTCTCCCATGGTCTGGGTAAAATTTTCCCGCGTCAAAAAGTAAAAATGAGGACAGCAGTAAAATTTAGCCATTTTTCATTTTACCATCGTCTCGGTAAAACCTCTTAAAAAACAAGTCCAATGCGGACACGGCTTAAGACTTACAAAGGGCAATAGATCCAGCGTTTTGAGGTACAGGGCAAAATTTGGCACCGTGAGCTTTCCGCGGTAGAATGACCTTTGACATGGCTCAGTCATAGCAGCCTGTTTGCAACTCAGCAACCACACCCTGTTGTGGTCTTCATTCCACTCATCCTCCAAACTGCCAAAATGAAAAGGACAACAAATCATAAAATGTACTACTACTAGACACTTTTTTTTTCATAAAAGGATTTTATTTCTTTAACCTATTTACTACGTTATATTTTATGGGCTGTGATGGCTTATTCTCATACTTTCACCCACGTGTACACTACATCAAATTTGGAATTCTTGGGTATTGATTGCTTTCCGTGATGTAGTACATCCGGGAATGTTTGGGTGTCAACGGTCACGCGCGTACACGTGCGTGCCAATAGACGCACATTGACATGCGTAAAATACACTCACCAGCGTATTGTCATGCGAAGATGCCGCACGCTCGCGCTGCGATACGTTATTAAGCATGCGCTCAGCTTGTAGAAACGAAAGTGCTTTTACTTGATTTTTAGCCTGAAGAAATATATTTTTATCTTTATCAATACAACAGCCATGGCGCAACAACATCAAGCAAGGTTAAGTAACAGAGGTAAGTGCAACCAATGTGCTTTTCTTGCTCTTTTTACCGGTTATCACTCGGGCCACGTGGGTCATGAAAAATGACACCCAAAATGGTGGATGGAAGACTTGACGTCACCGGGAAGCAATCAATAGGGTAATTTCAAGTCCAGTGACATTAATTTTATTACTAGTATGATAGCTGCTGAAAAACAGGTCAAGAACATGCCCATTTCAAGCAAATTTTGAAAATTGGGGTGGCCCATAACTCACATTGAGCTAATATTTGGATTCAAATTTGGAAATTTAGATTAGAAACCAGATGTCAGTCAAATAATGAGGAGATGGGTGAAAACCATGGGACGTTTTCACATGGAAATACCACAGAATAGTCAACTGGAAAATTTCATGGAATAAACCAAGAAATAATGTCAATTCTCACGCTCGTGTAATTATATCTGAATGGCAGATTCAAGCTCATTAAAATACACAAATAAATGCACCAGGTTGAGCCTGCAGGGTTATTTCATTATTTCATGTATTTTAATGAGCCTGGATCCTCCACTGAAAATATAAGAGAAAACAAAAAATTTGTCACATTCTATTAAAAACTTGAATAACCCACCCACGACTGAAGGTTCATCATGCAGAGAAATCTTATAATGAAACTGATCTCTTGGGATATATAGCAATATACATAGCGCTGCTCGCCCACACATACATGTAGGGAGTTGTACCAGCTTTGCAGTGTGGGTGTGTGAATTAAGAAAATTAGTTTTCACACAGTGTGATACAAATACACGTCCGCTGTGTGACACGGGATGTTTGTGGTTTGTGTTTGTGAAATATGAAACTTCAGACATCTAAATAATATTTTTCAAGAAGAGATGTTTCAAAAAAATGTGAAATATTTATCAACCAGAAGGTCAAAGTAACCAGAAATATCCGTATTTGTACATATTCTGAACTAGTGTACACTACCGCTGGGCGACTAGTGGATTTTGCTACTCGCGAGTAGTTGCAGCAATTACTCGCGAGTAATCGATTACTCCCGAGTAGTTGGCAAAGTATTGAAAGGGAGGAAAAAACAAAATGCACGTTTGTGTGTATGAGTAACCAACTGTACAGCGGAAATTTGCCTAATCTGTGCCGCCCCGACTCTGTTTCAAACAATGCATAGACGGTGAACTTCAGCAAGGATTATTTCGTATTTCTCTCCTAAAAAACTACCTTGATTACATTTGAGTAATAAAAATCAAACATGTACATATGTAAGTTTGCCATAATTCTTCTTCAACCCGTGCATGTAGCTATTGTCATTATATAACATACATGTGTAGCATGTATTAATTGCAAGTAATCACGAATTTACGAGTAGCGCAATGAAACAGTTCAATATGGGCTGTACGCGGCAGATAACACGTGGAAATCTGCAGTCCTTGTACACTCGATCGTTGTGGTTCAAAACATGCTTGTCGGACTTTCGGCTAGCACAAAGGACACAATTAATGAATTGAAATAGTCGGCACAGTACAACAAATAAATTACCTGCACACAGGTCACCTAGTGTGCTGGGAAACAGGCCTGTTACAGTGTAACACTATAGCATATAATCGTGATTAATCGTGAGTATGTAACGGTACTCGCGGCGCCGCGATTAATCAAGTAGTTTAAAAATGATAGTCACGAGTATGAGTACCGTTTACTACTCGCGATTAATCGAGCTATTCGCCCAGCAGTAGTGTACACCATACATTTTGAGTAACGGCAATGTTATAAAATACTTTTCAGCAGAGTCATTAATTGTTCATGACTGAAGGGACACCCTTCATTTTTAAACACCCTAGACCAGAAAAAATATGGCAGGAAATAAAAATGCAAAACGACTAAAGGGAATGGTATGGACTGACCCAATGGATAAAGTATAATGAAGAAAGGTACAAAAAATTTTAGCCAAAAAATCTTAGGGTAGGATTATAGACCCTATCGAATAGCTGCCATCTTGTACAGCAGTTTCTTTGTTCCGTGAAGACATGCATGGTTGCACATTTTGTGCTTACGGGTGCATCCAAGTATGCGCGAGCTCATAAATATTTTGTATGCCCTCAAATTCTTCTTTATTAGAGAGAGTTGCGAGCTGAACGAGTGTGGTCTTGTGTAGAATATGACTATCGTCGCGATGTGGGGTATTTTTTCTTCCAACTATACAAATTTTAGACACTGTAGCTCCTAAAAGTGGCCCTATTTTGCCCAGTAGCATGTGCCTTTGTTCCAAAATGGATGCAGATCTGATTAGCAAGTTTCACTGTTGTACTGGGGTAGTTTTGTTTCAAGTGGAAATTAGGGAATAAAAGTGACGGATTACCCCATAAAATTGAACAGAATTAAAAATCAGTGAGTATTCTGGTTGTTGTCCTGAGAAGCTGAGAGAGTTGCGAGTATTTTTAAATGATTTTTGAAAATTGGGCATTTAGCATTGGTTCCTATGGGAGCCCTATTTACTGGTGTGCAACCTTACATTGTTGACCAATCCAAACCAAAAAAGTTGCCCTACAAGATGGCAGCTATTCGATACGGTCTATAGTCATTATTCCCCTTGCACTTTATAACCATTTGGTGCAAGATATGAGACCAAGTGAACGCTCCCTTAAATGGTTTCCCCCATTGTGTGTCAAACATCCAAGGAATTTCCTTTCAAATTTTATAGGGGGTGGGGGGGTGTCGTGCATTAACAAAAGGGAAGAATGTGTTCAGGTATAGCGGCGGTGGGGGAGGGGGAGGGAGGGAGAGGCGGCTTCACTCGATCTCATATCGGGCAGCATATGTGACCGGCTCCAGCAAAACCCAACACTTGTGATGAAAATTCAAAATTTAAGTTTTGGTATCAGCTTAGTGTGCATACAAAAAGGTATCTTTTAAAACATGTTTGAGGAAATTCTGATAAATTTTGGCGAAGTTATGACCAATTAAAGTATGACAGATCAAAAAAAGTGAAATGGAGCTATTGGTCTTTAAAGTTTGACAAACTAGTTGATTATTTAATTTTTTGTCAATAATATGAGGAATTTTGAGACAGTTCAAACAACAAAACAAATCTTGAATGTATCCCGATGTTGATTCTGCCAAATTTTCAAGTTGGTCCCAGAGGCCATTTTTATTTTTTTTTTAATTGTGGGTCCATATCACGTAATGGGAAATGCCGAGAAGCGTCGGGTTTTGCCAGAGTCGGTCACATATATTAACACACCACAATCCATCACTGTACATACAGTCACTGTTTAGAATAAAAGCAGATGATTGTGGATACAAGCGATGTTTTCAAGTGGGTTTTAAAAAACAAAGGCAATGTACACAAGTTTTTATTTTTTATCGATTTTCAATATTTTTAAATAATGTTTTAATGATTTTCTGGGTTCAGCGGGTAATAGGAAACAGTTTAATTAAATAGTTACTTGAATAGGATTCCTCCTACCCCCGTAAAGTGCTATGATAAACATGTACTGGTACATCACATACACACTGTATAAATATTCGCATGATTACTATATAAAAAGTAATTTCAAAATCTACAGGTACTTGGACATTTTATCCTTGAACGCTTGCAAATTATACAAATTTTTAGGGACCGTCCAAAGTTGTCAATTTTCACGGAGCTGGAAAGCGTAGGAAGGGGGAGTGGGGGTCGAGGGCCGCGTACGACTTTACATGCACTGTAAAATGTTGACATTTCACGGTAGTGACAAAAAATGTTGATAAGCAGTCATTCAGGGGAGGGGAAGGGAAGGGAGGGAGGGAGGGGGCGGGAGGGTTCTTTAAAAATACTACGATCTTTATTTCTGAGAAAAATTTTGACAACTTTGGCCGGCCCCTTTGGACGCATTGAAGGAAAAAAAGATAAATTTGGAATACTCACCCAGGTCCTAGCATGTTATTGACCATATTTGTGGTCATAACAAACTGATATTGGTGACTGTATGCAAATGCTCCCTCTACAAAGGCTCGATGCCCTAACAAAACAAAAAATGAAAAAAAATTAATAAACAAATAAATTTCGTTCTAACCCCACAATCATATAAAATACCTCCCCAAAATACTATCCATGGGAAGACAACAATCTCCGAAATCTCCAATTTGGATGTAGAAGTATGTATAAAGGTTGGTGTAACCACTGCACTGCTTTAGGTAACCAGATAAATTAGTTTACAAAAAATCAGTGGCCGCCGGCCGGTCATTGCCGGTAGTTGGTGACCATTCCACACGAAATATTCTCATTTCTCAAATACATTTTTGCATATTATCCATGGGAGTTGACGATATTTTCCATAAAAATGACGATCAAGCAAAACACGGTCGCTGCGATGCACGAAAAAACGATCACAAAAATTACGATCGACAACCCAGCTCTGTCATGTACGTGCAGGGGATTTCAAGTGCAGGGGATTTCACGTGCAGGGAATTTCCCGTTCAGAGTAAGAGGCCAACTCGTGTTGTAAAACGCATGCTGATTGGCTGATAAAAATAATATGACCTGTTGCTAGTAAATTCTGGCCAATGACGTTCAAGTTAACAAAACGGTGATCGGCATGAGTTGGACTGGTTACCGCCCCACTAAAGCCGGGAATCTTATGGTCCGGAAACCAGACTAGGCACGTTCCGGCGCCCGTGGACAAGCACCGGGGGACCGGGCCGTCTGTACCATACCGTAGCTCGCTAGTACATGCATACACGATACGATGTGCATACGGTACAGCGTACAATGTACGTATACATTCCCGGTCTGCAGTCTCCCTGTACTGTAGGCCTACCCTGTAGTGCGCCCGGGTCTGTGCGGGGATCGAACGTAAAGCGGGCCTCCTACTGTGCGATTTTTGCCACGAATTTCCTACGAATTGGTACGATTATCGGAGACTGCCTATAGACCCTACACACAATCGTACCAAATCGTACCAATTCGTAGACAATTCGTGGCAAAAATCGCACAGTGGGAGGCCCGCTTAAGCCCATCGTTTGTTTTAAATACAGCCTTTTGAGATTTTTTACTTGAAATGCGAGGGAAGGGCAACCTTTTGTGCATTTATTTTTGCATTTAGTTTTGTAGCATGTACTGTATATGATGTATGCTGGTGGTGGAAGCAATTCTGGACTAAAGCTATACCTAAAAAGTTGATTCGCATTTTTGCTAGGCGATCAAAGTTTATGGTTCGCAAACTGCTGTTTTCGCATCGCAAACTGTGATGCGATACCACTTATTTCGAGCCTTGAATAAGTTAGGGATATTGTGGGGTGTAGGCAGATATTTTATCCAGGGTATGCATTCCGCTTGAATGATTTTGTATGTATGATTAGTCAATTGTATCTGCACGACAGACACACCTTGTCACAGGAATACGAAAACAGTCATTTGAAGAAACAAAATCCAACATTTCCAACATACAAATATCCCTAACTTATTGTGAGTAATATTCAGACAGATTCAATGAACTGTAAAATTGACCTTAGGCCGACTTTACAGGCCATTTGTGGGGGATGGCAAAGCTTTTAAAACACTTTTATGCTTTTATATAAAGAAATGAGTTGCTAACAGAAAACAGCCATGGGAAATGTTGTCATGTGACTTACCCGATGTTCCCACGGCCAGTAACTTGCCAAACAAAATGTCTTTGCGCCCTTTGAGTCGTTGCTGAGTGGAAGCCAGGTCTGTAGGTTCCTGTATCAAGGGCACTTCTCGTAGTAGCACCAGACTGTTGAAAAGTATACACATGTATTATATTATTCTCATGAGCGGGACTGAGCAATGTTTTTCTCAAAAAATTTGTTAGAACTTACTAATACAGTGAAACTTGTATATAGTGGCCACCCAAGGGACCGACAAAATGTGGCCAGAATAAACAGGTGGCCCTTATGTAGAGGTTCAGCAGGCACATGTATGGATATAAGAACATCCTAAAACAATTGAAAAACAGCTGAAAGAGAAGTGCATCAAAGGGTTCCTCGTTAAAAATTTGAAATTTGTTCAGTATTTTAACAATTTTAACAAATTTACCATAGCAGCTTGGAAATGTGTGGCCAGATTATCCAGGTTCAAATGTACACACAAAGATCCTAGTTATACCTCCAAACTGATTTGGGACCAAGCAGATATGGCCACATTAGGCAGGTGGACTCTTAATACAGTGAAACTTGTATATAGTGGCTACTCTCGGGACAGTAAAAACTGCCCACTATAAACAGGTGGCTTCTTTATAGAGGTTTCTTAAGCATTATAAACAAATGGCATTTGGGACCAAAGACAGATGGCCACTATAAACAGGTGGCCTGTTTATCAAAGTGGCATTAATAGCAGGTTTCACTGTAAAACGATTTTGTATTAGAAATTGATTTCCAATATACGCTTGTAGCCGGGACAGACGGTGTTACATTTTAGGCCGTCCCTGTTACGAGCGTATAGAAATTTGTACACAGGGTTTTTAGAAAGGCATGTTGTCAAACTATTTGTAATCTTTTTTGGGCCTACATGTAAGTTATCTCTTCAGAACAACTGAAACTTATTTCTTTTATTTTGAGACCAGACAAAGGTATTTCCTCGAAAATATGGTCTGTGTTGCCAAAATGCCCCCTTTACTGTGGAAAGACTGGTTATAAATACATGTATATTATATATCTTTATTTTGGATTGTGATTTTCAAATCATCAAACAAACAAACACGGTATGTTTATTCACTTTGGCCATAATTGAATAGCAGTCTTTGGCGAGATCTCAGATCGGTGCATGTCACCAAGTTGTGCATTTAATGGATTTAACCAAGATTGGCATTTACTCACTGTAGCAAGTTTGAAACAATAGCATCCACATTGTAGAGGGCATCCATAGGAAGCTCAGTGAGAATGGAACCAAACCTGTGACAAACCCAAAAATACATGGGATGAGAAAAAAATATTTTCAGTCATTACCGGTTGGCAACATATCAAATACTGCATCCGTTACTCAATTGCACACCCATACAACACCAAGAGAAAAATTTGGAGGGAAATCTTGAGAAAGTATAGTATACCACTAATTACCTTGCATAGCAGACGATACCGGTACAACTCGACGATGACATGCTCCATATAGCCGCCATATCGTGGGACACCTTTTGTTACTTAAACCGTTCAACAATGGAAGCACACTATGTGCAACCATGCATGTCATCAAGGAACAAAGAAACTGACCCACAAAATGGCGGCTATTAGATACGGTCTATAGGGATGCATAAACTGTCTAAGGTATTTATGAATCAGATTTAAAACCAACAACCCAGGAAATTGCAAAAAATGTAACATTACTAACCGTGGAATTGCCAATCAGTTCAGAAATGAATTATGCAACAGGATTGTACAATATTACCGAGGATAAACCCACATTTTTATTGTGTTTTACCATACTGTAAATGGTTTCTGTAGATTTGTTGAATTTGTGAATTTATGCCTACATTCACAAGCGTACATGTATACCTGAAGATTGAAGGTATATATAAGATAGGATAGGATTGACAATTGAAAGATTAATTGAGAAACATGAGAAAATTGCAGTACCCCGACTGGGATTCGAACCCAGGTCCTTGGCATACATGGCCAATTGCCCTACCAACTGAGCTATCTGGGCATCCCGCCGGAGCGCCACAACAATCTCATGCTTGCCTCTCTTCTTCCAACAATGCAGTGGGGCAAATCCATACCAACCAATTTCGCTACATGTACACTAATGGCCTACCTGAAGATAAAAAGTGTCCTTTTGGCCGTGTCCTTGGAACAGAATTCTGGGACTGGGTCCACAATACAATCAATCTGAATTAGCAAAAAAAAGTGCTATTTGTTTTAAAAAGTAAGTAATTAACAGATTGGCAGTAATACAAACATCATTCAAATGAAGTCCTTGGAACTTTGCAGATTACCTTGTTATAACAGGAAGCTTGTATTATCAGAATTAAGAACAAAGAACTTGAACCCTAAATTGTCCTTGTTATAAGCAGAATATTTATTGAAGGAGCATGTCCAGATCACATTATTGAAACCCCACACCCTTTTTTTTCATGGATTTTTATATCATATCGTTTGTCATATTTTTGCTTCCACATCCAAATTGGTGATTGCAAATTCCCTTTTTTTTCTTCCCATGGATAATATTTTGGAGAGTTATTTCCAATGAGTGTCAGGTTAAAATGAAACACATTTTCTGGAAAAATAATCTGAACACTGTCCTTTAATTAAACTAATTAAATATTTAAACAAATATTTTAAAAATTAGAACTTACTGTTGCAAACTTCACATCAAAATCTACAAGGTACCGCCCTGCATCCATGAAATTCGTCATAAACTCCTTCATTCGCCAGTCTTTCCCTTAAAAAAGTTGTAAAAAGCAATGAAGCAAAATGAAGCAAAATGAAGCAAATACATACATACGTGGATAGCAGGGCAAAATGGATTGGTTTATTATGAGAATGAAATTGATAAATGGGCATATTAATTCCCAGAGCTAAACATCAATAGGCCTACATGATGCACCCAGGTTTGTGTGCAAATTGCAAACCTGTGTTTTGCTTGAGATGTGTTTTTAGACCATGAGGTAGGTCTGTAGAAAAAAAAACTATTAAAAGCCAAACATTTTATTTTCCTTTCTAAAAAATTGTCTCTCTAGTATCAGATTTACCCTTACAGATGGATGGTGTGAATTCCATTCACTGGCCACCATAGCTAAGGTACATCTCCCAATCGAAATTGGCGAAAACCTATTTTTTCTTAAAATGCGTGCTGCAATGTGCTCACTACGGTATTTTATCGTCCTGCTGGATTCCTTAGTCTTCTGTCGTATCTCCAGTAGTCAATCATGAAGAAGAAAGCACGTCCAAACGAGATTTTCGCACAAAATTTCTGCGAAAAACTATGTCCCACTGTCCGTCCGTGCCAAGAAAATTCACTAGAGGTTTTCGTACCTCATATTCCACACACGACAAATGATTTAGGTCTGGGAACCAGACAAGGGCAGTGTGGCTTACTGCACCATCTACCGTAACATCCGCTAAGGGTTAAAATGTGCCACGCTACCCTAGTCCGGTTCCCCGACGTTAAGTTTCAGCTTTCGCAAAGGTTTGCATGGAAATGTTTGACGTCATATTTATGTCACTTTTGCTGATGATTCAACTTCGCTTTCGCGAAACCCAGCCGACGCGAACTCTTCTCGTTGAACTTGAATGCACAACGGTCGAGTTGGTACAACGGTTGAGTTGGTAAAGTCGAGTTGACCTGCATCCATATGGGGTACAGGAACCTGTCTAACGCTTTCCACGCTCGGACGGACAGTGGACAGTTTTTTGCAGGGTAAGGTTGTGAGCAGAAATTTTGTGCGAAAATGTCATTTGGACCTGCTTCCTTCTTCGTGATTGAATCCAGCAGGACGATAAAATAGAGTGAGTAGGGTAAGCGCGGGTATATTCGACCAGGAGGGGAATTCGACCAGCCTTAATTAAAAATGTACTCAATATCAAATAAATATGCTAAAATCGTAATTAAAGGAACACGTTGCCTTCAGATTTCACGAAATCTCACCTTTGAGGGTGTTCCTTATACTTATTAAGAGTTGTTCTTGCAATAAAACACATTTAATGTGTTATAATTAGTGAATGCTAATTCAAAAAAACAAACACTGACCTCTGACCCCCACTACATGTCCCGCGAAATGTATACGTATTTCAAGCCGTCAATACGATCGTCCGGGTAGTGGGCAAAATGCATCGACGAACAGGAGTTAGGCTGGCGCCGTAGCCAGTGGTCAGGTAAACCTATCAGATGAACGCAAGGTACCATACCATTCTCCGCCTCCCGAGACATGTGTGAAATGTAAACCCATACACACACACACACCCACACTGACTGGCTGTCACAAAATGGATCGTCAAGAGAACACAGCAGACGCGTCAAAAAAGAAAAAACGAAAACCTCGCCAATCAGGGTAAGAATATTGTCATGGGACAAACCGATAGAAAGGACTTGGATGATTTATACCCAATGGTTATTGTAGACACGAATTAAAAAAACAGGCACATCACACGCAACGGAGGAAGAAAAAATTATTTCTTTCTCCAGGCTGGAAATAAGACTAATATAATTTCTCCGCCATTTATGGGAGTCAAGATTTTGACTCCCATAAATGGCGGAGCCTGCTGCTTCGAGAAATTACGCAAAATTGAAGCATTTCTAAGGCACGTTTGTGTGGATCATTATATTCTACTTTTTAAACATCTTTCAGATCGTGCTCATTATACTTCAAACGCTTGTAATAGCCCAAAAACGCCCAATAAAGCGCAACCCGAAGGCAACGTGTTCCTTTAACCTACATACTATCTTGTTTAAGTCACACCATCAATGACGATTTGGGTACTGACCCAATATGGCTCAAAAAATAAAAATAAAATGAGTTTCAAACATGAAATGAAGAAGCGTCGTGATTTAATGTGATCGCCTTATGGGATCCAGTAATAAGTACACGCTCTTCTGTGGCATCAGTTTGGACGTCCTTTGGATGGAATGGTGATTTTTGTATGCTGCTCATTTGACCAGTAAGAAATTGCCGGTCTAAAAAGCCGTCTTGTGTTTAAACAATGGGTAGTTGAAAAACACATCACTATTTCACTTCAGTGCTTGGATATTCGATCACTTAATGCTTTGCTGAAACATGTGTTTTTTGTATTATCGAATGTCAATGAATGTGTTTTAACTGTCTTTCGTCTCAGTAAACTTATGAAAATCTAATAAAGTTTTTAAATAAACATAAACAATATATTTTGTCACTCGGCTCCACAATTTACACTTTCCTGCAATAAAACTGCATTGGATGTATATAAATGCAACACTATGGTCGATTTCTGCTGCACCTCATCCATCGGTCCTCCAGTTTGGGGCTTGATGCAGAATGAAAGGCAATTACCTCGGCATGTGATTGTTGAAAGGTTTTTGGTACTTTTTTCGTATACATTGAACAAAGATTTTAAGAAAATTACCTCCTGGAATCAACACATAATGTAATTTTAAGATATATTTCCCACTTGCACTTTTGTCGCAAATGTTGCTTTTCTGTAGAAAAATCACGTTTTCTTCTTCAAAAATTGCCTTCAGTTAGTGCACAAGATAACCATTCACGCGCGCGCAGCGCCCTCTGTTGTCGAGCTTACGCACAGACCGCTCACCGCGTCATTTTGTGCATTACTTTATGCAGTAATTTTATAATTTATTTATCTCAGAAATGCAACATTTGCGACGGAAGTGTCAGTGGGAAGTATATCTTAGAATTGAATAAGCTATCGATTCCAATATATAAATTTACCCGAATCCGTGTTCAATGTATATGAAAAAAATACCAGGTTTTTTTCTGGCTCCTCCTCGGACGCAACTTTTATATTAAAATGAACCTTATCCGGTCGAATACCGCCACTTTTACCCTAGCACGCATTTTAAGAAACAATTGGTTTTTTTCGCCGATTCCAATTGGGAGATGTACCTTAGGTATGGCCACCACTGGGAATGTGAGATGCCATGTGTAAAATCTATAGAACAATCAACATAGCAGAAAAGTATTTTCAAGGAAATTGTTGAATGTTTACTTTTCACTTCTAAAATAAATTCACTTCCCTTTATATCATCTGATAATTAACATTTATTGGTGGTTTATCAGTTTATTGAGTCATTATTATATCAAGAAAATAAGTGGTGACAAGTTAAGTAAACGGAATTCTTTCCCAGATGGAGTGTTGAATTGATCATCATAAGAAATTTTCGTGGTGTCCGGATATAGGATTCTACCCTAGCGATTGAGGACGTATACGTTGAACAATAACCTGCATACGAAAATTGCATCGATTGGGAGTGAGCATTTTCCACTTACCCAATTTATCCGGCGGTGTGGAAAGAAAATGCACAGCACACGGCACGCTGCAACCTTTAAATGTCCCAAAATCCTTCGATGTCAACACATTGTAGTAATCCTGCAGTGCTATTGTCGAAGAAATGGTCCATGCGACGCAGAAAAATAGAAAAATCTGCTCCATCTTGAACGCGACTTGGCCTCAAAATGAAGGACTGTACTGTATGCAGAGCTCAACCGGACCACCAACCAGACTCAGCTAAATTTTTCCGAATGAATGAACGAACGTCAACAAATCAACACCGTTGATTGAACATAGCGCCACCACGTGTTTGACTTTGATGGATACAAGTGATCAACGGCTGTTTTATCATCTAAACGACCTCACCGAGAAATGCAGTTAAAATAAGGACAAACAACATAAACAATATATTTAAAACATAATTTCGTCGTAAATACGTACTAATTTTAACCATGTCGAATATTTTTTTCTTGGTATTGGCTTAATTTGGTTGTAATTAGAATTCCAAAATAATTGCAAGAGGAATAAAATAGTCGTCAACCATGTTTATGTTGCTGCTGCATGCTCGATCGAGCGATGGCGCATGGCCTGCAAGAGGAACGCGAAATCAGCGAAATGTTGGTCGATGAAGACGGATATCATGTGGTTTTTCAGTGTAGTTCACTGCTGAAAGCAGTACTAACGTGTTTACTATTTGCAACAAGTTATGTGGGCAGTTTGTACGTGTGGCGAACGAAATTACCAAGGTAGACCTTTCAGTGTTTATGTCTTCCCGCTGGGAAGCTGCACTGTGCTTCGGAATGTGCCAGTACTTTAGACAGTACCACAGACATAGAGAACTATAGACCACCAGCCCCTACTTTTAGAAGGCTAAAAGTGATTTTGGTATTTTTTTCATATGCATTGAACACGGATTTGGGTAAATTTATATATTAGAATCGATAGCTTATTCAATTCTAAGATATACTTCCCACTGACACTTCCGTCGCAAATGTTGCATTTCTGAGATAAATAAATTATAAAAGTACTGCATAAAGTAATGCACAAAATGACGCGGCGAGCGGTCTGTGCGTAAGCGCGACAACAGAGGGCGCTGCGCGCGCGCGTGAATGGTTATCTTGTGCACTAACTGAAGGCAATTTTTGAAGAAGAAAACGTGATTTTTCTACAGAAAAGCAACATTTGCGACAAAAGTGCAAGTGGGAAGTATATCTTAAAATTACATTATGTGTTGATTCCAGGAGGTAATTTCCTTAAAATCTTTGTTCAATGTATACGAAAAAAATACCGTGATTTTCTGACATTTACATTTGATTGGGACGTGATGAATCAGTTTTAGCTGATAAAGATTTGGTATTTTTTTCGTATACATTGAACATAGATTTTAAGGAAATTACCTCCTGACCAACACATAATGTAATTTAGTGCACAAGATAACCATTCACTCTGTTGTGGCGCTTACGCACAGACCGCTCAGCGCGTCATTTAGTCCATTATACTTTATGCAGTAATTTTATCATTTATTTATCTCAGAAATGCAACATTTGCGACAGAAGTGCAAGTGGAAAGTATGTATCTTAGAATTTGATGATCTGTTGATTCCAGGAGGTAATTTCATTCAAATCTTTGTTCAATGTATACAAAAAAAATATTAAAGTTTTATTGTAAATGGCGCCATATATGATATTGGCAATGACTGTATCCATGATGGCGCCTGTTTACGAATCTGAAAATTTCACCTTGCAGTCAAAATTAAACATTGAAAAACATATCATGGAGGTCCTTGGAATGTCCAGAATTCTGCACAGTGGTCGACTTTTCCCGATGATTCTTTTAAAAAGCAAAAAAACTCGTCCAACGTAATTTTGCTTTGCCTTATCTCCGTACTCCGTACTTCTGGTGCAGTGCATGATGGGATACAAATCTAGTACACTTTGCCTCAGCGTTCAATCTTCTTGTGTAGAATTGAATGAGAATTGGCAAGTCAGTGGAGCTATCGGTCGCTTCAAAATGCGGCAAATTGTGTTTTTGACACAAATGTCCGCTGGTAATATAGAGCTCAAATACAGATTCAACCCACTGTATATCCGTTTTGGGATTACATCGGCTTCTAGGGGTGGAGTAATTGAGATGACTGTTGAAAACCCATTGTCACGGTAATCCGTGAAGCAGAGCGAGTGCGTAGCTTTCGAGATGTGGCGTTTCAAAGTGGCGGGACACGAAAATAGACACTTACTGAAGAATGACCCATTAAGCTGGGATCGTTGGCATAATTGAGGCATAACGGCTACACATACTACTTAAACTTAGGGCTCTTAAATTAAAGTTTTTGAAACATCTTTTGAAAAAAAAAACACGAAAAAAAAGACCCAGTCATTTAGGTTTTTATCTAGCAACATTGTGGTGACATTCATAACATCTCCAAAATGTTGTTTTTGTTTAAAGAGATGACCCAAGTACAATCAAGAGACGAAGCTTTAGTGCGTGTGTCGTGTCCATCCTCGCTCCATTCGTTGTTATGACCCAGGCGCATCACACAGAAACTACCAAGGTAAGGTGCCGTCCAAAGCTGTCAACATATTCACGGTTCTACAAAGCGAAGAAAGGGTGGAAGGGAGTCGCGAGGGCCACGTACGACTTTACATGCACTGTAAAATGTTGACATTTCATGGTAGTGCCTGAAAAATGTTGATAAGTAGTATTTTTTGGGGAGGGAGGGGGTCTTGAAAAATACTACTCTCTGTAGAACTGTGAAAATGTTGACAACTGTGGACGGCCCCAAACTATGGTAACCAACAGAAATGTTATTTTCAGCACACAGAGGCTTTAGGCCTGTGTATTTGTTAATGAATAAGAGCTGTCGGGTGAATATTTCGATGCACACAACCTTACAAGTTAGAAAAAATATAAATCTTTCCAAAGTAAAATTGTGACATTTCATGTTTATATCATCAAACTAGCATGGTTTGGATGTAACAAGACAAATCATCAGTGTCCATACATGGTAATCTTGCCCACTAATTTCATTCTACCATTGATAACATAATGAATTTTTTTAACCTGCAGGGTCACCCACTATGGCATTATCTGGGAGTCAAACAAACAGGACTATTAGCAGCTGTGTTTTTACCAGTACTACTTACTATGGTAAGTCAGGGTGCCAGACCTACAGTATCTAATTTTCGTGTCGTCTGCTCGCAGACGATGCAGCAGTTGTCATATTTTAGTGGATCAAATCTGTTATCGTGTGTATCAAATTAAAATGTACTTGTTTAGCTCATTAGTTTCTTAGGCCCTTCTGAAAGATGGTTTTGAGAACAAAGGCTACCGACCAGCAGCCAATTTCACGAATCCTCACGCACTGCGTAAGCCCGCTTGCGCAACTAACTTTTTATTGCATAAGCTGAGCAACATTCTTGTGATAATAACACACAAGCCTATTGGGCTTATGCCATTTTCAAAAATTGTGCAAGCTACGAAATTTTTCGTGAAATCAGCTGCTGGCCTTGGCATTAACCGTGGCCACTAGAAGCCAATGGCCTTATGTCCTGCTGAGTTAGCCCCGATGCCCCTTCAAGATATACACTTTCTGAGGCCAACTTGGCCGAAGCATGCCCTGTCCCCTTAAATTACATTTGAAACAAAGTTGGCCATGGTGTCCCTACAGTTTCCCTAAGTGCCCTTTGAAATTCGGACAAAATCAAATCCGAAGAGGCCTGTCCCTTAATTTTCATAATATCAAGGCCTGCTACTGACAATAATTGTTCATTATTTATATGTTTGGTTTTTGTTTCTCCAGATCTTATTCTCAGGACCACTATACATGATGATATTGGGCGACATCAGACGACGTTTTCCTCGTAAGTGGCATCTCCGTCCATAAACCACAACTCGCATTATTCAAGGGGTAGTTTTCTGATCAAGGGCTAATTTTAGAAGAAAATGCACTAACTGTATAAACAGTATTTTTAGTTAGGGGCCGTCCAAAGTTGTTAACATTTTCACGGTTCTACAAAGCGTAGGAAGGGGGGAGGGGGAGTCGAGGGCCGCGTACGACTTTACATGCACCGTGAAACGTTGACATATCACGGTAGTGACAAAAAATGCTGATAAGTAGTATTTCGGGGGGAGAAAGGAGGTCTTGAAAAATACCACGCTCTGTAGAACAGTGAAAAAGGTTGACAACTTTGGACGGCCCCTATAAGGTTCACTTCAAGGAGATTTCTGTTCCAATATTTTAAAGGTATACGCGTACCGAAATTTTGCAATTTTTGGCTTTAAAAAATGGCCACAACACTGATAAATACAAGATATGGAAAGATGTTGCAAATATAGAATATGCTGATTTATAGTCTACACCCTTATGGCGTAAAAAAATCATTTGTGTGCAACTTCGGGTACAATCTTTGATTTTTTCATGGATTACTCCTTGGTTAGTGGGAAACCCAAATCCGCTTGTTGCCTAATTTTGCTGACCCCGAAAAGGTGCTTTTTCAAGGTTTTTTTGAAATAAAAATGCAGACGACGCGACGTGGAATTTAGCGCACGAAGAAATATTACCCAATCACGAAGATGCCCAACTAGGAACCCTTCTGTTTTGGGAACTGTACACAGTGCGTTCGAACTTGGGTTCAATTCGCAAAGTGATCAGGTGATGGTATCGCACATACAGACAAGGCTAGCTTCTACTAACAGTTTATGCAGTCACAAGATACGTGTTAATTTTGGTCGTGCCGTATCGCCATATGTGAAATCTTGTCTGTAAAGATGTCAGTGTGACTATATCAGGTTTGTTTATGCTTGTATAATGTAGGCCCTAGAGTTTGACATCGAGTTGAGTCATTTTATGTGAAAGAAAGTTTCACACACTTAACAACATTGCGACAACCATCGACTGTCCGTTGGGCAGTTTCTTCGGTTTGTTCCTTGATGACATACATGCATGGTTGCGCTTTGCACATATCGTGCTTCCATTGTTAAACGGTTTAAGTAACGAAAGGTGTTCCACGAAATGGCGGCTATTCGATACGGTCTATACGGAAACAGGATAAAGCTGGGGTTACTTTGGGGCAGGTGGGTGGTTTTCATACATGGGAATAAAGTTGTCTGGAGGGACGAGATGTTTTGGACGCGTTGTACAAGTCGAGCTGTCTTAATGTAGCTATAGGCCTACAGTATATGTTTATATTTCGTTGATCATTCTTGGCGAATTTGTAGTTGTACCCTTTGCTTAATTAAAGCGAATAAGTACCTGATGAGGGTATCATTTTCAGTGACCCCATTTTTTCTGAGTTTACAAGAAAAACCGGAACGAACACTCAACACTGTACTCGGACGTCATTAATTTTCCTTCAAACGAGCTTTTAAACATGAATAAGTGTAAATCTAATGAAACAAATTGGAGGGGCAAATACGAAGATTTTACTAGGAACAAAATTAGAATTCTCCAGAGTTGCCTCATCTATGTTTCGTGTGACGACGTCCGACTTATCTTTCCCTAATTGCGTGGAATGTGTTCGTGTGGGGATCGGCATTGTATTGAAAAGGCGATTTCGTCTTTTGTCATTCATTTTAATAGCACTTTGGGGTTTATGTTGTTTCTGGTTCATTATGTTTTTTTTTCTTCTTGAAATCGTTACAGTTACAAAATTTGTCCAGGACAGTTTTATCAATGGGCTTCTAGTAGAAATAGGCCTAACCCCCTTTTAACAGTTTACCAATCATCTGTTCTGCCTTTAAAACCCAGTGTTGTCAAATTTTCGTATATGTCATCGCACATTTAAAAGGACCATATTTTCAGATTATTAAAGTTCACATAGTTTGAGTAACGTTGACTGCACTTATCACTTTTTTTCCAAATATTTGGACTAGTATATGATATTATGACAAAATAAAATCCTAATAAGCCTGAACAAAATACCGTTCTTAATTTTTCTGGCACACAAACCATGCACAAGTGACTCCAGTCTCTATTAGAGGAGCATTATGTTTTATTAAGCGATTAGTTTTAGGCATTATTACCCAGGGACCGCCTCGGGTGAATGAATTCGATACAAATGTGAGTTTGTATCGAAAAATCCATATGAGTTTGGGAAATCTGGATGCAGTCAAAAGCAACTCCACCGGGATTCAAACCGCATTTCTTCTGCTTAACGTGCAGACGCCCTACCATGAATTGAGCTATGAAGCCAACTGGTGGTCTCGAATCACGGTAGTGCAGTTGTTCCTCACTGATTGGGATTGGCTATTACGTGAGCTTAGCAAGCCCTACAGAGAAATAACCACCCCTCCCAGAGATTAAGTTTTGTTAGTTTTGTTTTCATAACAATCGTCTATAGGCCTAAAACAATAATTTATTACAGAAAAACAACTCTAACAAGCCTGAAATTATTCATACCCTTATACCATATTTTGAATCGTGTAAATTTTGAGGAATGGGAGTCTTTTGGCTCAAGTTACAAGAGTGTGACAGGCAGCTGAAAGAATCACTGCAAAGAGACATTTCAAAATCAAATAACTACATCATTTCGGGGGTATTTTATTGAAAGATTTGCAGAAAATATGTCTAGCCTCCTTAGATCAGTTCAGAGTCTTTTTTACAATCAAAGGAAAATGCCTTCTGGTACTGGCTCACAACGTATCTGCATGGAATTTGGCCCACTCCGCTAAAGTCTCCAGGGGCCGATTTCACAAAACTCTTCCTATCTTGGGATCGATCCTAGGATTTAAGAAGAGTTCGAGCAGTAAGATCGGTCTTTGCTAAGACGTGTCCTAAGATCGATTTCACAAAACCCGTCTTTTACAAGACGAGTCGCAACTGCTTATTATACATTTATTAACGGCTGTACCATGTTTGTTAACAGTACCGAATACAACAGTCGTCGGGAAAACGGCACGCACGTTACAAATCAAAATGGCCGACTTTGTAGCGTCGTCTGCTTGGCGTATCGCATTTTGTCGGATTCAAGTCGATGTACTTGAACCTAGATGTACATGTAGGCCTATCGTTCGCGTTCGACTGTACAAATGGCACACTCGCATTTATGTGCAGAGCATGCAGTATGCTTGACGGAAAAAAAAAAACATTAAGCCTATGTGTATTAATCTAATTTACATAAATGTATCTTTTTTTTAGGAGCATCGCACGCTAGTACTAGCATGCGCACGCACTACAAGTAACTTTCAGTCTGTGCTCAATCAACAATATTAACCAGTACAAAATTGGTTTTTATTGTATGGATATATTTTGCCGAAATATAAATCCGTGCTTTTGTAAACATCAAGAAACCTAGATATAGGGCTACAGCAAGTTATGGCTTCACGTGGATGGACATACAAATGCCTCAACTTTTTCGGTAAGTGCTTTTCTGCGATTTAAATTACGCCTCATTTTCAAGAGAATTTCGCCTATCGCGGCAAAGGAAAATTATGTCTGTATGACCGCCTGCTGCTGCCGTATGCCGGGCTAGCTTCACGTTCGGCAAGCAAAAGATAAGTGCCTTCGCACTGCATTATACTCCATGCATTCGTACAGATAAGACGACCCAAACATCGATCTTAAGTTAGGAAGAGTTGGGCCGTGTTGCCATGGGAAATAGGACGAATTGAACACATCCTATGTTTTGTGAAATCGGTCCTAGGATTAGTTCCTAGATAAGACGAGTTACACTTCCTAGGACGAATCTTAGCGCTTTGTGAAATCGGCCCCTGGTCTTTGAGGTTAATTGGAAGGCTCTCCCCTATCTCGATTGAGTTGATGAGGTCTTGACTTTGGCCTGGCCACTCTACGCCTGCAGCATTATCCCGGAACCATTTTGTGACTGACTTGGCAGTGTGTTTTGGATCGTTGTCCTGCTGATATGTCAAAATGCTCCCTGAGTTTCTCTGCGGACTGCTTGACGTTTTTCTCCAGGATCTTGATGTACTCAGTCGCACACTTTGGCGGGCTTTAATGTTAAATATCTTCATTACTAGTTAATTGAAAAACTCATTACAAGTTCTGCTAGACAGTTGTCCTTATATGCGTTAGCCGGCATAGTTATAAAGAATAGGCACCATGCAGTTTCGAAGTTCCACGTATATTATTAATCTTGATCACATGAATCCAAAATGTATTCATCTTAAGACTTTCAAAAATAAATTAACTTGGCATCCTCAAAACCTTGAAAGAACCTCTCCCCTCCCCTCAAACATTCTGCTAATGGAGCCCAGTACGATCTAAGATAACCTTGACCTTATTCACACGACCCTGACTTGTCTTTGGATATTCACTTGGCATTCTCAAAATCCGAGAAAGAAATCACAAAAAAATACCCAAATTGTGCTAGTGAAGCCCAAAAAATGCAATACACAATTTCCATCGACCTCAGCCAGGTAAGTCCGATGCCTGTCTAAATTGACCTTAGTTACATGACCCTGACATATAAACATCCTGGAATCTTCATAAATAAACTCTACATCACCATATACACCTTGCAAAAAAACGTTCTTAACATCTAAATGGATCAACCGAGACTAAAATTCATACAGGGGTCCTAGGCCTTGACCCTGGCCTTAGTTAAATGAACATAGCATCCTGTAAATCGTAGGACAGACAACATGATTGTTGAAATTGACCAAACAGGGACCAACATCAGAGTACATTTTTGTATGATTAGTGACCCCTGTAACCTTTAAGTTAACCTTTGACCTTGAAGATGTCCTTAAAAATCTTCGAGACTTTAATAAATAAACTCGGCATCCTGTAAATCCCACAACGGACACCACGATTCTTAAAATTGACCAACGAGGGGTCGCCAAAGTGCAATTTTAAGATTTTTTACCCTAGTTGTGACCTTTAAATTGACCTTTAAATTGTCTTTTTACCTTAAAAATATTGGAGACTTCAATAAATAAACTCGGCATCCTGTAAATCCTAGAATGGGCGCCACGGTTGTTGAAATTGACTAACAAGGGGCCGCCAAAGTGCAATTTTAAGATTTTTGACCCTAGTTATGACCTTTAAATTGACTTTTGACCTTGAAAATGACCATAACAATATTGAAGACTTTAATAAATGAACCCAGCATCCTGTAAATCCTAGAATGGACACCACGATTAATAAAATTGACCGGGTAAAGGGCCGTCAAAGTGCAATTTTGTGATTGTTGACCCTCTGTGACCTTTAAATTGACTTTTGACCTTAAAGATGACCTTAACAATCTTGAAGACTATAATAAATGAACTTAGCATCCTGTAAATCCTAGAATGGGTGCCACGATTGTTGAAATTGACCAACGAGGGGCCGCCAAAGTGCAATTTTATGGTTTTGACCCTTTATGACCTTTAAATTGACCTTTGACCTTGAAGATGACCTCTTAAAAATTGGCAACAACCGGATTTGAATTCCTTGATATGAAATTAACATATCCTCAAATTTCCCAAGATTGTACCCGAAAATGCATATGGGGTCCCTTAGTGCTGTAGACTATTATGTGGGTATTTGTAATTCTCCTGTATACAGCCAACTGTTGTCCCATGAACAACTTGTGTATGTAGTGTGTGATACCAGAGTCAAAACGGTGCCATTGCCTTGCCATCTCAAATTACAAGGGCCAACTTCTGGTCGTCTGTATAAGGTCATACATACATTTTGAGAATTCACATTAATAATTTGATTTTTTATCCCAGTAGAAAAAACGTTATAACTTAATGCCCCTATAGAGCTTCTGCACCGGCGGCCATGACAGGGGGCAGGTTTTCTTATTTAAATGATGTTACAATAGAACCACAAAGTGCCTACTCAAGCATGGCACACGGTGACAATGTGACTGCCCCCTGTCATGGCCGCCGTGCCAAGGCTCTATATGCTGTGGTTTGTGTCTTAAAGCTGACAAGTCCATGTCCAGATATGCTAGCCATATGATCTCAGGATATTTACTTTGCAGTTCTCCTAATGCCAAGGAAATGGTGGTTAAACAGTCACTGTGTGGCTACCTCAGTCAGGAACTATGTAGTGGTAAGTTGGTTGATTGTGTGAATTAATTGTCATTCTATGTACACTCGGCAAAAGAAGTTCTTGGACACTTGTAAAAGTTCAAATAATTTTTAAAAATAATTCATAAAAAGCACATTATTGTATATCAATATGACCACACAATAGTTCTCTACCAGCATGATATGGAGTTAACGCGTGAGCAATCATGCATGGCTGGTTACACGCATTAAACAATAGCAAGTACAGTAACAGAAAATTGCAAGAAATGGAGCATTCAGTTATTCAATTGTGAAACAGTTTATGTGGCATAATCCGATAGTTGGTGCAGTGACAAATCGCCTTCTCAGTGCAAGCATCCTAATCCTCCTGTCTTCTGCAGGGGTGGTGACCCTAGGTCGACCAGTCCTAGGGCGGTCGCTAACATCATCAGTAGCCAAATAGCGCTGGTTTAAATTTGAAATTGTTGATGGTGCAACTTGAAAAAAACGAGCCACTTGTCTAAATGACTGTCCAGATTGCAACATTCCTATTGCTCTTGCCCGCTCTTGGTTGGAAAGCTTCATCTTGAAAGTGTATGTCCAAATGATGCATCTCATGATGCATCTGTAAGCATTTAATTCCAATCATAAACACCTGTTGCAATTGTGGAATGTATGCCTGCAGGATGGACATGATTATTAGCATTTGAATGCTCCATTTCTTGCAATTTTCTGTTACTGTACTTGCTATTGTTTAATGCGTGTAACCAGCCATGCATGATTGCTCACGCGTTAACTCCATATCATGCTGGTAGAGAACTATTGTGTGGTCATATTGATATACAATAATGTGCTTTCTATGAATTATTTTTAAAAATTATTTGAACTTTTACAAGTGTCCAAGAACTTCTTTTGCCGAGTGTATTTCATTTAACCAGTTGACGCCAGGATTATTTGCGCTGCTAAGCACAACAAATATGCTTAGCACAGAATTTATTTGCTTCATAAAATGGATTACAAGCCAAAATTATATATACGCCAACTCGTGTTCTTCGCAAGAGTAGGAGAATACCTTTGAAAACACATCACTTACGGTTTTGGCTGGCAATCCATTTTTGCAAGATAAAGCAAACAAATCCTGTGCTAAGCAAATTGTTGTGCTTAATAGAGCCATGAAATTGGCCCCAGGTCAAGCACCACAAATACTGACTCTTGAGAGTCATTTCTACATTCATTGTATGAATCTTCTCACCAAAAGATCATACTTTGCAACACTCTGAGGCGGCCACCACAGAGCTAGATTAGCTACACTGACAGGCCATCCACAGCCGTCAAGTTTAAGTTCAAAACAGTGTGTGTACATTTGTTTGCTTTATAAAAATGGGTTAATAGTCAAAATTGTATGTCAACATTTGTCTTTAGCAAAAATAGCAGAACACCAGTCAATTGTAATATACAAAATATAACATTTTGACTGAAATCCCATTTTTATAAAGCAAACAAATTTTGGATTAAGCAAATTTTTCTGCTAAACGGCTTCATGAAATTGGCCCTTGTTTAATCAAAGTGATTCGTACAGGAATGAATTGTAACATTTCCTGTTTTTGAGAGAATCTTGAATTATTCTCGGAAAACCAATTTTGTTCGGTTTTCAAACTGATTAAACCTGCATGAGATGAACCGACCTCTGAAGCTGCGCGTCTCACAGACGGCCCTGGAAGTGCAGAAGCTCAAGGGGCACTTCAGGCAGAGTGGTGTACGTACCTGCCTCAGCGGATCTTACAGTGACTGGTTCAGTCAACCTTGCCATAAAAAATGCTCATACACATTGAAATGTTAGGTATTTTTTTCCGTATAAAGTGAACAAAGATTTAAATCAAATTACCTCCTGGAATCAACAGATAATCCAATTTTAAGATATACTTCCCACTTGCACTTCTGTCGGAAATGTTGCATTTATGAGATAAATAAATGATAAAATTACTGCATAAAGTAATGCACAAAATTATGGCGCGAGGGTGCATCTTGTGCACTAACTAAATGCAATTTTTGAAGTAGAAAATGTGATCTTTCTACAGAACAAAAGTGCAAGTGACAAAAGTGCAAGTGGGAAGTATATCTTAAAATTAGATTATCTGTTGATTCCAGGAGGTAATTTCCGTCAAATCTTTGTTCAATGTATACGGAAAAAATACCAAATGTTGTGTCTCCTTGATCTTTCGCTCAAAATATAATTTGCGTTTTTTTTGGGTTTTTTACCATACATTTCAAACATTTAATAGTGGGGGTACATTCCTCATTTTGCCGTGGCATGTCACATTTTCTCCTTAGGGCCCCATTACTGAGGAGATTGTCTTCAGGGCCTGCATGCTACCTCTTCTGGTGCCTTGTATGGGAAACCTCAACGCTGTCTTTATTTGTCCTCTCTTCTTTGGAGTGGGTAAGAATCACTACTTGAGTCTTTGCTAGTTACAAGTTACACTAAAAGGCCAATTGTGTCAATTTTTTTATGAATTCCAGGAACAACAGCATTACGTAACTAAAGAATATTGTTGATAAATTGCCTTGTAGAAATTTCAGCCACATAGATGCAGTAATACTTCAAAAACCTTAAAAATCCATGCATGGTTTTTGTGTTGATTAAAATAATATTTTTTTACAAACGAGAAAATAAAAAAAAACACCTTCAGTTGGCAATTTCTCCCATTACACGGAGAAAACAAATCCAGGTCAGGTGAGTACGGGGCATGAGGCAACAGTTCAAAGCCACAGTTGGCTGCTTCAGCCACTGCCACCTGCGCTGTGTGGACAAGGGCATTGTCCTGAAGCAACAGCACGACCACTCGCAGCTGTCCCCTACAATTTCCTCATGATTGCTTCTTTCAACTGATGCGTAATAATCCCTATTGATGGTTTGACCCTTTTCCAAGCAGTCAATCATGATAACAATCTCAGAATCCTAAAAGATTTAGTTACTACAATTCTTTCCAAGAAAGACTTAAAACTTTTAAAAAAACTTAGAACTGGGGAAATACCTTCGTCTGTTATCAAAATAAAAGAAATAAGTTTAAGTTGTTCTGAAGAGATAACGTAGGCCCAAAAAGGGTTACAAATAGTATGACAACATGCCTTCCTAAAAACCCTGTGTACACATTTACAATATACGCTCGTAACCGGGACGGAAACTTGTGTTACATTTAAACTTATTTCTTTTATTTTGAGACCAGACAAAAGTATTTCCTGGAAAATATGGTCTGTGTTGCCAGAATGCCCCCTTTACCGTGGAAAGACTTTTAACTGTTAAAACGGTCCAAGTTGTATTTCTTTTCTTTTTCAGCGCATGTACACCACGTGATAGAGAGTTTAAAACTTGGATTTAAGAAACCTTGTGCAATATGGCTAGGTGCAGGTGAGTCTCATGTGTATTTATGATTAGAAAACAGTAGATGGTTTTAAATAAATGACAAAGAGTGCCAATTCAAGGCCGAGTGGTTTAGGTTTCAACACCCTGCCATGGTTCCTGTGCCCTTGAGCAAGGCATTAACCACAGTTATTATTATTATTTCTTTCTGGTATTCATACCAAGGATTCCTCAATAGTGCTCATTGCACTGTCACTCGCAAGCGTGAGGAAACCCATGAAGAATTCTAATTAGAAATGACCAGAGACACCGGGGAATATCCCCTTGCTCTTTACAAAAGAATGCTCTGGGATCTTTAGAGTGCGTTACCATTACCTAACACACCTGACCAACGGCTTTTCATCCCTTCCGAAGGATGGAGCAAGTGTGGTTAAGTGCCTTGCCCAAGGGCACAGGTACCGCAGCCGGATTTGAACCAGCAACCCCAAGTTTTCACCCATGATTGCGAGTCAATGGCCCTAACCACTCGGCCACGGTACCCCAGTTGCTCCATCCTTTGAAAGGAATGTAAAGCCATTGGTCCAGTGTGTTGTTTAACGCACTTAAAATATCCCAGAGTATTCATTCGTGAAAAGTAAGGGGGTTGCCTGATGTCTTTGGCCGTCGGCTGCCAATTGTGAAATTTGTGTCTGTCCACGTTACATACGTCTAAGGGAGACATTTTATACAAGCTTTTCAGAAATGCATGTTGTGGCAGCATTTTCTTACCTTTTTGAGAACAGTACAAGGGAATTTGAGATAAACTGAAGACATCTGAAAGGAATTATTGACTTTTTTTTCAAATAGGCCCATTAGCGTGGAAAGACCCATCTATAAACACCAGCAACAATCCTTGGTGTCAACTGAACAGTTAACCGACACTTGAAAGAATTGCAAACCGGTTTCGGAATTAACCGTAAATTCCCATCCCTACTCCACACCCAACTCATCAGCATTGCAGAAAAATAAGCAAAGATATTTTGGTTAAAATATTTTAAGCATTGCTAGCGCTCAGACTGTAGTAGTGGTAGAACCAAGCCCATTAAAAAGTGAAAATCAAAATATAATGGACATTCTGGGCACTACTTGGGTATCGCCTGGATTTTTTGGGTGCCGCTCAGAATTTATATTGTATTTTTGCATTTTAATGATCCTTTTTTAAAATTGGTCGCAAAAAAATCGTCCCAATCTGTGCAACATTAGACTCATTTCATTAAGGCCTTTGTAGAGCATTTATCCTCCAGTGCATAGAACAAGAAGTCTGGTCTGCTCCTAATAAGTGCTAAATAAGTCTGTTTTCAATACTGGAGAGACTTTTTCACCAGGATCATAACTCAATGCAGTTATCTTCTCTCAAAACAAAAGAAATATCCTAAGACAGATCTAAGAAGATAACTTTAGCAACAAATAGTGCAACAACATACCTTTCTGAAAACCCTGTGTACAAATTTCCTGTTTAACGTATGTAACATATAGGACACATACTTTGTGACATTTTTCGGTGTCCTTGTTACATACGGTATATTGGAAATTTGCACACAGGGCTTTCAGGAAGGTATGTTGTGGCACTATTCGTTGCCGTTCTTTAGCTGAAGTTATCTCTTTAGATCCGTTTTAAGATATTTCTTTTATTTTGAGATAAGATGAATGACATTGTACAGAGATATAATCCTGGAGGAAAAGGTCTCTCCAGTATTGAAAACGGACACAAATATCATTTGCTGTTGCTTTAAATTATGAATCCATATTACAAAAAAAAAGTGAATCTTTGTTCTTTTCCTTTCAGTTTTTCAATTTTTCTACACAACTATTTTTGGTGCCTTATCAGCCTTTATATTTCTCAGAACGGGTGAGTTTTTGAAAACTTACAATTTGTGATTTAAGATTTTGTGATCAATGCAGAAATGTTTATTCATTCATTTATAAGTAATAGACCGTATCGAATAGCTGCCATCTTGGAGGGCAACTTTTGATATATAAATCGATCAACAATGTAAGCACAAAATGTGCAACTATGCATGTCCTCAAGCAACAAAGAAACTGCCCTACAAGATGGCAGCTATTCGACACGGCCTACATGTCATTCTCAAATGACCTTTCAATCAAATTAAATTTTAAAGATACCTGGCATTTTAGTATACAAATCTGTGTAATTCCCACATAATTACTATTCGGGTTGTTTTATATTGTGTAATTAAATTTAGCCTAACCTCCAGTTTATAGTAATCCTTCTGAATAATAGCCTTCAAACAAAAGATATCGTACAACATTTCGGATGAATTGTTTTTATGCGAAAATACGGAGCAGGTCACTTTGGCCTTGATTTTGTCCAAATTTCAAATAGCATTGGGGCCAACTGGAGGGGCACTGGCCAATTTTGTTCCAAATGTGTACTGGTCATTAGTATATATTCATACAAGCCTCATTATCTTCAAGTTTAAGCTGGGCAAGTTGGACTCAGGTAGTGTATATCTTAAAGGGGCATCGTGCCAACTCAGCAGGGCATGATGTCATTGGCCTCGGTGGTTTCAGTTAGACTTGAAAGTATTTCCCTTTATCTTTATAATAATTTTTAAAACGTTTTGTGTGGAATGAGGCAGTTCTTTGAGTCAATTCAAAATCAGATCGGTAACAAATTCAAGGAAAAAATATTTTTAAAAATCTTTTCTGCTTAAAATTGAATACCAGAGATGCTAACATCGACTATTTAGGCGTGGTTTGTACAATTGTTTCAGCCAATGGCGATCAGTATTGTGACATAATTATAAACTGCATAGCTTAAAATTTGGGGTTATGTGTAAAATTTTAAAATGTTGTGTCCAAAGCTGGTTCCCTGTGGCAAATTACTCTTTTTTCAAATTGCAATGTTGGTATTTTTGGAATACTGGTACTAGTTAAATATATCCTTACATTTGTGGTTGTAATTTTTGAACATCACTAAAAGAATTGTCGTAATTTTGTTTGTTTTGGCTGTCATTTAGTTGTGGGCCTTAACAAGTTTATTTAAGATTGGTGCATGCCACGAAATCCGCGACACTCGAGAAGAACTATCCTTTCACAAAATATGGTGTAGGCTTTGTGATAATGCACGGTACACTGTGCGTGCACACAGTATTTATCCGTAGCCAGCCAGCAGCTAGAGCTGTACTTTCACACACAGTCAGTTCTTTCAAATCACATCATATTCACAGGTGATTCCCACTCACAGCATTGCTTATGCATTTGTAGAAAGCAGACAACCAATTCTTTATCCCCTCATTGGCCAAAAAGTATCAAATATTTGAACTGTTTTACTTTGTCCTATTCGACAACCGTGACTTTTTTCGGCCAAAAGTCATTGGCCTACAATGAAAATATACTACAAACTTTCAGAAATAGTTTTATCAGCTCATTATGATGAAACATTTCAGTGATCCTTAAATATTTAAAAGTTTTGTGAAATAAAAATTAACAACCAGCTGGTTGTACACAAATCAACGGATCAAACTTAGGCAGACAAAGTGGCAAACTCAAATTAGCATTTTTTTTTTTCAGAAAAGTGACCTTTTCTCCCATTCAAAAAATTCTTGACGGGTGAGGCCGCTGTTCAGTCATGGACAGAACCCACAGTTGAAAAACAAAGCAAAGACATTACATTTCAAAGAGTAACAGTTGCACGCTGATCCATTTTGGACCCAAACAAACTTGTTAGGATTGTTGCAAATGACAAATGGGTCTTTCCACAGTAAAGGGGGCATTTTGGCAACACAGACCATATTTTCGAGGAAATACCTTTGTCTGATCTCAAAATAAAAGAAATAAGTTTAAGAACAACTGAAACTTATCTCTTTTATTTTGAGACCAGACAAAAGTATTTTCTGGAAAATATGGTCTGTGTTGCCAAAATGCCCCCTTTACCGTGGAAAGACTCATATACTAAACAACTGAGTGAACCAACACAGTTCATGATATTAAGAAGCCACTGAAAATGACACCAACTTTTATACACAAGTCTATGGAGAATTTAGAAATTCTCATTCGCATAGAAAAAGAAAACTTGTAATTACAGCTAAATGCAACTATAAAATTCTCTGAAATTGATTGAAATATGTAAAAACACATTTGCTATTCTAATCCCGTCCTATGCAGGTCACCTTATTGCCTGTATCCTCACTCACATGTTCTGCAACTTCATGGGTTTTCCAGCTTTTGAAGAAATCACCGGCCACAGCATGACACAGCGGGTCGTCATCTGCGCAATGTTTGTCCTCGGATTGGCTCTTTTTATTGTCTTATTACAGCCACTGACCAGTCCCGAATTTTATTCAAATACGGTGTATAAGTGGTCATAGTTCAGTTTTGGCCTGTTACGCCCCAATTATGTCAATGGTCCCAACTTACGCGCACGCACTTCGCTTCAACAATGACGCGGCATTATTTGACTCCAAAAATGACGTAGTAAGCACAAGCCTGAGAATCTCACGTCAATCTGACATCAATCTGACATCAATCTGACATCAAACTTTTCGCGGCGAAAATTCGCGCAAGTTGAAACTAGTTCAACTTTTTGCGAATTCGCTGCGCGAAACATTTGTTGTGACGTCAAATTCGCATTCGCTTTCGCATAAAGTATGGAATAAGGGTGGATTCACACTGAGCCTTTTCGCACGTAACTTTGACATGTGTTGCTTTGAGAAAAAGCCATGTGGAGGGAATTTGGAGTGAAACGATGCACTGAAAATCACAGAATGAACAAAAACACTTTCCTCCCAAGTTGATTCTGTGGTTTTCAGTGTGTCGTTTCACTCCAAATTCCTTCAATGCCCATTTTTCTCGAAGTGACACACATCAAATTTATGCATGAAAAGGCTTAGTGTGAATATAGCCTAAGTTAGGACTGTCCCAACAATAGCTCTAAAGCCTATATAATTGTAACGCGCACATGCAGACTAGACGCAAACAACAACTGCAATGCAAACACTGACAGAAACAATCGGAAAAGTTAAACTTGGTTCAACTTTGCCAACTGTCTGCGTTGCTAGTTTGCAGTACTCTCTGCGTTTGTTGCGATGATATGGAAACCGGGCTTAACTTTTTTTTTCTTAAAGCCTTAAAGGAGGGTGACCAGATTTTTCTAAAAATTGGATTTTGTTTTAACCCGACAATCATGTTTTAACCTGACAATACCTCCTCACAATACCATCCATAGAAAGAAAACAGGAAATTTGCAATCTCCAGTTTAGATGTGGAAGCACAATGATTGGTGTGGTGACTGCACTGCTTTATAAAACAGATAAATTAGTTTACAGAACATTGGTTGTTTTTATGAAATCCTTGAAAATATACGGATTGAGGGCACGAAATTTCAGAATGGTAATAAGAAAAATATAACACATGATATGGTATCGAAAGCTCAATACCCATGGGAAAATTTAGGAGCTCAAAATGTGATCTGGTCACGCTCCTTTAATAAGTGGAGGCATGATGGTCTAGTGGATAGAGCATCAGACTTCCAGATGATATGTCCATGGTTCAGAGCCTGCAGCCGATTTCACTAATTGCTGGGGGTTAAACCTAGGGTGGACTGGCATCCCATCCAGGGGGAGTAGCAATGCTCCTGGTCATCCCATGCCATGGAAACTAACAACCTGTTGGGAAAACCTAATTAACTGCCGGGAGTAGTAAACCTGCGATGGACTGGCATCCCATCCAGGGGGATAGTAATGCTCCTAGTCACTCCATGCCATGGAAACTAACAACATGTTGGGTGAAACCCAACTAACTACTGGGGGTTAACCGGCGATGGACTGGTATCCCCTCCAGGGGGAGTAGCAATGCTCATAGTCACTCCATGTCATAGAAACTGGGGATGAGTATCGGCCGTATGAGCCAGCTTGGCTTGCGAAATGACTTTACCTTAATAAGTTGGGACTGTTGGCGTCAGTAGTTGGGGCCTGACAGGCCTTGGGCGATTTCCCTCTGTCGTTTTCCCGAAGTTAGAGCGTGATGGACTGGGTCAGTAGCATTCGAGCGTGTGACTCCCACCACTCCGGAGTAAATAAAGTGAAAGAACAATGCGTTTTTTAAAATAAAAATACACTATAAACACATGCATAATTTTTTTCTGGAATGAATCTAATATGCTGGTCTTGCTGATTTGTTTAAAATTCAGGGGAAGATTGCAATATACATGTAACCGTGTAAGTCTAAGACACATCATATGCCATAACTATAAGATACATGTTAATAGCACACAAACGTTTATTGCAAGGCAAGATTGACCTGTGATGTCTTAGTTGAGACGTCCTAAGTTTTAAGACATCTTAAGGGTTAAGACATCTTAATTTTTGTTTATGCAATCAACCCCAGAATGATATTAATCACTTACTCACATATCAATGCAAATTTAAAATTGTTCTTATTGGTAATCTGTGCCCAGTAACCTACGTGTGCAATGCACATCATAACTTGGATTAACAGTACATTTCATTTTCTTAGTCATGACACCAATGTGCAGAGTCTAATCGAGATACTATTAGGCTGGTAAAAATTGTGATTATTTTTTAATGCAGTTAAAGGAAGGGACAACACTTGCAAAGGGTTGCCTAACCCTGTACGCTTCGTATGAAGGTTTATGCACCCGGCAATATCGGTAATATTTTTGATTAAATTCTTCGATAACTTCAAACATAGAGGAAGGAAACAGACTCCATGCTTCAAACAAGTGTTGTCCCTTCCTTTAAACTATGATTTTGTGACTGGCGGTTGTACACAATTTGCAAAAAAAAGTACGACATGTACATCCCAATACGGGTAGCTTTTGTCATTTAAATTTCTTCACAAGAACCACACAATAGAACCACACAATATGTATATTCTTGGGGGGGGACAAAGGTTTTCTCTTTGATGTGACGTTAGATGCATAATTATAAAGTGAAGCAACACATGTGTACATTTGTTGAAAGGGATTTCTTTTTCTGTCCAAATTCCTGTGAGTGAAGGGGATAAATGACGACTTGTGGCTCACTTATTGACCATTTTGTGAAAATGTCACGTTTTTTGTCTCAACTTCAAGAAAAGAACCATTTGTCAACTTTTGTCCCTCACGTTTATTTGGCCAAATAAAACACTTAGTTTGACAGAGTTTCAGGATTAGGCCCAAGTCTGGCAACTGCTTTCACGCTGGTTCAGCATACAAACATTTTTGAGCTTATTTTAACATAGCCTTTATTTTAACACAATAGAGTCCGGGGATCTTCATCAAGACTGATGACTGGAAAGGCCAAAACAAACCGTAATTAACATTCAGAACCCCCGACGCAAGCTAAATTAATTCCTGATTAATTGCGATCCCCGTTACGAAATGATTCGAACCGGCCATTCAACACCGGCTAGCTCGGTGGTCGAGTGGTTAAGACGTCTGGCTTGTTTAATATTATTATTATTATTATTTCTTTCTGGTATTCATACCAAGGATTCCTCAATAGTGCTCATTGCACTGTCACTCGCAAGCATGAGGAAACCCAAGAAGGATTAGAATTAGAAATAGCCAGAGACACCGGGGAATCCCCTTGCTCTTCACGAAAGAATGCTCTGGGATCTTTAGAGTGCATTACCACAACCTAACGCACTGGACCAACGGCTTTACATACATTCCGAAGGATGGAGGAGGTCGTGGGTTCGAATCCCACCCGAGCACGCTACGAAGTTTTTCATGGTGTCTCAGGAAAGCACTATGTATACAGTGTTAATAATTACATCGGGTAAGGGCAAAACAAACCGTAATTAACATTCAGTCTCCCCGACGCAAACTAAATTAATTTCTAGTTAATTTGTAGTAAATTTGTGTATGTTAAATAATTGTTTTTGCAGCTGGAATTGTGTATAAGGTTGCCGTGAAGGTGCAGGCGCAGGCAACCTTTCCCAGTGTTTTTACATTTACATATATACAAATTGACAAATACAGGAAAAAACATAAGACACGGACATTCCAGATTTTTCACGGCAGAATGTTTAAGCCAGGGCATTGAAACAGAAATATAATAAAATCATCTTTTTACATTTGTGATCCCTGTTTTCGACTGAATGATAAGTAGGGGCCACATGACCTAAGAATTTAACTTTTTGACTTTGTCGTGGGGCTGCGTTATTGGACTGTTTTGTCAGCCAATACAAACCGATTTTTATACAAACACATAATTACGTCGGGGTAAAGGGCAAAAAACAACCTTACTTAACATTTTTATCTCCTTAAAAAAAGTTCGGAAACTCAAGTTTGACTGACAATTTCTCTCTTGTTACCAAGTCATTTTCCATGAATTTGGTATCATTGGAAATCCTTTACAATGTTGTGTCATTTGTTATGATTAAGCAATTGATGTGCAGCCAGGTGCAGCACTGCTGAATATGGGGGTGGGTGTAAAGTGAAATGTCGCCAAATAGTGCATTCCCCTTTTGCTTGGGGGATGGGAATGTGTCAATACACTTTTTGACAATAGCAATGCATTTTGTGACATTTCACTTTACCACACCCATATTCAGCTGTGCTGCACATCCTTCCCCTTCCCGATTGCTTAATCGTAACAAATGACACATCATTGTAACGACGGAAAACAGGGCTTTTCAAAGATTCAAGGAAAATGACTTGGCATAACAAGAGTGAAAATGTCAGTCAAACTGAGTTTCCGAACTTTTTTTTGAAGAGTTTATATTGACTTTTGTCATTCGTGTGTGTAGACATTGCCCAACATAACATTCTCTTTCCCCTTCTAAATTACCATCACGACCTCTATTTTAATCCCACCAAAGTTTGTCGCTCAACCAGAATATTTTCCAAAGTTTTAAATGTGTACACTAGATGACTAGATTTTAACAGTACTGATTTCGTAGAATGTTTACAATGTATATTTTGATTATTTGTTTAAATGAAATAATTCAGTGAGATAGTCGTTGAACATATTTTCTTTTCTTTTGTAGATTGTTATAAAAATACTCACTTTTACATTGGATTATGGACAATAAATTCCCCTAATTATTATTCTCTATTTATACGTCACCGTATATAGTGTTGCCAATTTCTTTCGACTAGTCTTATTTATTTATTTGATATCCAACAGCGGAGATCCGCCACTAAAAATTTAAACAAATACAAATTACATGTAAACAAAGAACTAATTGCATATGGATAATGATAATTGTTATGTAAATTTATGTAAATATGTTAATTCAGTGTAAAGCTGGCTAGACCTGTGGTGGTACATGTACATAAATAAACATATAACTGAGCTAGGAGTGGGAAATACTTCAATGTCGGTGCTCCAAACACATCGCATGTTTCATGGAGTCGGTTGTATAGATGAAAACTTTGAAACAAAGCCTGTTTGATTACCTCCACCCGGCTCCGCGAAACATGCATGATGTGTTTGGGAGCAGATCTGGTTCGACGTTCTGGAACATGAAGGGAAAATAGATTAGCAGTGGTTAAATTGTACTGGTTATGGATACGTCTGTAGAGGAATAGGCAATCATTAACTGTACAGTTCTCCTTTGTACAAGAGTTGGCAAGTTAAACAAGTTACACAATTATGGATAACCTTGTACATAAACAACAAATAACGTCTCTGAAGACTTTCAAGTCGATTAGATTGGGATTTAGAAATTGAATTAAAAACTACCGTACAGTATTCTAGTTGTGGTCTAATAAGAGAGCAATATAGGGTTCGAAGTGCGTGTTCATTTCTACAGTGTCGAAAATTCCTCCACACTAAACCGATAATACGATTGGCTTTTTTCACAATATGACTAACATGATGCAGGCACGAAATTAAGCCTCCTGTCTATAAAGATACCAAGGTCCCGCTGGGTGGAAGCACGGCTTAACACATTATTAGAAATTGTGTAATTAAACATACAGGGCTTCTTCTTTAGTGTAACACTCATTATTGAACATTTCTGTAGGTTTAATTTCGATGTTGTATACATCTGTTTCTTCCTCCATGTATACATGTACACCATGAATCTAATTTACATAAATATTCCTGTAGTGAGAGACAATCAGAATGACTATAAACTTGACGGAAAACCTTCATGTCATCTGCAAATAGTAAAGATCTGTTGGTTAGACGAGCTGGCAAATCGTTAATGAACAAAGTAAACAATTGAATAGAGGACCAAGCACTGAACCTTGAGGCACGCTTGAAGGAACAGGATGCTGAGTTCGAACATTCACCATCAACAACTACACGATGCTTCCTTTCGGTCAAATAGCTACGTAATAGTTTGAGTAAGCCCTGTACATGATAAGATGCAAGTTTGTAAAGTAAAAGATTGTGGTTAACTCGGTCAAAGGCTTTGGAGAAGTCAGTGTAGATTATGTCCAACTGGCTGCCCTAATCAACAGCAGAATAAGCTTCCTTAACAAAGTAAACAATAGATGACCAAGCACTGGACCTTGAGGCACGCCCGAAGGAACAGGATGCCAGTTCGAACATTCACCATCAACAACTACACGATGCTTCCTATATCCTTTCGGTCAAATAGCTACGTAACAATTTGAGTAAGCCTTGTACATGATAAGATGCAAGTTTGTAAAGTAAAAGATTGTGGTTAACTCGGTCAAAGGCTTTGGAGATTATGTCCAACTGGCTGCCCTGATCAACAGTAGAATAAGCTTCCTTAACAAAGTAAACAATAGAGGACCAAGCACTGGACCTTGAGGCACGCCCGAAGGAACAGGATGCCATGCAGTTCGAACATTCACCATCAACAACTACACGATGCTTCCTTTTGGTCAAATAGCTACGTAACAGTTTAAGTAAGCCTTGTATACACTGCAAAAAAAACGCGGTGTTAAATTTCTAACACCAAGGTTTTGTTTAAAACATGATGACAACAATGGTATTTTGACAATTTTAATGTTGTTCCACCACGAACAGATCAGTGTTAAAATATTTTAACACCAAATGCTGGTGTTAATTTACACCATGGGTGTTAAATTTAACACCAGAGGTTTTGCAGTGCGTGTTTTATTTTAAAGTGGTTCCCCCAATTTACACCAAATGGTGTCGGCTTTTAATTATGTAAGAAAAAATCAACTGTAGGTGTTACAATTTAATTCCACATTCAGGTGTCGATTAACACCAACATTCTTGCCCAAAATAAACACCGAGAAGAATACGTTGACACCGGATGGGGGTGTTAAAGTTTAACACTCTTCTTGGTGTTAAAAAATATTGATTCCCAAATTGGTGTTACTTAACACCCAAATCCTTGCCCAAAATGGATACCAAGGAAGAATCAAATTTTACACCAGTGGTGTAGATTTTAACACCCCATTTTTTGCAGTGTACATGATAAGATGCAAGTTTGTGAAGTAAAAGATTGTGGTTAACTCGGTCAAAGGCTTTGGAGAAGTCAGTGTAGATTATGTCCAGCTGGCTGCCCTGATCAACAGCAGAATAAGCTTCCTGTAATACGGTGGTAAGATTGGTGGTGCAATCCCTACCAGGTACAAATCCATGCTGGTGATTAGAGATAGCGGGCTGGACATGATCTGCAAGCTGAGCACATACAATTCTCTAAAATGAAACTAGCGGTAACAATGATATAGGTCTGTAATTACCTACATTACGTTTTCTACCAGATTTGTGAATAGGGACAACATTTGCAACTTTCCAACATGAAGGAAACTTTCCTTCATTAAGAGATCTGATAAAAAGATGGGATAGTGGGCGACATAACAAAGCCGAACACGTCTTCAAAAGTGAACCAGGGAGATTATCTGGGCCAGAGGCTTTGGAAGTGTCAATGTTCTCAAGTTCACGCTCAATGATGGTGCGGTCTATATAAATGGGAGGCATGGCATCCAGATTGGATAGTTGAGTGTCCGGTAGGGTAGTGGTGTCGTCAGATGATGCGAGGTAAATGCTCTGGAAATGTTCCATCAAGAGCGCCGCTTTGCTGGTTGAGTTGTCTGCCTTTCTACCATTTGACCCGTTTTGGAGAACTGGTGGCAGAACTGGTGACTCTTAGTATATCATTTGCATGATAAAACTGTTTACTGAATCCCGGAGTAAAGGCATAACATATATATAAAGAAGAATGTTGGTAAACTAGCCTGCAGATTTAGCTATATAGACCGTATCGAATAGCTGCCATCTTGTGGGGCACCTTTTGTTACTTAAACTGTTAAAATGTGCAACCATGCATGTCCTCAAGGAACAAAGAAACTGCACCACAAGATGGCGGCTATTCGATACGGTCTAGATGTGGCAGTGCTTCAAAATCCTTTAATGTTAGAGTGCATGATTGGTACAGAAAAACAATTGGGGGAGAGTGGGGTTAGTTAGAAGAATTTTCACAAAATCGTCTATAAAACACTAACATAATTTAATAAAGAAAAAACACAAATGAAACCTATAATCATGTTAATATAAAGGTATGATTAGTAAACTGTCATTTCCATTCGTGATTAAAAGCCATGTTGATAAAACTGCCGTGTAGAAATGTCAGCCACAAAAGAATTCATGGCTTTTGTGTTGAGTTGAATAGTAAAGAAGTCTCTTGCAATGCAAAAGACTTTTTATTTAGAAAACCACCTTTAGTTGTTAATTTCTCAGACAAAATACCATTTTAGACAGAAATGAATTCATGTGGTGTTTGACTCTTTTGTTTTTAACTCTCTTTGTTATTAACTCTTTTATTTAGTATGTTTTTCTTGTCAAGTTATGAAAAAAAAAATTGTAGCTTTAAAATCCATCTGCAGTCGTTAATTTCTTAAAGAAAGTACCATATTGGACACAAGAAAATTTATGTGATGTTTGTATATAAACACGTACCATTGCTGTATCTTTTTTTTTCTTGTCTTGTCAAACTTGAGTTATGAAGTAAAAGTTTGGACGGTCATTGCAAATGATATCATGTTATCATGCATGTTACCCGAAATTACTTGATTTTTTCGGACTTGACTCGACCAAACAGCGATTTGACTCGAGTTGGTTTTATCGAATATAAGATCCAGTGATTTGATTCTATAGACTAGTCACTTCTGCAAAATGATTCGACTTTACTCGAGTCAGAAATAAGTGACGCGATGAAAAATTGCAAATCAAGTAGGCCTATACTATTAATGAAAACGTCACCGTTGTGTGTTGCCCAGGTCATTGTTATGCATCAGGGTTGTAGTCGAGTCTATCACAAGTCCAGAGCCCGGTGTCACGGTCTCAGATGTTCCGCGTGCTCAGATGTTCCGATGACGTCACGGAACAGTTCAGCACGTTGCGTGCACGATCTCAGATGTTCCGCGTGCTCACATGTCCCGGTGTAAAAGGTAAAACTGTCCCCTTGCGAATGTGTCTGGCCTCATCGTACGTGTGTTTCTTTGCCTGCACACGCATAGTCCAGATTCTGGACTATATTATTGCGATATTGGATAGTAGCGCGGCCGACTATAGAGGGCGCAATATCGACATGATTTGGATAGCGCATAATATAGTCCAGAACTTAACCTCAAATTCCCCGCTGGGGTCAAAGGTCAATCGAGCTCATAAATATTCATTCCCGTCGCGGTGTTCGATACCGCGATATCGATATCTGCAGCGCAGCATGCATGTACGTGTGCGCAAACTGCATACGAGTACTGTACACATAGCGCGTATTGCATGCAGTGTGTATGTGGCTCAGCTCATGCAGCGAGAATAGAGATAGCTAGCACAAACGTTTTAATGGCTAGGTCACTTTGGGGGTGGGGCGTAGGGGAACTGGTGTACCTGAGAGGTTTAGTGTGAGGGGGGTGTGAGTGATTGGGTGGGGTCCTACATGGGAAAACAACATTTGGATATAGCTTATTCCTTGCTGTACCATTTATTTCAGTTTCATGCTAAAAGTGCAAAAAAACGAAAATATTATAAAAACCAACTGTTCTTGTTTATCCTTTTCTTGAAGTTCAACATGGCATGTACAATGTAGTAGCAGATCTAATATTTTTGTGGCCCGCCGGGTGGGAGCTTCAGATAAGACATGTTTTGCAATGCACAAAATAATTAAGCAGGCACACAACTCAGCAAAATAAGTTCTCGGTAGTCTTATTTAAATTAATATTTAACACAAGAGTCACCTAGTAATGGGATTATGACCTGAACATTCATTTAACAACGACATTGTGTGTGAAACAAAACTGCAATTAAGTGAGCAGTCCATTGAATCCATTCCTTCAATGTATCTGTCTGATTAACTTGTGAAGCACAAAACTAATCAAATTATCATGAGGATGCTTGATTTGAGGGTTTTCATTAACATAATGCACTCTTTCAACCAGGGATTGGACATTTAACCGGTTAACCGGGAAAAAAAATGAAAAACCATTTTGCCGAACGTTTAAACGAAACCCAATTTTAAAGAATTTACAATAGTTTTCAAAGGTTTTTTGTATTTACTTCATGAAATTGAAATAAATGTATATGGAGTTGTAGTAAAATTTTCACCCGATAAAGATTCAATGATTATTTTGGGGGCCTAGGGGTATTGTGTGCATTGCAAATGCACCTATAAAGTAAAACAACACCAACAACTTTGGTGTCGGCTGAACGGTTAACCGGTTAACCGACACTGGAAAGAATTGCGAACCGGTTTCTGAATTAACCGTAAATGCCCATCCCTACTTTTAACAGATGGGAATGTTAATCTACAAAAAAATAGAAATTATTCATCTTTCAGTTGCAATTTTTAATAAAACTGAATTCAGTATGACAGTACATCAAGATTTTAAAAATGCATTCTGAATTAAGACTGAGTTACACACTTGAGTTTATTTGTGTTAAATCCTTCAATTCCATTTGCATGATCCAGTATTTTTGAAGGGACCTTTCAGATAACATACATTTTTTTGCAATGTGCAAATAAGCAGGCACACAATTTACAGGAAATGTTTCCCTCCTGTAGAAAAAAAGGCCAGGCCGGGGGACTTCATGACTATGCCACCTCAATACAAACTCAACAAAATAAGATCCCAGACATTTATTTAAGTTCAAACATTTCAAATAAGGCCTAATAGTTGATACAACAATCCTCAGCCAGTATAATTGCCTAGGTAGGCCTATATGACCTGAACATTCATTTAAAAATGGCATGGGGTGTGAAGCAAAACTGCAAGTGAGCACTCCATTCCTTCAAATTTAGAAGTCTCATATTTTTCAGTGTCTCAACATGTGAAACACAAAACTAATCAATTATGAGTATTCTTGAATTGCAATGAGGGTTTTCATTAACATAGTGTACTTTCAAAAGAATGGAATGTTAATCTGCAAAACAATAAATTATTAATCTTTCAGTTGCAATTTTTAACAAAACTGAATTCCTGAATTCAGTAGGAGTACATCCAGATTCAAAAACATGCATTCTGAGCTACACAACTGCAATAATGAGCTACACACATGAGTTTATTACTATATAGTGTTCAATTTGCCTTTCACACTCATTTTTCAATGTAACCTGCAGCCATGCACAGAATGTTCATATACGTGCTGCTGCAGAGGATTACTGCATTGTCTGTGAATGAAATATGAACAATTTCTGCATCTGCCGTAATTAAATTTGGAGCAAAATTACTTTGTAGACAACAAAATATATCGGTGTAGAATTAATGCAGCTTTGCACAGATCAGGAAGTTGTAAAAATTGCCCCTTTTTTGCACAGGAATTTCTCCAAAAAGCTGCAGAGCAAATCAGAAAGGTATGCCGCATTTTCTGTTCAAATGTAACATATTTTCAGGGTGAGATAAAGTGCACAGACAATGAACCATCTTCAAAAACATAACACTATATATACTAGTCAGTGATTTTTCAAATCAGGGCAGTGATCATTCATCCTATCATTTCATGTATGTCAGAATGCTAGAAAGGAAGACACATATAATGCAATACATATACATTTTCTATTGTTGCAATGGTGTAAGAGCTCACGCCCCGCCCCCCAATCTGCCTCTTTATGGGTCCATAATATTGGAACAGTGGAAAAAAATATTTGAGGGGTCCTTGAAATGGTATAACAAAATCAAGCTTTTGAATTTGTATGTTCACGAGCAAAGTTATGACATCACATCAGGCAAACACAGGATCACTCTAAACTCTGCACAAAATATTGCACCATTTTCTCCAACTTTGATGAAACTTTTGTAACCCATGGCTGCATCATTTGAGTTTGTTTTACATGTTGCTTGTAAAAAAATATGGAAATAAAAAACGCAGCAGTTTGCCACAACTCCAGTTTGAATTCGTGTTTTTCTATACTTTCTCTTAGTTTTTGTAAACAAATTGTCAAAGTTGAAAATGTTGTCTTTTATTCATTTAAAATTGAAATGAACAGCACCAATGTCTGTATATAAACAAAAAGCTAATGGCTTTTAAAACAGGGTGCAATTTGATTTGTTAAAGTTTGTAATGTGGAGCACCCTGTCAAGCTTTAAAAGAATAATGTTGATAAAATGCCTGGTAGAAATTTCAGCAAATGATGCAAGCAGTAATACTTCAGAAAACCTTAAAAAATACATGTATGGTTTTTGTGTTGAATACTTGTGTTGAAATACTTTAGTTGGCAATTTTTTCCACAAATGTACAATTACACGGGAAAAATTATGTGACGTTTAAAAGTTTGTTATATTGTTATCTACACTTTTAGTCGGGTTTTTCTTGTGTAGTTGTGAAGTAAACTTATGGGTAACTGCAATAGAAACTGCAGTATATGGGCCTTTTTTTGCCTATTGTGTATAGATTTTGTACTAAAGTGGCCATATATTAGTCAACAAATTTAGTACACCTGCTTTTGTTAGAACTAATAACTGGCTTTATTTTACCATGTAAAAATAGCTATTTTTAAGGTCAAGAGGTCAGAATTTAGTAGATAAGATTTGTTTCTTTAAAATGAAGTGCACTGATTTGATGGGAAAAACCTGAAATTATAAGTGAGAAAATTTGAACACGGCAGGATGAAGAAGTGTTTCCGCACAAAATCTTCTTTTTTTTCTCACTCCTATATATATATTTTTTTCATCAAATCTGCACGTACAGATATGCTTGATGAGTAATTTTGAAGACAAAATCTGATCAACTTCTCAACTCTTTCCAACTATACAAACGTATACACCTGCATGCGTGGCTATAGCCACGCAGGTGTATTATATACTGTATGTTTGTTCGTTTCATAATGCACAGCGCGTAGCCGGCATAGGAGGCCGATATGTACACATTATAATATTATAATGACTATGCGATGTATTGCGCGGACAATTTTCGAGAATCGATTCCCGACCGTCGATTATTCGGCGCGCCTCACACACATGATTGATAAGCGCTGCGTCCAATCAGACTAGGTGGGCGGAGCTATAGTTCCCTGAAATTTCTCAGGGAACTGGAGGTTAAGTTCTGGACTATATTATGCGCTATCCAAATCATGTCGATATTGCGCCCTCTATAGTCGGCCGCGCTACTATCCAATATAGTCCAGAATCTGGACTAGCACACGCACGACTCTCTTCTGACTCTCACAAAGCCCTGCTGCGTAAGACCCCTTGCTCAAGTAATAAATTATTTGTTCGTTTTTCTCTCTAAATACGGCGAAACGGCATGAACGCTCCGCGGCCGCCATCTTGCAAAAATGAGACTACCGTATATCCCCGGCCGTACGCATACGGTACCCTACCAGAAACGTGGAGAAACCTGTGACCATACCCAGTACCTGTACATACTGCGCGCTACGTACATGGCGCGAATTCTGCTGATCAACTCAGCACTTCACCTAAACTGGTATAATTACGTATGCTGTGCGCATGACGTTCCGTGACGTAAGCTACCATATTTGGTCATCGGAACATCTGAGCACGCGGAACATCTGAGATCGGGACACCGGGCCGATAAAATCACAAGTCCATCATAAACAAGAAACAAAGGATGAACACGCACAAAAGCAATGCATTGTTGGAGTTATAGAATAGCCTAGTTGTGACTTTAATTAAGACCATGGACTTGTGCTAGACTTGTGAAGGCTTGTGAGGACTTGTGATGGACTCGACTACAACCCTGTTATGCAGCCAAAAAAATATTACGATAGAAATTTTAAAAATTAATGTGCACGTTAACTTGAACACATTTTTTATCACATTTTTGAATGCCCTTTTTAAAAAATATCATTTGTCGTATTTTGTCCATTATCATTATGAAATTTTGCGTTCTCAATCCACATATTTTCAAGGATATCGTCCCCCAAAAAAAACCAAACACCGATGTTTTTAAAAATATTATATATCCGATTCCATACAACAGTACAGTAATCACACCAACACTTTCGCTTCCACATCGTAATTAGAGCTGATTGCAAATTTTCTGGACAGTATTTTGAGGAGATATTCTTGAAAGTGCGGACACAGCTTTTCATCGTTTTCTCGAATTAAACAAAGTAGGCCCTACATGTTGTACGCAGGTTGGTGTTATACACAATTCCGAATCATAGTTTTTACATGTACTTTAAAATGAACAACAGTTTTTATATTATGTCCTAATATCTTTAAAGGTCAGAAAAGAAAAACCTTACTCAAAGTGCATGGTGATAGCAATTATTATGGCAACAAACTCAACTCCTTACAAACGGTGTACCCTGGCCTTACACAGTTGCACTGATAGACGCTCATGCATATTTATCAACCAACACTGCGGTTAGACGACTGTTTTACGACGAAAGACGTGATGGAAAGTTCCAGTGTTTTTTTTTCTAACTGCGAGAGCCGAGTCATTGTCGGACGTGCAGTCACTCATCCAGTACGCCCCGCCCACTCATCGCATATTCTGGCTATATTATTAATCCTTCACGGCCATTGGCCAGTACAGTGGTGCAGGTGGCGTGTAAAATCGTGGTTAGTTTGATTTTACCACGTACGTTCAGGACGAGAGCCGCTTGTTCTTGTCGGACCTGAATTGGCGTACATTTCCAATTTTTTTTCTCCAGCGTTTAATTAGGTCCTCAGTGTTTTGTTTTTATGCTACGAGAAAGTGAAAAATATATTTTTAATCTCGCCCACCTCCTACTAAATACTTGCGTGAGGTATTATACTGAACATGCGCAGGACTGCCACTTGCAGGTGCTGAGTCCGTGATTTGCTGAAAGTTTCATACGCTTACGTTCGATAACGTTTAAATTATAAACTGTCAGGAACTGACCAGATCACATTTTTGACCCCCACATTTTCCCCATGGGTTTTGAAATTTTGATACCGTATCATGCGTCATATTTTTCTCATCACCATTCTAAAATATCGCGCCCTCAATCCGTATTCCAGGGATATATCATAACAAATCCACCGAAGTTTTGCCAAACTAATTTATCCAGTTACATAAAGCAATGCAGTGATTATACCAACCCTTTTGCTGCCACATTAAAATTGGGGATTGCAAATTTCCTGTTTTCTCCTCATGGATAGTATTTTGGGGAGATATTTTATGATTGTTAGGTTAGAACGAAATCCATTTTGGGGAAATATCTGATCACGCTCCTTTAAAGATAAGAGTACATGATTGGTAAACTGTTAAAAACAGAAAGCAGGAAAGCAGAACAAACGCTGGATTGGGAAAAAAAGTTTCAAAATTGTTTATTTCCGAAAGCGTGCTGCATATTCATTTATCGTGGAGTGCTGTGGCGGAGCGGTCTAGTGGGTCGTATTTAAAACCTGGGTTAGTTCCAAAGGTAGTGGGTTCGAATCCCGGTCCGGACCATCCATGGAGCGTGTACCCTTGAGCAAGGTACTTTGTCACGCATTGCTTCTCTCCACCCAGGAGCAAAATGGGTAGGCCTATCTGAGAGGGTAGCGAAAGATGATGTGTTTGATTAGCAGCCGGGGCTGTATACTCCCCAGGGAGCTGAGAAGGATTAATGAATGATATTATGGATCTTAAATACGCTAATATATATAAAAAAATGGCCTATTATTATTTTACTCCTGTCATGTTCTTGCAAACGGCATTGGTGACAAAAATAGAAACATATACACTTAATTTATTATTATTATTATTATTATTTCTTTCTGGTATTCATACCAGGGATTCCTCAATAGTGCTCATGGCTATGGTGGCCCTGAAGGGACTAAAATTGACGTGAATTTTCACTTGAATATTTGTGGGAAAATTTGTGTTCCAGAGCGCGGGACGTGAATTTGTACGTGAATATTTGTGGGAAAATATGTGTCCCAGAGCGCGGGACGTGAATTTTCACGTGAATATTTGTGGGAAAATATGTGTCCCAGAGCGCGGGACGTGAATTTGTACGTGAATATTTGTGGGAAAATATGTGTCCCAGAGCGCGGGACGTGAATTTTCACGTGAATATTTGTGGGAAAATATGTGTCCCAGAGCGCGGGACGTGAATTTGTACGTGAATATTTGTGGGAAAATATGTGTCCCAGAGCGCGGGACGTGAATTTTCCCGTGAATATTTGTGGGAAAATATGTGTCCCAGAGCGCGGGACGTAGGCCTAAATTTGTACGGGAATATTTGTGGGAAAATATGTGTCCCAGAGCGCGGGACGTGAATTTTCCCGTGAATATTTGTGGGAAAATATGTGTCGCAGCGCGGGACGTGAATTTTCCCGGGAATATTTGTGGGAAAATATGTGCCCGCAACCCCAAGTTTTCACCTGTGATTGCGAGTCAATGACCTAGACTGGTCCCCTGTCCATGTGCACTACGCTGCTCTCGCTATACAAGGACAGGCACACGCCGAGCAATAACCACGGGTGATTGGCCGTTGTATTACCACGCGTGATTGGTCGATGTATTAAATATATGCATGATCTATTTTTAGAGTTTGCTCAACAACGAGTGAATTTCGCAATCGTTAATTTTGTCCCTGGGTTTTGCATATCCTATTCAATCTTTGCCATCCCTTATAATTATTTAGTAATTTTGGCAATGGTGTACTCGTCAACGCCCAGGTTTGTACTGATACATTACTTTTTACTTGAAATGGCGATGTTTGCCGTATTTTTAAGCCGCCAAACATCAATATCACAGTGCGGCCGTTGTTCCAAAAAAGTTTTTCATCGCATAAAAAAACTCGACAAAACATGACAGAAACCCCATCGAATGATATGAATGACATAGTTGGATATAGAGCTATTTGTTCAACCTTGATTCCCACCGAAACCAGTATGTTTATTTGGTTCTGACAGCAATTTTACAGGCATATCTTCTGCTGTCGATGCAAAAATACCGCTGCTGCCGCCGCTGTAATTTTCCCGGACATTGATTGCGTAGCGCGCGATGCCAAATCGAACGATGGCGCGCAACACGCTGTATTCTGGGCGCCTGCGCAAACCGTGACACAGTCCTTTTAATTTGCATAAACATCCAGGAATTCCTGGATATTTATGCCAAACATGGCGGCGTGTACCTGTCCTCATATACGACGGAGGGGAAGTAAATATGTGGACAAGGGAACCAGTCTATCAATGACCTAAACCGCTCGGCCACGGTACCCCAGTTAGGGTCAACACAAAATAGTGACGAAAAACTCATCATCAATTCCATGTTGACTATATCGCGGGAGGGATTTTCAATTCGTCCGAAAAAAAAACACAATACTGCTTTGTACAAAATGTAAACACAAATTATCTTATCAGAATAGGTCACTGACAGTGCGCGCTAAATAAATCGCAACAACAGACCACGTGTTTGATGCATGCATGTGCATGCATAATTTCATGGTCCGAGTGTTCAATGCCTTGACGTCCTACGGCCGTTTAGTGCAGTAAACACAAAAGGCGCATGCACCCAGTGACGCACGCATACGTTAATGAGCCGGTATCGTTTTTCGATATCATTATCAGTATCACATCCGAAGCGAAAAGAAAAGCATCGAAAGAATCTCAACATCAATTTGGTTTTGTCACAAAAATTGACAAAATATACTGAATTTTACCACAATGGGAACCTCTGCAGAAGCTGAGGAAACCGGTGTTTACGATGTCAGTGTGGCTAGTAAAAATGCTGTCGTAAAATCAGACATGGAGCTGGAAGCACAACCGATTCCGGATAAAAGCTTGCCGGAGCCCGACAAACAGCGGGAACAGTGGGGTAGCAAGTTGGATTTTCTGCTTGCCCTCATCGGTTTCTCAGTGGGTCTCGGCAATGTGTGGCGGTTTCCATACCTTTGTTTTAAAAATGGCGGAGGTAGGTCCTTTATTTGTTCGTTTTTTGCTTGTTGAAAGAAAACAAGATTGGCAGTCGTTTGCCTGTCATGCCTGTAAAAATTGTTTTTGGAATAAAAATTTGTCACGTCATGCACGTTGGAGGCTTACCATTGTCATTTTTTCTTGGAAGTAAATTTGTGAATAGAAAATGAACAAAGGGTATTTTTTTGTGAAGTTGTCATGAATACTTTTCTTAAAAAAGACTAATCAAACATCAGTAAGAGCAGATTTTATAGAAAAAAACCAAATTTAGTAGTGAAATTTTTTTGGGAGAAGAATAAGTTGGACATTGTAATCGCGCTGTAATCACTACTTTTTCTTTAAAATGACTAATTAGCCATAAGTGCATATCTAAACAAAAAAACCAAAAATTTGCATATGATTTGAAGCCCTACTTGGAAAAATTTACACATTTTTAAACTAGTCGCATACTATCGGCATAGGCCTACCGTATGTTTAGTTACATGAGGCCTAAGGTGACGTCCGATGGATGACGTGCAACTTTGGAAATTGACTAGTATGCCGTTCTTACTAGAGAAATCGCTTCATTCGACGATGATTCGACAAAGTTTTCCTGATGTGAACACACGCCTCTTCATTCGACGATGATTAGAATCGCTTTATTCGATGAAGCAAATAAAAATAGCTTTGAACATTCGATGAAGGGATTGCCTTATTCAATGAAGCACATGTACGACCTCCCACGGCTTCATTCAATCTACGTTAGTGATTACTCTTCGTTCGATCTTCGTTAAGTGATATGTAAACGCACGCTTCATTAACTAACGATGATTAACTAATCTTCGTCGGTAGGGACTTGGAATTCTGTGACATCATCAGCCACGCAGTCGTGACACTATTATTTGTCAAATCCGTAACCGAAGTTTGCAAGCTTGATGGACCGCTGCGTGAAATTGCGAGGGAAAACCAGTGTTCTCCACTACCGCTTTTGTCAAAAATTTGCCGCCCGAACAAAAAACTCGGCCGCCTGGACAAAAATAATAAATTTTTCCCTCTAAAACACTTCAAAAGTACAGCCAATATACATGTACCTACAGGTTCCCGATCCTATCGCTTATTGTGGAATGTCATCTCTAGCGGGAACCAATCTATACATGTCAAAGGTCTGCTGTACCAATTTTTAATAATATGCTAATTCCATTGTGTCCAAAAAAACCCGAACAGTTTGTTGTGCATGTGATACATTGCAAGATAGTCAAATTACATGTTGGAACTAAAAGTGGTTCCACTGAAAATGTTGTACCTTATGGAAAATGCAGACAATGCAGTAACATAATTATGTACACCTTATGACTGTAGCTGCCCAGGTGGGCAGAGCATATCCATAAAACCAAGTGAGGTCATGGATCAAAGAATTTCTTCATAACAAGCCAACCAAATATGGGTAACTTGTAAATAGGGCATGGAAAATGCACACACAATGAACCTTTGAACAAGCCAAAATCCTTTTGACTTTTTTCCAAGGCCAATTGCAGAGCTTGCATCCCAATACAATGTTAATGTAGCCTTCTAACTTTTGCAACATTTGGCTATAAAGTGTATGGATGCGAAAGTGGCAATCAATAGTTAATCAATCCTTCGGAAGGGATGTAAAGCCGTTGGTCCGGTGTGTTAGGTAAGGTAACGCACTTTAAAGATCCCAGAGCATTTCTTCGTGAAGAGAAGGGGAGGGATTCCCTGGTGTCTCTGGCCATTTCTAATTCTAATTCTTCATGGGTTTCCTCACGCTTGCGAGTGACAGTGCAATGAGCACTATTGAGGAATCCTTGGTATGAATACCAGAAATAATAATAATAATAATAACATCTGATGTCACAGCAAGCATCAAAACATTGGGGGTGTGGCTATAGCTGTGCGTAGGCATCTTGCTGTGCAGAAATTTGGGTAATGAATAGCATATCACCGTAATTGGTTTGGGTCGGTTTGGAACGCATGCGTGTGTAATCTGTTTTGTGTTCGAACATAACACGCGCGATCATCACTTTTGCAAAGCATGATGCGTGCGCACAACGGCAGACATGATTTGGCTTTAGATGTAAACAAAGGTCACGCAGTTTATAGGTTCATACTGTTCTGTCACATTATTTCAGAAACATTACAAACTACATACATGTATGTCATGTATGTAGGTGGGGTTGGTTATTTGATTTATTATATTAGCCTGTCCTCACAAAAGGAGCAACATAGGCAAACCAAGCACTTCAATCTTTCCAAGCAAAATGTGTATTGTTGTACACATGGACAAAAGTCAGAACAATGGTATCAATGGCTATTGATCACTTCAATCTATTTGATACCCTTCAAACACAGTAAGCCCCCTGTAGTTGTCCTTCAGTTTCCCTATAATTCGCTGACTTGTAAACACTGTCATTCATGGACATGTACAATGAAGAATTCCTCATTCACAATTGCAGTGGAAACAACAATTACAGTTGGCATAAACAAAATAATTAAATTCTTCTTCAAAATCTCCCAAGGTCTATAATAATGCATTTCAGGAGAATGGATTTGACAGAGTAGATATTTTCACAGCTTTTTTTTTACTACCAGGAAATTGGCCATTTCAAATTTTGACTTTAGCATTATGCAGTATAAATATGTACCCTACATTTACATTCAGAATTTATTCCCAGTTCATAGTCTCAATTTATGGAGCCTAACATGTTATTTTAAAATGTGTTTCCAGCCTTTTCATGAGCAGGATTTACAACAAAAAAAATTAAATTAAAATGTTGAATAAAAAAGGTATGAATTCCGTTTACTGTGTAGTTAGTCTGTGGAACAGAGCAGAAAAAGTACTCAAGAAATTGTTGAATTTTTTTCGCTCGTAAAATCACTTCCCTTTAAACTATTAACATGTTTTGGAGTGAGAAATTGAATGTTAAGTAAGGTTGTTTTTGCCCTTACCCGACGTAATTATTAACACTGTATACTCAGTGTTTTCCCGAGACACTATGAAAAACTTCATAGCGTGCTCGGGTGGGACTCGAACCCACGACCTCCTGCATACAAGGCAGACGTCTTAACCACTCGACCACCGAGCTAGCCGGTGTTGAATGGCCGGTTCGAATCATTTCGCAACGGGGATTGCAATTAGTCGGAAGTTGATTTAGACTTGCGAGGTTATTTTGGAGGTTATTAAGTCATTACGAGGAGAATAAGTGGCGATCAGTAAACGGATTTTTTTCCTAAAAAAAGAGCACACACACTTAAAATCTAGACAGTTGCAAAGCAAGAACTTGTGAAAATCTAGTCTTCCAGCTCCATGCACCATGCAGGCACACAGAGGGTTGACTGGCCAATGCCAGGAAAACATGTCATTCATTGGCCCTACAAAATTTTGATGTGCGAATAAGTGATTATTTTAGGGATAATGACCCAGGGACCGTCAGGGTGAATACATTCGATACAAATGGAGACAAATGTCCACGAGTTTGGGAAATCCGGAAACAGTGAAAGGTGGAGACAAGTTGCTTTTCTTGCTTTTCATGGACGTTTGTCCCCATTTGTTTCAAAAATGTTGATGACTTATTTGAGGATTCTTTAACTTCACACAGTGACACTCGCAGTGACTACCGGTACATGTAGACATAGCAATAGGTTGTATGGTGTCTGTGAACTAATAAAAATAAATCACCTTATAACCAGTTTTATGGTACTTTGAGCTCTTCTGTAAGGTACCGGGTACATGTACATACAGTATACCTGCAGTACATGTACATATGTACAGCCTCGATAATACGAACATTTTTATCGCGGCAATGAAAATTGTAGACCCTAACCCTTTGTTCTTCATTGTTTCCATTCCTGATAGCAAAGTCACTCCTGTTATAGCAAGGTTATTCTGCAAACTAAATTTAATTAAGATTTCCTGTAAATTTTGCTTGTTGACAAACTTCTAAAGTGGATGCAATCTTGGTCTAAGGGATTCCTTTTTTTCTTATGTTTTTTCCAGGTGCATTTTTGATCCCCTACTTGATATGCCTAGTTGTGGGCGGGGTGCCCCTACTGCTGATGGAGCTGGGGCTTGGCCAGTTCATGGCGCAAGGCGGCATCGGGGTGTGGAAAATTTCTCCACTATTCAAAGGTGAGTAATCGGGACAATCTGTACTTACATGTACATGTACATGTAATCCTTAAAGGAGTACTGTCAGAAGATGATAAAATGGTCTAATTTTGTAGATTATAGTTTTTTAAAAATGATAACGTGGACATTTCTGTCATATGACGAATACATCTTTTTAAAAATTGAAATAAAAATGACTTCTGGGCGCTGCCATGACACTAAACACGAACCTCTGTGCCAGCCGTTCTCCACCATCTACCGCTAGCGGGCGCTTTTCATCGTGACATCAGCGCGGCTGAATGATCTAGCTAGCTAGCTGCATACAGCTAGCTACAGGGTACATTACCATACCCACGCACGCCGCGCTGCCATTTTTCACGACTCGCTCTTCGGCGTTGGTTTTGTCAACATATGTTTTGATTTTTGATGGTGGTTTTAGTTTTACCTCACTGCATATGTTCGAACATAAACCCTTCAATGTTTTTTGTGTCTTGAAATTGCATCGTTTTTCTGATGTTTGCCGTCCGCGCTCGTTTGGGAAATTCCGTGGTCGATCACATGGTACGTACACATGAAACAACGTTCGTTCGGCCGGAAAAGCTTCGCTGCCAGAGGGCCGTGCAAAGTACCAGCGATACAAACGCAGCCGGTGTGACGTCATGTCCTTCGGGGTACTGGAGCGCGAAAACGGGGCTTGAATGAAAACATGGCGCGGCCCATTCACAACAAAACGGGGTAATTTTGCCCGCTTTTCCTGGTTTTACTTCTAAACCATGTGGAAACATGCCAAATGAAAATCAGTACACTAACAAGTCACTACTTGGGGTTGTTTCAAAGCCATCTTTGTCTTTAATGACAGTACTCCTTTAACAGTCCTCAATCTTCTAATTTTTACGTACATTAGGTTAGGGTGCATTAGGTTAGGGTTAAAAAAGGCCATTGTATCATTTGCTTGCTCAGTCAAGGCTGCTGGACCAAGTTCAACAATTTAAACATTGATCTATTATTTGCTGTGGTGCACTTAACAGGTGGTCCAGTGTCTTGGCACTTTTCTCAACAACCATATATTTATACAGCAACTGTGGTCTCTGCTGAGCAACAAAAGAAATGCAAATTTCAGTTTGAATTGTTGTCAAGTTGACATCGAAATTTTCACATAACAGCTTCATTATACATGACTGCATAAAGCTTCTGTTTGGTTTTTTAATTTAAAAAAAAAATGAAGAAATGTTTTGCATTTCTTTGGTTGCTTAACCTTTGCATACCGCATTGTTTATTTCCACTTGTTTATTGTGTACCACACCTATGGGCAAACATGTGAAAACCTATGAGGTCAGTGGTCGAGTAAACTGGACATTGGTAAGCAAAGGGTTGATATAATTTTAAAATCTTTGTTCTAGTGAAACCTTTGAATCACAAGCATTGTGGTCTAGTAGATTTGTACTTGAAATTCAAGTCCTGATTCAAGATCTTGTCCGTGTGTCATTCTGTGTTTATGATCAAATAGAAATATGGGTGCACCCAACTAAATCGGGCTCCTATAGGAAACAATACTAAATGCCAAATATTAGGGAAAAAAATCATTTAAAAATACTTAGAATTCTCACAGCATCTCGGGACAAAAAGCAAGACACTCCAGGGCTTGAATTTCGGTAAAAAAACCACTGGACCACCGGTCTAGTACCAAAAACCATTTACAAGACCGAAAATATTTTTACTGGACCAAACTCAAAATAAGACAAAGCACAATTTCCTGGAATGTCCATTTCCCACGTTTTTCAAACTGCCGGGCGGCCTCAAGTTTCTCTTTTGCAGACCGCTTAGGAGGCTCTTTGGGTTTAGATACAACTTCTAAAAATCGCCACATTTTAGTACAAACTTACGTGCACGTGTAGTCAAAATTCCCGTGCATGCCGTGGGGTTTGGTTGAAACCCGGAGTAACCCGGAAGTAGAATTTGTTATGACCGTGTAGAACATGCTATAACCTACCTCCGGCTTGTTATTTTAATACAACGTAGCTCCTGAGCTACTGTCAATGCACCAACTACACGTTAGCAAAACAAATCTACCTCCGGGGACCTTTGGGTACCTCCGACCACCTCCGACGGGTTTTATAAATTTCCCATGCCGTGTCCAACGACAACATGACATCCGACATGTCTGAAGCACGACCAGCAGTGTGTTATTCCGACTCTGATACGGCACACTATGAATAATAATATCGTCTACCACGTGTATTATTTTGTGCATGTACCGTGCCAATGAAAATAAACATGTATTATTCATATATGACGTACTGTATTCCGGCGTTGCAAAACAGTGCATCAAACCTTAACGTGACTGGTACTTTGGACTGGGAACCAACCAGGCTAGGCGAAGCGGAGATGACCAGCATGCACGCGCATGGTACGCCGGTCGACATGGTCGATCATCCCGTACATGTACCGTCCGCGTTGCGTTGAGCCCGGTGCACCGGTACGGAATGATCGGAGTGCAATTTCACGCGCACATGCCGCATGGTTTTACAGTAATGATGGTGCGACATGGGACTTGAGTGTGAGTTGTTTATTTCACAAAAAACCACATGTCTTTTTGTTTCACTGTCCAAGAAATAAATCACTAGACAGCCAGTCTAGTCGGTCATAAAAACCACTAGACCGGCGCTTAAAATACTAGACTCGGTCCAGCGGGTATTTCGAGCCCTGCACTCCTTGAAGTCTCATCTTTCTAATTGTGTTCAAGTTTATACATGGAGGGGAGTCGGTCAATTTTATTAACTAATTTCCACTTGAAGTAAAACTACCCCTGCATTGTGCAAGAGTGAAAATTGTCAGACCAGCATCCATTATTTGGAAAAACTCTCATACGCTACTGGGCAAAATGGGGCCACTTTTTACGAGCTAGACGGTCACAATTATTCACAGTTGAAAGAAAAAATTACCCCACATCATGATGATGGGAACTTTCTACACTAAATTACACTCTTTCACTTCTTAACTCTCTTTATTATTATTATTATTATTATTATTATTATTATTTCTTTCTGGTATTCATACCAAGGATTCCTCAATAGTGCTCATTGCACTGTCACTCGCAAGCGTGAGGAAACCCATGAAGAATTAGAATTAGAAATGCATGGCCAGAGACACCGGGGATGATCCCCCTTGCTCTTCACGAAAGAATGCTCTGGGATCTTTTAGAGTGCGTTTCCATTATACCTAACACACTGGACCAACGGCTTTACATCCCTTCCGAAGGATGGAGCAAGTGTGGTTGAGTGCCTTGCCCAAGGGCACAGGTACCGTAGCCGTGGGGAGGTTCGAACCTGCAGCCCCAAGTTTTCACCTATGATTGCGAGTGACCTAAACCGCTCGGCCACGGTACCCCACAATACTGTAGAAACATTTGAGGGCATACAAAATATTCATGTTCACGGATCTCTGTATATTTAGTGGGGTGCACCCATAGGCTTTACTACGGTTAGGCCAATTCAATTAAGCCAATATGTAAAAGGGAACTAAATTTAGCCAGCAGTTGATTTCTATCAAGCTACAAACGTAATGTGCATCTGCATCCACTGCACTAAAATTCAATGTGTATAACAAATATGCTTTCTTTTTATAAGGTATTGGGCTGGGCAGCGTGGTCATACTGGTCCTACTGGACACCTACTACATCATCATCCTGGCCTGGTCCCTCTACTACATGTTCATGTCTTTCACCTCGTTACTACCCTGGTCACACTGTAACAACGTGTTCAACACGTACACCTGCATCGACCCAAGCGGGCTGGGCAAGGAAGGCACCGAGTTTTGGTGGTGCGACAAGATCGCAATGAATATGTCGGTGCCGTGGTTGGGCAACGTCACGACCGAGCCGGACTGCGATGGGCTTGCGTTGGTCAATCGCACGAGTGCCGTCATAGAATTCTGGGAGTAAGTACTGCAATGTACAACCTTCTCCTCTCTGCCCCTTTAAAAGAAAACATTTCATTTCTTTGTTGGCTATTGTACAGTGTAGAACCGGAAAATGCCTTTAAACTTATGAAGTTTTTACATTGTAATGTGCAAGTATCACAAAACATTGCAAGTTTCTTACTTAATCATTATTTTACCTTAATTTATTTTTAAATTATGAATAAAAAAGGTGCAATTTTTTTTTTTTCTTCAGCAAACCAAGATATATTTAGTTTTATGGTCCCTCTAAGTCGATAACTAAATATAAAGCTATCCATTTGGTTATTGTGCTCTCTGGATATAAATCTTGCATTGGTTTTTGTCCTTGCTATAAGTTCTGCCCCTACTATAAGCGTACTGTACATGTACATGTACCGGTACAGTATGGGGTTAATGTTCATTAGGACATTACCTATGTGCATACATTGTATACATGTAAGTCAGGCCTCGAAATTCATTTTCAAAGGGGCACGGCAATTTTTCAATAGTAAAGGGCACCTGAATGAGGAAATGGAAAATTTTTGTTTTTAAGGGCAACAGTGCAGAAGCATGGGGCACCGATTTGCCATGGTGCTGTGGGTTACATGTATTTAAAGGCCTGATGTACAATGTAAGTACATTGTACATGTCTGTTTACATGAAGTTGCATGTCATCGTCCTGTTCTGCATCCTGGTGCTTTCAAAAGTCATTGACATTATCAGTAGTTTTATGGAAATTGTCAAGTCCCGTTTCTCTGTAAGGAAAAGCAAATCGGTATGTAAAAACATAATGGCTGTTTGACAATTTTTTTATGAGTTGATAAATTTGCCGAATACAATGCATGTTGATCATGTTTTGAAATTATTTATAATCTTCAGATATTCATGAAATATACTTCATAAATTTCCCACTTCCAAACTTGGACATCTACATGTCACTGTACATACACAGTACTCACATATGTTGTCAATTTTGGGATATTTTTTTTCTTCAAATTACTTTTTTGTTTTACCTACAATGTATTCCTGTGGCAAGGTGTCTGTCATGCAGATTACAATTGTCTAATATACAAAATCATTAAAGCGGAATGCATACCCTCAAGGTATCTGCATACTCCGCACACTATCCCTAACTTATTGTGAGTAGTGTATTAGCCCGTTAAGTGAGGATAGTAGTGTACACAGTATGCCTCAACAGAATATTTGTGACTACATGTACATCTGAGCAAAAGAGCTGCCGAAAGTGATGTACATGTAGTGCTTGCCTTGGCAAACTGCATTACTAATACAGCTGGAATTTCAATTCATAAGCTAAAGCAATTCACTGGCCGAATGGCCTTGCTCATTTGGCAAATACTGGTAATTTGTCACTGATTATCAGAAAATTTTATCATGTCCTACCAGCTTCAAGGAAGCTTAGAGGTCAAGTTCATAATATTAGTGGATAATAAAAAGCCTTCATTGACAAAAATGTACATACATGTACGTACATACTTGTATATGTAGACTTCCTAGAAAAAAATGCGGAAACCACAGCTATGTGAGGAGTGGTTAGTAATACAGATGTTTCCGTGCTTGTAAAGCACAGCTTTTTTTCCCATTACATGTACATTGGTATACAAATAATGAACGTTTATGAGTTCAATGGTACACATATTTTCATGAGGTGAAAGATGGAATGTTCCATTCATCGAGACTGAGCCGATTTGAATGGAATAATTCCATCTTTCAAGGAATGAAAATATTCGTTTCATTGAATGAATGAAAAACATTCATTATTTGCCCAAAGAGATCATTGTCTTTTGTTTGGAACCGGGATGGCCTAAAATGTAACACAAGTGTCCGTCCCGGTTATGAGCATATATTGGAAATTTGTACACAGGGTTTTTAGAAAGGCATGTTGTCACACTATTTGTAACCCTTTTTGGGCCTAAGTTAGAACAAGTTGAACTTATTTCTTTTATTTTGAGACCTAACCTCAGAAATATAGTCTATGTTGCCAAAATGCCCCCTTTAATGTGGAAAGAAAGACCCACATGCATTTTCTATTATCCCCTTAAAATGTTAAACGCATTTAATTTTTTATTGCAAAACATGCAAAACATGTGACGGTTTATATTGCTTTGATTGCAGACGTAAAATACTGCAGATCAATCTATCGGAAGGTCTTCATGATATCGGAACCATCAACTGGCAGCTGACCCTCAGTCTTCTCCTGGCCTGGGCTCTGGTTTATTTCTGCGTCTTCAAAGGTGTAAAAAGCTCTGGAAAGGTAAGAAATATAACTTTTTGGTTTTCTCTGTTTAGAAAATATTGTATGTTTCTACTGCAAGTACCATTATTAAACAGTTATTGCTGATGAGATTGGCGATGCTGCGTTTGAGTCCCAAAGGATGGCACTGATTGATTAAAAGTGTGCCTGAAATTTAATTTGAATCCTGGTATCCCAGATTGTGTTCTGATAGAAATATCATTGATTGCAGGGCTGGAAATTCATGGAGGCCACGGAGGCCATTGCCCCTGGTCTTGGCCTTGGTGCCCTCTTGCAATCTTCCCACAGACTTTTATTTTTCCAATGGAAGTGCCCTTTTTAAACTCCAATAGACTGCCCCAAAAACACAAATGGCAGTGCCCTTTTAGTGACGAATTTCCTGCCCTGCGATTGTAAAACATCTGAGATGAAAAATATCCTGCTGTCAATGATTGGAAAACTTTTAAAAACAGGAAAAACAGCATTACATTTATAACATAGATGCAGTAATACTTGTACTTCAGAAAACCTTAAAAATACATGCATGATTTTTGTGTTGAATGAATTGTAAAAAAAAAAAAGTCTGCAGACAATTTAAAAACAAAGTACATTCAGTTGTCAATTTCACCCACAAAGGTACCATTTTACATGTTGCTGTCAACATTTTTGTTTGTTTTTTTGCTTATGGCATTTCCTTCATAGGTTGTGTACTTCACAGCTACCTTCCCATATGTCCTGATCACCATTCTTCTGGTGCGAGCCGTCACACTAGACAATGCAAAGGAGGGCCTAAGGTACTACGTGGAACCTAACATTGACAGGCTTCAGGATGGCCAGGTATGTCCAGGATGTTGTTAATTTAATTTGACCTTCACATTAATGTGGTTTGTCGGTGGTCTGATTAGGTCATTTCCTGGATTTTCTCAATTTCCGACCTAAGGTCAATGTTATTGTAGGATTTCGAAAACAATTGTGCTAGCCAAGGGATCTTTTCGCAAATACTGTTTGAGTAAACTTGGACAAAAGACAGAACCGGGAATGAATTGAGAAGTTGATCATGGCTTCTTAGACCTTGTGTACAAAACACATGAGTCTGGCTGAAAAATTTCTAAGCGTTTTCTCAGTTCTCCTCAGTTTCTTCTAGTCCTAAATTTAGGTTTTTTTCATCGAATCTGCATTTACCGATGCTTGATGAGTCATTTAAAAAAAAATTAAAAATTCAAACATGTCACAATTCCGAGAATTGATTTTATATTTAGCTTCATAAAGTTTATGGTTTATTTTTCAAATTGTCGCTCAGAATCGCCATCTTTGGTGACTTTATCTGAGATAGGTTCACGCTACCAATTTTTGCACAATGCATGTGTGTGACCCAAGAGAAGTTCCATTACAAAGTACAGTGCAAACTCTGTGACAAAGCTTAGTACAGTTTTTAAAGTATACATAGTATTCATAGCCAGCCAGAAGAGCTGCGCTTTCACACAGTAAGTCCTCTCAATCGCGAGACATTCATTGCTGCATTACATGCAATGCTTCTAACTCGAACATTTGCACAAGGCAGACAACTTAATTGTGTGATACCATCAAATGCGAAAGTGTCAATTTCTATGACATTTTCTATTCGGCAACCATGAGGTCATTTTGAATAATATACAGAGACATTTTACCAAATGTGTTCAGTTAACTTGTATTAAATTGTATTATTGATTGTTTTAACAGACTTGGTTGGATGCTGCCACGCAGATATTTTTCTCGTATTCTCTGGGACTCGGCAATATGGCTGCGTTGGGAAGTTACAACACCTATCACCATAACTTTTTCAGGTAATCAAATAAAAACCAGGATAATTTTGTGTTGTAGAGTTTTCAGTTGCCAAATGTACTCCTACCAGTACTGGTCATTTTCTATACCAAACCACATAAGAAGCGCAAAATTGTTTTTTATTGAAAAAAAGCAGTCAATATGAGTGGGAATTTTCAGCACACACAAGCTTTATGCAGACATGCATTTAAAGAAGCCGTTATTTAAATATTTGATTACAAAAAAACAATTCAAATTTTGATTAAACTGAAAACTTACGTTTCTTTTGTTGCTTTGTACATATGCCATCTACCATAGTTAATCTAGGTGATTTTCTATGTGCCATGATTGCTGTCTAGTTTTGTTGCATCCTCATTTAATAGGTACATGTACATGTGTAACTGTAATTGTATAGTCTGAACACAAAGCTTTTAGTTTACTGCATGATCTCTCACATCAGGGCACACTGTGATTAATGGTGTGTGTTGTGCAGACATGCATTCAGTGTTTTGACATGCATATACACTTTGGTGTCCTAGAAACAAATTACCTAGGTGTGGCCATCTCCATGTTCATACAGATACCCTGGCTTACATTAGGCCTGTACATTTTCGAATAATTTACTATTCAAAACAATTTGTTTCATTTTCGATCGAATATTTGATGCGGGAATTTTTCATAAGATTTTGACAAGTTTTCTGTGAAATTAATTGATTTTGGCACATTCGAAGTCACAGCTCACAGGAATACAGCAGCCTTTTTATTGCCGAATTACGTATGTTTATGCCCTTATTCCAGCAATCCACAAAATGTTTCATCTTGTACATGATATATAGGGCCTTTAAAGGCAGTATACATGATTGGTATCTCGAAAATCAGAAATGTTCACAGATTTACGCCTAACTTACACAATATAAACATGGTGACCGTAGAAAATCTCCCCCGAAATGGTTTTGTCTGAAGTGCTATAGTCTTTGAGAAATGAGTAAAACAATTAGTTTTCGTCTCATGAGACGAAAATTCAATTTGCCCCAAAACCATTTCGCCCAAGTGCCATTTCGCCCCAAACCACCTCGCCCGAGTGCCATTTCGCCCCAAATCACTTTGTCCAAACACTACATGGCCCAAATGCTATTTAGCCCCAAAACCACTTCGTGCACAGGCCGAGTTCAGGGCGAAGTGGTTTTGGGGTGAAATGACTGCAAACCCTTTTTGACTGTTTTCTCAAAAGTTAGACTAAGTACGGAGCTGGTTTTTGCTCAGGTTGGTTTTAATCATGCATATCTTCAATCACACAGGGGGATAAAACTATTTGTAACAGTTTACCAATCATGTATACTATCTTTAACTTATAATGGTTTGTGTGTGTGTTGGTACCAGGGATGGCATCATCTTTGCGGTTGTCAACAGCTGTACAAGTATCTACTCCGGCATCGTCATTTTCTCCGTTCTGGGTTTCATGGCCGGCAAACAGGGAGTGCCTGTGGCAGAAGTGGCAAAGTCCGGTAAGTCACTTCGCAAATATCCCCATACATGTATCATACACTGTTTGAGAATCTATACAAAACCTAAAGAACACGTCTAGAAAAAAATATTTTCAAATCTTTCCCCCCACCCAACCTCGCCCCCACCCAACCTCCCCACCCACCCAACCTCCCCACCCAACTTCAACACCCTCCCCCCACACTTTCCATTAAGACAATTTTAATCAAAATACATACAATGTACAAGTACCTGCTGTATTATAGACTTATCCGACGAACGTAAACTGTGGTGTATCTCTAATGCGTTTACATGACATCACAATATTTAGACATACACCGCAGTAACAATAGAATAACCACAAGAGGACGTGTTCACTAAATGTTATTCGGATTACGCTATATCCGTAACTGTAAATTTCATTGCAACTGAAGGTTGTGTGTTACGTCAGTGTTAAAGTATTAGTATAGTATTCAAGTACAACATTTTGTGCATGTTTTTGTACAATCTCTAGTGCAGTCAATACTTAATACTGGTCACTGGTTGTTGTACTTGGGTCTTTCCATAAAAACAGGAGCCGAAGTGGGACATTTTGCTGCATTTGTAAAAATGGCCTCATCAAGTTGACAATTGTTAAAAAAGAAATTTCTGTGCAATTTATAAATAATGTAGAATGTATTTAAAATTTACAAACGGTTAGACATGTCTTGGTATCATAGTATTGAAAATATTCAAGAAAATTGTTTCACGAAGAAAGGGGGGGACTGCAAGGCATTTTTCAACTTTTGCGATTACATTTCTAGTCTTTTTGACTACTTTCTTTCTGGAAAAGGTTGTTGCTGATTTTACCCAGCTGTAGAACCTGGACTTTATCGATTCAAATTTATACATTATGAGCGAAATCTTTTACATTGTGAGCGAAAGTTTCAAAATGTCACACTTGTATTTGGAAGATCGCACTAGTTTATTGAATGGTTCTCGTTATGTTTTGGGTAGTATCAACAGATAAAGGTGGTGTTCGATTCATGAGGCCATATATTCTTTATGGGTAATCGTTCTCTAAAGTCAGGTAATTATAATAACAATTAACTCCAGAAGTGTCACGATGTAAGGGGGACACTGTGTCCCGTTTTCTTGGAATGACCCACATGTACCAGTAGAATAAGCATAAATTTTAAGTAGTGGTTTTGGAGAACCTTCCTGCTATTCATATTGACCTGGAACAATGGATAATAACCAAGGGCATTAGTCAAAAATGTCATTGTAAGTGGTGCTGTCATTCATTTCTTCTTCTTTCAATAACAAGCATACTCTGTGTAAATTCTCAGCAAGTTAAGTGACGTAGTTTTATAACTGATTTGCTTCACAGTACAAAAATAAGTCTGTCCAATGTCAACACGGCTGAAGGGCATCATTTTTCATTTCTCTGACCTGTGTAATGCCACTTTTTATTGATGATTAAAATTACCTAGTCATTTTTACTCAAGGTTAAAAAATTGGTTCTTTGATTCACTGTGACTTGGCATGTTTTCCTGACGCAAGTAACAATGCCATCACAGGTGAGGGCAGATATTATAAATTTTTCTATTAGGCCCACCAGAGCAACGTACATGTACAACAGAAAAATTATACCTAAATATTTGTTTTTAAGTTGTCGTTTGGCACCATGTATGAGGTTTTGTGAGACGATAATTGGATTGCCGGCGAAGCGTGAAAGCTTACAAACGTATACAGTAATTGGGAGGAGGGGATCAGTTAAATATATTACATATATCGCAAAATATATTACAGAAACGGTCCTGCCATCTGGAGAGTTCGAAAGTTTGGCAGATTTCCAGTTTTGTTCCAGTTTTGTTTCGGTGACGAAACTTGAAAGCTTGTAGGCCTGCATACTGTATAGTTTAATTGCAACTAAATTACAAAACCAGTCGGCCATCTGGAGAAAGTTTAACAGATTTTCAATGCCTCATTTGTTTAGTTTTTTCTTTTTTGATTGCTGGTGAAACTTGAAAGCTTATTCACGTGCAGTACTTGGGATTAGAGTATCAGTTTGGCAACATGTAGTGTATACATACATGTATATTGCAAAACCAGTCCTGCCATCTGGAGAAATGACATTATTAAAACCAATTCTACTGAGTCCAACGGTCACATGCCCTGATGATATACTGTACACTTTCTTTGCCATGTCCTCATAAATTTCAAGAGGCTAATAACATACCTGCCAACTAGTCCGATTTTATCGTATTTGTTCCGATTTTTTAGTGTTAAAAAGGTTGAAAATCGGAACAATCGGTAAACTGTCAACTTGACCAGACTCCCTGCGCGCACCACATGTGTTGTGTACATGAACATTGGTGCAGTACTAGGTCAACTTGACTGTTGTACCAACTCGACCGTTGCAAGTTTCACTACAGTCCGATTTGTTTTGTTTTACTCGGCAATGTTGGCAGGTATGTAATAAGTGCATTTGGGTCTTTCCACAGTAATGGGGTACATTTCTGTGACATTTCTTACAATGTAGGTCCCAGTTCACTTTAAATGTCCTGATTTTATCTTTAAATTATGGAGCTAAACTAAGGAAATAACATTTGCACCAAAGAGTAAGAAAAACAGTCCTACAACATTTGTGAAAACCCAGTGCACATATTTTCCCCTATAGATGGTGTGACCTCTGATGTCACGGCAGGCATCAAAACATTGGTGGTGTGGCTATTGCTGTGCTCACGCATCATGCTGTGCATAAATTTAGATAAGGAATAAGGTCGCCGGTCACATCGGCCTTAAATTTGAATACCTTTGACATCATTCCCTAAGCAAATTTCTGCAAAGCATGATGCGTCTGCACACCGGCAGGCACGATTTGAATAGAGGGCGCTTTAGAAAAGTCACACGGTCTATACGTATGTAACAAAGACGGACAAAAATGTCGCAATTCGTCTGTCCACGTCACATACGAAAATTTGTACACCTTTTTGTTACCTTTTTGGGCAAAAGTTACATGCATCTCCTGAGAACACAGTACAAGGAAATTTCTTTAATTTTGAGATAAACTAAAGACATCTGAAAGGAATTATTGACTTATTTTTCAAATGTACCCTATTACTGTGGAAAGACCCATTTACATACAGTACATCATTTGGAACAAATTTGGCTGTGGTGACCCTTCAGTTGGCCTCGGTGCCCTTCGAATTTCGAACAAAAATTAAGCCTGGAATGACTTAACAGCATGACAAATGATAAATTTTATTATTTTAATTTTTTTAATTTTTTTTTCTTCTACCGAGATGCTAGAAATTACCGTTAAATAATGAATAACCCAAACATGTGTGGATTTAATTTGAACCGAAGGACTGATGCCAAACACTACCCAAGATTCTTGAAAACTGCGTTGCAATAAATGACAGTCAATAAAATATAGAAATCTTCCTGAAATTCCAACAGCAAATCCTCTACACAAACAAGCTAGACAATTATTTTGGGGTGAATTCAATGATGTTGGGAAGGTATTTGTTTGGTTCACTTTCAAAACTGAAATAATTTCAAGTGTAACATTTTCTCTAGCTGTCTTCAAAAATGTATTTCAGCACCTATCATTTCAGCACCTGTCATTTTACATGTACCGAAAACATTGATCGTACAAACAATTTGTGCATGCATTGAGCTCATGATACGGTACATGAACAATTATGCAGTTCGTTTGTGTCCATACACTGTACATGTACGTATGTACCGTACATGTACATATAAAGTATGTACATTGTACACGTTGGCTATGCATGCTCTGCAGCCCAAGGCGAATGTCCTGCTCCAGATACATTACAGCTTATAAATCGGCCACTTCCGCACTTGTTATGAAGACGTGCTCTTTCCAGATGATCCATCAGCCTTGGAATAGCTCCAAGCGCTTCTTAAAAAACATTATTGACCGGAATTTCATTAAAATAATGGAAGGGTAATGAAATAAAAACCAGACTTGTGGTATGTTGACATTTACAGTAATATCGATATTACAATGAGAACTAAATTCGAGCTAGTAATTTTCCACTCCATAATCGGCTGCATGCACCATTATGCATTCAGTATATAGTGGGTGTTTGTGTAGTGTACCGGTACGTGGTGCATGACGATTATGATCCAACGTGAGGGACGGAAATCAAGAGACAAATGCCTTTCCTTAGTCAATATAACAAATGAAAACTAAAGTGAACCTGTATGTACTGATACACACACCCAGTTTACCACATGCTTAAATTGAGTTTACAGTTTTATGTGTGAGGGACGGACAATCAATAAAATTGACACAAACTACAATAGTTTTACATGCATTTTCAACTATTTCCTGAAAATGTGATGGCACAGTGTGCCCAGCCCAATTTATTCTGCTAATATTTGTAACATGATTGTAAAATAAGGATATTTCTTTACTGTTCAAGGTATTATTTTGATTAATTTAAGAAATTTTGAAATTTCCATCCAGTGTTTACCAGTTTTGGATCACGCTCTGTACTATCGTTTGTCACACCTTAATCCATATATTTCCATGGATATCATCAAAAATCCACCGAAGTTTAGTAAACTACACATGTATGTAATTTATCCGGTTACATAAAGCAGTGCAGCGATTACCGGTACACCAACCTTTTTGTGGGGCTACATTGTAAATTTGGGGAGTGCTAGCCCGGAGCCAGCCCAAGAGGGGGAGCTAAATTGCATTCCAATGACGGGAGATGGCCCCTTGCTGAATGACCTATTAGGGGATTGCAATTTTCCTGCTTTCTTCCCTGGATAGGATTTTGTGGAGGTAATTTACATGATTGTTGGGATGAAATATTAAAATTGCCCTGCTTTATGGAACAGGATAAATTAGTTTACAAAACATATTTATTTTTTTACAATATCCTTAAAAATATAGAGATTGTGAGCGCAAAATACGACATTTATACGGTATAAAAAACCCAACACCCATGGAAAAAAGGGTTCAAAAATGTGATCTGGACACGCTCCTTTAATCTTAATCTTAATTAAAAGTGCACATTTAACCTCCCGAGATGGGCAACGGGATAAAAAATTCAAGAAATGGACGCCTCTAAGGCCATTCGGAATTACCGTTGCCCCGTTCATAGAAAATCGATTGCCACAGGGTGGGGTGGATGGTTAAGATGCAATGCACGGCGAAGATTGTTGATAATAGCGCTTCTCTCCCGTGATAAAATTGACGAGAGATTGGAGGGGGGTATAAACTGACAGACTGATCAGAAAGAGTCTCGTGAGACGTTAATATGTGATGTGGCTGTGCTTGCTGAGATGTTCGTAATGGAGGTTGCTATGCAACCATATGTCTTGGCTTTTATAGCACATAATGTTTAAAACTAGACAGTTGAATGTCTCTATAAATTAAGATGAGGTGTACCGTAAATGATTGAATGCAGGTTGGTGCATACATCATACAAATTTGCAAATTTGAGGACGTACATTTTCCTGAAATACGTACAGGACTTGAAATACATACGCACTGGACTAGGGCCAGTATTAATTTTAATGTTGGTCTGAAGCTTTCTGTGTTGCATTAGTTTCACTACATTGTACCGGTACATTTATCTCACTTCTATCAAACCCATGATTTTTCTCGAATGCCATATTTGGTTATTTCTGTTTCATAAATACCAGCTTTGGATATATTCATTGAGTACATACATGTACATCCGAAAATGTTCCTTGTTTATTCAGAATGGCATTATTTTTTTTAGGAATTACCGTACACTTCCCTTGTCAAGGATGCTTGGAAAAACGTTTTAAAAAATCAAACGACCTGAATGTACGTCTAAATTTCTGGAATTGTCCAGAGCTACAATTTATTTTCATATTTCACTAAATTTGTTTTTGTTAAGAATTGCTCAGGATTATATCTCAGTTTATGCATATGACTGCAATGGCTACTGATAGTTACATGTACCGGTACTGGGCTGGCGCTGCACACGTATACAATAGACTTGATACATGTTGAAACAGCAGATACAGGCTTGTTAAAATACAGGAATATAATGAAACAGCCTGCGCAGCCTGGTGCATTCTTTTGTATTCCTGTATTTCAATGAGCCTTGATCCTCCACAGAATTGAGTATTAACGTGTACACGTACAGTATACATGTATGTATTGTCCTTTGAAAATTCCTGTAGGACTGAGGAATTGCAAATGTCAATGTTTATTTATTGGTTATAAAATAAAAACCTTACACAAAACTGCAGTTGCTGAGGAATTCAACATTTATTGCCCGGCGTCCATTTTTATTTATTTATTATTTTCCCCCCTAATTTTTAACTTAGGCCGTGCAAACTCGTAAAATTTACTATTTCAATATTCTAATGAAATATTTGATTGAATATTTTTTTATACTTACTTGTTTGACTGACTTGTTTGATTTTTTTTCTTTTTTTTCTTGCGAGATGAAAAACCAGTCTGAGTAGCAGCGTGTGGGCAGTCTGGCCAAAATGAATAACTAAGGTGGCCAATGACAAAACATCATGATCTTAGAAAGCTGTGACTTTGAAAAATGTCCTGAAAAATTACATGATCACCCGCTACAGGACCATCAAACCTGCCATCGCTGTGGTCAAGTGGTTAAAACGTCTGCCTAGTAATGCAGGAGGTCATGGGTTCGAGTCCCGCCCGAGCACGCTATGAATTTTTAGCATGTTCTTGGGAAATGCACTCGGTATATACTGGTACCGCGTTGTGTATGGCCAAATTACAATACTACAAACTGCAATGCACAAAATAAACCTAATGGAATTTCTATAATACAGAGAAATCTGCTGCAAATACCCGGGTAAGGCTAAATTTCTCTGTGCATTTCTTCGACTGCATTTGCAGTCGATATTTTATGACTAATCTAACATTTAAATGCTAAAATATTTGGCACCGCCCTTCTGATTGTCTTAATACTGTAGGCGAATCTACATACGTATTATTGCTACCTCTAAACTGCAAATTTATGTACATGTATATTCCAGTTTTACCTTTCAAGCTACAAAAGCCAAGGCTAAACAATTACTGCCTAAGTAAGTCGCCTTGTTTTTAGTTACCTAGGCAACGGGTACCGGTACATAATAAAAACCACTAAACCATGTCTTTGTACTTTGTAACTATTTATTTAGAGCCAATTACTATGGTTACCGACATCATATTCAGCTCCCCATGTTGTGTGTTTGAGGAAAGTTTACATGTTGCACTTTTCGATACAGTGCACATTACACAGCTCTTTTAATACCAAGGACACCCAAATTGCCAAAATGTAATCAATAGATCAATCGAGTAAGCCCCGCCTATGTAGAAATACATCCAGCAACTTGGGGTGGGGCTTAACCATTTCTGGATCAGTCTGTTCTTGGTCAAGTCCTAATAATAGCCTATTTGCACTTGATCTCGAGCTCAGGGTTGAACACCGAGCTCGGGATCAGCCCAGGATCACAAACTGAGTGTAAACGCTCTCGGGACCAAATTGGCCCCGGATCAGGCCCAGAGATTTTGGTCTTGTGTCGGGGGGTCGAACCTCAAGATTTAATTGACCAATCTGGCACCAGTTCGCAACACCTAACAACTCACGCATGCGCTGCAGTTACAATTAGTGGTGATTTTTGCGGTTTCTGAAGGCGAGTTGAAGCAAGATCGAGGTGTAGTGTAAACGCTGCAAATGTTCAGTTTTGTGGTCTCAATAAAAATGCTGGGTCTGTATCCACCTTTGCCGGGTTTTAGTGTAAACAGTGCCCACAATCATTAGATTGTTTGGATTACCAAAAGGCCATGGAATCGCCATTGTCATTCAAAATGCTTAGTTTATGAAAATTTCAGTGGCGGGGCTTAAACTTTTCTGGATAGGTCTTTTCTTGGTTGAGTCCTTTATGGATTGAAAAGGGTGGATCATCCCAATGTCCTTCAATATTATTGATTACTGCAATCTATTAGGGGAGCTGTCGAAACATTTTAGATTGATCCAATGAAGGACATCATTTATGTTCAGTCAAATCTTGTTAACTGGAACCTCAAAGAAATAAAAGTTTGGGTTAGTACTTTTGAGTGAAACAAGGTCAGTTCTATTATCAGAAAAAAATTGATTTTTTGGCTGAGTTATCCATTTCACTGTGGATATGGTACAGAATAATACTTTGAAGTGCAGACTTCAGTCCGGAAAACAAAGTCGTGAGAAGTGGCTTGTGTTGCCTCTAGTCATGTCCTGGCTGTGTCGTGGCTGGCTGATTATCTACCTGCCTCTAAGCAATTGTTGATACCACAGAGTGACAACAATTAGACACTTGATTAAATACCATAAATCATTTTGGTTGAAAGCACACACACACATACTAATTAACAAAAGAAAAACTGAAGCATGACCATGCAGATTATTTCTAAGGCCCAACACGAAATAAACCCTTTAAGCGGGCATCCCACTGTGCGATTTTTGCCACGAATTGGTACGATTACCAGAGACTGTCCATAGACTCTACACACAATCGTACCAAATCGTAGCTAATCGTAAGAAATTTGTGGCAAAAATTGCACAGTGGGAGGCCCGCTTTACATGGCAGCCATCTACGGGAACAATCGCATTTAGTTTTGTGTGTGCACGAGTAGGCCCTTTGTGGAGCTAATAAGAAGGCCTGCCTCTTTGTCGCTGCATAATTGAGTATTAACATGTACATGTACATGTATGTATGTATTGTCCTTTGAAATTTCTTGTAGGCCTGAGGAATTGCAAATGTCAAGGTTTATTTATTGGTTATAAAAAAAAAAACCTTATGCAAAACTGCAATTGCTGAGGAATTCAACATTTATTGCCCGGCGTCCATTTTTGAAATTACAGTCGCCCGCTACAGGACCATGGAACCTGCCATCGCCGTGGTTAAAACGTCTGCGTAGTAAAGCAGGAGGTCATGGGTTCGAGTCCCGCTCGAGCACGCTATGAGTTTTTAGCATGTTCTTGAGAAATGCACTTGGTATATACTGGTACCACGTTGTGTATGGCCAAATTACAATAGTATATTTCAATAGTATAATACTACAAACTGCAATTCACTAAAATAAACCTTATGAATTTTCTATAATACAGAAAAATCTGCTGCAAATACGGCTAAATTTCTCTGTGCATTTCTTCGACTGCATTTGCAGTCAAAATTTTATGACTACATTGTAATCTAACATTTGAATGCTAAAATTATTGGCACCGCCCTTCTGATCGTCTTAACTATTATTATGTGAATCTATTATTGCGACCACCAAACTGCAAATTTGCCACATTTATGTACTTTCAAGTTCAATCTACTTTTCAAGCTACTTTTCATGCAATCAAAAGCCAAGGCTAAACGACAACTGCCAAAGTAAATCACCTTGTTTTTTAGTTACCTAGGCAATAGGTACATAATAAAAACCACTAAACCGTGTCTCTGTACTCTGTACATGTTTTGTGTTCGAGGAATGTTTACATGTTGCACCTGTGTGTGGTGTGGTTTTCGACTGAGTGCACAGTGCACATTACACAAGCTCTTTACCAAGGATACCCAAAATGCCAGAATGTGATCAGTAGACCGATCTAGTAAGCCCCGCCCATGTAAAAATGCATCCAGCAACTTCAAAGTGCGCACAATCATGAGATTGTTTGGATCCCTAAAAGGCCATGGAATTGCCACTGTCATTCAAATTTATTGGTTGCTGAAAATTGTTGGGGCTGTCCTTGGTCGAGTCATGTGATGTTCAAGTGGCATTGCACGCTGTACATAAATACATGTACATTGTTCTGTACATGATGCGCACATAAACCTTTGTTTGCAACTTCTGGCGCCGCGCTCAAGATCAACAACAGAATGTCAATCTTGATCCCGAGTTGCTAGAAGCACATCTTGCTTGGATCACCAAGAGGCCATGGAATCACCATTGTCATTCAAAATTATTAGTTGATGAAATTTTCGGTGGCAGGGCTTAAACTGGATAGGTATTTTCTTGGTCGAGTCCTTCATGGATTGGAAAAGGTGGATCATCCCAATGTCCTTCAATATTATTGATTAGTGCAATCTATAAGGGGAGCTGTTGAAACATTTTAGATTGATCCAATGAAGGACAGCATTTATGTTCATTCAAATCTTGGTAACTGGAACCTCAAAGTAAACAAAGTTTGGGTTAGTACTTTTGAGTGAAACAAGGTCAGTTCTATTGTTATCAGAAGAAATTTATTTTTTGGCCGAGTTATCCATTTCACTGTAGATACGGTACAGAATAATACTTTGAAGTGCAGACTTCAGTCCGGAAAACAAAGTCGTGAGAAGTGGCTTGTGTTGCCTCTAGTCATGTCCTGGCTGTGTCGTGGCTGGCTGATTATCCACCTGCCTCTAAGCAATTGTTGATACCACAGAGTGACAACAATTAGACACTTTAAATCATTTTGGTTGAAGGCACACACACACTAATTAACAAAAGAAAAACTGAAGCATGACCATGCAGATTATCTCTGAGGCCCAACACGAAATAAACCCTTTACACGGCGGCCATCTTAGGGGACAATCATTTTTTTTTTTTTTTAATGCATGAGTAGGTGCTTTGTGGAGCTAATAAGAAAGCCTGCCTCTTTGTCACTCTTGCTGTGAACCTTCTTTGTTAAAGGAGCATGACCAAATCACATTTTTGAGCCCCTTTTTTCCCTGTGGGTGTTAAGATTTTAATACCTTATCATGTGTCCTATTTTCTTATTAGTTATCTTTCTGAAATTTTGCGCTCATAATCCGTATATTTTCAAAGATATCGTCAAAAAACCACCGATGTTTTGTAAACTAATTTATCCTTTCCATAAAGCAGTGCAGTAATTACACCAACTTTTTTCCTTCCACATCCAAATTGGAGATTGCAAATTTCCGGTTTTCTTTCCATGGATATTATTTTGGGGAGGTATTTTATGTGATTGTTAGGTTAAAGCAACATCCATTTTCTGGAAAAATCTGAACAAGTTTTTAAAATTGAGGTCATCCTTGCCATTTTGATGTTACTGGCCCTGTATCGGCCCAGCCCCTGCCTTGGTCCTGGCCCAGCCCCACCCGGTCTCATACCAGCCCTGCCCCACTCCTGGCCCCAGTCCCGCCCTGCCTCAGTCCCGCCCTGCCCCAGTCCCACTCTATGCCCCAGTGCCTCATCCCAGCCCAGCCTCCCATGGCCATACTACAATTAAAACTTTCATTTTATTTCTCCTTGACAGGGCCCGGTCTGGCCTTCATAGCCTACCCTGAAGCCGTGGTCCAGATGCCCCTCGCCCCCTTGTGGGCAGTGCTCTTCTTCTTTATGCTTCTCCTCCTAGGAATCGATAGTCAGGTAAGTCACAAGTTTTACCTTTGACCTTTTAATTTGCATAACAATTGTATTTAAAATCTCAGGAGCTTGCGCATGCTAATTAATCTACTGGAGAGCTCTTCACAATTAACCTTGTAAGGGTTACTGTTACAATGGGGTAAGTACACAATTTCATTATTTTTTGTAGACAAATTAGTGCCTTTCGTTTAAATTTGGCAAGGTGTTCAGCAGAAAATAAGAACCACCATTTAAGGTTTGCAAATTTGATAAAATTATAAATATTTTAAAGTAACGAAAGTATAGGGTGTATAAATGTTTTCCCTGCAATGAAAATGGAAGGCGTTTTATGAATTGCAGAGAGTATCGTACAGTAGTTAAATATGGTACCCCGTTAGTTGAGTACAGTGTCCCAGAAATTGTTTATACACTCTGAAAAAAATGTGTATAATATCGATGGTAATTAAAATTCTCTTTTCAAAGTATTTGATCTTATTTATTTTTCAGAATGTACATGTACAAATAATTTCTGGGGACACTGTATGCATTTTTCTGATTTGAGGCGTTCCATTGCACGTGCATCTCTAAAAACGTCCATGGATACAACTGGTGTCTGAAGCCTCTGCATACGTTTTACATGCAGTACAAAGTTTGGTATAATATTGTAAGACAACTGGTCATGGCTCTATTGAAAGCATGCCGAGGATTTTCTAAGTCAATTGAGATGGTCCGAGTATTACATGTACGTAATGATTGTGTGAGTTTATCAAGAACTCACAAATGTAGAATATGCATCCCTATTGCCTTTTGGGTTATATGGCCCGAGCATGCAGATTGCGTGAATGTGTACGATTGATTTATAGCTTATCTTGCATTTCTTACATTTTCGTGATAATTTTGTTGTTTAAAGTAATGCACTGCAGAAGTGACATCACATGTTAGTATTGCCAAAAACATTTGTGTCCCAAACGTAACTGCTGTACAGTTATTGCAGTACTATTTGAGCAGGCAATTTTTAGACCTACATGTGTACATGTATGTAAATCTTCCAGCCAAAATTTCTCGGAAATTAAAACTTGAAAATGTGGACAGTACTTTGTGGTGGATTGTAGGCATCATTTTTCCCAATGAAAGAAACATGGTTAAAAATGTGGCCCTAGTACTCCTGCTTATTGTGTTTGGACACATTACTGTGGAAAACACATTACCTCAGTAAAATGTGATGTGACCACTTCTAGAGTGTATTACCAAAGTAGTAGGCTGGTAAAAAAAACGAAGACAAAGTTTCATGTATTTTATATAATTACGGATACCTAAGTATACAAAGCCCGAAAGATAGAGTGCTTGAGGTTTGCAAGTTTTGTTTTAACTATAAACTCAGACATAGGAATAGCATGCTAAAGCATTTTCTGACTTGAACTCATCATTAGAGCATGGTGGCCAATTGACAGTAGAAAAGACTTCATTCTACAGTACTGGTATGTTACTAGTTTTAGCTATTCAAAAACCTAGCTTATGGTAAACCTACCTGTATCAAACATGAATTTTGCATGGTGCAGTTTTACACCATTTCGAATGGCTGTTAAATGTTCCCCCGAGTTTGTCTCATAGAGACCACCATTTTCAAACATTCATGACGCATTTATGAACATTGCATAATATAAAATAAAGCATTCCTGTACTCATTTCCCATATCAAAATATTTCACGATAATTATAACTTAAAATAATTATAATAACTTTTCTTTTTTTATGTACCGCATTTATATAATTTCTTTTTTTCTTCTTTTTTGAGTCATCACATCCACAAATGCATGCCTTTCTCGCGTAGTAAGTAACTAGTGATATGCTGACTGAATTAAATGTAGAATTTCCACTTCTCCCATTCTTACCAGAGGCATTGGAAGGTGTCTGCTTCTGGCGATGGATGTGGATATGTTTGCAGCTTGAGGAGAAGACTAGGCATGAGAAAATTGTATTTATGAAAAATCTTTTTCAGTCGCCACCAACAATTTAAATTGTTTACTTTCCCCGTTCCCCTCTCCCCCTCACACACACACATGACCTCATTTCGTCAAGACACCCTGAAAATTTGTACCACAGTCACGTGATCACGCAGCACGAGTTTAGATCTGTGTGTTTGTCATTGATGCACCGCGATTTTCTATCCACTTGATGCCGTGGTTGCTTCATCATATTTTAAAATCGACGATGCTACACTCATAATGCACAAATCTACACAACAGGTTCTTAAATGATTTGAAAACTTCAGTGATCTTTCTTCAAAATTGTTATCACTTCTTTACGACCAGTCACCAAAGTTGGTTCTGCTTAGAAAAGATCCCACCCCGTCGACCACCAAGTCCTATTTCTTCAAGCTTCTTCAAGATAGTGCTAGTGCAGTTGAAGATGTTTTTTTTTCTGAGGTACCAGCGCTGGCAAGTCGGAGAGAATATCAGACTTTCAGAAAGGCTTCAGAAATATCGACAACTGAACATTTTGAAGTGAATTCTGTTGCAGTCAAGACTCTCCTCTGTGATGAAAAATGAAAAAGATGTACTATCCCTGATGCCTCAACTCAACCAAACCGATGCCACTCTTGCAAGTTTCCGTGGACAGAAGCCACCTGAAAGTTGGTCAAACTTGGAAGCAAATTCGCGAAAGTTCTGCCCGTCATGCTTTGAAGTCACACTGGCATTCTCCTTCGTACAACCAATGCGCATGACACGCAAGGGGAATCCCATGGAAGATTGAGGACTCTTAAAGAACGTCACGTTCAAGAAGCTGCTTTCCTAGGGAAACAAAAGTGGGATGCTTCATCTTGCATCACTTTATTGCAAAATATAAAGATGTCAGTTTTCAACATGGCACATAATCATCACAATATATTTAAAACAAAAGCCTACAGACTTTGTATAGAGTACAATTTTCACACAACACGTTTCAAAATCAACCTACCGGATAAATGTTTTACGATATGTTTGCCTGATCACCAAAAAGAGAATTTCACTCTGGTGGTGCATGTGTGTTATGACCGAGTTTTGAGATCTTTCTCCCTGTTGGGGTTTTTATTAACGAAACTAACATTGGTTTTCTATGGTTCATGTATATTTTCCCATCTTGCCATAATAAAGCGGTAAAAATTCCAGTGCCTCTGGTAAACTAGGGCTGTACTGAATATTCAATGAGTAATTAAGTATTCAAATAAGGAAATGAATAGTTGAATATTCACACATTTGCACAGTATTTTCTGCAACAAATGTGCTTTTCGTCGATCTAGGAATGAAATTCTGTCAAATCTAAATACATACTTGTACGTATTTGCAGATGAATTAATTCCTTCCTACAATTTCCTACCTACATTGTAGTATACCATATCAACTAAACTTTGAAATATCCAGTAAAGATCACACCTGAAATCGTCGCCCAAAATGTATTGAATAAATGGTGTAATTTGTAGTTGACCTCTAGATGGACATAATTTGTGTACATACGTACCGGGGTAGGTGTGGCAGATTTCTTATCGTGCAGTTGAAAAAAAAAAAGCTTTGTATTGGTCTTTCGAACTCAGAAACAAGAGTATTCATTCTGGTGACCTACATTGTGTACATGTACCGGGTAGGTTACATTAAAATAAGGTACAATAGAGCTTCTGCACCAGTCACCATGACAGGGGGCAGGTTTTCTTATTTAAATGATGTAACAATAGAACCACAAAGCACTTACTCATGCATGACACATGGTAACAATATTGCCCCCTGTCATGGCCGCCGTGCAAAGGCTCTATAGTCCATTCTCTATTTTTCTCGGTGCTGGTTGGGGGAAGGTTAAATACGTATGAGTTAAAGCAAGGGTTTGTTGAGAACTATGAATCTTTCCATCAGGTGTTGGGTTTCTGCTCAACCTATAATTTCAACTTGCCTTCCCCTTCTGATCTCGCGCTCAGTTTTTACTGTTAAGTACCGGTATTGAACTTTTGTGCCTGATTTGGTACGTGATATAGTTCCAAATGTGCAGAGAAAAGTGTACTTAGTCGTTATTTGCACGTGGCCCTTGATTTTGTTCAAATTTCAAAGGGCACTGAGGCTAACTGGAGGTACACCACTGCCAATTTTGTTCCAAATGTTATTAGTACATACAAGCTTCATGAAATTTGAGATTATAGACACTTTGCATGGGCAGTCATGACAGGGGCATCATGCACGAGTTGGCACTTTGTGGATCTATTGTCGCGTCATTTAAATACGAAAACCTGCCCCCTGTCATGGCCGCCTGTGCAAGGGGTCTTTAGGGCATGCTGGCCAACTTGGCCTCAGGAAGTGTACATCTTGAAGGGGCATTGGCGCCAACTCAGCAGGGCATGATCATTGGCCTCTGTGGCCTCTGTTGATATCAAGGCCTGTCCACACAAAGATAAAGCCTCTATATCATCAATATTTGAAGTAGAGTGTTTACTGTTATAACCAGCATTTGTTTGCAAAAGCTTTATGCATGCTAACAAGTGCCATATGACACAAAACACTGCAAAGAGGCCCAGTGAAGTACCATGTAATGCTAATAGTATTTTTACCCCAATAGCATAAAGCCAAATTTGTATCTGACAGTGTGGATTCTCTAAAACGTTTGTTTTGTTCGTGGTGACCTTAATGGGTAAAACAAGGTCACTTTTTTGTGTCCAATATTGAATTACCGTATATTCAATTAAAAATGGACAGAAAATGCAGGTGTTAAACTTCTTCTTTCATGTTTTGGCACAAGAACTATTCTGATTTGGAACACTTTTCTAAGTTTTATAAAGCCTATCAGTTTTAGCCTCTTTGCAAAAGTACCATTTGAACAATGGCCTTTGTACCTGTGCATGCACTTTTCACTTGAAAAGTGCGTAGCTCACAAGCAGTTGGTCAGACAGTCTTTTCCCAATGAGACTGCATTATGCTGTAGTCGTAAAATGGCTTTGAAGAAGAAGACAATAGAAGATACAGACAGGTGGGATATTGTTTTGCTATCACAGCTGGGGCCATTTGATGGTCTAATCTTAAACATCAAATACGTAAAAAAGACCAGGTTAAATCACATGATGTTCCAAGTACTACGTGTCAAATAAAACATGTCCTACTTTTGATTTTTAATAACTTTGTCATTTTCCCAACGGATTTTAACCAACATTTCACATCATGCAAACAAGGCTTGACAAATTTTATTGAGTGAGTTTCATCAGTTTTGACCAAGAGGGTCAGATTTTATAGCCATACATGTACAAAAAAAGGGTCAATTTCAGAATTCGCCACTTTCTACCGGTACTTGGCCTCCTCCAATGTCGATACACCGCTGGATACTGGTAAAATGTGCAAACCATCTTGATCGTTTCGCGCAAATCAACAAGAGGTGCAAAGGGACCTCGGACATAGACAAAGTTGAAATTGGCAAATTCTGAAATTTAGGTTTTTTTTTTGTGTGGCTTTTAAATCTCACCCTCTTGTCCAAAACTGATGAAACTCACTAAATAAAATTTGTCAGGGCGAGGCCTTGTTTACATGATGTGAAAATTTGGAAAATGAACAAGCTATTTAAGATCAAATGTAGGACACGTTTTTTTACACGTACATGTAGTAAACATGTTAAAGTACAGCATGTTCCAAGTGCAAGTTGTTCCCATTATGTCTCTCATAAAGCCAAGGACGTCCTCTTTAATTTTTTCCCCCACCCCCCCCTCCCCCTAGTCACACGATTCTGTAAACTTAAAATGTCCGTAATCCAATTAATTAAAAACTAATGGCCCACTAATGCCTGCAAATTGCATGATTTTTGTTTTGGCATGGTTGGTTCTAGACGGGCATTATGGTGCGACTTGTTAACTTAATGATGCATGAGAGTCTGCACACATGTCGTAAAATATTCCCAGTTCAATAAAGGCCTATTCACACTGAAGAGCGGTAACGGAAAGCGGCAACGGAAAGCGGTTTGCCGCGCGGTATTACCCGTTCATACAGAGCGCGGAACCCGTGCGGTATATGCAAATTACTCCCATGAAACAATGGCGTCCCACGTGAAAAATCGCCAGTGCGTTGACGAAGCTCTGTTATTTCTGATATTGGCGAGAAGGTTACGTGCCAAAGAAAAGAAAAGGCGAAGAATTTGTGTTGAAATCCTTCAGAAAAGGGCATATAGGCCTATGTACATGTAGTACGGTACGACTGTGCACGTGCAACGTTACTACACGTACAAAGCGAGGCATGATGTGGTACTGCAAATGATCCCAAATGCTTGTTATTTTTTACCTGGCATGTCCACTCTCACACCAACAGCCTCCCAGATGTCTTGTTTTTTAACAGCATTTTTGTAAGCTTCCAAACTCGTGTCATATAACTGTGGATATTTCTGAACTTCCAGGATCAAACTCTCGGTGCTGTTGCTTGCGTATAAAAAAAATGGCGTCCTATAGGACGCCATTTTTTTCCAGCTGGCCTCGGCCAGTGCGTGACGTCATACTCAACGCGAACGCTGATTGGCCACGACGCACAGTCTCAGCGCGGTATTGTTGGAAAAATCGCTCTGGTTTCTAAACGCCGCGGTTTACCATCCAACCGCGCGGTGTTCCCGCTCTCTATGTGAATGGTCCAATAGAAAACCGCGTATTCTATATTTTTTACCGCGCAGAATCCCGTTACTGCTCTCCAGTGTGAATAGGCCTTAATCCTGGGTTTAATATTGGCCATTTTAAGCACAATTTCGCACAAGAAAATCCATTTGAAGTTAATCACCTAGGAATGGATTTGCTTCTGTAAACAATATTTATATTTTGATGTGGCTGTACTTTAGCTAACGGTTTGGCAGCCTTCCAAAAATTATATAAAGGTCAGGGTTGTAGTAGAGGCCTCTATTGATCACGTTGGGTCATTCCATGTCAATTCAACGAGCTTTTTGACCTTGCCCTCACAGATTGAAATGAAATTTGGTGTGCTGATTGGACTCCTTGAGAAACCCTGAGAACTAAAGTTTTATGTCATTTGGTCAATTAATTTGAGATACTTGTACGGGTAAACGAAATTTGACTAAAATAACATAAATTGTATCTCGTACCACAAAAAAGTTATGTAAATTTATAACCTTTGCAAAAATGCGTATTTGTCAAAATGCATAATTTTCTTTTTATTTGTTAGCTTAAGATGTAAGGAACATTTCCAGAAAGATTTGGGATGGGCACTCTTACTGTTTGAGTTATGATAATTTTAACATTGGCTAACATGTAAATAACATATAAATACCATGTAAATAACATGTAACTGTGTATCATAACTCAAAAGTTAAAATTATCACTCAAAAACTGTAAGAGTGCCCATCCCAACTCTTTCTGGAAATGTTCCTTACATCTTAAGCTAACAAATAAAAATAAATTACACATTTTGACAAATACGCATTTTTGCAAAGGTTATAAATTCACATAACTTTTTTTGTGGTACGAGATACAATTTTGATGTTATTTTAGTCAAATTTCGTTGACCCGTATCTTAAATTAATTGACCAAATGACATAAAATGTTAGTTCTCGGGGTTTCTCAAGGAGTCCAATCAGCACACCAAATTTCATTTCAATCTGTGAGGGTAAGGTCCGAAAGCTCGTTGAATTGACATGGAATGACCCAACGTGATCAATAGAGGGCTCAATTGACAGGTCACTCTTTAAATTCCTACATATTTTTTCCTTATTAAAACTAAAATCCTTGAGTGACAATTGGCAAAAAATATAAATACACATGTACTGTATGTGCAGTGTATACAACTTTCTTTGAAGGAAACAAAAGAAAACATCTCAACTTAGGAGTCGAATCCATTTTGAAACCATCTCCCTATCTTACGGACATAACACAGATATGTGTTGTTTAAATAGATGGCATAGCGATCGCCACTACATTTTTGCCAGTCATACTGATTTGGCTTGCAAGATCATGGCACCTATGTACGTCAGGCTACGTGCTTAAATACGCACATTGTAAATTTAATTTGAACCGTTTGCTGCATGACATTTTAGCACTGCATGTTCCGTGGGTCACACATGCAAAGCCTAATTGGAAGCAGTTGTATGGATAACATCCTCGACATTGCTATGAAGATGTGACATTTCATAACCTGAAAGATGTGAAGTACAGCACATTCTTAGCAATTTTTATGGCCTGTTTTCATTTATCAGTTAAGTGATAATGTAATATACAGTAAATTGAACAGATGCAAGTAATGCCTAATTCTCTAACTGCATTCTGTCTATAATTGTATGCGTACACACATGTAAATTTGAAGAAATTACTTGTATTCGTGAATTTGTGAGTTATAATACATGTACTGTAACTAATATTTTTGCTCCTATAAAATCTTATACATCACCCCATCTGAAACATTTTAAACAAAATAAATCAACTAGTGCACTGTCACTTTGTTTTACATGTATTTGGACACTTTCGTGCCAACAATTGGTTGGCAAAAAAAAAAATTAAACATTATTAAAATTTAATTTTATAAAAAATCGTTCTGGTTTGCCTTGACTTGCCTCTAACACCAGAAAAGTAATGGCACTGGGTGAAACCGTGGCCCTTCCGCCTCAAACATCTTTGTCAGGATCGACAATATTGTTGTTTAAACCATGGCACTTTACCCATTAACGTCGCCCATACAGAGAACAAAGTTTTGGAGAATTCACATTGCTGATTTGACTTTATGCCATAAGAAAAAAAGGTTATGGTACATGTAACTTAATGGGCCATTTTACTTTGTTCTGTGTCTTTAATCATTTGGTAACTTTGTAAGTTATGTTTAAATGTACATGTAATACTGAATCTAATAGACCTTAATCTATAATTTCTATTTTTAAAAACCTGGTATTTGGTATGACACTTACACGTAGTTGCGATAGAACGTTGTAGATACTGTCCAAATGGCCAATATGTACAGTACCTTACTGGTATTGTATACATGGTTGGACCATCAAATGAATTGATAAATACAGGAAACTCTCGTTATAAGAGCGCTATAATGAGAGTTTACTGTACCCCCAAACCAAGTGTGAGAGACAAATCATAAAGGTCCTCATAAAGTTCTACATGTAGGGCCAATTTCATGAAACCCGTAAGCATCCTTTTTGTGCTTAAGCAGCATTTGTAACATTTCATATTAAACCCATTTTGTGTATTGGCACTTAAACCAATTCACATGCTAACCTGCCGGTTTTGTGCTAACGCGATACCATCTTTTTCGTCACCATACTTGGCAAATTTTGATATATTCCAACATTACCCAACTTTGTTGAAATAGCCCAGTCAGTAGCAGGCAAGGGTGTTCTGTGGTAGTGACATTCATACCAAAAAAGATGCACTATCGGTGAAGGTATCTGAAAATATTGATGTAGACATAGGCGAACTAGATGATAACGCTTATGGACACAAAGCGTTGTGTGCAAAATCTATTAAAACACTGAAGCTTGATGCTCGCACATCGCACTTAGCCAATCGTCATGCTATGCCTAATTCAAAACAACCTCTTAAACGTAACATGTTTTATGAAATTGGCCCCTTGTAGAGACTACTTGATTTTTCTCTCACACAGTTACTTGCTGAAAGTAATTCCCGTATATGTATTACTAACCACTTCTTAATTTTCAGTCATTTCTGTACTTGGTAAAATTATTGACCACACATATTCCTCATCATATTTCTTGCTTCATGAAAAGTAAAATGAAGCAAACACTTTTTCCTATCAAGGGGCATGTGCATCCTTTTTTCTTTCTCTGTAACTAACATTTTGTTGTTTATTTTGTTGGACATTGTATTAATTGCCAGATTTTACCGGTCTTCTTTTATAACCTCCTTTGATGGCAGGTGTTAAGAGGTGCCTAGCCTTGGGAGCTAGGCAGAAGGACCCAGTGTGAAACTCAACATTCACAGCGGAGTAATCTAGGCCGGATGTTGATATATAAACATCAGATACATCCGGGAAGGCAAGTAGACCCTGTTGCAGTGTCTTTTCTATGACGATCTACTGTACCTTCAACTACATATTTCTACGATGATCCTGTGATGATCCCACCGCTGCCACCATTGAAATAGTCTGGATGATTTTTGTCATAATCATTTGTCTGTAGTTTTTTCTCCCCTCTAAAGGCCTGCGGAGGAGATGCTGATAGCTAAAGGCAGTTTCTCTGGTGTGAAGATCATGCATTCTCGCGGGATGGCGGATTTTTGTGATGACCAGGAGCACATCTAAATGCCCTAAAATGTCCAAAAATGCAAACGGGGTCCACTCATTTATTTCAAATTGTGAAAACCCCATCCAGCCACAATATCATCCCAATTTATTGACGTCGTGCAACATGGTCACCTAACATCGGGCCAGGCTGTTAGAAGAAATATACAGATACTGCTGTGTTAGAATCCCGATGATAGCCCAACCAGCTCCCTGCCGACCCTCCAGTGTTTTCCAACATCAAGCCAGTCTCCTTCAGCAACCAGTAAAATTAACAAAATAACCTTTTCAGCAACCAGGGGCGGATAACCTGCTTTAGCCACCACACTAGGCCATTTTGGAGGGTCAGGCAGTTTGGCTGCTGCAACGATATAGCTGGATCATCTTAAAACAAACGAAGGACGACGCGGCACTACATCCTTATTTCTCCGTCTCATATTTCATACTTCGTTTGCATGGATCGTGCTGCTCTGTCTTCATTTCATACACATGCAGTTACCTCCCTGTCTAAAGATGACAACGAATAATTACTTCAAGCATTCATTTTTTGAGCTTAACCCAAATAACTTTAAAATATTTTTTATAGGAAGCAAGCGATGCAGTACAATCGATGCACTACAATCCCACAAGCAAAACATAAATTTCTCATTTTTTTAAATTTCAAACAAAATCACTTAAAATATTGATACCGGTAAGTAATGATGCTGTTAACAAAAGTGGCCGTTCCGAGGCTTGTAAGTCTCTGGCAACGCATGTGTTGTTTACTTGCATATGGGCACTTATTTCCATATTCAATAGAACTAAAAAGATCTCGGATAAGAGAATACTTAATGTCTCCAACCAATTCGGAGGGGAAAAAAGAAAGCACACGGAAAATAGTTTCGCCTTAAAGTGTGTGTACTTTCCCTTGCTCATGCTCTAGTTTGGATAAAGTAACGGTGAAGAAATTCATTCTTTTTTTCTTTTTTTCTTTCTAAAATCTAACTAAACCGAATTATTATATTCAAAAATCAATTTTAACTGCTCCAGAACTGATCAGAACTATCCTGGGATGACAACTTAAAAACTTGCAGACAGCCCAGAAGGCTGTGCACATCAAGTCACGTCCTCAGGAAATCGAGGACGAAAACACGGCAAGCCTTGTGCCTTTTTAAATTTCCCCTGTACAAATTTATTGGTGACAGATGTTCCCATCTCTCAAACCATCCTCAAAGACAACAGTTTTGAAAACCAGCTAAACTAAGCTGACAGTGGATTTCCTAATTGGATTAGATTGCACCTTCTAGATACGGAAATGTAGGATTCGCTTCCTGCATAATAGGCGTGTCTGATATATGTGCAATTGTTTGGCCATTCTTGCACAAGACGAGCATTTTGAGGTCAGAATATTTGAAATGCGTTCACACTGGGCTAAAATAAATCTTTACTCTGGGTAACACTTAACTTCAATGGGTCCCAGTGAGTGGCTGCTTTGGCCAGAAAATGGGAAAAAAATCTCATGCTCTTGTGAAAAAGACTTTTACCAACTCGCTATGTCTGCACAGGACTTATCGTCTTGGGAAAAGTTCCCTCGTCAATTTTCCTGTGCAGCAGTTGGCCAGGAAAAGTAACTGCTGGACTCAAAAAAGTCGCTGAGAGGAAAACATCCTACATGAAGGCTGTCCGCATTGGATATGAAATGGGAAAAGTACAAATGTACCCATCGTCTCGGTAAGTTTCCCCCAAAAAAGTCCAATGTGGACAGGCCTAAAGTTGAGGCAAGTGACTTGATTCTAGTCAGTTCATCAGATTTTGAAGCTCAATCTAAGTCTTTTAATGCGAGACTTGAGTGAAGAAGGAATAATTTGTACCACTGACGGGGGGCAAGTCAACAAAAATTTAAAGTGAGTCGAGTCATTCTAAAAGGAGTATACCCAAGAAGCGAAAGACATTGTGCTGAACAAGGGCAAGTTGTACATTGTTATTCAAAGAACACGAATATGACCCACGAAAATGCAAACTTCACAAAGTAATAAAGTAAAGGAACGGCCATTTTTAGTTGCCTAGTACAAGTACACTGATCAAGTACACAATATCGGATACATGTGTATTCAAGTTCCGACTACTTGTACTAATCGAGTAAATGCCTTAAATCTGAGTTCAGTTAGTTCAATACTAGAGTAGCAAAGTATACATGTAAGTACAAGTAGTCACAATATTACTTGAGTTTTTAATATTAGTTGATTAGGACCATTTACAACAAGAAAACAAACTGCTTCAACCAAACCACCAGAAAACATCTCGCAACCCGAACCAAAAATCGCCAACTCACGACAAGCGGCGATGTTCACTCCATAGCAGGATTATCCCAGCATCTGGCGGTGCCATTTCTAAATTAAAATTCAGTTTGCAGGTTCCAGTATCAAGTTTCTACAGCGATTTGCAGATTGTTCCCTGTTGTGTGATGGTGTCTCGCCAAGCTTGCAGTTAGCTTCAAGTCTACAGTATACGCATAGAGTACAATGTAGTTTCAAATGTTTTTAGAGAAATGTACAGTATACATTTACGATATTATAGTACATGTACATTGTATAACCTGTTTGCTACGTTTGCTGCACAAATTTAGACGGAGTGTGTCCTTTCAAAGTACCTCATTGTGTTAGAACAGTATATTCACCACTAGTAGTTACAAAATATTCAGTAAATAGGAAAGGGGAACTCACACTGTCTTAATTTGTACAGACATTGTATAACGTACTGTATACAGTTTTTGTATGGAGCCTTGTGAATGTGTACAAGTCGCACTTGGGTTTTTTGTTCATTTTACGAATGCATTCCCATGTGTGTGAATGTTACTTACATTTTCCCACCGAATCATTTTTATCATGAAGTATCAAATTTAGGGTGGTATCACTCGTCAAGGTACATTAAATAGTGTGTCCGTGTATGATGGCAATTGCCATGGTAGTGGTACCTTACACTGATCACTTCCCCAAAAAGTATCCTTTACAAAAATACAGAGAAATGGTATGGCGATCTGTACGTAGAACCTCTTACTGAAGTTATTAATTTGAGCCATCATAAAAATGAAAAATTAGAAAAGCATTATGTGCAAAATTTCATAAACTTGCGATCTCCAAGGTTTAATGTGTTTGAGCTGTACCACATTATTGTACCTACATGTAACCTTCTGTATTATTCTTTATTATATTTTTGGGTGGTTTTTTATTCATTACTTGTCACCATCCTCTGTACAGAACATTTTTGTTACTGTATTTTGTGTGGGCTTGCTAATCCATTCATCTTGCATAAATCTCTTGAATGCTATATAACCGCACATCATTCATGCTTTCAACCCTGCCTTTCATTTGGACGACTCGCCACCTGGTATCATATATAATTTGACACATTCCCTTATATGCCTCGGCCTTAAATTAAACAAGTTTACACAATGTTTCACGTTTTATAGGCTCATGTACGCCTGACCTCGGTGGTCTACCTAGATGAAAATTCAACTGTTTTCAGTGCTAAAAACGGTCAATGTAGACTGTTCAGACACAACTAAGATAGACCATCTTCAGCTGAAATAAAGTCGGACTGCTTTTTGTACGGTGTCTGGCACTGAGTGCTTCATGGTACATTTCCACATCACGTTTTACATGTGACATATGTGGCAATGCCTGTTGGCATTCCCAAGTGGATGCTTAATGCAAGGGGCTCATCCATGACTACACAAAGAGAGACATGCTTGTATCAAAACACCAGGTGTGTTCATCTTCAAGCCCTTGACCCATGGGATGCATAAAGGAAACAACACTACATCACTGAAAAGGCCAAGGGTAGTCGAGCTGTCATCAATCCCCCATCCAGCCCTTACAACCCTGATGGGATAATTAGTGTTAAATGACTCATCACCTTGACAAGAGAGAAGTGTTGAAACAAGATGATCCTGCTAGTTACCTTTGTTCGTCTGTTTTTATCTGTGCTTTTTGCCAAATATTGGCCGTACTGACCAAAGATGTGGGCCATAGTGGCCAAACAATATGGGCCATAGTGACCAAAGATGTAGGCCATATAGTAGCCAATGATATTGCCCCTCTACTATGAAGCGATATTTCGACTAGTACTAAGAAGCGAAATTTCTACTAGCATTACTAAGAAGCAAAATTTCAACTAAAAAGTGATATTTCATCTAGCGATATTTTAACTAGCAGTACTAAGAAGTGATATTTTAACTAGCAGTACTACATTGTAAGAAGCGATATTTCAACTAGCAGTACTTAGAAGCCATATTTCAACTAGCAACACTAAGAAGCTGTATTTCAACTTAGAAGTGACATTTCCACTAAAAAGAGATAATTCAACTAGCAGTTCTTAGAAGCGATATTTCAACTAGCAGCACTAAAAAGACGGATCTTTCTTCACTGAAGGCAGTGAAATTTAACCCAGCGTGTTTGTGACTGAGAAATGCTATATTAATGTCATAGTGCAGCACGAGATGAGGCATAGTATGCCAGGATTTCTGCCTATGTATTAAATTAATAACAGTTGATATCAACCTTGTAACTGCATTTGCAGCGTATGTTGCGTCTTACCTATCAATGTTGTTCAAAATGCCATGGCCACTATCAACAAGACATCTAACTGCTTTAACCTTTTATCGAATACCCAAAGTAACTCTTCAAGATTCAAGCCATTGCCACCACACTTTAAGATGTCTCATCCAAGCATCTTCTGTCTTCCTCCTCAAGAAATTCCCAAGGTGACGATTGTAAATTAAGCATTTCGCCATGCAGCTAAATTGGAACTAGACATCTGTCAACAGCGCACCAACACATGTCTGCTTCAGTGCCCCAGTGAATTTAGCGGATCACTTTCTCGCTTCAAGACTACTCAATCACAAAAGGGGATATCTTAATCATCAATTACATTCTCAAGTAGAAGCATTCGGGCTGAATTCCCTGTGTGTAAAAATGCTTTTGCAACATCCTGCTTAATTGCTTCTTGCTTGAGGTTTTGGTATAAAACTAACTGCTTCGTTGAAAATGTTCATGTCTTCATGTCTTACCACTTTTTTCTCTGTTTTATTTTACGCTAATATTTGTTTGCAAAAAGCTTTCTGCTCTGCATTCATTGTACTAATATTTCCTTACAAATCCAACCAATATCCACAAAAGTAACCTGCTAAAATTAACCTCCAAATATTGTACAAAACAAAGTTTTTTTGTGAAAATTGAACCATACAAACATTTTAACAATCTACAAGAAGAAAGTGCCATCGGTCAACGCAGCAACGGGGTAAAATCGAAGATTTCCACAGACACAACGTCTGCTGTGGTTCGTCAATAGTTTAATAGGGTCAAATGTTTCTAAAGAAGCTGGACACCCCCACTCAACAGATGTCCTTTCTGTGAACCAGTGAAGTCTTGATTGTCTACATCAAATTAAATTTGTCTGTGAAATTAACTTCCCATGTTGACCACCTTACGGGAACCAGCAAGAATTTATCTAAAACTACGTGTATTCCTGGAATATTGGAGAACCCCCTGGAGTGATCTCTAAATATGATCAAACAAGTTTTTAATAATCGCGTTTAGAATCAACTGGTTGCACAAGAGTTGGAATTGAACCATCTAAAAATCAACTTAATTCGACTTGATTTCTTCAAAAGACCCAACGATGGGACAAAACACAGCATGGGTCAAAACACAGCATGGGTTATATCAACATTTCGTCTGCATCTGGAATCCGTCAGAAACCTACGTGTGTTCTCCACTAAAAACACTTTGTCCAGTCGCGCCCTGCAGTGCGCCATGGGGCAAATCAACATGGGTCGAAACAGTGCACTCAACTTCCTCAAAAATCATACAAGAAAATATCTTGTTACACCTTTAATTAACAGTCCTTAATTTGACAGAGAAATGTCCTTACAGCTTTTGTGAGGATTGTCCCGTCATTGTTTTATCGCTTTGTTTTGTTTGCACCTTTTTACCTCGTCTCATAGCATGGCTTTTAGTGTTAGTTCCCCCATATGTCAGGGTACACTAGAAATTAGAGTTAGGACAATCAACATTGGGGAAAGCCGCAAACCTGTGTACTGCTCATTCGTTGTTTACCTTGCATCCAGGAGTCTGTAGTTTAGTTAAGAGGGAATAATATACTTTTGTCCTTGGTGAAAGCAAAATTGTAGTGCTTATGCATGTAAAAACAAACACCTTGAACATTGTTCTCCATTGTTCTCCATTTCCATGTAGATCCACATATGTACATAAGTCACTCGGGTTTTGTGTACATTTTTGTGTTTCAATACATCCCTCTAGCAAATTCCATCTATGCATTGTATTAAAAGGAAGATAAATAATTACTGAATTGTTGAAGTAATGTATGCCCATGTAAATACATAAAGTTTTGTATGTAAAACCTCAATTATGTATATGTTTCAGATTGATATATTTTTATATACAATGTATACAGTATAAAGTGTATATTAATGTATTTCTGTGGAAATTTTTGGTCAATGTGGGATTTGGCTTAAATGTACATTTTTTGTACAGTTTTTTGAAGGCATATATTTGACAAACACCTTCTGACAGAGTTACGATACCTACAAAGTTATAATCCAAAGTAATAACCATAGACTTACTTTCGAGACGAGATCAAAATGAGTCGGATCTTTTTCACACGGAAGTGGTTTTCAATCATGCCCCCCGAATTAGTACTTAAAATGGAGTCTGGTAATTGTGAAGGTGTCAGACTACATGTATTTGTGTTCCAAGCCTAATCTTTGCAAATGGGGTTGAGAATAAAATAGTTGAACCAAGACCATTTTTTAAAGAATAGCTTTCAAATGGTTTACATGGTTTAAATCATTTAACAGTAGTATTGGGGGAAAACGGGTTGTAACCTACCGGTATATCCATGTAATTATTGCAGCGTATTTTGTATGTTGTCATTGTACATGTGTATATCGACCGTTGTATTTTGCGTTGTTGCCCATCCCTGACCGTTTTGATGTGCCTTAAATGTTCTTTTATCCCACACAGGTTTCAGCCACTTAATGCCTCACCGAGCGCCGCCACCCTTTCCCCTAATGAAACTTACATTAATTGACTTTTTTTCTCTGCATCTCATTTAATAAATATAGTTTCATTTTAATCTCATGCTTTCGCAGTTTTGGAAGTTAGCATGAGCCCAACCTTTGCCGTTATGTTTAAATTGCATTTATTATCTTATGCTGAAGTATCTTAAGGATATCTCAACTTTGATCTAGTTGGAAAACAAGTAATACTCGTAGATTCAATGTTACAAGCATCTTCCTCAAAAAAGTTGAGGAGCATATTTTTTTAAATCACGCACGTAAAAATATCTGAAAGCAGCAGTTAATGGTCGTTGAAATATTTAAAGCGCGTGCCAAGTTAATGCTTACTTCATTCAAGAGAGTTGACATGAAGTCGGCCATCGCAGTCTGGATTCTGTGTGCATCATTTACTCATGAACATGAGAGAAAAATATAATTTTAAAGAAAAAAAATTGGGTAGAATACAGGTAAGTAAAAATTCCCAATTTTAATTGATAAAGGCAAGGCAGAGAAGAAAAAAAAAAAAAATTGGGCTCGTCGTTTTTCTTCCAGTTGGATCCTACACATGCTGCTCGCGTTTTTGGAAGATGCTTCAAAAGTGCCTTAAATTATTCGTAGATTGCCACTATAACGAACATCGCTATAACACACATTTTACTGTGTGCCCTTTGCACGGTTGTGTTAAAATATCACAGATTAGTCTGGAGTAGTCCAAAAGGTTTCATCCATATAGCACAGCAGCCAGCAGCAACAGCATCGGAGAGAATTCTTTTCTCAATATGAGACGTGATCAAGCTAGTTCTTAATTTCATGATACAACTCGAAATAAACTGATTTTTTTTCTTAATTTGGATGCTTTTTTTTTTGCTTATCAAGCAAGTTTAGGGTTTGAATTTCTTTGCTAAATCTAAATGAAAATAAAAATGGGACGGGCAAAATAACAACAAAATGAAAATTGATACGTGTACAATCTTTGGGGAAAAAAACAAAACTAATAACAAAACTTAACTAAAGAAAACAAAACTGACAAGTCTAAATTGATGGGTCTGAAATTGTCTCATTTAATAGCTTGACCACATCACATATGGAGATACCGTGCAAAGAGTTTATACAGTTTTTTCCATTAATAATAATGCATCTGACGATGTTCGTTATAGAGGCTTATTATTACAATGGGTTTTTAGAGATGATAGCCTATACTCGGGGAGGGAAAGAAGTACAAAATGGTCCACTTAAGAAACATTAAGAATTGATTAAAATATGTGAAAAGTTCTGCATGTTGAGACATTTTTTGGGGGGATGAGACGAGTTTTAGATTTCATCAGGACTGCTAAAATGTATTTTTTTTAAATATTTCGGAAGTAACAAAGGTATCATCCTAAGAACCCAGTTAGCTGGTTAATTACATGCTGAAGCTTGTTTTGTTACTAGCAGACTGAAATCTGTTACTGAAAACAGATGTCGATAAGACCACCCTCTCCTGGTTGAAAACTGTTGATGTGACTTCCAGTTGACTAACGTTTTGATTTGAATACTTTGTCGAATTTGGGGCTAATTTTTGTTCCCCTTCCCGTAAACAAAAACGTGGTTCAAAGATGCCAGCGTCTGTAACAAATCAAGCTGCATGCATGCACTTAACCAGTAATATCTGCCTGATATCCTCTTTGTAAGTCTACACCTTAATGGAAACTGTTAATTCCAGAAATTCCTCTAAAAGTGCGTGCACCGCATGATTTAATCCTGGTGACATTTCACAGCGTTGGGTAATTTGCTGAAGTATTTTTGTAGATGTGTGCATGATAAAGTTGGTCAAGACATCTGTACCTGTAAATGGGCGTTGGATTCGAATCCCTCTCAGGTTATAGACCGTATCGAATAGCTGCCATCTTGTGGGGCATCTTTTCTTACTTCAACAGTTCCACAATGTGAGCACAATATGTGCAACGATGTATGTCCTCGAGGAACAAAGACTGCCCCTCAAGATGGCGGCTATTTGATACGGTCTATTGGATATTTTGGTCAGCATCTAAGAAGAATTAACTAAAGGCCTGGTTGCATGTGCGCGTTAAACACTAAGCATCACACGTCAAGTACATGTGGCGTGCAAAGTTTGCATATACCGGGGTATACATCTCAATTTCTAAAAGAGATCTCTATTTTGGCATTGAATGTTAACTTGGTACGTTCAGAAATCGAAATCTCTAAATGCTAATTAGAGATATCTCTTTTAGAAATTGAGATGTATTTATGTAAACTTTGCACGCCGTCAAGTTCAAATTCAAAACACGGTGTGTACATGTACAAATGAATTTACACATCAACCGTGGAAGACAGCGGCAAAGCTGACGTTTTATCTTGTCAATCGCCCCTGTGACTATACATTGCTAGAGGGTGTTTATACGTCCTCTGGCATCAAGTGGTTAAAGTTGCGTTTGACGTGCAATGCTTGACGTTTGAGGCACATGTGTGACCTTAAGATTCAAATTTGCAGTGTAAAATATCTTGACTCGCATCCTAGTTTGAAAATCAGCTCTATTACAAGATGAGAAAACAAAGGAGGCTTTCTGTGATTGCATGATACATGTACCTGCTCCCCCCAGTTTATTTACAAAGAGGATCTTATGCAGAATGTGATATTTTCCCTCCACCCCGAGCATTTCCCGCCATTGCTAACATTGCCTATTTTCGTTACGTCTGTCCTGCCTGCAGTTTGTTGGTGTCGAGGGTCTGGTGACAGCTCTCCTGGACTACTTCCCCAAGCTACGTAAGGAGAATCGACGTCCGTTCTTCGTCCTGGGTATCTGCTTTTTGCTCTTCCTGGCCGGCATACCGATGACCTGTACTGTGAGTTTATCTCTTGTTTTCATAAGGATCGGGAGTTTGTTTTACAAAATAGACTTTTGTGAAGCAAATTAAATTTTATTAAAGAAGCGTGACCAGATTTTTCCCCAAAAAAGGATTTCGTTCTAACTCAACAATCATATACTCCTCAAAATACTATCCATGGGAAGAAAACAGGAAATTTGCAATCCCAAATTATGATGTGGAAGCATAAAGGTTAGTTTAATTACTGCACTGCTTTATGTAACGGGATAAATAAGTTTACTAAATTTCGGTGCATTTTTGACAATATCCTTGGAAATATGCGTCTTGGAAGCACAGCTGTGTACCCACTAGATCACACAGTGGGACATTAAAACTCCTAAAATGCATCTTGGGACGTTTTTGAAATGAACCCCAGACTTAAGTGCACAACACGCTTCGGCAATTCCAAAATTTGGTTTTGATTTCACAGAAGAATCTCATTTTCATTCAGATTTGATTCCATAATACCCTGCGGAATTTAACATCGCACACAATTAATTGACAAAGATGTTGGCCTCCTGTGGGTTAAACAGGTTTATTTGGACCCGAACGAAATCACTTGAAATAAAACAGTCTTAAAAGCGGTTCCAAAATGATTGGTTGATCAGTACCTTGTTATCCACAAGTTCACTGTATTTCACAAACTTCTGTTTTGATCAAAAAAATGATATTTAAAAAAAAAAATTCTTTTTTGGGAAGTGTGTATTATCCCCGCAACTGGCCTCAAGTATTTCCTCAGGACCAGGGTCAAATTGCTTAAACGTTAGGTAAAAACCTGTGCTTTCTGCAGTAGAAAAGTGCTAACGTTACCGCTATTTCACCGCCGCGGCATGCTGCAACATACGCGTGCTTGGAAACGGACATTGTTGCTGCGTCACTAGTGTTTAGCAAATTTTGCCTCTGAAGCTAGCGAATGTTCAGCAGTGCTTTACGGTTATGGTCTCCATGAAATAGCTGGAGCCTCTGTTGGCACCAAATCGGCTGCTAATTTTAAACAGCTCCAGGAAATTGGCCCCACCTTGGTTGGTATGGCTTTTTAAGTCCCACCTCGCTCTCTCATTTGACTACTGCACAATGTACGATAGAAGTAACACAAACAAATTCAAAAGTTATACAAATTTTAGCAACCAACTAGACACAAAGACCGATTTTGTAACGAGCGTGAACTCTGTAAAAGTACACAGTGGCATGTGTAATCAATAACTCGCCCCCACATGTAGATGGTATAATTCTTTGTTGAATTCTCAGTTGATATTTTCTCTTTCAAGGACACTTGTACTATTACAGAATTTGGATCCTTTCGACTATTGTTACTGTAATAGTGTCGCGACCCACATGACACCTGAACTGGAAACTATTTTGCCAAAAGCATGAAATAAGGGAAATGAATTGGTTTGAAAGGAAAAATAAAATGCATTTGAAAAATCTTTCTATGGGTTTTCTTTGTTCATTTTATGTCACTAAATTTCCGTGAAAGACATTGTGCCATATTTTTCCAATACCCCCCAGGTTATTCAGATAGGATCTGCCTACACATTTGTTGAGAAGACCTAGACAGTGTTTAACAGCACAATACCGAAATGGTAGTGTCCGTATGCTGCAACCGAAATAGCTTATTGAACGACTGCATCCCAAAACGTACTATCAAACATGGCTACTGTAGACAACGCAGTTTGCGATGGGACATGCATTTTGTATACTTTTTGCTGTGTCCACACCACCTTGCCAACGCAATGGTGTTTGATACATACATACATACACTATGATGAGTGCACTAACTTAAAATTAAGAGGCTTTTTTCTTCCACATCCAAATTGGGGATTGCAAATTTTCTGTTTTCTTCCCATGGATAGTATTTTGGGGAGGTATTTTATATGATTGTAATGTTAAAATGAAATCCATTTTCTGGAAAAATCTGAACATGCCCGTTTAAGCAGCTCTATGAAATTGGCCCCATGCCCTCATCAACATCTTTATATTTTACAGAGACCATTTTATCCAACATGGCCTGTTTACATGGTGTCATTACAATCATGGAGGAAGAAACCATGTTACAATTCAGCACAGCTCCCCCAGTACTGTACATGTATGCATATCATGATGGTGCATTTACTAGAGGCTTGACCTTTACTCATGCTCTTTGTACAAGCCAGATTCAATAAGAATACTTTTTTATTGACCTTTGGGGGAAAAAGCAGTTTTATAATGCATAGCATGTACATGTAGGGTGTGGGTGTACATGGGACTGCACTGTGTGCATTCATTAGTGCGGGGTACACAATGTACTACGTGTACATGTATAATTATATTCCTGTATTACAGACCTAATCACATGCTTTTATTCAACAGCAGAACTGCCAATTGCAGTGCGATCAATATGTATAATTTCTTTAGCTTTTAACCAATGCCAATGCTTACTTTGTAGTGAACTGTATAATGTAGGTCTGTAGCATAAAGGATTTTCACAAAATAGGCTACATGTATAAATGTATTCCATCATTTTCATAGCTTTTGAAGCAAAATTGGGGTTGGGGGAGGGGAATGAAATTATTACTAATAGATCTTGATCACGGTGCGGCCATCTTCCCTTTTCTCCTATTAAAATGAACGTAACCAAAGCGAGACTTGCAGAAAAAATAGTTTGGTCCAGTTCAGAAATTGTTCATTGTGTGCATCACAATGGCACAGGCGTTGCGCGATCAAGAGAGCGCGCTGCGTGGATAGCGATTCCCAATGGGAGATACACGTGCTATTGCGCAGACGCACTGATCGTACCCAACACGTACTATGGGGAACAAGACAAAGATGGACGAACCAGGATAAAGGTCTAAAAAGAAACATCAAAAATTAAAACCAATGTTTATATCCAAAAGAATTAAGCTTCAAAAAAAAAAAGTAAATGGGTAAATGTAAAAGGATAATTTTATTAAAACTGAATTTACCGTTACGACATATTTTGAGAAAACAAATTTAACATAAGCTCAAAGAAAATAGTCTGCAAGGTAAAAACCAAAAAAACAGAACAAAAAAGGTTTTTGTTCCTAATTTATCTTGCCTCTCTGAAATTTGAGGAAATTACTTTGAAAGTCCATTTCCATGGGATTTATCGCCAATATTAATTTCTTATCAAAGCACAAATTTCATTCGAGGAGAATTTTAGTACATGTACACTTTATTGCAAAATTAAAAAGCTTCTTCATTTGCTGTATTTTCCCCTCTCAAATTTAATTGCTTCAAAAAGCCATGAAAATAATGGAATACATTTTGTACATGTAGCCTATTTTGTGAAAATCCTTCATGCTGCAGACTTACATTATAGTACAGTTCACTACAAAGTAGGAATGCGGTCTTGGCATCGGTTGAAAGCTAAATAAAATCTACATATTGATTGCATGAAAACCATACTTTTCAGGAAATTACATGTACTTGGATTTCATTGCGAGTACAGCTTTCCGGGTTCCAATTTCATTTAACTCTTCTGGCTTGGCCTGCTGTTGCCGAACGAATTTTTTCCCTGCACGCTGTCGGTGACTGGAGTTGCCCGCATGCACTCTGCAATCTTACGCATCACAGAATATATTCAGCGGCACTGGAATAGTGTACAAAATAATATTTAGGCAGGCCAAGGGTTACCAAACATTTCAGTGTTTAGGTTACATGTACAATCTCCATGAAAAAGCATTAGGCTCTGTTCGCAGGAACAAAATCCTGTTAAAGGTCATTGTATTATCTGCAATTATCCAAAATTGTACTTTATGAGTTGACAAGAAACATCTTACCAAAAGCATTGATAGCAATGTAAACGAACACCACTTAAATTTATTTCTGTCCAAGATGTTACATACTGTACTTTCTTTTGTTTTTAATGTGTGTGCGCACACACACTTTGTACCATTTATGCAAAAATCATGCATAGATTTTGAAGGTTTTCTGAAGCATTGATGTACATGTATCTACTGTATGTACATTTGGGAGCGCGTGTGGTCTAGTGGGTATGAAGCAGAACTCCCAATCAGAGGTTGTGGGTTCAAGCCCCACTTCGACCAACGTGTCTGTGTTCCTGGGCAAGGCACTTAATCCCAGTTGCCTCGTCAACACAAGCGATATTTGGGAAGTTGTTATGGGGAATGCCACAATCTAACTGCTGATAGGGTTGAGCGCCTGGCCAGCAGACACCTAGTTAAAGCAAAATGGTTCTGGTGATTCCCTGATGGCAGCGATAATAATAATGGCAACAGCGCCAGAAGCACCCCGCAGGGTGGACATGTGCGCTATATAAGAATCTATCATTATCATTATGTAGCTGAAATTTCTGTAGACTAGTTAAATACCAACATTCTTCTTTTAACTTAAGATACATGTTATTTCAGAAGTCTGTAATAGCCTGTTTATACTTGATCTGGGATCTCGAGCTCGGGGTCGAACACCGAGCTCGGGATCAGCTCCGGATCACAAACTGAGTGTAAATGCTCTCGGGACCAAATTGGCCCCGGATCAGACCCCGAAATTGTTGTCTCGCGTTGGAGGAGGATTGAACCCCGAGCTTGGGATCAGTTTGCGGTTAGATAAGCAATTAATCTTTAGTTTCTTGACTGCATATCCTCCACAGCCATTGCGGGGGAAGCCCGCGAAATTCAAGGGGCCTCGCACACTGTACATGTATACACATTATTCTGTACATGCACACATAAAGCTGACCTTTGACTGCAACTTCTGGCGCCGCGCTCGATCAACTACAGAGTGTAAACGCGACACACCGAATCATTGCGGTTAACACTGACGCATTCTTATCAGGGAAGCAATCTTGATCCCGAGCTCGGGACCACTGTAAACACGGTTTTAAAGTTTCACCTTGCAAATGATACTATGGCCTTTAAGCAGTGCATTGAAATCCGCCTCTGATCTTTAATAAATAAACTAAACTAAGCTGTACAGTACGGAAAATGTTATACAGATGGTCTTTGTGTTTTGTTTATAGGGTGGGATGTATGTGTTCCAGTTGTTCGACACCTACGCTGCCAGTGGATTTGCACTCCTGTGGGTTGCTTTCTTCGAGTCTTTCGTTATCGGCTGGGTGTACGGTAAGTGAAAGTTGCTATAACAAACACCACTATAACGAAACATCTGCTATAGACCAATCCGGTAACTAAGGTCTCCTTCCCTGTATATCACACCATAGCTGGGGGGCTTCCAGTACATGGACTGTGCGTTTCGTGTTGCTGTTAGAACGGAAAGCGTGCATCTAGCTAGAAATGACCAGCTAGTTTAACCTGGTCATGTACATGTATTAATTTGTCCACCTGAAAAGGGGTGGGGGAACACATGGACTGATTAAATTTGATAAATTGGAGTAAGCAACTGCATAAATTCTGCATTTCTTGAAAATATAAATTTTCAGATTGTCACATGTGTGGACTGAGACGTGATGATGTAATTTTGAGGCTTTATACATGCATACATGCATACATACATACATGTGTACATCGCGTCGTCTCTCTTTTCCTCTATGGAAATTATGGTATAGACAGTATCGAATAGCTGCCATCTTGTAGGGCAGTTTCTTTGTTCCGTAAGAACAATTTGTGCCTACATTGTTGACCAATTTAAATTACAAAAGTTGCCCTACAAGATGGCAGCTATTTGATACGGTCTATGGATGTTTTTTTCTCTGAAACCTGAACATAACGTTGTCATGTCTCAATCCACATAGTCAACACGGTCCCTAATGACAGCAACGACATGTACTAGGATTCATCCTACTGAAATCAAATTTAATACGTCATAATATTTCATAAGGTAATTATTGTGTTGGCCATATACAGTGTTAAAGGTGGAATACATGATTGGTATCTCGAGGAATCAGAAATGTTCACAGATTTACGCCCAACTTACACAATATAAATACGATAACGGTAGAAAACTTCCCCTGAAATGGTTTTGTCTGAAGTGCTGTAGTCTTTGAGAAATGAGCAAAACAATTATTTTACGTGTTGCGAGACGTAGATTCATTTCGCTCCAAAACAACCTCGACCTGGACCACTTCGCCCTGAAGCACTTCACCCAAAGGCCATTTCGCCCCAAAACAACTTCGTCCAAACGCTACCTCGCCGCAAATGCCACTTCACCCCAAAACAACTTCGTGCACAGGTCGTGGTTCAGGGCAAAGTGACTGTAAACTATTTTTTGACCGTTTTCTCAAAAGTTAGATGCAGTATTTTTGCTTACGTTGGTTTTAATCATGCATATCTTCAAAAACACAGGGGATGGAACGGTTAACCAATCATGTATACTACCGTACCTTTAAATGAATGTAATTTACCCATACAGGATGCTGTATATGCTTTTTGATGTTTGCAAACATCTCCTTTGATCAAAGGCATACCTACTAATAGTCCAGTGATATATTTGTTGTATACAGGGGCCGACAATTTCTACAATGATTTCTACAAAATGCTGAACTGGCGGCCGAGTCCTTACCTGAAAGTCTGCTGGATGTTCCTTACTCCTGCTTTTACCTTGGTGAGTTATGGGATACTTGGTCTAAATTGTTACTGGGCTATAGACTAATAACAACGTTGCTCTCACATGTGCATTCTCAGGGGTCGATTTCAACGAGAAATATTTGCAAGGCATCATAACGGCTGATGAAGCCGTCACAATTTCGTGAGAGGTTCTGCCCGAAGATTGTACAGTGCCTCGTAGTGGCGTGCAACTTGTATGAGTCACAAGTGTTTTGTAAATGTAACCCCGTTATTAGTGTTAAACCACTGAGGCACACAAGAAAACTAAAAGGATCAAAGACGAAAATCAGATGTTGCCTGCAGTTTTAGGGGATACACATGCAGTTCAAAAACAACAGTTTACACACTCGAAAATATGGCAAAATAAAACGGTGTTTCAGCAGCAAAAAAATAAGTCTGCAAGTGGCAAAGGGGAAGAGAAAGCATTAGGTAACAGGAATTTTATATATACACGTAAAAGGGTCTTTCCACAGTAAAGGGGGCATTTTGGCAACACGGACCATATTTTCGAGGAAATACCGTTGTCTGGTCTGAAAATAAAAGAAATAAGTTTAAATTGTTCTGAAGAGATAACATAGGCCCAAAAAGGGTTAGGGAAGACACATAAATCTAATCGCCGGTACCGGCGGTTTTTAGCGGTACCGCCTGCACCAAGTAAGCTGCTCTCGAGCGGTACCGCGGTGGTACCGCAGTAATACCGGCGGTTAGATTTGTGTGTCTTCCCTTACAAATAGTGTGACAACGTGCCTTTCTAAAAACTTTCAATATTTCCTAAAACGTAACACAAGTGTCCGTCCTGGTTACGAGCGTATAATGGAAATTTGTACACAGGGTTTTTAGAAAGGCATGTTGTCTATTTGTAACCCCTTTTTGGGCCTAAGTTATCTCTTCAGAACAACTTAAACTTATTTGTTTTATTTTGAGACCAGACAAAGGTATTTTCTGGAAAATATGGTCTGTGTTGCCAAAATGCCCCCTTTACTGTGGAAAGACCCCAAAACACAATCACTTTCCAATCAACGGAATTCTTCAGGCCCTGAAGAGAAGCCTGGCTGGCAGCTCTGGTTTTTGTTTTTGTTTTGTTTTGTTTTTTAGGGATAATGACCTAGGGAGCGCCGGGGTGAATTAATTCGATACAAATGTGGGCAAATGTCCATGAGTTTTGGGAAATATGGATGCAGTGAAAAACAACTTGGCTCCAGTGGGATTCGAACTGCAGACCTACTCAATGTTGGCATTTTAGGACCAAAGTTGGCTTCATAGCTCAATTTGTAGGGCGTCTGCACGTTAAGCAGAAGGTCTGCGGTTCGAACCCCGGTGGAGCCAAGTTGTTTCACACTGCATCCAGATTTCCCAAACTCATGGACATTTGTATCTACTTATTGTTATACATACATGTGGCAAAAAGAGCACATTGAAATGTGATTAAGATTGATGATTTGTACTGTTTCTTGTGCACGATGAGGCAAACACGTAGACTAAGCTTGTGCGGTATTGGGTTTTGGGACACCGTGGTATGCCATGAAAAAATACCGTGGTATTCGGTATTACCGAGACAGTACTTTAATAAACAATAAGGATGTGAAGAATATTTTGAAGTACCTACAGCATGCATTCAGAAATTCTTTCGGTGCAGGTTTCATGTAAAATTGATCCGGTGGTTTCCATATAGTCTCCCAACATAGTGAGTTTTTATGCCAGTCCTTCATTTTTGCGCAGGCGCTCCTACCGCTCTAACGCTCCGAACGTACCGGTTGACATGACCGACATTGCACATAACCGTGTTACAAGTGAGTGTGTCAAGGTGAAAGTATTACCAACTCCGCACAGAGCATGTGCGTGCCAGTATTTATTATGGAGAAAAGTCCCTTCACACACTGAACAATATCTTGCACAACACCCAAATTCTCAACGCTGTTAGTTTCCGTGACTTTCTTTTCACTCGGGTAATAATTTCATGATACCGCGGTAATGAACTCTATACCGAGTTCGCCGTTATTTCGGTATTTCCGCGAGAGCAATCAGTATTAATCGGTATTTTAAAAATACCGTTACTACTCGCTATTACCGAAATACCGCACAAGCTTAACGTAGACCTACATGTACATATATATAGTGGCCACGGCTGTGTGTTCTTCCAGCCCTGAGGTAAAAGCCAGTTGGCATCTCTGGGCCTTAAATTGCATAGGTGCTTCTTGTAATAAAGTAGTCTCGTAACAAGAGCTTGGAATTGTATTCAAAAGATAACATTTTACTTGCCATTATTTTTATGACAGGGTGTGTTTATATTCAGCTGCGTGAGTTACAAACCATTGGAGTTTAACGGCTACAAGTACCCAGCATGGGGACAGGCCATAGGCTTGATAATGGCCATAGCCTCCATGATGCAGGTTCCGCTGTTCTTTACCTATAAGATGGTAACCTCTAAAGGAACGCTTCGTGAGGTAAGATCAGAGGAATGGGTTTCATTTTCACAACCACAACCAAAACTAGAAACATAGATAAGATTATAAATTTGTCAACTCTGTTCTAAAGACCAGTTGAGCAATTTGGTATCTGCCTTTAAAAATGAAAGTTATGCTTAAAGATAGTATACATGATTGGTAAACTGTTACAAATAGTTTTATCCCCCTGTGTGATTGAAGATAATGCATGATTAAAACCAACCTCAGCAAAAACCAGCTCCGTACTTCGTCTAACATTTGAGAAAACAGTCAAAAATGGGTTTGCACTCATTTCGCCCCAAAACCACTACACCCTGAACCATTTCGCCCTGAACCACGGCCTGTGCTCGAAGTAGCATTTGGGCGATGTAGTGATTGGACAAAGTGGTTTGCGGGTGAGTTTTTCGTCTCATTAGACGAAAACAAATTGTTTTATTCATTTCCAAGAGACTATAGCACTTCAGACAAAACCATTTCAGGGGAAGTTTTCTACGGTCATCGTGTTTATATTGTGTAAGTTAGGCTTAAATCTGAACATTTCTGATTTCCGAGATACCAATCATGTATACTACCTTTAAGCTTAAAGTTTTAATGCTTAAACCTCTGTTTAGTCCAACCTGGGATCAATTTCATTGCGCTGTTTAGCAGCAAATATTTTTTTCTGTGCTAAGCTGTATTTTCTGCTAAACAGTGCCATGTAAATATAACCCATTAGCAACTGTATTATATCGTAATTACATTATATTTATTCACTGAAACATTAATGAAGGCATACAAAGTGCTGGGGCGGTTTTGAGCAGGACGTTTGGGCAGGGGGGTTTTGGCTCCCTGTTAAATACCGTATTGAGTATAAACTTCTCTTGCTCGTTTTTCATGCTCTACAAGGATCTGCATTGTTTACACGCTATGATCCTTCAAGACACCTTAGATTATCAAATTCACACTTACTGGGGCGTGTTTGTTTCGGACGAATCCGCCGACACCGATCTGCGCAGATGGTTCAGCGCTTTGCATGGTTGGATCTAGCTGAACCATCTGCACAGATCTCGGGATCGGCGGATTCGTCCGAAACAAACACGCCCAAGTTGTCCCACGCACTTATAAATCATTTGGTGACAGTGCATTTGCGCATGCAGGTTCCCTACTGTGGAACAAACTTCTACAAAATATCCGTGCTTTAACTTCTGCAGAAGACTTCAAACATGCATTCAAGAAACATCTATTCACTGTTGCTTATTCTCCTTCTGATTTATCTTTGTCCTCCTTTTGCACTACTGCGCCATGAGCACTATATAAAGTGGATATCGGCGCATCATAAGTACTTATTTCTCTATTTTATCCAATGGGGCGACACTTTTTGTGTAGAGAGCCCTATAAGGGCGATGCGGTTGGTTAGGGCGACAATTTGGCGTAGCCCCAATATTTTGGAAGTCAAAATCCATTTTTTAAGGTCAAAATCCATCTTTTTCAAATCGAGAACCATTTTTATTAGGTCTAGAAGCATTTTTATTAGGTGTGGAACCATTTTTGGAAGCTCTGGGTAACAGAAATTTGGTGTCCAATCGATGTCTTTTAGCCGAAATTTCGGTGGTAGTCTGGTAAAGTCTTACCGATGTGTCGTCCCTTTGAAGCATTAAGTGATATTATTATTATTATTATTATAACAGTGACTAAAGGGTTCTGGGCAACTTAGTATAGATAAATCCGTTTGATGACAAGTGTTCCTAGACCAGTGCTCTGTGCATGTTTTTAGCATACACGTCAGGACATTTCGACTTCATCACAAATTTTACCACTGATGGTTCATGTAATAATGTGCATGTTGCTCAACACAATGTGGCACAGTGTGAATTTGCTAAAGATTTTGTGTTATTGGCAGCCGTTTCCTCATACATAACCTATGACATATTCTCCTATGTAGCGTTGGATTTTCCTGACCACGGCCAAAGTGCAATCGCATCAGATATCTGCAGCCAGTTACATCGAAGACATTCCAATGTCGGAACAAGACATCATCATGCCGCCGCCCACTGCACCGTCACAGAATAACGGCATCAGTCCGCCATCTTACGATGCCGCCGTCAACCAAGAAACGGCAGAAAAAGGAGTAAATACCCCTGATCATTTCTAATCAGTTCAAATCCAGTCAGTAGAGAGGTTTTGCAAGCCGATGGATACGGGTACGCATACATTTAGCTATCCTAAAACATTAGTGGCATTTCAGCGGGTCAGCTATAATTAGTCTATTTTTGACGGCGGGAAAAATTACCCGGCACAACATGGCTTTGATACTTACTTTATATCCAAATTTTAGAAACGCACAAAAAAGTTCGTGGACGTTCATAATTCATTCTCTTTTCAACCTGTTTACGTAAATGCAACGAAAAATGAGGAAAAATAATAGAAATCCAACATTTCACTATGCGTATAGTGCTTACACATAGTGAGCTCGATATCTGTGCCGGGCAAACGCGTAGCGGAAAGCAAGTCCTGTATGATGTCGCAAGACTGCAGAAACTCACGACGTATTTATCAGTCGTGCTATCCGTATTCGTGCGCTTGCAAAACCTCTCTAATCTTGTTTGGTGTAGGCTTTCCCTTTGTGTGCATGCTTATAACCCTTTCCTTTCTCGGAGTACCGTGGTGTGACCTTGCTCAATCCAATTTTCATCATTTTTTTAGTCCATTCACAATGATTTCGGCAGAATTCTACATGGATGTCAGCAGCCTATAGTATCGAGAGTTATAGTAGATTGATTCTAGTTCAGTGAATGGTTAAACATGGATCACGTGACAAATCTGGTTGGAAGTGGAATTGGTTCCAACTGGTTCCAACAGGATCATCTGGTTCAAACAGGTTGGCACTGGTGATGGTGTTGGATCTGGTTGGAAGTGGAACTAGGTTCGACTGGTTCCAACAGGATCAACTGGTTCAAACAGGTTGGCACTGATAATGGTGTTGGATCTGATTGGAAGTGAAACTAGTTCTAACAGGTTCAACTGTTTACAACTGGTTCCGACAGGTTGATGTTGCTGATGGTGTTGGGTCTGATTGGATTGAGCAGGGTTAAGGTTTATATCTGAAAATGATCTGGGAATATTTGTGTTGTTTTACCCCCTCGCAAACTGCTTTTCTATTTAAACCTGAAACCTTTATTAGTCCTCCAAAACTACGTCTTTATCAGTGGCTTCCTTAAGGTTCATGATGTGCAAAGTATAAATGATAGCCTGAAGAAGACTATACTAAAAGTATGCAGCCAAGATTTACTGGGATAATTCTTTGGAGGACTGTTAAAGAAGGGTCGTCAGTCGCACATGAATGCACATATATAGGGATAGAGTAAACATGCACAGAGTAAAGCGCATTGCAAAGAGCATGCAAATAAGTTTAGCTTGTATATACATATATTCTAGAATTTTGGTGGATGATAGTTTGTCGATTTGTATTCTAAGCAAACGGAAGATCTTGTGTACATTTTCATTTCAGTTTAATTTCAGTTTTATTTTGTATGTACATGTAGCTATGTCGGGGATTTCTGAGAATTAATTTGGTGTAATTTTAGTTTATTTCCTTTCAAGGAGTAAGTGTTAGGATTTAAGTGTGTGATGATTTTTTTTTTTCCGGCACGAACATGAAACGGGAGAGTTTCATGTTCAATAGACAAACTTTCATCTCAAAAGATTTAGCCAATGCTCTTCAAAATGTATTAATTTGCTCTAATTTATGTGCACTGTGAATACATGTACAAATATTCTGTGATGTTGCCATTGGTCTTAAAGACGGATTACATGATTGGAAAACTTTTAACTCTTTCACTGCCCACAGGTTTTTTTTATTGCCCAACTTTTCGCGTTTAAAAAAAAAAATCTTTGAAATTCTGTTTAAAAATAAATAAATAAGTTGTACTCGCCAAACATGTTGTATTTTGTTCTTGTTTACATTCCAAACTCAGTACCATTGTTTTGTGAATGATCAATACTTATCTTTTTCACTATCTGAATCCGCAAAATTCCCAAAATGATTCTTCCCCAGATAACCGTACGTGTTAGTCTATGGGCGCCGCCATCTTTGCTGCTCAGAACAACTAAAACTTTGCACCCTCTCATAGATCTCTGAGGTCGTACATGAATGATGTTGCATTTTTATGATAGATCAGTACGCCCTCTACCGATATTTTTAGGTCGTACATGTACGGTGTTTGGCGTTTTTGAAGACAGAAAAAGATAAAATCGTATGTATGTACGATATTGGCATTTTTAGAGTACATACGTTAGACCGTACATGTTACGGCCTTGGCAGTGAAAGAGTTAAAAACGGGAACATCATCACATGACTAAAGAATAATGTTGATAAACTGCCTTGCAGAAATTTCAGCAAAATAGATGCAGTAATACTTCAGAGAACAATAAAAATCCATGCATGGTCTTTGTATTAATGTTGAATGAATGGCAAAAACAAATTTATGCAGACAATTTTTTAAAAAGCACTTTCAGTTGGCAATTTCTTCCACATTTGACACGGGTGGATACACTGAGCCTTTTCGATGAGAAAAAAAAATGGAGAAAATTTGGAGTAAAACGACATTTTGAAAACCACAGAATTCCCAAAATGCTTTCCACCCAAGTAAGTTCTGTGGTTTTCAGGGCGTTGTTTCACTCCAAATTCCCCTCTACACCGTGCAAAAAGGCTCGTTGTGAATGCACCCTTACTAGCCCTTTTACTATAGGTTTTGTATGATTCGCCATGTACTTCATAAGTACTCTGCTAGTTTTGTTATGGTCTTGTTTCTTGGAACTGCTTGGTGTGAATGAAATATGTGGCACTAGTTGCACTAATATAGTTGTATGTTTAAAAAGCCCACAACTGCTGCACTGATGACTCTGGTGGAGGGAAGATTAATCACTTATGCACCCATAGTTTATAATTTGTTTTTTTAGTGTCTTCGAGTTTCCAAACCAAAAACATTACATTAAAAGACCATTACTCTTCATGGTCATTTCTTCTTTCAAAGCACAGCACCTTTCTCATATCTAAACTTTCAACTCTAGACCTTATCATGGAAAAGCAATTTGCAATTATGTCCCTCGAATCAGTTCTGTAAAATGCCACTTGGGGCCAATTTGATCGTGGCGCTGTTTTGCACAAAAATTTGTTTAGCGCAGAATTCATTTGCTTTATTTTGCAAAAATAGGTTGCCGGCCAAAATAGCATTTGATATGTATTCTAAGAGCACATTTTGACATGCAATTTTGGTTGGTAACCCAAAATCTCAACACCCATGGGAAATAAACAGGGAGCTCAAAAATGTAATCTGGTAACGCTCCTTTAAACAATACTATGAAATTGGCCCCCTGATCAGCAGTATACATTTCGTACAACTAGATCGGGAGACACAATTGCAAACAACTTCAAATGCTTTCCGTGTGAATTTCTGTTTTGGTCTAAATAATCTCTAACCAGCTCTGCTCGTTTTTTGTCTGTCTGTTACATAGGGCCTGCTTTCAGACTACCATATGTAGAAGCTTGCCATCGCAGAATAGGACGATAACATTGTAGGGGGCGCTCTTCATCTGCTACAGCTACGACCTATAGTCGTCCTCAACCATTAATCATCACCAAATTCTCTCCCACCTTCACTACTAACACGACCATTACCACTATGTTGCCACCCTACGTCATCATCCTACCCCTGCATTTTATGGTTAATCACCAGTTTAGCCGTTAAGTTGGACCGTGCAGTTGGACTTCGGACGGATTTTAAGCGACAAGAGAACTTGCAAGAGGTGGTCAAATCGGGTAAACGGTATTAGTGTAGTTCTGGCCGACTGTGGTATGGTGATTATACCATGCACAATATGTCAGACAAAAATCAAGTGTGTGACCCTGTATATTAATTACCCATAGGCCACTTGCAATAGACAACTAGAGTGTGACATCGGCTGCCAGGGTACCTGGGTCTAAACATTCACTGGTGATCTGAAACGTCCATTGCTAAAGCGCAGGGAAACTGTTCGCTTGTTTTAGTGCAGACCCAGTAACCTTGGCAACAAACAAAGGGTGACATTTTCACTTTAGTGGTCTATTGAAAGAAATTGTATACGTAGGTTTGAGCGAATCCATGTTGGAGTTAAACAAAACAGACTTTAGTTTGGGAATTTGGCTCCAGATTAGGAAATGAATTCCATTTTTAACAACCTAAATTTTCAGTCTCCGTTGCACGTGTGAACTCTTTATTTGGCAAGTAATTGTGTGGCTATTTCTATGTTAAATTTCACAGGAAAAAAAGTAAATCTAAATAGATTCGGAATTCCTAGGTACAATTGGAATTAATTCCAGACATTTTGGAATCACCCAGGCCTAAAAAAAAAGAGAACTCCATCCTTTTTGCCACAAAATGACCAATTTGTATGAAATGTATAAGTATAGAAAAGTATTAAATAATATGAATGCAACCTCGTCCCCAGGGATTTACAAGTTTGTATAGAACCTATGCACTGACGGCCATCTTGGGGGGAGGTTTTCTTATTTAAATGTGGCAATAGATCCACAAAGCACCTACTCATGTATGACGCACAATAATGTGATTGCCCTCTGAGGTGGCTGACGTGTAAAGCATCTATAGTGTTCTGCAGGATACGCCTGGCACTGTTGCTATTATCACTACTATCGGGGAATCACCAGAACCATTTCACTTCAACTAGGTGGCTGCTTGGCCATATATAGCACACAGCCCATCAGCACCTAGATTATGGCATTCCCGTAACGGCTCCCCAATAGACCTGGGGCCAATTTCATAAAGTTGTTGAACAGAAATATTTGCTTAATCAAAAATTTGTTTGCTTTATAAAAATGGGTTAATAGTCAAAATTGCATGTCAATTTGTGTTTTTCACGATGAGTACATGTTTTAACATTTTCATTTTAACATTCAATTTCTGATGGTCAAGCTGAAAAAATGCATAGAGTAATGTGCGAGGTATTCCAGGTACCGCACAGACTTTCGCGCCAGTTATTGTACCAGCTTGCACCACCTAGAAAAGGCCTGATTTGCCAGATAGTCTGGTGCTTTACTCGCTCGTACTCAAGCGCCATAGCGCGAGGGCGGGACTCTAGGATTTATGCAAATCTATCGCGCAACTGGTCTATTATCGCTTGGGTTGATGAGGCAATTGTAAATAAGTGCCTTGCCCAGGGACACGGACACAATGACACCCTGGTAGAGGATCATTAATTGCATGTTTAGAAATTTTGCACATAAAAATTAGCCAAGCATTTGCATGTAGTCTGATCAACATTTTTTATACATGCATTTTTATGTTGTGTGTAATGCATGGTAGAACCAAGTTATTATAACCATGCAAATTTAAAGAGGCAGATCTTTTTTGTTCACTAACTTCAGAATGTATTGATTGAAAATCTTTAAGAAAACAATGTTTCCCTGCTAGGGGACTGTGTGCACAGCGGACCCTGAGGACGAGGTTGCTTTGTACTATAATCTTGTTTTTGTAGTGTTTTTATATTTATCTACATTTGGTATGTCCCATTTAAAACACAAGTATCACTGTTTTGTATAATTGGTACGTTATGGTTCGTTTATATAATTTCCTTCTGGTAGTAAATTTACTACCTCAAAAGACCTGTACCAAAGAGTAATGCTATTAGGTTCTCGCCCTTTGAATGAAGATTGTAGTATAAGTTAAGTTCATTTGGGAAATAACTATATAATGCAATGCCTATAATGCAACAGGTTCCCCTCTCTTTGGTTCACTTTTATTTTTTAATTAATTCATTTTATTTTGTGACTTTCTCGAGAAAGCCAACCCCATAATGGTCACAAGATAATTACAATTTTCCCTTCAATTTAACAAAGTATTATTGTATTGCAATGTAAATTTAAGGATGGGAGAGCAGCTTTGTAGCAGGGCTTGGTCCAGTCAAGACCAATTTTTTGTTTTTTGTCTCGGGCAGGCTGGTCTCGAAATTATAGCCCAAGAACAGGTCAAGACCTACACTTTGCCTGCAACCATAATTTTCCTAAACCCAAAAGCTTACGTCGAGAGTCGAAATTTCGAACAATATCTTTTGAAGATACATGATAAGAATGTACACAATGTGTATAATTTACACATAAAAGAGATGCTCAGCAGGGGCAAGATTCAATATTCAATTCATGGCGAGCCATTATTTCTAAATTTAAAAATCTGGAGATAAAAGTGTCTTGAGCTTTCTTTTGTTTCTTCGAAATAGCATTTTTCCCCTCAAGTATGAGCTTTCAAACAAATGCATTTTTTACACTGATTATTAAAAAAAAGTGATTGCATAGCATGCTTTGCTGAGCCTGTTCTTGACTGTCCGTCTTGGACTTGGTCGCACGCATGGGTTTTGGGCCTACAATAATAGTCCAGTACCATAAGCTCATTTTTCTTTAACACATTTCACACTCGGAACAAAGACTACCTTTTTTTTCTGGCTCCTTCAAGCTAATTCTATTATTATTTCTTTCTGGTATTCATACCAAAGATTCCTCAATAGTGCTCATTGCACTGTCACTCGCAAGCGTTAGGAAACCCATGAAGAATTAGAATTAGAAATGGCCGGAGACACTGGGGAATATCCCCTTGCTCTTCACGAAAGAATGCTCTGGGATCTTTAGAGTGCGTTACCATTACCTAACACACTGGACCAACGGCTTTACATCCCTTCCAAAGGATGGAGCAAGTGTGCTTGAGTGCCTAGCCCAAGGGCACAGGTACCGCAGCCGGATTCGAACCCGCAACGCCACGTTTTCACCCATGATTGCGAGTCAATGACCCAAACCACTCGGCCAATACTCTATATTTTAGAACAAATTAATGAATATTGCACTAAATCTGTCACAAATGGGAATCGAACCAGGGACATTCATAACAGAAGTCTGTCACTCTAACCCCTACACCAAGCGAACTCGCTGCAGGTTCATTACTTTTTAATGAATTCAACCCTAACCCTAACCCCCGACACGTAATCATTTACCCCTACCCTAGTCTCTTCTCAAGACGTTCAATTAAATTCTCATATGGTCTGTAATAACAACGAACAATGGTCCAGGATTATTGTAGGCCAGAATCTCATACATGCGGCCTGCGTCTCGGTCTCGGACTGCCTGATATTGGTGTCTAGACTGCCTGGTCTTGACTACAACGCTGCTGGGGAGCACGATAGTTTGTAATATTATTTAGTAAATGTGAACTTAGTATGAATAATCTGTTTAAAGTATAATTGCATGATTGTGTCTTGATATTCAGGAATAAAGATTCCATCCCTATTTTTATTATCTAAAAGCAAAAACGTCGGGGGGACATGTATGCATGTAGGGGAGAAAAAGGCGTAGCCACAGAAAAAGATTCTTATTTTTACATAAAGCTCTTTGTGAATGGTGCTATATGTGCAGCTCTGGGGGTGGGGGGAGGGGGAGGGGTGCGCTGGGTTGTACAAGTTATCACTGATATTTTGACGGAAGTTCACATAAAAATGTTATTGTATGCATTCATACAAACATGGACTTGAAGTTTGGCATGTGGGAAAAATTAATTTATCGGTTTTGCTAAACTTGGAGATCGGCATAATGTGATTATCAGTGAAAATGCATTATAGGTTCAGTTTTTCCTGCTATCAAGCAAGATTCGGCAATTTGTGTCGAACAAGCTTCGGGAATTCATGTCGCCAACTCTGCTTATCATTAGTCCACACCATTGCATTTCACAGCATTTTTCCCAAATCAAGCAAGCTTCAATCATTTTTCTGGCCCATACAGCTCTATTTTCTTTGATTTCCATACAATATTTTAGCCACGTGCATTGATGCTTGGTAATCTTTGCTTCCTTTAGCTTAAAATTACCCCATTGTTGATTGATGAAACCCACCAGTATCTCACAGAGCTTTTTTTACGGGAGAATTGCTTAATCCACAATTTTTCAAGAACAATCTGAATTTTTAATTTCTAGTATAATTCGTGTAGTATTCAGCTATTAACAAGTTTGGAGTTTTTCAATTGTAAAATTACATCATACATAATCAAATGTTCAATTTCAACAGGAGTAAATGTTCGGCATAAAAGTCCTTTTTAGGTTGTAATTGTTTGTATACTTTTGACAACACTGGCCAATCATGGAATTCAACAACGTGTGACTTACTAAGGCTATACACGTTGCCAGATAATACAATTATTACCCAGTTCGTCCCCCAACCCCCAAACAAAGACCAGTATTCCTCTCCGTTATTCCTCAAGGCAGGTCCTTCTGCATAATTATGGTGTTGTTTATTTGCTGTGAACTTTATTGCAGTGGCAAGACCAGCCTCATTAAAATACAGGAATACAACGTATTTCAGGGGGCTGTAGACCCCCGCTTTTCCTTTGTATTCCTGTACATGTATTTAAATGAGGCTGGATCCGCCACTGTATTGCATTGTCTAAAGGGGCTGTGCTAATATATAGAGTTCAAAACTCGAAGGAGTGTATACATTATTTTCAAATGAAAATTAAATTTTCACATGCTGTGTGTATATATATTCACTTTATCACTGTAGTTGAGTTATTTAAAGCTTATATCGCTATTTATGTAATATTGTATGTTTTGCATTTAGTATTAAGCCAAAGCGATGTATATTTTCACCGGAATCTGATTTGAAAAGCGTTACCAAAAGGCTGGTTTCGGCTATGTCACGGTAGTTGTTTTATAGTTTTTGAAGCGGCAGAAACAGCTACATCTTTGAATCCAACTTTAAAAAGCCAAAGCCCGGACCAGGATTTTGATAACGTCTTTGATGTTTGTCACCTCAACCATTTTGTTTATATATCCCCTTCTGTCACAGGAATTGACAGAAAAGGAAGTCCCTTTCAACAAATGTACATATGTGATGGAAGGGGGTAGAGACCAATGTGTTTGATATACCACCTTCGGGTGCTCTAAGCTGGCTAGACTTGAGTGATAGGCGGAAAGGGAAGCAAGTCGGGGAACACGACTATTTATTATTCATGTGACGTAATACCTTTATGAGCGGAGTCTGAACAATGTGGAAACCGATGAAAATTTAGTCGGTGTTCTTGGCTCATGACATATTTACTTTCAAGTGAATGAAGCTGGAACAAGACAAAACCAATATTGGAAATTCCCGGATGTAATGCGCCCCTTTCCCTTTCACACTCGGTCTTTTGGGCTCAGAGTTCAAGTGTCTTGGTACATAAAACTCCTTGTTCGCTTTTCTATTGTAGAGTGAATGTGTTTCTTTTTTAATCGCAGTATTTTTAAGGATATGTATGCACATCACGAGTCGCCAGTTGTATTTATTTGGCTTGTGGATGGAGAGTTTAAAAATGGTCAGGCAGAAAGCACTGCATTACAAATGTAAACGGTTAATTTTGTAAGATATTTCGTAAATTTTGTGTGCACTAAACTTGAGTTCCTGGTAGGCGCAACGCCTGACGTCCGGGTTTTCGCGACCTTGAGCAGAAACATGGGGACGTTGTCGAAGATTTGACCTATGATGAACTGTGGGCAAGCGGCGATTTCGTCAAACGTTTTTCTGATCATGGGCGCAAAAACACGTTCACTGAGAGGGCTGTTATTGACTAAAGTGACAATTAACTCGTTTTCCCTTGGTTAGCATTTGTGCTGTACATGAGGCAAATTGGATAATGCGTATAGTGAGGTCCATTGCGGAGTTTGTGTTTTAAGTCGCATTTTTAGGTATCATACATGCTTGAGGTTTTGCACAAACACAAAGGTAACCCGACAAGGGTGGAAATAATATTTTGACAATTCTTTTATCTTTATATAAGGCCTGTGTGAAACATGCACAACGCATGTTTGTATCTCTCGGGTAAACCCATGCCAAAGTTCTGTATTTGGAAGATAAGATATGTATTATTGTTCATGGGCGTTCTTTCCGTCAGAAATGCAGTTTAATAGACCCAACTATATCGTCTCTACATCTCGATCATTATTTGTGTTTTAGCACACTGCATGCTGCTTTTTAAAGTTTTGCAAAAATACCGCGATTGAACGGCGAGTTTCGTTCCAAGACGTCTACCGGCCGAAACAGCCCTTGGACCAAAATCGTAATTTTACACACTTTGTTCTGTGAGACCAAAGTATAGACCCTATATTCACGCAAAAGGACGCGGTTGAATCGTTTCCCCTTAATCAGTTCTATAAAAAAATAATGCAAAACGGGTGATTGGAAAGGTGCCAGCTACGCCTGCTTATAAATTTCTGGTCACGACGAGAATTGGAACACAAATAGTCTTGCACCCAATCGGCAGTTTTGACTATATGATTAATAAGGGACGCATCGAGTAGCTAGCATCTCGTAGTGCAACTTTTGGCATTTAAATTGATCAACGATGTAAGCACAAACATGTGCAACCATGCATGTCCTCGCGGAACAAAAACTGTCCTACAAGATGGCAGCTACTCTATACGGTCTATACATTCAAACAAGTGATATTTTAGCATGTCTTACTGTTTAAAAAAAATCAAGCAAACTACAAATTCTTCTGAAATGTGCTTCTTCTAATCACATGGTTTGATTTTATTTTTCTAAATTGTTTTTTATTCCAAGAAGTTTTCTAATGTTTTGTAGCCGTAATGTGCTGATGATGCTGTATTATATTTAAAAAATGACTTCAAAATCCAGGGTTGGGTATATACATAATATACTTGAATGTCTGTTTTATAATTCGGTAGGAGTTATTGGAATAGACTGGTAAGTTGTGTGGTGTACATAGCCGGCAACACTGGGCAGGTTCTTGGTGCTAACCCTCGGTTTGGTTCAAGAATATCTGAACACTGTAGATTGCTGTACCATACGTAGTTCTAAGCTTTGTAATAAACCAGTTTGTGGGATGTAATAACCTTGTCAGACTCGACAGTTTGTACCGTTTGAGTGTTTTATATACATGTACTGTAGCTTTAAATGCCATCATTAGTCTTTGTGAAAGACGGTCTAACGTTGCTTGGTTCGTGTGGACAGGGAACTAGTTTATGCGCCGTACGTGCGGTCGATATCGCACTGTGTGGACAGGGAACTAGTTTATGGGTGTTGTTCTACTTACAGACAGAACCCAGATAGCGCATAAACTAGTACCCTGTCCACACGGTGCAATGTCGACCGCGCACGGACACGAACCAAGCAACGTAAGACAGTCTTTCACAAAGACTATGCCATCATTTGCAGATGGTCATTCTATAAATTTGGGGTCCAACGTGTGACATTTTTCTGTCCCCGTTACACCTGACATACTGCTATTTGCCATAGAAGTATCATTAAAAATGCCTTCAAAACATGTTTTTATGAATTGTACTTTAAGTAATCACTCTTTGAAATAGAGAGCATTTAAAGAATATGTCTTGAATTTACAAACTACAACATTTTACAAGATGTCAGATGTAACGGGACAGAAAAATTGGACCCCAAATTTATAGAATGACCCATGATTTTTTTTACGAAATCCAGAAACGGACCAGTGACAGCAGGAGCGTTGTGAATATGTATGAGGCATGGTAACCACCTGCCTCAATGGACTACTAAAGTGTGACGTCAGGTGCGCTTTGCCACGGTAACTAGGTCTAAACATTCGCTGGTAATCTACAACGTATACATTGCCAAAGCGCAGGGAAACAATTCACTGGTTTTAGTGTAGACCAGGTAACCTTGGCGGCAACACACACATGGGGACGTTTTTACTTCACTCTATCGCGTCGGTAAAAATGTTCAGAAACTGGTTATGCAACCAGTTTTGTTATCACTGCTATTCTTGGGTTTCACTTGGCTTGACAACGGTTGCTATCCGCCAATACTGTGTCCATACTATGGCACGCCAATGCAGAAAAAAATTCGCTAAATGTTGCGCAAGACAAAAAAAGGTTGGCATGACTTAATTGTTGATAGACTGTTTGAAACTGGCATACCGTGCTCTTGTCGGCATTAAGTTTTAAAAAATGTTTTTATGGTAACATTATCAGTGTTAAATTATTTTCGCTTTGGCGTGCCATAGTAGTTGTTGACGTCACGCGTGTGGCACGCCAAAGCGAAAATAATTCAACACTGATAATTTTGCCATCAACTCTGAAAAACAAGTCTCAACATTTTTAAAAACTTGCCAACAAAAGCACGGTATGCCAAATGCCAATTTTAAACGGTCTATCAAAATTTGAAAGTCATGCCAACCTTTTTTCTGCGCAACATGTGCGAAAATATGCGTCAACATCAGTGTTGAATTATTGTTCGCTTTGGCGTGCCATAGTATGGACACAGTAATGGCGGATAGCAACCGGTTGTCAAGGCAAGTGAAACCCAAGTAGATAGTGCGGCCATGACAGGGGGCAATCACATTGATTTCCCCCCAGGCTAACTCGCGTCGTGCACGAGTAGGCACATTGTTGATCTCTTGTCACATTATTTAAATATGAAAACCTGCCCCCCGTCATGGCCGCCGGTGCAAAGGGTCTATACAAAAATCTTGCCTACCGCTGATTGGGTTGTTTCTGGCCTAGTGGTTTTTAGTTAACCAAACACGAAAAAACACTATACACATCAGTGACGCTCACTAACAATGCCATTTCCACAATATTTTCATTTAAAAAACAAATTCCTATAGGGTTTACATACATGCATTTTAATTTTAAACAAAGTTTGGTACAAAAGCTTTAGATTTGTTTTCCGTTGGCATGCATTCCTAGGGAGAAACAGTATTGTAGTAAAACATATGTAAACGAAAACATGGGGTTTCAACACGGTCGATCACTGCTATACAAATCGCAGTATTTGGTATCTCTTCCATATTTTTATGTATAACAATTTCTAAAATTGAGTGGCTTTTAAAAATTATCGTCTTAAAGACTATTGCATTGTTACTGCACCTTATATACATTATTTTGGTGGACAACTCCAATATAACACATACCACACAAAAACGTTGAACCAGTCTAAGTCAACGTATTTTCATATTTTTCTATAAAAGCAAACCGCCGATTGGAAAGGTGCCTGCAGCGCATGTGTTCTAAATCAGAGGCTTGTTTTCGCGACCGTAACCAGAAACATGTTCTGAAGTAATTGCGGATTCAACCAATGGCTAGCTTTGGTCGTCTGCAACCGCAGTGGTTCATTGGTTAAACCAATAATTACGTCATCAGAAACATGTTTTTGGTTGTGGTCGCGAAAACAGACCCATAGTCTGGCACATTCCTGATCAGCAGTTTGCATATCAGAGAATTCCAGGGACGAGATTGAAACTGCCCTGCTTGATTGGCCTTTCCAAATTCTATGGAGATGTTTAGCAGAAAATACTGTGTGCTTGGCAAGAATAAGTTACCAGTTAAAATATCGCGTCATTTGTCTTGTTTTTGAGTGGTACTTAATTTTGCTAAGCACAATTATTTTGCTAAGCACAATATTTTCTGCTAAACAGCGCCATGAACTTGGCCCCTGCTTTTAAAGCAAAATACTGAATATTATAATGTCAAATTCATGGCACAAAATTTAAAGTAGCTTATTTCCGCTCACGTCCATAAAAAAAAATTAATGCTTTCATTTTAGCACCAGCTGGTTACAAGGTTATTTTGTTCACGTATTGCCTTCCTTCAAGGTTAAAATCACCACAATGTGCAACCATGGAGCTATAAAAGGATGCAACTGAAGTCAAGTGCCATAATTTTGTTCGACCACTTACATTTTATATACTACATGTATTTACACTGTACATTTGGGGTACGAGTATATCACCAAGCTTAGAAATAATTAATTATATGACAACCGTCAGTAATGCTGATAAAAACATACATTTAAGAATTTACATGTCGACCGTCACAAGTTGTCCTTAAAATTACTTATCAGCCATCAGCAAGTGCATATAAAAACAACAATTTGACAAAGAAAATTTTGAAGATTTTACTTGAAAAACTTAGATATTTTTGTTGTTGTGATGGACGACTTGTAAATTCTTTCCAAAATCTCGCCTCGGAGAGATTATAGAGCATTCATTTTTTTCTTTCTCCGTTGTGGCTCTCGTTCGCTTCCGTAGATATGCGACAAATTTTACAAAGGGAAATTATATACAGGGAGAGATTTATCATGAAGCTTTTTTGTTGTACTTTGGGTTTCAAGTTAGTGTCTTTTAGCATTGTGAACGTTTTCCATGCGAGTATATTTTACAACATTTTGTACACCATACCGTCGACGGAGCAATCACAATAGGAGTTCAAGATTCTAATAATGGAGAATACTGTCCAATTATCTGGTTTATTGAGATTTTAGTCAAAAACTGTGCCACGGGCATCAATCGGTGATTTTGGCAGACCTTCTCTGGTTCAGAAAATCACCGACCTTCCTGGCTCTCTGAGACAGTCGCAGTGAGGCTCGCCTGATAAGGCTGGACGCCGCTTGCGAAGACGCCTTCTCCCACTCACTAGCAGGAGCCATCATCATGTTCTTCGCCGGTCCTGTTGCCATGGGGTCGAAGGGAATCGAAGAATGCCTCCTCTTGCGATTAGATGGAGCCAGTGGTATCTTAAAGGAGCCGGCGTCATCTCCTCCTGTCGTAGATGGCGGTCTTCTGATGGTCTTGCAAGCATTCAGCATCTGTAAAACTCCGGTAGGTGCTGGACGGTTGTCAGGATCGAGTAGAGCCAACCTCCTTAGAAGGCGTCTCAGGTCTGGGCTGACGGTTCGGAAGAGCTGGTGGTCTAAATCCACGCTGGGGTTGTTGTGCATGAATTTTCCGACCGGCACAGGTCCGTATCCGGGGAAGGGTATGAAGGTTGCCAGGACACGGATTGGGTTCTCGTCATGATTGTTCGAGGACGTGGGAAGTGGAAGGATGGAGTGATCGGCGACAGCGTTGAACAGCATTCCGAGCATGAAAATATCGGCTGCTTTGTTTGGTTTGTCGAACTCCTTGCCCCACTTTGGTCCATAGGCCTCGGGAGGCAGGGCGAACCTCAGGCTCTTATCCCGGCCCTCCTCTAGGTCGTAGTCGTCATCCGTGGCTTGTAAGCAGAGCTGAGTGAAGCCGTAGTCGCTTAACTTAGCCACTCCGCAACCATTGTGGATCTCCGTCATGATGATGCTGAATGACGTCAGCGTGTTGTGGGCAATGTCTCTGGAATGCAAGTATGCAAGCCCCGTGGTTATCTGCACCAGGAGCGTCTTCAGTGCGTCATCCGACAACCCAGTATGCTTCTGCTGCAAGAATTCATTCAAGGTTTGTCCAAAATACATCTTGGCCACCGAACACAGGTACACCGTGCTCTGTTGCTTGTGCAGGAAAGTCTCTTTTACCTTCACAATGTTCTCGTGATTGGGCAGGTAGCAAGCGATTTCTTTGTAGACGCCGAGTGCTCTCATTGCGAACTCCCTGCTACCGCACGGCACAAGCTTGACACGCCGTTGCTTTCCCCCGGGCTTTCGCTCCTTCACACGGTGGTCTGACCCAAAGTAGCCACTACACATTCTCTCGACCGGCGTGTACCGATTCATCGTGATTTGCTCGCCACAATCACTAAACAGTTCCAAATAAAAACCATATATTCACGTCAGCATAGATCTAGTCTTTCAACCTCGTGCAACATCAAGAAATTCTTCCAAAATTCAAATGTTGCCTTTGATTTTACTGCACAAAATGAACAATTCCCTGTCACCGTGCACCACCCGTGTGTCTCACCAATTACATTGCACGGGTCGTTGAGCCTGTCACGGGGTTCGAATTTGACGCCTTAATTGTCCCGTGGAATCGTTGTGATTGGACAATTTCCTGGTTGCCATGGCACTAACAATGCAGCCCGTACCAACCTTTGTGTGAGCGGACAATGGACCCGTTAGAATTAATGAAGGACACGATAACACACAGGGGACTCATTATGCACAGTGTACACGCACAAAATACGTGTACATTTTTTGCTTCCTGTTCCCTACTCTCTTGTATAAAAATAATATGGGGGCCATGCCAGTGACTGTACTTTTTTGGCACACGTACGTACGTCGGCGTTATTTACCAAATTTGGCATGCGGTATTTAAAGGAGTGTGACCAGATCATATTTTTTTACCCATAACTCCCCGGGACTTACCTTATGGGTCATGAGATTTTTATATCATAACATCCGTTATATTTTTCTGATTACGAAACTGAAACTCCCGCGCTTCTAGGCCGCATATTTCCGAGGATATCGTCGATAATCCACCGATTATTTGTAAACTAATTTTCCAGTATCAACGTTTATCCACTGAAAGCCGACTCGATAGTTTTGTTAATTTTTTTTACTGGAAATTGCGAATGTTTTCGGGTTTTTGGGACATGGGAGGTGTGTATGGGAGTTACTTGATAATATTGGTAAGTTACATCGAAAACTATTTTCCAGAAACTCTGGTCATGCTCCTTTAACCTACCTCCATGATTTAACTGAGAACAATATTTCAACAAGTATATTATGTACTTTCCATGGTGATTAGGTACCATATACAAAATATCCATTCCGTTACATTCCTCGATAATTCGGGCATCACGCAATATCAAGAGAACTGTACGGTTCTCAGGGAAACCCAAATTACTACTGTGCTGCGGGGGTTCGTTTCACCATGAATGGAGGAAGAAATTCACAAACATCGTAGGATCCATCTTTAATAGGGGTTCTTAAAGATAGTATACATGATAGGTAAACTGTTACAAATAGTTTTATCCCCCTGTGTGATTGAAGATATGCATGATTAAAACCAACCTGAGCAAAAACCAGCTCCGTACTTCGTCTAACTTTTGAAAAAAACAGTCAAAAAAGGGTTTGCAGCCATTTCGCCCCAAAACCACTTCGCCCTGAACCATTTCGCCCTGAACCACAGCCTGTGCACGAAGTGGTTTTGGGGCGAAGTGTCATTTTGGCGATGTAGTGTTTGGACGAAGTAATTTGGGGCGAAATAGCACTCGGGAGAAGTGGTTTGGGGCGAAATGGCACTTGGGCGAAATGGTTTTGGGGCGAATTGAATTTTCGTCTCATGAGACGAAAACTTATTGTTTTACTCATTTCTTAAAGACTATAGCACTTCAGACAAAACCATTTCAGGGAAAGTTTTCTACGGTCATCATGTTTATATTGTGTAAGTTAGGCATAAATCTGTGAACATTTCTGATTTTCGAGATTACCAATGATGTATACTGCCTTTAAGTCCTATTGTAGACTTAAGCACAGTCAACTCCTATCGCTAAGACCTTTTCCACTCAGTCCTACTTTTGTGAAATGAACCCCAGGCAAAAATTCCTGTTTCCGCCGAGGACTAGGCCTAGGCCTATATGATTTTTTTTTCTGTCCCAATTAAACAAATCAGATTATTTCATTTTCACAGGTAATTAGGCATGCCAAATATCTAAGGTATACACCAATCCGGTAATAAGGTCTTCTTCCCTGTACATCCGCCATAGCTGGGGGGCTTCCACTGAATGAACTGTATGTTGTTGCTGAAGCTGCATTTGTTTACTTCGAACAAGTTGCGCGTCTTTGTAGGCCTATATGGTTGTATGCGCGCGAAGGCGGGCGCGTCGCGTGTACGCAAAGGCGGGCGCGTCGCGTATACGCGAAGGAGGCTCGTTCGTGCATGTAATGGATGAGCGCTTTTCGTTCTAACAGCAACACAAAACGCACAGCCCATGCACTGGACGCCCCCCAGCTATGGCGGATATGCAGGGAGGAGACTTTAGTTACCGGATTGGTGTATAGACAGCCGAAGTGTGACGTGCGTTGCCATGGCAATTAGATCCAAACTATCATGGCAATTAGATCCAAACTATCATGGCCGTCGGGAAAAGTACCATTGGAAAAGCACTGGGACACGGTTGAGTGATTTTTAGTTTAGATCCAATTGCCTAGGCAACCAACAAAAGATGACGTATTCACTTCGGCAGTCTATTCTGGAAATGCCTTATATTTCTTTTGTATAGGATTTACAAGAAACATGTTGAAAGAAAAAAATATGCATTAGGCCTATGTCCCTACTAAAACCATTGAGTTAGCCCACATACGAGCCAATCCCCGAGCAATTCCCCTCGATAATGGTTTTGGATGTCAAATCTAAGACAAGTGCATGTTGTCCCGGATTTCGGAGATGCTGAGCTACGGAAAGACCCTGTGGTCCTTGTACAACGAATTCGAATGCTAGGAAAACTACCCCAAGTCATATTGAAATTGTTCAACATTTTACTAATTGTTGCCGACAGGTTATCCCTAAAATTTCCCTTAATAAAAACCAATCAAAGCTTTGCCCTCTTTCCCGAAGGAGGAAGTTGCATCTTTGTAGCTACGTGATCGAAAGAAATGAAAGTTTTATTCTCTTATATAACATAAACAGCGTGTTCAGCTCAGTTACATTTATGACACTATACGATATCAAAGCCCGCCGCACACCTTTGCGATTTAAGTGTTACGGTGTGTTAGTCTGGACCTTTTTTCTACACAAGGTGAATTTTGTGGAAAGAGGGCAGGGCTTTGATTTTTGTGGAGTCAATATGGCATTGTATGCTCAGGGCCTAATTTCATGGAACCCGTTTAATAGCACAAACATTTGTTTAGTACATACTTTTTCTGCTTTATTTTACAAAACTGGGTTGCCAGCCAAAATCGTATGTTAAGTGTTTTTACTGATATTTTGCTCCTGTTCCTAAAATTACAATTTGACATACAATTGTGGCTGGTAACTCATTTTACAGAGCAAAGAAATTTTGTGCTAAACAAATTTTTGTCCTAACGGGTTCCATTTTGGGCCCCGTATGCCAAAAATGCCGTTCTTAATTGACTGAGAAAGTTTTCAGATTAATGCTGGCATGCCTCTGATTGGTCAAGTAGATAGTAGGTGTTTTACATAGGCCTACAGCATGAAACGGCAGAGGCAAAAAAAAAGCCAGATTTAAAGAACTATCTAGGCCGGCTTTATCTAAAGTCTTGATGCACAAGTACGTACACGTCCAGTATAATTTGCGACGTCGCAAATTGTTTCAAATTCTGTCCCGCCAAAATAAAGTCACCTTAGAAAATCCTACACTCACCTTTTTGGTGGTGGATAAACGCAAACAAACCGTAAAGAAAATGATTAATTTCCGATTCCGAAGCATGAACTGAAAGACTGGCAGTTTTTGTTCTTTACCGAAACAAGCGCATTCGCCGTGCGGATCGCGCGTACAAGACGCGCGCCAAAAATCTTCGCGAACAATGATGATCTCCATGACATAATTTTTTTAAACTGGATAATCGAATCATCGCACTACAGTACCGGAAAGGTACGTGTGCGCTGTTTGATTTTTCTGGTTCCCGTGTACAATGGTTGCCACGAGGTGTGGCAAAAACAAAACAGCTGAGGCTGTCGACTTTATACGTACAGCAGCCTCAATATTAATTAAGGCCAATTTACATGATCATATTTTTGTTGTGAAACACCATATCCAACAAATGCATGACGCTTGTTCAAGGTTGTATAAAATCCCATTTTACACCATAGATTTTGTTTCTCTCGCGATTTTTTAATGTTTTATAGATTTTGTGGAGGGAAAATGTGACCCAAATTACCATGTGACACAAATATGTAATCTGATTGGTTTCGACGTTGTCCAACATTTGTCCAAATTAATGTGCCTGCTCAAAAATCGCCCAACATGTTCACGCTTATTCAGATATGTTCAAATATACGACAGAACATTTTCCTTAACATCATCATTATGTTTTATGGAACGAACGCAGTATATCTGTATGAAGCTACGGTACCTGTGCCCTTGGGCAAGGCACTCAACCACACTTGCTCCATCCTTCGGAAGGGATGTAAAGCCGTTGGTCCAGTGTGTTAGGTAATGGAAACGCACTCTAAAGATCCCAGAGCATTCTTTCGTGAAGAGCAAGGGGGATCATCCCCGGTGTCTCTGGCCATTTATAATTCTAATTCTTCATCGGTTTCCTCACGCTTGCGAGTGACAGTGCAATGAGCACTATTGAGGAATCCTCGGTATGAATACCAGAAAGAAATAATAATAATAATAATAAATTACTCATTGTAGCCACAGACCTTTGTGGATATTTTATGTCCAAAATTTTCGTCTCTACTCCGAGACCTCTTCAGGTATCCAATTTTTTTCTCATCCCAAGTTTGGATGTTTTATGGAGTTTTTGAACAAAAGTATACGATCGTGTAAATTGGCATTCACACTAGAGAATTTACATCTGAATACCTTCTTGCTTTTTTTTATTAACCTATTCTTATTTTTACAGGTGGGTTTCTAAATTTTCTGAAGTAGGCATACACTCTGTAACGTTGTTCATTAGCAAGGCGTGATGTCATCAGTGCATGCAGTATCTATAGACAAGTCGGTGACATTTTCAAGTGTTTCTTGTTGTTGGTAACTTGGTTTATGTGCTTTTAATGTGGCCCATAAATTTGTTCGAGTAAAAATGATGGCTACTTTCTGAAGTAGAGCTTTTTCTATTTCTTTCCGAATGGGCCGACTGTTCGGAAGAGCTGGTGGTCTTATAACGTTAAATTCACGCCGAGGTTACTGTGTATTCCCAACAGGTACAGGTCTATCCTTGAGTTTTACTTTCTTGACAACCGGTTGCTATCCGCCATTACTGTGTCCACACTATGGCACGCCAAAGCGAGAATAATTAAACACTGATAATTTAAGGTTGACGCATATTTTCGCAAATGCCGTACTTTGTGTCTGTTGAAGCTGAAGGTGGACTTTAAGATAAGAATCACAAATATTTTACGAGATTGACGGGACGCTTCGCAATACGTACATGTATTTCATTTTGCAGTGACTTCTTTAAAGAGGAGTCAAACTACTGTCTTGAAAGTACCCTGCAACTGACTCGAGAAAGCGAGTCATTTGACCTCGATATGGCTATGTGTATTAGAAAGTTTCAGGTATTCGCTTCTTTATCCAGTCAATAAGCATGTAGAGTTCCTCAGAGTCCAGATCATGGTATAGACTGGGGAAGGTGTGGCATTCACAGGCCACGCCTCGGCTGGAGAGTTTGGTGACTGTTTCTTTCCACCAGGCAGCTTGTACGAGGGGATCCTTTAGCCCTTGACAGGTAAACAGAGGAGGGCACGCTGAACTGGAGTCTAACACCTGCAGAAAAGAAATGTTTTCAGTTTGAATTAAGGGTGTGTCCAAATAAAATGGCTAGGTCTTGAAATTAGTCAATGGTACACACTTTCCATAAATTAGCCTGAGAATATGCTACTTGTAAGAAGATAAAGGCATCAAACTGATGAAAGGGCCCGATTACAAATTGATCATTTATCTTGGAAATCTCCTTAATTATCTCAATCCAAACATTCTGTTGGCAATGTTTTTGTGTGTGAATATCCAAAATGTGGTGGGGAATAGACCATTTGCACCGGTAGCCATGTTAGGGGGCAGGTTTTCATATAAATGATGTGACAATGCATAGTTCCGACCTGTCAATCAAGCCGAACCCGCCGACCAATCACAACAGAGCTAGCAGACATCGCCCACATAGGTCAAAGTGCATTGCCTCACAACAACACAACAACATACAGTTTGTACAGTGTTGTATGAGGTGATCCGGGTAAATTTTTGGTTTCAAGGCCGGACGATTCGCTGTTCAAAGGTAAGAAAGCATGTATTTCATGATGATATGACATCCCTGTATTACTGGCCCTTTACTCAGTGTGTTCTAAGATAACTGTTGACCCTGAAACATGAATACCTTTGGGTTTTCTTCAATGAATCTGTGTTTTCCATTGAAAGTCCTATTGGTTTGTGCAGTGTGTGTGGACATTTTGAGGATAGCGTGTGAGGCATAGCAACAATATCCAAGGGGGCGGAGTTAACTCGGCAAACTCGGCAAACTCAGAACTATGCATTGCCCCCTAAGATGGGCTGTGAAAGGATCTATACTTTCCCAATGACTCACTAGTCTAGGTCTTGGTCTCAAACTCACTGGCATTACAAAATTTCTTCGGCAATGTGAGGACTTGTGATGGACTCGACTACAGCACTGTCTGATGCGCTATCCACTTGACCTTCAAGCCTTCACCGGCAAAACAGAAGTTGGTGTTGCTACGTTTATGGCATCTTCGGCAACTAAGGCCCTTTAGGTCATCTATACTATACAGTATCAACTTAAAACAATGAAGGGGTAGATGCAGTTTTAGAAGTGGGAAAAATACACCGTGGTCAAGACTAGTAGGGACTGCAAACCCAATCCACATACATGGTTCAGGAATCAAACTTGGGATGCCAGAGGTGAAAGGCGGGGAAAGAGCCACCACGCCAATCCGACCTTCCTAGGCAGAGAGACAAGGTTGATTAAAGGCACAGACTCGTCAGCAATGCGCGCGCGCCAAATTCGTGCTACGAAATACGCAGCTCCATAGCACAGGCATGGAGCTGCATATTTCGTGCCACGAATTTGGCGCGCGCGCGCATTGCTGACGAGCCTGTGCATTTAATCTTTTGAAGCTTTCAAGCTCACTTTGTAAACAGCCGAGTCTTGGTTCAGGAAGCTGGACAGAGCAAAAACACCAGCAACATCGGGATGGAAACGGTAAGCTAAATGCATGGCCATCCCACCACCCATAGAGAAACCTCCTACATGTAGGAAAATAAATCAAATGATATTACAAGGTGTCAAATTAAGGGTGATTCTATTCTAAAGGAGAAGTACACACCAAGAAACAGAAGCCATTGTTCTAAACAAGTACAACTCGCACATTATCGTAATAAAAACAACAGGAAATTTAACCCCCTGAAAAGCGCATACTTCACAAAGAATGTTGCAGCATTGCCTTGTATGTAGTATGGGGCCACCATTTTGCACGAAAACTGGGAGAAGAATGATGTTTCCAAATACAAGTCATTCATGCATTCTGATGGCAACACACAACAAAGTTGTACGCAAAACATTATGTGTGCGATCCAAAAAATCCATAGTTGATTGAATGGGACGTGTAATAAAACAGACACAAAAAGGGGCAATGGCGAAGTTTACTGTCAAAGTTTTACTGATTTTACACAAAAAGGTATTATGAATGGATTGAATGGGAATAAAGATGTCGGGCCATTATCAGCCTCCAGGTCCCTGGCAGGTCTCAAACGTACCTAGATTGAGACCCGGCGACCCATACATTTACTCCTAAGGTAAAAGTTCCCAGCACAGTGAATGCAGCCCAAACTAACCTAGTATCATTCGTTTCTTTGGGATTCCACCCGCCAGTTCAGCTGCAATAATCTGCCCCAGCTGGTCGCACACAGGATTAATGGTTTGAAGACACTCTGGTACATTGGGAGTGATTCGGATCCTATCATGCCACACGGTGCTCAGGGCGCCTCCAGCTGGTGTGTAAGGCCTACCGTACATACAAGATTAATATTCATTTCAAATGAAAGTCTGCATACAGGATGCACAATGTCTCCAACATTTTAATTTGACTTGAAAAACCATTTGACTTGGAAAACCTTAGGCCTACTCAACTGAAAGATAGAAGTTGTTCAAACTCTCCATTGCAACGATCATTTACAAAGGGATACATTGTCAGATCAACCAAAAAATGTAATTCAACGAAAGTTGAAGGTTCTTTAAGTGGTCACGATTATGAACCTCATTCTTGTAAATGGGCCTTTCCATAATTTAGGGGTCCAAAAGTGTGACATTTTGGTGTCCCCTGTTACACCAGGTATGTGCCATTTGCCATACAAGTATCATTAAAATGGCCTTCGAACCATTTTTAATGAATTGTACTTACTTCGTGTAGGTTACTGACTTTTTAAGATAGAAGGCATTTAATGAATGTCCTGAATTTACAAGAAAAAAGATGTCAGATGTAACAGGGGACCCCTAATTTACGGAAAGAGCCAAATACAAAACAGGTGAAATTTGACTGAAGAAAATCCTCAATAACTTTGGATCCAAGAATCCTCTGGCAATAAACCCTATTGTCGATCGGTTGCGCTGATGCATGCTGGGTAAAGAAAGGGAGCATATCGCGCGCGTACGCCACAGTACGGTATGCTGTTGCTCCCTTTGTCTACCCATAATGCTTCGCGCTATTTACGTATCGCGATCGATCAGCAATAGGGTCTATGGAAAACCTCTAATTTTAAAGGGTTTTTCAAGCCTTCAACATAAAATCCATACATGTATGTTCAGAGCACTTTGGAATTTGAGTGAATCTGCCCAGCTGGAGTCCACCAAAATATTTGAGACCACAGCACAGAATGTTTGAAATGGTAATTTTACCTGGCTGGAGCCGTTGGGAAGATGACTTTGATGTGTGGAAACCTGAAGTCATCTTTAACTAGCGCTCTAACCCATCCCAGGATGCCATCTCCTGTATCGCCTGCAGTAAACAGTAATGAATTCATAAATAAAAGTGGAAGATGCAAATCATATCTGATATCAACTCATAATCATAAAGATGTTTCTCAATGTGGGCTTTGCATACCCCTAGAACTATGGGGGATATCCCCATAGTTCTAGGGGTAGGCTTTGCATACATCTATTTATTTGGACTTCGTAATTATAGGCCTACTGTACTTTCAAACAGCTGAAAGAGACTTTCAACTTCAAGTTCATGCAATGAATGATCGAGGCACCGCAGGCATGAACCTAGTCCGAGTACCTCTGAGTCTGACGCTTCCCTGGCCCTCCGGGCTCATTCGGATCGGAGGTACTAGGTGAGCGTCAGACGGAGGCACTCGCCGCGCTCGCCGACTCGGACTATATTACCTGAACCGTGAAGAAATATTATAGTTGCAGTGTGCTTTTGCAAAGGATTCAGAATAATAGTTTTTAAATTCGTCGCCACAGCTGATGCAGCCATAAATCATCAATATAATAGGCTTATACTAGCTATTCGCTATGCGCCAGACTGCAAAAAGGACGGAAGTCGAAGCCTGCATGCATCAAGCATGTCAACATTTTGAAAAGCAGACGACGTACGCTGTGGCCGGGCTTCCTGACTTCGCAACTGAGATATCGAACTTTTTACCTGTTGAGGGCCAGCCTATAATGTCGAATGATTTGCTATTTACCCCACGACATGGATAATAAGTCCTTTGATAGGGGAGTCAGGTTGGCGTAGCGGCTCTTTCCTCGCCTTCCACCAATGTGGCCCTGGTTCGAATCCCGTCCAGGTTCGAATCCCGTCCGGGTCAGTATGTGGATTGGGTTCTCAGTCCCTGCCTGATTCCGTGGGTTTTCCCCATACACGGTGGTGTGTGGGGCTTTCCTCCCACATCTAAAACTGAGAATTTCTTCCTGTTCCATAGTACTTCGTGGCCATGCTGAAGAACCTCCTAAGGTGGCTACAGGGCAACGACTTAAGTCGGCGAATCTCAGCAACCAGATCCCTTTAGGGGATCATACGAAAGAAGAAGAGTCCTTTGATCTAATCTGATATTTTGCAAAGAGCTAAAATGCCTGTTTCATATCAGATAACCGCTAAGCTTTTGTTCTTGAAGTCCCAATTTGTGAATATAAAATATGTAGGTAGCCTACCGGTTAGTCCGTCTGCTTTTGACGCTCATAGGCTCGTTGAAACGAATCTGACAGGCACAAGTCACGGCGATCGACCTGTGTCTGTCACTGTGATCCTGCGCGTCAGAGCATGGTCAGAGGCAGTCGGACCATAGAGCTATAGCTCGATCCATGGTCGGACATAGCTCCATGGTCGGACTAATGGGCTGCGTTCGGGCGTGTACTCGTGTTAACACGAGTTATACTCCTGCGCGCGTGAACGGCAAGAATAACGACACTCGGGTCAGTGAGAGTATGCTCTAGCCACTCCCCAACAAATGGGGAGTGTCACGGTGCTCGTACTCCTGTCAAGTGTCATGTGATTTGTACGAAGATGGTGGAGTATGGGTGGGATTTTTTTGTGAATTTGCTCAACGTGTCAACTCAATAACTGAAACAACAACTCACTAATGTTTGTTTTAGACGGCATCAAAGGTTCTCACGACTTACGGCCTGTATTTCCTCAGTTTCTTGTGAGCAATGAAACGGCATTTTTTGTGTGCAGTGATGGCAAGAGACGGCCATCTTCACTGATTGCCATTCGCGCACGCGGACTTGCCGTTCGCGTGATGTGACCCGAGTGCAATGCGCACGCATTACTCCCCCGAGTAACGAGAACTGCACGCCCGAACGCAGCCTCGGAGTAGTTGCTCGGGGCGAGTCTATCCGTTCCTTTATGTAGCCACGACGAAAAGTTAAGTAAACATTCCGTATTAAAAGTTGGAATTTGAAACTTTACACCGGGTTGGATCATGATTTACCCGTAATTAACTCCCCCTGAGCTCCCGAACTTATTCAAAATGGAGGACATAGTGCACCCCTTTTTCTACATCCATACAAATGTAGGCCCATTGTTCCCCCGTTGTGTTTCAAACACCCAAGAAATTTCAAAGGAATTAACAAAAGGAAAGTGGGGGAAGAGCGGTCCCTGGCCCTCTGTCACATTTCGTGCTTGGATCGGCTCCTCGTATCCATCCCAACGGTCTCCCAGAACAGCCACATGATGTTATTTGTCCCGTTGCAGGGCCAATATCCTTTGCCACGGAAATATTTTGAGCATATAATTATGTAAAAAGCGTCCTAACAACAGCACGGGCCGGCAGGTCATCGTGGGCGCGATTACGACGATTAAACCTACGAACAAGTTATAACTTTTCTCCTGAATATAACGGTGTGTATTGCTATCGTAAAGTTAGTGTCAGATTTATAACAAGTACGCCCATGACCATGGATGATGGAGGTCCAACTCCAAGGAATCTCCAGAATCTAGTGCTGTCTGGCTGTGGTCGTTCTTTTCCGATGAAGCTTCAAACATATTCCCAAACATGCCAAACATAACCCAAACATCTGCAGCCGATTTCACGAAAGAGTGCGCAGCTTGCGCAACTTTTGCAAAATGGCGCAAGCCCTCTAGCTTGCGTGTAATTTTCACAGGAATGTTGCGCAGCCTACCCAATAAAATGTTGCGCAAGCGGACTTATGCAGTGCGTAAGGATTCGTGAAATCGGCTGCAGAACACGATAACTTGAAACAAAATCTGACCACGCGGTTGACAGTATGGCGCCTGGCGTCTACAAAAAATTAGTCCCGCCAGCGCATATGGATTCGGCTAGACATGGAGGAAGGTCTTTCCTTCCTCCATGGGCTAGATAACCAGATAACCGTCTTGAACCCCTCAGCGGCAGCCCGTTAATAAATTGTGTATTGACCCCTTTCGAACACGTGCGAATATGCCATTTTGGGAGTCAAATAATGCTGAGTCATTGTGGAAGCAATGTGCATTCGCGTTGTGTGTGTCTCTGGTGGGCGTAACGCGGTTTAGTTCACCAATGGGAGCCTCAGCATAGCGCGTAATGCGCGCTATGGACACACACAACGCGCACGCACATTGCTTCCACAACGACGCGGCATTGTTTTACTCCCAAAATGACGTCATTGGCACGAGCTCAATAGGCCTAGCTAGTAAGTAGTATGGCTTTACACGTTGCCCCTTTAGGGCGCCCTCTACACTCTAAACAGATGTTTGCCGGGTTGTTTGTCCATGTACATTGTACTTGTATTTTAACAAAACAGCCGTTTTGTCCAATTGTCCTAATCAGATTTTTATGGGGCGTGGACGATGGTAACATTCTAAGGAAGAACTAAGGAAGAATTTTTGATAGGTTTAGTGCCTGGGGTCTCAGAGGGTGTCCGTGCATGGTTATCTTTCCGTCAGTTTTACAGCTGTAAAATTTATGACAAAAAAGGGTGTCCTAAAAGTAACGAATGCTGCTTGAGGTCCCTCTGCACTGGATGACTGTGTATGGTAAATTGTTCAGTAAACGTTATCCTGCTACCTTCTCATTTCTAGACCCCTAGATTTCTGCCATGGCGTCAAGTGCCTCCGATGACGTCTATGATTCTGATGATTCCTGTGGAAGCAGTGATACAGGCGCCATCAATGACTCGGATACGGATAGCGGCAATTCATCTGATGTAGATACAGGGACAACCGATCGCGACGATCAAACATCCGACACCGAGAGTGATCGGGAAGATGGCAACGATGAAGAAGGCTCTGAGTAAGGCCAAATTCTTTGGCTGTGTTGAAGTTACACACAATCTATTCTTGGGTTTCACTTTCTTGACAACCAGTTGCTATCCGTCATTACTTTATACCCAAGAAAGAAAAGACATTGTACTTAACACGTTGACTGCTGACTACGAGTATACTCATAGTAACAGGTGTACCGGATTCTGCCACTTACGAGTATACGCCCTCTGTGGGAACGCCCTCTCAGTGGGAACGCCCTGTGAAACTATGCTCGGCAGTCAACATGTTATAACAAGTGTAACTTGTACATTATTTTTATACAAATAACAAGGAATTTGACTCATTGAATTTGACATTCTTCACTGTACTATTTAGAAAGTGCACAAGGATTTCTTTTTAAAAAATTTAAAAAATTGCATCACCCATAAAACAAAAGTACTTTCTAACCTTTTTCCCCAAATTGCCATTTGTCTATAAAATTTAAACTTGTCCTGTTGTGTTTCAGTGCCGACAATATTGTCTGGAGTGGTGTGCGAAAGAACACCCCCATTGTTTGGTTTCGAGCGGAATGCATGTACAGCAAAATCAGGAGGTTGTATGCATTAGGTGGTAAGTTTAGATGCTCCAGTCAGATTTCACACAGATTTCATTTTGGACTTAAGATTACTTTTCAAGTATTCTTGAAGATTTTTGAAAATACGTGGGTCTTTCTAAAAAATTAGGTGTCCAAAAGTGTGACATTTAGTGTCCCCCGTTACACCTGATATGTGTTATTTTTCCTACAAAAATCATTAAAATGGCTTTTAAACCATTTTGTATGAATTGTACTTTATGTACTCACTCTTTGAGATGGAAAGTATTTAAAGAATGTGTCCTGAATTTACGAAAACAAGATGTTAAAATGTAACGGGGGACACCAACAATCGACCCCTAATTTATAGAAAGACCCACATGTAATTGCTTCAAGTTTCAAAGTGCTTGAGAGTCAACAATTCGAAGCTGAGCAAATAGAATTGATTCTGAACCTGAAATATGCTCAACTCCAACACTGGTGCTCCAAGAACTGCCACAGGAAATCATACATGTACGTGTACATGTACATGTACATGTATGCAAATGTACATGTATGCAAATTTTGCTCATGTGAACTAGGCTTGGGCGATTCCACGCTGGAGTCGAGTAAAATCGATTCCACTTTGGGAATTGGAATCGCTATTCCAAATTTTTGAGGAATCGATTCCCAGTAGGAATCGATTCCCTTTCATTTAGATTCGATTCCCATTGATAGTTTGCCAATTTCAAGAGATTACCTAGCCATTCTGAAGCCAAAACACTAAATTTCTGCAAGTTTTCAGCCTCTGAAAATTTCCACATTTATTAGTGTGTGACACAGGCCAGCATATTCATTTCATGGATGTTTAGTGCCGATCAGTGCCAATAATTAGGTCGTCGTCTGCATAATTATGTAGTGCCGAGCTGATCCAAAACTGGTAAACACTGGATGAAGATTTCAAAATATCTTAAATTAATCAAAATAATACCTCGATCTGCAAAGAAACGTCCATATTTTACAATCATATTACAAAAATTAACAGAATAAACTTGACTGGGCACACTGTGCCATCACATTTTCAAGAAATAGTTGAAAATGCATGTTAAAAATTGCCTCTTTAGTCAATTTTATTGATTATCTGTCTCTCGCGCATAAAAACTTCCTCCGCATAAAACTGTAAAGTCAATTTCAACATGTGATAAACTGGGTGTGTGTATTAACATCAGTAGAAGGTAAACAAACGGGTTCACTTTAGTTTTCATTTGTTGTTGACTAAGGAAAGGCATTTGTCTCTTGATTTCCGTCCCTCACGGGACGGAATTGGATCACGCTCTGCCATCAATGCACACGCAGTTTACACACACTCAGTATATTTAATGTTTTCCTGTGAAAATGGAATCGATTCCGAATGGAATCGCTGTTTTTATTTTTTTTAATCGGAGTCGATTCCGAAAATGCTGTAGTCGCCCAAGCCTAAAGTGAACTTTGACAATTTTTAGAAGACAAAATGTTCATGGTACATAGTGTACATGTATACCGAGCAAAAAAACAAATGCAAAACATTTTCTGCACTTTTTGATTGAAAATTGCAGTCAGTCTGAGAGTGGGAATTTTCAGCACACAGAAGCTTTATGCAGTCCTGCATAATGAAGCTGTACGAATATATTCCATTGTCAACTTAATTACAAAAGAGATGTTCAAGTTTTGATTAAACTGAAAATTTGCATTTCTTTTGTTGCTTGGTATAGTTTGACCCTCTGCTTTCCTACTGTCAATTTACAGAAAAATATCACTTGGCGTACAAGATGGTTCGGACTGAGTGCAAGGTGGTCAGACAGATTCTACAAAAGCATGGATTCCGTGATGTGAGTATTCGTTCCTTGCTGTGGTCTTTTTGGAAGTGCTCTTCTACTCTTGAGGATAAAGTACGCAAGTTAAAGGTTTTTTTTCCTGTTTCCTTTCGGTATTTTTAAAGGTCCATCCGAACAGTGCCGATTTCAACCTCATGTGGACGGGATCCCACGTCAAGCCATACACGCTGCGGACCATGACTGAGTTTCAAAAGATCAACCATTTTCCAAGGTAATGATTCTTTAGTCAGTCTTAAATGTTTGGGGAAAATTCAGGCTGAAATAACATTTGTTTTGTCGTTCTGAAGAATGGTAATGTACACAGTGATAAGGATAACTTTAAACCAAATTTTCCTTCCTTGAATTCTTTTTTTCAGGTTTTCTAAATAATAACTCTTCAGCTACGCTGTATTATATACGGTTAAAAAAATAAACCTGACAAAATCTAATAAAATCAGTTTTCTGGGAGCCTTTAACTACAGGATTCTCCCAGAAACAGGAAATGTCATATTTCCTGTTTGGGAATCGCTAAAATAAAATTTCCTTGTCCCTTTCCGGCTTCATAACATCTCTCCTTCACAAAAACATTTAGAAGGTAATGTAATGCATTTAAAAATGTGAAAAATTGTTGGTGAAATTGCAGGTCTTATGAAATCACCCGAAAGGACAGACTCTACAAAAACTTCCAAAGAATGCAACAGTCTAAGGTGAGCTATAACAAATAAATCGAGTGGAGAATTATGGAATGCCACGCTTACGTTTGCACACATGTGCCATTTAATTAGCCCAAGATCTGTTTAATTGTACACGTGTGTTCAAATCCAGCCATGTCTATGGTGCATGTGTTCTTGGGCAAGGCGCTTTGCCATAATTTGCCTCTCTCCAGCCAGGAATAAATTATTATATTTTATGGGTCATGACCTCCGCTGCCCTAAATTGCCTCCAGCGCAACGACAGGGCTATAATCCGATGGATATGTAATGTTGGGACTGATGATGATGTGAGGTCCGATGAGCTCCTCAACTCAGTTATTGCAGACCTTGAAGTTGTGCTAAGAGAACGAAGGTTGAGATGGTATGGACACGTAGAAGGCTCAAGCGGTTGGATCAACAAAGTCCGCGATATCCACGTTGATGGGAGTAAGGGTCCTGGCAGACCAATGAAATCTTGGAATAAATGCGTTAAGAAGGACAGAGGTGTGGGGCCTGTCTGGGGTAGACCCATGTGACAGGTCAGCCTGGAAGACTGGTGTTAGACAATCCAGACTGGACCAACCTAGCGTGCTGGAACCGAGTCCAGTATAAAATAAACGAGGATGATGATGATAATATATAGCGCACATTCCATATGAACATGTTCACGTGCGCTGTGTTATTTTATGAAGCTATGTGTCTTCCACCCAAACATCGAGATACATCTATGGTGGCACCATTGGCAGCCGATAACCAGAGACACCGGGAAATCCCTTTACTCTTTATGAAAAAGGGCTCTAGGATTTTAAAATGCGTTACACAACACACTTGCCCAACCTTTTTACATCCCTTTCAAGGATGGAGCAATTGTGGTTAAGTGCCTTGCTCAAGAGCACAGAAACCTCAGCTGGGTATTGAAGCTGCAATCGACCCAAACCACTCCGCTACAGTATCCCAAATGGGTGTACACCTGCAAGGGTAGTTGAGGTTTTGTCGTGTGTAATTAGCTCGTGAATGTCTAACAGGCACCTGAGGCTGCATACTCCCCAGTAAGGTTTAATGGGTTGTTATAATTGAGCCCAATAAACTAGGGTGATGTGCCGTGAGCACCTAGTTTGATAAATTTATGTGAAACATACCAACTTATTAGCATTTTTCTGATTTTTATTGGTCAAGAAGAGAGTGAATTGCAAATGTCCATCTTTTCTTTTTTCGACAGGGTATTCGTCATTTTGATTTTCTGCCTCAGACATTTGTAACTCCATCTGAATATGATGATTTCACAAGTGAGTTATTACTGTACAATGGTTTCTTGATTGGAGTGCACTTTTGTACTCTATTCTGCTTATAACAAGAAATATTTAAAGGAATATTAGTTTGTTTAACCTTGCGATGACAGAACAGTCGGCGACTGGATTTTTAGGACCAAGATGCGCTTGAGCTACAAAATTGTTTTTAGACCTGCAGCTCAGATGGCATTAAGACAATCGGCATTAGAGTGTAACAAGTCCAACTTTTGCAATGTGATCCCAACTGTCGCAGCCAACTTGACCTAAATAAAATTGGATGCACGCGTGATGCGCACGTCACATTTGACAACCTGCTATTAAGGCCACCTTGATAAACAGGCCCACCTGCTTACAGTGTCCACCCATGTTTATTTGGTCCCATAAACCATGTGTATAATGCTTATTTTGAGGGTACCTGCTCGCTCATCAACAAAATTCTATGGTGATAGATCATTTGTTTTTTCAGCGGCACAACTCTGGAATGGTCTTCCTAACAGCATGCGTCAAATTCATTTCATCAGTAATTTCAAGTCCCAGCTTAAGACACATCTTTTTGTTCAGTATTACCAGACTTGATGCTCTTGATGATGCTCTTTGGTTTTTAACGTTTAATATTTTTTTTTTATCTATGTACATGTAGTATGTTATCGCTTTGGTTTATACTGTAAAGCGTCTAGAGGCCCTGGCATTTGGCGCTATATAAGATTGCTATTATTATTATTATATTATCACCTCTATAAAGAGGCCACCTGTTTATAGTGGCCATTTTTTTACGGTCCAGAGAGTGGCCACTATATACAAGTTTCACTGTATTATATCTTGCAGCGGCACACATGAGAGAAAGAGGCACATGGATTGTTAAACCAGTAGCATCCTCCAGAGGCAGGGGGATTTCTCTCATTAATAATGTAAGTTGCTTCAGTTGGCCCTTGTCAACACCTCCGCAAGTTTAATTTGCATCTAGACCCTGTCTGTCATTTGAAATGTCACAGTTTGCACATGCATCAAATCCTGCAGAAATTGTGCGTGTTTGTAAGAATGTAATACAGTTCAATACACAACATCTTTGTTCACAACAAAGTGGTTGCTTTTCAAAGAGTGTGCTGTTTATGCATAATAGCGTATGCTGTTCTGTGTTCAACTACATATGTGTGACAAAAATAACAGACTTTCCACATGATTTACGCCATAAACTTTGAAAAAAACATGGGCTAAGTTTTTCAATTTTTTTTGGGATCAGTATACATGCACAGACTGTGACATATCCCCTTTAGAGTTAGAACAGCTTAGAACAGCTTTGCTGGTTTAGCAGAACACGCCTTTTCAACCTTTTCCTGCCGAAACTTTAGCAGCTCTATCAGGCCTTGGTCTCATGATTATCTTGCTTTTATTGTCTCCAGGGGCCAACAAACTGTGCTAACTTAATTTTTTGGTTTTTTGCAGCCTCAAAATGTACCCATGGATGGCAACCATGTAGTATCAAGGTACATCAGTAATCCACTCCTAATCGATGGTAAGTTGGGAACTCTACCAATTTTCACCGAGATTGAATTTTAAATATTTAATGTAGTCATTAGGGAGGTTTCGATGAACGTAAAATACGAACGTGAATGCTAAATTCTTTTAACACCAGTCGTATCATGAAGAGGTCTTACAACTCAGGCTTGAATTTTGGTTACAGCCAAAAAGTTATCTCACCCTGATGAAAGTCACAAAAGTGGTTTTTGGTTTTCATCTGTTCTAAGATCTTATAGAATTTACCCCTTTCGAACACGTGTGAATATGCCATTTTGGGAGTCAAACAATGCTGAGTCATTGTGGAAGCAATGTGCGTGCGCGTTGTGTGTGTCTCTGGTGGGCGTAACGTGGTTTAGTTCACCAATGGGAGCCTCAGCATAGCGCGTTACGCGCGCTATGGACACACACAACGCGCACGCACATTGCTTCCACAACGACGCGGCATTGTTTTACTCCCAAAATGACGTCATTGGCACGAGCTCAATAGATATAATTATAATAATCTTAGAACAGAATGATAACCAAGTGTGGAAAGCATTTCACATTCATGTTTGTGTTTTCCGTGCATTTAAACCTCCCTATTGAATGCTTTGACTGGCTGTATGGATTAACTGGGACATTCTTATTAAGAATCAATTTTCCCCTGTAAAACCCTCTTCTAAAATCTTTGTTTATTCTCCAACTCTGTCCAAAAATAACTGACTGCTGACCAAGTTATTCATAAAAACAGAACGATCAATGGCTTTAGTTTTCCTAAATGCATGTTTGGTCACAGGCAAGTCAGGCTTACGGTGATGCAGTTTACATAAAACTGAAAAGTGATCCGAAGACAGGTAGTCAGTGACAGGTTTGTCATCGAGAATTTCATCACACTAGCGTGTAATAACCAAATCTAATACATGACCTCTTTCATGTGTCGGTGTATCAACATTGCTGTTTCAAGCCCATTGATGTTAAAATGTCAAAAAAAATGCATAGCATCAACATGAATATTAAAGTACCCTGTAATAAAAATTGGTTCAGACGACAATACAATAGATTCAAGGTATGTTGTGAACTCGTTAAAAATACATTAGTAGTAACTGGATGCTTTGCCGAGTATGGTGGTCTATATATAATCACAAGTTTACATAAAAAGGTACCATATTCCACAGTCCATTCAGAATATTCAAATAAACTATAAAAAGAGTCATGAGCAGCAGTTACTTTATTAGTGTCTCTAAACAACACGGCCGTTCCACCACCTGGTAATTTGTTTTACATTACTGTTACGAATCAAAAACTGGGGGCGCTGTGATACATAGTACATCAAGTTGGAACACAACAAATTCGGGTTTAGGGAAAACTGTCAACTTTCCCGCACGTAAAATGGCAGACATGTTGAGACCGAAACTAACCATAAAACCAAGATCACCGGGCCCATGTTTAGTGTCTCCATTAAATCCTATTATAAAGACGAAACTCAAAAGCAAATCCAGCAAGAATCTCAGATGGTAAACATGCATATACTAGCGTAGTCTCTATTGGCCTAAATCCAAATATTCAGTCATTATAACCAGCATGGCAGCACCTCTCTCACTCCCGCGTAGCTCCACATTGAGAATTCACAATGTACATACAGTATATTAAAATCTGAAGACAAATCCACAATTTCACTGACACAGCAGTTCACCAGGTCCAGCGATTGTCTGATAGATGAACAACTCAAGCAGTTCGGTAGTCACAAGCAAAGCAACATGGCGGCTGCCCAATGTCGATTGCACTCAGCTCTGTAGAGCGCTTATATCATAAAAATCACAGGTAGCACATCAAAATTGAAGTAAAACTCTAGTCCACAGGTGTACTGGAACAAACATCAAACATTCACCTTGTGATAAAACGTTTAAAAAAAGCAAAGATTTAAAAAGATATAAAAACACAAACTCAGTTTTACTAACTTTTCTATTTATTTTCAGGTTTTAAGTTTGACTGCAGACTTTATGTAGCTGTCACCTCCTTTGATCCACTCAGGGCGTATCTGTATGAAGAAGGGTTAGCCAGGTATGGCAATTATTTATTCACAGATGTTATCAGAGACCATCCTCGAAATGATTTACCTGTTTAGCACTGTATACTTCGTGCTTTCGAAGACACTATACAGCCCTGTCCAAATTGGAAATTTTCGGTAAAACTCGGACTGAGCAGGACCCAAATTTGCCAAGCAAAGAATTTGCCATGCCATATTGGTGCAAATGTGGTGCTTGTGCTGTGGTGAATAAAAAAACTTAAAATAATTCATTTCATCACGGCAGAAATACTGAAATGGATCTAAGAATTCATTTTTATTGGACTCATTGTTTTTGATGTATCTGATTTTGACCAGGGCTCACCTACCTAACGAGAACTTTGCATTTATCTCTTGATGACAGGTTTGCAACCGTGCAGTACAACCACACCAACAAGACCATCAAGAATGTCATGATGCACCTGACCAACTACAGCCTCAACAAGCGTAGCAATGACTATGTCAGGTAAGAACCTGCTTAACAGGTTAAACTTTAATCCTTAATAAGGTAGAAGGATTGGGTTGATCCTGACTAGCAAGTTTGGGATTTTAATCTTTTATAGCAGGTTTGCGGTGATTCGTAGCAGGTTCGGGTTGTTCCCATAGCAGGTTCGGGTTGACCATTAGCAGGTTTAGGTTTTTCTCTTAGCAGGTTTGGGTTGGTCCCTTAGCAGGTTTGGGTTGGTCCCTTAGCAGGTTTGGGTTGGTCCCTTAGCAGGTTTGGGTTGGTCCCTTAGCAGGTTTGGGTTGGTCCCTTAGCAGGTTTGGGTTGGTCCCTTAGCAGGTTTGCGTTGTTCCCTTAGCAGGTTTGCATTGTTCCCTTAGCGGATTTGGGTTGTTCCCTTAGCGGATTTGGGTTGTTCCCTTAGCAGATTCGGGTTGTTCCCTTAGCAGATTCGGGTTGTTCCCTTAGCAGATTCGGGTTGTTCTCTTAGCAGATTTGGGTTGTTCCCTTAGCAGATTTGGGTTGTTCCCTTAGCAGATTTGGGTTGTTCCCTTAGCAGATTTGGGTTGTTCCCTTAGCAGATTTGGGTTGTTCCCTTAGCAGATTTGGGTTGTTCCCTTAGCAGATTTGGGTTGTTCCCTTAGCAGATTTGGGTTGTTCCCTTAGCAGATTTGGGTTGATCCTTAGCAGGTTTGGGGTTGTTCTCTTAACAGGTTTGGGGTTGTTCTCTTAACAGGTTTGGGGTTGTTCTCTTAACAGGTTTGGGGTTGTTCCCTTAGCAGGTTTGGGGTTGATCCTAAGCAGGTTCAGGTTGATCCTTGGCATGTTTGTGTTTTCATCTTTAGCAGGTTGTTTTCATCCTTAGCAGGTTCAATATTTTTAGCAGGATCTTGATTCTTTGATTAGTTGCCCAAAAGCATTGCCCATTGACCACCTAGTTGACCAACTGATTTGAGAAACAAGGCAAGAAATCTTCAGTCCAGCTTTAGAATTTTGATCTCCAAAAGTCAGAAGCCTGAATGGAGACATGTTGGATTGTATAGTTGTATGAATCCTCCTACTCTGGTCATTTTTGCATTAATTTTCATTGCCTCAATCATTCAGTTTTTACCAGAATGTACATGTACTTTCAGTTAGCAGTCAGTGAGTATTTTCCAACATCCAAACTTAAAAAAATCTTTAAAATCTGCATTTCCCCCCCAGATGTAACGATCTGAACATTGAAGACTATGGCAATAAGTGGAGCTTTGGTGCCATGATCAGATACCTTCAGAAGAAAGGCAAAGATGTCAAGGGTAAGGAGTTGGGATGCCACTCAAGGTTTCAAACAATAATTTTTATCACAGGACAATTGAGCACTGTTACTACAAAAAAAAAAATTCTGAGAAAATTTGGGGACAGTGACTGTGTTTCCATATTTAACCGCATTTGAGGGGATAAGAAAATAACCCAGTTAGCGGTAAGCAAGAATTTTTGTGTGGCAGTGATAAACATGCACCTTGATTTGGGTGTGGGCAATGTGACAGTTGCTGAGTTTAACATGAATTCCCAATTTTAGTAGACTCTGAGCAATTTTTTCCCCCTTTCTTAATGTGTTTGTCAGGTATGTTAAGTCGCATTGAGGATGTCATCAACAAGACCCTCCTGTGTGCTGAGCTGCCAGTAGCTACTGCATGCAAGATGTTCATGCCACACAGGGGAAACTGTTTTGGTACGTTTTTAACAGCGTTAGAAAAACCAAGAACCAAGGTACTGGGGTTGTAGTCGAGTCAATCACAAATCTATCACAAATCCAGAGCCGATAAAATTACAAGTCCGTGACAAGTCCCGCACAAGTCCAGTAACAAGAAGCAAAGAATGACCACGCACATAATAATGCTTTTGTTGGAGTTCATTTGGAAAATTTGTAACTTGAATTAAGACCCGGAGACTTGTGGTTGACTTGTTAAGGCTTGTGAAGACTTGTGATGGACTTATGATGGACTCGACTACAACTCTGCAAAGTACCAAGCTCAAAAACTATTTTAAAATGTTGGCATTGGTACACACAGTCTCGAAATGGAATGTATGAGGCTGCATGAACATCGTTTCTTTGCAAGAATACGCAAAAAAATGTGTAGCCTGCTCAAGTGGGAGCCATGTTGTGTGTGTAAAATATATCCCATTTGAAGGTCAACAATTCTTCCCAGAAATAGCAACTCTACTTTGTAATACTTATACAGTTACCCCTTCTTTTCTGGGCAGAGAGAAACAATTTCTGACAAGATCATTGGCCACTGTGCATAAATGTTGCCATTTTTTGCACAGTCTAAATTTGTACAGTCTAAATTTTGTGCAATTTGTGCTAGCAAAGCTATAACAAAAGTATTCAGGCGGTATTTCCCAATCATCCAATATCTGGGGCTGCTAGTTTTTATTTTCTCAAAACCCTCAAACCTAATTGTAATTAAACAATATTTGGTATGAACCTGAAATGACAAATTGCAGGTTTCGAAAACAAATATTTTGGATTTGTATGCACCTCATTTTATATTACTCCTCACTGGACACATTGGTAATTTTCTGGTGTATTTTTACTGTCTTTTTTCCCCCCAGAGCTGTATGGCTTTGATATTCTCATTGATGAAAATCTGAAACCATGGGTCCTTGAAGTCAACTTGTCTCCCTCCCTAGCATGGTAAGTCTGGCAACATGAATTTTTTCCTAATTAAAGCCTGTACACAGTATTTGCAATACTGACCGGAAAAACCTTACTCAAATGGAAGATAGAAATGGTTTCAACAATCTCTGCCTGAAATGACATATTTTTATGAGGAAAACAATAATTTGAGATGAATTTATATTTGCGTGTGCACTCATATTTTTTTTTTCAAAGGCGACAGACCATATTTTCCCCAAAATACCTTTTTTGGGTCTCAAAATAAAAGAAATAAGTTTCAGTTGTTCTGAAGAGATAACTTGGGCTTAAAAGGGGTTACAAATAGTGTGACAACATGCCTTTGTAAAAACCCTGTGTACAAATTTCCAATATAAGCTCGTAACCAGGACGGCCTAAAATGTAACAAGTGTCCGTCCCGGTTACACAGGGTTTTTAGAAAGACATGTTGTCACTATTTGTAACCCTTTTTGTAACCCTTTTTGGGCCTTAGTTATCTCTTCAGAACAACTGAAACTTATTTATTTTATTTTGAGACCAGACAAAGGTAATTCCTCGAAAATATGGTCTGTGTTGCCAAAATGCCCCCTTTACCAAGGAAAGACCCACATGGAGATAATGCTGTTTGTAACAGTTTTCCAATCCTGTAATCTATCTTTACACAGGTCTTGAGCATAATGCACAAGAATGATTGACCACAGTATGACATTAAATGCAGAGCAAGTCTGGATTTGAATCCAAATCCTGTAATATAACATGTACTGCCCATCAAAAAGTTATATCGTCCTCGTACCAAAATATTCTTTAAAATTTTTAAAAAAATTGCCTGATTTTTTTTAGAGAAAAACAAATCAGCAAATTCATAATTTGAAAAATTTAAGTGACGTCTGACAATTTGAAATGATTTTTCCGATCTGTCTGATTTTGTGTCCTATTTCCTTTGTCTAGTGATGCACCCATTGACTTGAAGATCAAATCCAACATGGTGTCTGACCTGTTTAACCTTATTGGTAAGTACAAGTACATGAGTAATTCCATGCCAAAGTAGATATAACTGCAAACATTTCAAATTAATTGCACATTTTCTCCACTATTGGTTAGATGGATACCTAGATACTTTATTTCTTTGAGAATATTTGTGTACACAAACAGCTTGGATGTACAATTAACCTAAAAAGCAGTTGCTCTTAATTTGCATGTTTTCATACACATAATATCCAATTACCTTGACCCATCAGAGACCGTGCATGTACTCGCCTATATGTGACCGGCTCCAGCAAAACCCAACACTTGTGATGAAAATTCAAAATTTAAGTTTTGGTATCAGCTTAGTGTGCATACAAAAAGGTATCTTTTAAATCATGTTTGAGGAAATTCTGATAATTTTTGGCAAAGTTATGACCAATTAAAGTATGACAGATCAGAAAAAGTGAAATGGAGCTATTGTCTTTAAAGTTTGACAAACTAGTTGATTATTTAATTTTTTGTCAATAATATGAGGAATTTTGAGACAGTTCAAACAACAAAACAAATCTTGAATGTATCCCGATGTTCAAGTTGATTCTGCCAAATTTTCAAGTTGGTCCCAGAGGCAATTTTTTTAAGGTTGTGGGCCCATATCACGTAATGGGAAATGCCGAGAAGCGTCGGGTTTTGCCAGAGTCGGTCACATATGCCCAAGTCGAGTCATGCCTTAAAAATGGGATATCACTGACTAAGAATGGGAAAATCTTTACATCAGTACTAGTACTTAAGTCAAAAGCGGATTACGTATACTACACAACAAAATTAAAAAACATTGAGATAGGTACAGCATGCAGATGTGAGGTATTCAAACACTGTGGGGCTGAGGTCCATTTACGGCCACTCTTGGCACTAGGCTGCTAAGATCACTAAAGAATTAATTAATATTGTCCATAAACAGCCTGAATTAACTAAACATGAAGCTAAATGATGCCGTGAAAAAAATTGATACCATTGCAGCCGATGACCACAAATGTGTCGTGTTCGATGTGCATCTAAACTTGTCTGTTATTGTTCATACTAATAGAAATTTACTGTAGATTATCATTGTCGTTAACCGGTACAGCATGTAAAATATTACAAGAAAAAAATAAAATAAAATACATATTTATGCATATTTTTGCATTAATCACTGCAGGTTTCATTGCCCAAGACCCAACGATGCGCCGAGTATCACAGAGCAAACGGAACCAGGAATTTGCTGCATCTAGTGCACTAAGGCAACAAGTAGGTCAACAGGTTTCTGTATTCAAATGGGGGACGTTTAACAATAGGAACAATAGGGTCTGCGATTGCCAAGGATGTCCGCGATTTCGAATCGTGTGCAAAACAAATGAGAGCAGTCGCCCAAAAAACTAAGTCCAAACAAAAGACGAACAATGAGACGTCCGCGGTGGGAGGTGGGTTCACGACTACATGTGTGTGTGTTTTACCACCCACCTCTAAAAGTGAGATTTCTTCCTGTTTTTTTTGCACTTCATGACCATGCTGAAGAACCTCTAAGGTGGAAAGATAAACTGGTTTTGCTTACAGAAAATAGTGAAATCTGTTGTGGACAAATCAATGGGATTTTTCTGTGTGTGCCTTCACTTTATACATCTAACATTTGCTCATGAATATTCAAATTTTCATCAGCATAATATTAAACATGTTCATTCTGCCTTTTTCTTTTCTCCTCCCACCGACGCACTCTGGATTCTTACTTCCTCATTCTCCGCATCCCATTTGCCATGCTTATGGCTGTTTGATCACGTGCCGCTGTGTTTACTCCATTGTTTGCTGTTTGTGCGCTGGGCCCACTGTAGAAGACACGAATTGGCTCTTCGGTAAGGCTTTTTTCAGTATATCTCGGTGCCATTTTGAAAAGCACTGGTGGACCACCAAATTTTCAGCAGGACCAGTAGAGTTCTCTAATTTACTGGTCCTTCTGACCAGCATGAAATTTCGACCCCTGCCCATGTACATTTTTATTTTCTGATGGTGTGTCCTAAGTTGCAAATGTGACCATGTCTGCAAAAACCCGGACAAAGTCAAAATCGTGAAGAATACAACCGAGTGTATTTTATGAATCTACATCATAATTTCATGAAGATATCTCAAAAGTTGACCGAGATATTCAATTTAAAATTTGGAGTGTCTACGTCAAAGAATGTTTTATTTTAAAGTTTTATTTTTTAAAAAGGCCTTATTAATTACGTTTTAAGACATCCATTTTCGAAAAGGAGTATTTAGGGAGAAATTTGATAATTTTAAAAGTATGGCCTGAATCCAAATTTTGACCTCATATTTTTGTCAAAATTTATGATTAGTGACTTTAAATGGAAATTCCTCCTAGCAATGTCCAGTGACTTCGTTTGAGTTTTTTTGCTGACATGGTCATAAATGCCAAACAGTCGGCTCATGTTTTGCTTAAAATTATGGGTTATTGTAAATGATACAATGGGCCTTTAAGCTAATTTAAAGGAGCTTGTTCAGATTTTTCCAGAAAATGGATTTCGTTCAAACCTAATGCACCTATCAATTGTTTCCCCCACTCCCCCCGCGCTGCCCCACCCCCTAGGTGGGGTTTGGTCACGTTTTTCATGCCCCAGGGTGGGGCATTTGACCTGTGTATTTGTATACAAGACGCGCATGTTTTGCACCTGAGGGTGGGGATTTTTGTCACCTAAATGTTGCCCCAGGGGTGAGGATTTTGTCACAAAAAAAGTGACAGTCCCCACCTCTTAGGTGGGGTAGCCCGGGGTGGGAGGGGTGGGGGAAACTATTGATAGGTGCATAACAATCATATAAAATGCCTCCCCAAAATACTGTCCATGGGAAGAAAACGGGAAATTTGCATTCCCCAGGATGTGGCAGCAAAATGGTAAGTGTAATCACTGCACTGCTTTATGTAACCGGATAAATTGGTTTACAAAATATCAGTGTTTTTTTGACGATATCCTTGAAAATATACGGATTGAGAGGGCAAAATTTCAGAATGGTAATGAGAAAAATATGACAAATTATATGGTATTAAAATCTCAACACCGATAGGAAAAATGGGTGGTGGTGCTTAAAAATGTGATCTGGACACGCTCCTTTAACATGGAGTCTGAATGATGTATTTTACAGCGTCAGAGACCGCACTCTGCAGGTGTGCCGATCCGGCCAGCCTCGGCCAAGAAATCCAAGGATACATCAGCCCAGGGTGACCGGACACTAACAGCGGAGGAGAGGAGAGTGGTAACTGAGAGTAAAGATGAGTACCAGCGCAGGGGCGGATGGATTAGGATATTCCCCACGCCGACCAGCTGGGACAAGTACAAGTAAGATAGGAGACAGGTGGTTTGGGTCATTGGAACGCAACATTCGGTTAACAATTTGGTGATGTGGGTTCGATACCAGGTTGTGATACCTGTGTCCTTGAGCAAGGTACTTAACCACAATTCAGGCATGCAACTTTTCAGCTGATCAGCTGATTTCCACTTTTTTTGTTTCCTTATCTGTCCCATTGAAAATTGAAAAACACTGTACAAAGTTGGAGATTCTTTGCATTTCCCTCTTTTTTTTGTAATGACACAGTTGCATGACTGACAATTGCTCCGTCTTTCAGAAGGGATGTAAAAATGGTCCAGTGTTGTTGTGTAATGCACCTTCAAGATCCCGAAAGAGACACGCTCAATGTACACAGCATGGATTCGAACCTTCAATTTGCAGAATTAACCATGGTCCTGAATTTGATACACCAGACAACTCAGCCATGATAAACTGCTGTGTCAAAGGGTGTTCAACTTAATGTGTCCCTTATAGATAAGATAGTTACTTCATATTCGCTGTAGTAGTGTGATGTCTGGCCCAAATGTTCGCGATCTTAACCAGAAATTGGCAGTGAATCCAGACCCATTAAAATATGAAAATGGACAATCAGGGCACTATGGGGGTAAGGCCTGGAATTTTGGGGTACCACTCGGAATTTCCGTTGTATTTTGTATTTGACAGATCCTGGATCAGCCGCTGATTTTTAGAACTGATCACAAAAACATGGCCCTGACTGCACGACATCCAACTCATTTCGCCAGAATTTGTCACAATTGTCCATTACTACAAGAGTAGGACATTTGATTGCACACTTGTTTTCTTTTGACAGGAACTTCTTTGAGAGTCGAACCAACCTGAACCAAGTGCTACACAGTCGGCTCTATCCAGACAAGTAAGTTGTTTGAATCACATGCTGAATGCTCACATTGCTTTAATATGATTCACAACACAGTAAAAGGGGAAAGTAAAGTTACCTCAACAGTAGACATTTTTCTAATGGCATAAAGTCAATGTGCATTTTAAAAACTTTTGTTGGGTGGGTGAAATTAATGGATAAAGGCCTGTAGTTTTAACAAGATTGATTTCTGTCTGCAGATCAAAGCTATTTTCATTTTTAAATTAAAAAATGGATGGAAAATTCAAGTGACAGTGTACTAACTGATTTATTCTGTAGAAAATGTTTACAGGGTTCATGTATATAAGATGTAATTTGTAGACTTAAAAAAAAATTAGTGCTAATATGACAGAATTTTACTAGCCTCCTTTACTGTGTTTTGTGTCTTAAAGGCAGAGGCTCGTCAGCAATGCGCGTGCCAAATTTGTGCTACGAAATATGCGGCTCCATGCCTTTGCTATGGAGCTGCGTATTTCGTGGCACGAATTTGGCAAGCGCGCATTGCTGACGAGCTGGGCCTTTAACCAGCGTCCAGCCTAGGGTAGTCCGACTGCCTCTGCATTAACCTTTTGGCAAGGCTTTGTGGCTTTGGGGTTATATTGTTTGGTAAATGTGGGACAAATAGGCGTCTTGAGCGGAGTCTATAATGGCTGTGCAGACACACTGACAGTGCATGACACATGCTATGGGGAACAAGACAAAGATAGATGCACCATGATAAAGGTCAATAGGTGAATGGCTATTGTCAGTCACGGCTGGTGGGCCCTGTTGATAGACTTCACATGGTTGCTAAGCAAGTCACATGATGTAGCAACCACATTAAGCTGGGATATGATTTAATCGCTGTGTCTTTAGTTACAGCAACCATTACTGGACTCCCACAGGCTATAGCTACGGCACAACTTGTACTTTGTTTTTTTGAAAAACAATTTTTGAAAGCTGCAATTATTAAATAATATAAATAGTCTGTCATACATGATAGCACATACAAATTTTTCTGATGAGGAAAAATAAATTACAAAAACAAAACTGACATCAGCAGGAGTCAAATCCATATTAAAGTGCAGTGTTCTCCACGTCTTTCTAAAATCATAGCCCTATCCACTGTGCCACAGAGCTAAATAATAGTGTCGTAACTATAGCTTCTACATAAAATGAAATCATTAAATGCAATGCAGGGAAGCAGGTCAGTGACTCCCCCCACTCCCTTAAAAACAAAAAAATCATTAACAAAATCACACAAAAAATCATTTAACAAATCATAGATATAAATAAGTTCCATATAAACAGGAATATGGCTGTATAGCAAACTGAATACATAAATTCTCATCATAAAATCACCTTCCAGGTTTGTGACGAGTAACTGATTTTCTGTGACTCAAGTCAAATAGGCCGTATTCCTGAACGCGTTATCAGGGCACTCGAACTAGGTGATTTGGGGGGAAATTGCCATACCCACAGTGGAAAATGGGGGGAATCACACGTCCGTACGTAGGGGAAAGTTGCGTATGCGGAGCGTGGCCCGTAGCGCAGGCAGAGCTTTCCATGAAAAGCAAATGTTTGGAAGGCGTGCACGCGTAGCGCGTTTTGTGTTCGAACATAACGCGCGATGGGTGCGGGCCACTTGACAGCGCCCTCACGCGTTCAGGAATACGGCCTATTGAGTCAATTTGGAGCTGTTTGAAGTAAACCCATTCACGTTCACTGCATTTTTGTGCATAGAATGAGGACTCCAGTTCTAAGTCAATTTACCCATTAGGACTCAAGGCAAATCGAGTCACAAAAAATCCTGACTCGAGTCCGACTCATGAAGCCAATGACTGAGGTCATTACAACCCCATCACTTTCTCACATCACATGTAATTATTTTATTGGAGATTTTTTGGTCTGTTATGATATCACTATAAATTTCCTAAAAGTAATGTCATACAGCTGTTGTGATTACTCATTAACATTGAACAATTAGCAGAAACACCCTTTGCAAAAGCACAGAAACACATGTGATTTTTGTGTATTATCAACACCAGGGGTGGATTGCAATATGCGGTCTAAGACCAGTCTATAGGCTTAGCCGGCTAACGCGGCGTCCACTAAGACCGGTCTATCCTTCAAGATGTGCATGTTTTTCGGCTGTTGCAGCCATACTTCAGTTAGACTGATTTATTTCAATGGGAAACCAGCGACTGGCTAAGTTGGATAGCCAGCTATAAAAGACCGGTCTTAGACCAGTGGCTAAGTCAATTTTATTGCAATCCGCCCCTGGTCTAATAACAAAAGGTGACATATTCACTCCTTCACAACCTTATTGACAACCTTGCATGAAATGGTTCAACTGAAACATTCAACTAAAAAACAAAACGTGAGCCACATTAGGACAAAGTGAAAGATTGGACCAAAAAAATATCTTATATATCACACTACTCATGATTGCTGTGAATTACTTCCATCGGACATTAAACCCAGGGGAGCATTCACATTACAAATTTACTTCGTCGAATTAAGTGATCTCTTGAAGTGATTAAAGCGATTCACATTAGGAAGTTTCTTCATCAAATGAAGCAATTTCCCTTATGTGAGCAGGACCTCTGTTGCCAAAGACAAAAGGACGGAGAAAAAAAAAGGCAAGGCAACATACAAATTGCATAAATTTGCTGATCAACATGCCATAGAAAATATGCAACCATTTGCTTTTCTAATCAAAGCCAAGCCACAAAATCAAGACCATTTAAGGCCAAGCCATGCCAAGCTTTACCCGCACAAACGCAGTGTACTTGTATAATCCTTTTCTGGTGATGGTAACACTTTTCTTACAGCATATTTGATTTGTCGGCAAGCACCAGTCTATTCACTAGGGCAAAGTAAGTGTGACTAATTTCACTCTTGTAAAACTCGGTGTACAGTGAAGTGCCTTCTGAGTTTGGAGTCGCTTATAAACAAGATTTTATTAAAAGGGTGTATTAAATGCCCTGTTCCAGAACATGCCTTAAACTAGGCATGGACAAATCACAGGGTTAGTTAGAATCAATTCCAATCTTGGAATCAGAATTGTGGCTCCATCTTTTTGAGGAATGGATTCCTACAAAATGGCCAAACAACAAAATTCAATGTTGCAAAATTTTAAGGTTTTTGCCGACTTACACAAAAATATTTGTGAGTGGAAATAAATGTGCAGTTGGTTGGTTTTTAAAGGCCCTATAGATGATCTGTTTTTTAGAGATTCTGGGAATAAAACCATTATAAATCAAAAGAAAGACATCAACAAACTCATCCGAAGAAATTTCAGCTCTGTCAAATGTACCGTGTTTTCCAAAAACATGAAAATCCATTTGCGTTTTGCCAGTCTTGGCGGGGTGTTTCAAAATAACTTATTCTCAATCCGTCTCTTCGTTCTCAGTCGGTCGCGTACTCTGTGGCTCGCATCATGCACTTTGTGGCTCGCAATATACTGCGTGTGTGCGCGACCCATCAAGATGTATATATTTTAAAAAAAGCATCGCGTTGGAACAGCACACATGCAGTGCACATTGCCCATTTCAGATGCGAACCAACTAAGTAAATCGTTTGCAAACGATCTAAATAATTTCATCTTCATGGATTATTTTCTAGTAAAATATATCATCTTGGGCGGAAACATTTCATTGGATAGATTGCTACCAACTTTGAGCAAGGTGTTTCCTTGTCAATGTTGATTAACTTTTGGGGTATTGCAAATGATACAGTGGGCCTTTAAACAGTATGATTAAAACTGCCATAATTTCCCCTGACTTTGCATCAGTGTTAGAGTGTGTCCAGATCACATTTTTGAACTCCCTCTTTTGAGATTTTTCTCATTACCATTCTAAAATTTGCTTGCTCTCAATCCGTATTTTTCCAAGGATATCGTAAAAGAAACACTGATATTTTGTAAACTAATTTATCCGTTCCATAAAGCAGTGGAATGATCACACCAACTTTTATGCTTCCACACCCAAATTGGAGATTGCAAATTTCCTGTTTTCTTCACATGGATATTTTTTTGGGGAGGTATTTTATGTGATTGTTAGGTTAGAGCAAAATCCATTTTCTGAAAAATCTAAACAAGCTACATTTATTCCCTATTATTTCCTATATTAAGGCGATAAAGAAGTGCGAGAAACACACGCACCCCACTTCACTTTGTGGCACTCACTGTACACTGAGTCCTAACACTATTATTAGCTAAAACTGCACGTGTTTTCTTGAAAGAAGTTTGCATGAAATATCCACACTAACATTGCATGTATAATTTCTATCGCTGTGTATGAATTGTTTAAAATCTGCATGCAGTTGATTAATTCTGCATGAAAATGTATCCCATTACAAATACAGATACATACAAATACCATACAAATCAGCCAAACTTTCGAACCCGAGACCTCTGACTCACTAGGCAGATGCTCTACCAGCTGAGCTATACAGTAGGTATACTCCCTCAGGTTAGGGAATATTCCAACTGTGCCTCAAATATCTTACAACGGATGTTTCAAACATTTTGTTTTCAATTTTTTAAAATGCACTATTTTTTACGTACTCTCAAGTCTCAATGTTTAACCTCAAATAGCACTGCATGCTTTCTCTCTTTGTTTGTTGGAAAGATATTTTGGTTTTTTTTGTGGTTAATTTGATGAGCGAAGCGGAGGCGAGCCTATGTAATACCGATTTCCGTCCTTCAGACCGTCCGTCTGTCGGTGTGTCTGTCTGTCTGGGCGTCCGTCTGGCCGTCTATTCAAAATATTAAAGTTTTTAGTTGAAGTTTTTTAGTAATAGTTTTTTGTTAATGTGGTTGGGGTTGGCAAATGCGGCACCAGGCAGCGCACTGTGTGACAAAGGGTACTTTGTTTTAAAAGATACTTCGTTACTTTGTTTTAAAAGATAAAGTACATGTAGTTAGAAGCTTCAAAGAGCCAGAAAAATTGTAGTCTTTGTTCTGAGTGTTAAATGTGTTAAAGAAAAATGAGAAAATGAACAAAAAAATGGAACTGAACAAAAACTTTCTTCATACATACTCTGGATTACAAAGTGGCATTTGCGTGGTGCACATTCCATCTTAAATTCCCTTTGGGCCTGTTTACTGGTAAGAAGCAATTGATTGCAAAGTACGTGCTTCAGGGCACTATACAAGCCACCAACTGCTTCCTTCATTGAATGTATATATTTCTTTAACAGGAGAGTAACGGGACCAATTTTGCAAGAACTGGCTAATCGGGAGCTAGACGAGCACCTCGACCAGTTTATGCGTAAACTGACAACCACAGAGAACATTACAGGTCGCAAGCAGGCACGCAATGGGGTGCGACAGCGCTATCCATCCGTTAAGAGAATGCTTAGTGGTAAGTTTGTTGGGAATAATAGTCATGGTTTATGAACAGTATTATTGTTGTGACCTCTGTTGATGGACGATGAGGTAGTGGAAGCAGGGATGACATTTTTATTCATATTTTAATAAATGCCACTTAAATTTAACGTTTGTGTGTGGATAAGGCACCAAGGTTAATGCAAACTCATCTTACAGCTAATTTTCATTGACATAGGTAACCCGGGACACCAAATTCCTATTCGTTTTAATGGAGCAAATTATGAGCCTTTATGGTCTTTTGTTAAAAATATTTTTCAGTTATCATGCACAGAACAAAATATTCAAGAAATTGGTGCTGTCCCCTGTAATCACAGACCAGTCTATTACATCCTCTTGCAACAGTGCCCCTTTAACGCACTCCCTAATTCCTGCGTACAGTGGCCCTGTTGAAAAAGGCCCCATTTGGCGGTGGGACTAGCGACAGAAATCTTGTCGCCTCTGCTGGACCAATCAGGACGCTTGCTGTGCATTGCAGCACGATTGCAGGCATTCAAATGTTACGCGCACAAATTGTAAACACTGTGCATGCATGTGATACATGTACTCGGTAATGCTGGCCGTTGTCCGCGTCGGCGATTGGCTGCTATTTAAAGCATATTGGGGAATCCGTTCCATTACATTCGTCAGCATGCATCCCTGTTATTAATTTGAAAAACTGCGGAGTAAATAAGGTTCGTCGTTTGAAAGTTTGGTAGGAATGGGACAGTCATAAGAAACGGAACCCAATACAATTTCTGGAAAGTATAGAAATTGTTTCTTTTCGGCATAACATGACCGAATTTATAAAATTACATCAAAATGACTCGGGCGTGAGTTGGCTCAAGACAACAGCCGGCTCGCTCCACAGATTTGCGTGTATTTCCTCAGGGTATTGTCACGTCGCTTTGCAGAGTAGAAATTCCCTGAGATCTCAGGATGAGTCTATTACTGATAATCTTTGATCATGAGTGGCGATTTTTGATGCACAGGGTGTTGTACATAACTGGGACACGAAACATTTTGGACCCCTAATTTTGGGAATTACCCACAAGTCTTTTTCCATTTTGACTGGTGCCTCTGTTTGCCAGTGTACATTTTTACCCATTGCATTGCTCACTCCCTTCAATGTACAGTCTAACCTCATTAGTAAGAGATCCTTGGTACTCTGCTGAACACTTATTACCGGAAATTTGTATTATGAGGAATACAAATAATGAGGAACAAGGTATTGAGACCAAAACCTTTATTTGTTCTCAGCAGAATGCTGTTATGACAGTGCCTTTATTATTGAGTATCGACTGTGTTGTTTTGGCGAGTGTGTGAATTCGCATGCATGCATGACAGAATTACCCCATCGTCTGACCGTATGATATCAAGAATTGTATGTGATTTCCCACTGATTATTACAACACCCTGGGAATGAATTAAGTTCAAATCTGAAAAGGCTGATTGGTTCTTCAAAAGAATAATTTTTCAGTCAAGTTAGTTAGCCATCACATTGATGTGTACAGCACATAGACACTGCACATGAAAGACTATTCAACTTTGATTTATGTGCTTCCACAATCATCAAAGTGTGGCACCATGGCTAAGTGTGCTTCAAGACTTTTTGGTAAATTCACAGGTCGTGGGTTCGAATCCCGTCCATGGTGCAAGGCACTTTGCTGAAAAGGTAAACGGACTCGCTGTGTGGGAGGAGTGGCAAACTCCCACAGCAAACTCGAAAGGGGAGTCTGGCCCCCTCGCTAATGAAAGAGAAATGGGTACTCCGGCTTGTAATTACAAGCACGACTTTTATCTTCTTGTGCTTCTACTTTTCAGCTGGTGTAATGAGGAATGCTCCCAAAAGTGACTCGCAAGACAGAGAACCCTTAGCTCAGGGTAAACTTGAAAACACCAAATCCAGTAATCAGCCTCCAAACAACAAAGCTTCACAATCTACCAGCCAAAAGCAGAGCACCACTTCAGTAAACTTAAGCCACAGCTCTGAAGGCAACAGAACGACCCTACAAAATGGTAGCAGAAGTGGGATCAATGAAGATAGCAGAAGTGGGATCAATGAAAATGGTAGCGGCAGTAGGATTAATGAAAATGGTAGCAGAAGTGGGATTAAAGCAGATAATGACAGAAGTGGAATCAATGCAAATGGCCGAAGTGGGATTGAGCCTTCTGGAAAGCCTCCTATAGGTCCAAGTTCCACTAACATTGACACCAAAGGTGCGAGAATGGTATTGGAGGTCCAGAAGCAGCCATCAGCTAAGGAGATAAGAGAAAGCATTAACGTGCCGGAGATCATAAACAGCGGTGGAGATATTTCGTAAGTGGCTTACAGTAAATTTGACATCACCCTTTCTAACCCCCACATTTCTATTTTAAGTCCTTATGACAAATTTTTGTCACTAATATAAAATTCCTGAAAGCGGTGGCATGCAGTCGCGGTGCGCACGCCCCTCGTAGCTACGCCGCTGCGCTGAGCATGCAGCGCTCTCAACAGGTGACCACAATTGCCACTTCAGGGCGCTGTTCAAAAAAACATCCATGCAACTGTCATGGCCGTTATTTTTATCGACACGGATTTGGGTGGCCAATCGGATAGATATGCGTGGTAAGTGAACGATAATCATGATAATGACACCAGTGGCTAGCGAATCACGTTCGGAGAATTAGAACCTAACTTTGAAATGACATGGCTGTACTTTCATGGTGTTTTAGGGGGGAAAATTTAATTTTTTTTTTTGTCCGGGCAGCCGAGTTTTTAGTCTGGGCGACAAATGTTTGTCCGGGCGCTAACGGTACCTGTGATGATTTTGTCCGGGCGGCACCCCTGGACAAAACCGGCAGTGGAGAACTAGCGGTGTGACAAACGAATCAAATATTCAATCTTCCATCGAATATTTGAAAATGTACAGGACTAAAGATAGACCAATATTCATAGGCTGAAATAGGTACAGTTGAACCCCGACAATAATTACATTTGTACAACATTCTGCTTATTATAACAAGGAAAATCAATCCCAATTCTTTGTTCATTGTTTTTATTTCTGATAATACAAAAGGCCCAAGGACCTCTCATTAACGAGGTTGGCCTGTAATTCATCATGTTTATTCTGCTACTCAGGAAGCTCCAAGCACGCCTTGCCTTTTCTACGTACCTCCTGCGAGTGCAGCAACGGCTGTTAGCAGAAACTAGCAAACCACCTGACCTGTTCGAGGAATCAGAACAAAATGATGAACAAATGGTAAAGTTAAGAAAATTGGTCAACGCACTCACATTTTTCTTGTTTCGTTGGTTTGGGCTTCAATCTTAACTGAAGCCACAGAGGTTGGTGGTCTCTTACCCTGCAGAGTTAATCAAGCTATAGACGATGTGCTCTTTGTTTATATCTAAACCACCCTCTGTTAAAAATTTGTCGTCGTTATGAGCACGCATCCTGTTTTGCATAAATTTGGTTTGGTAATGATGCTAGTGTTCGCAAAATTCAAAGGCGATTTGGCATGTGACCATAACGCCGGGCATGTTTTGGTTTGTAATTGTGACGTCAGAGGGCACATCGTCTATTGGAATGATTAGCTTGTGTGGGAGCTTTATCACAGATTATCATCATTAACAATTATCATGTTTTTACATTAAATACATTAATGACAATAGTCTGTGATAACTACACTTCCTAAAACTACAAAAATCTAAAAAAAAATTACTTCAAAATGATCACCCATATACCCAGTTGACTGAACTCAAAACGGCATCAACGACTTACATGTAGTCCTAGTACATGTGGTTCACTGCTAGCAGGGGAATGGTTCTGGTGATTTCATGATGGAAGCGATAATAATGGCAATAGCCCCAGGAGTACCCTGCAGAGTAGACATGTGCGTTATGCAAGATTATTATATAAAATTAAGCTTTTGCAGACACCGTGTGTTTCTGTTACTGTGCAGCACAGAGCCCAGATTCAATGTGCGTGCACGCTAGGCGCACCACGAACACACACGTACGCGCGCGTCATAAATCGAGGGAATGGATTGCGTGCGTGTGCAACGAGCGCCAGAGTACAGTAAAAAAAAATACTGTACAACAGTAACAAAAGTGCATGCATTTGTAAACCATGAAAAGAACTGAAGTTTTCAACACAAAAGAGACAAAAATCTTCCGGAAATCTTACAAAACAAAGAAGATAGAAGCTTCATTTTATATAACAATAATAATATTGGATGTCTTTTCGGGTGATATGAGAATATACCGCACGAGTCATGAAAATACTGAACAAGCCGAGCCACCATTACTATTATTATTTTGTCTTTCAGGACCTGGTTTTACGATTCTTAAAGAGAGCTGCCAGTAACTTACAGCAACCGTTTAAGGTCATCGTGCCGAGTCGAAAACTACCAGCTCATGACAGGAGAAGGATCCTGGCCAAGCAACTTGTGGACTTTGTTGAGATTTACAACAAGGTACATTGATATTTGTATAGAAACTTTGCACGGGTGGTCATGTTTGTGGGTGGGTTTTGTGAAAGGTCCACTGTATCATTTGCAATAACCTAAAATATTTACCTAATGAGTTTGAAGAAAATCTCACTTAAAGTAATAATGAAAATAGTAACAAACCCACTCTGGAATTATTCTGCCTGAGATGGTGCTTTTATTAATATTTTTATCTGCACCATGGCCGAGCGGTATGGCGTATTGAATCCAAGACTGTGGTCAATCCACAGGTCGTGGGTTCGAATCCCATCCCGGCTTGTCCATGGTGCGTGTGCTCTTGGGCAAGGCTCTTTGCCATGAATTGCCTCTTTCCACCCAGGAGGAAATGGGTACCTGTGAGGGTAGAGAAAGCTAATGTGTTTGATTAGTCCCTGTGCGCATAAGCTGCACAGGACTGTATACTCCCCAGGGAGCTGAGAAGGATTAAGGAATGATATTACTGAGCCCAATGACCAGGGGTAATAATGCAGAAAGCACATTGAGAGATCCGTCGGATCTGTAATGCGCTATATAAGAACTGTCTATTATTATTATTATTTGCAGGAGACGGAACAGATGGATCTTCACATGAAGATGGACCAAACACAGAATGGTTCTTCATCAGACAAGGAGAATAACATTAATGGGGATAGGTTCGGCCAGTTCACTTCCGTCGCTACGTAAGCATTGCTACAAGGAGTCCCTGTTTCATTGAACTGTAATAAATTGTAATGAAGTCATGCATGTGTTTCATCCTAAGATGCATTAATTTGTGTCATGAGTCACGTCACAAGTTGTGGTGCAAAATTTATCTTTAGGCACATTTTGGAGTACATACACTACTCACAATATGTTAGGGATATTGGAATGGTTCTATTTGGAATTTTTTGTTTTATTGATTGCTTTCTGTGACGTAAAACATCCGGGAATGTTTGGTGGTCAACGGTCACGCGCGTACACGTGCGGGCCACTAGACGCACGCCACTAGACGCACATGGGCACGCGTAAAATATACTCACTAGCGTACTTTCATTCAAAGATGCCGCACGCGCGCGTTGCGATACGTTCAAATGTTTGAGCATGCACTGCAGCTTGTAAAAACGAAAGTGCTTTTGCTTGATCACAATTTTCAGCCTGAAGAAATACATTTTTTTCTTTATCGATACAACAGCCATGGTTATCACTCGAGCCACTTGGGTCATAAAAAATGACAATGCTTGCATTAAAACTTGTTAATAAGAGCACTGTTAATGTTATTTTGCTTAATATAACAAGGAAAATTTTGGGTATCAGTTAGGCAAAATTACAACTTTTAGTGTTTTGTTAGTGCTTGCCAGTATGTGCGTGCATGTTTCTGTATTCAAATGGGGGACGTTTAACAATAGGGTCCGCAATTGCCAAGGACATCCGCAATTTTGAATCATGTACAAAACAAATGAGAGCAGTCGCCAAAAAACTAAGTCCAAAAAAACTAAGTCTGCGGTGGGAGGTGGGTACAAGACAACACATTCTTGTGGCATTTATGCAAATCTTCTCAGTGTAGTTTTGTTATCGACACAAATAACAATGTTTAAACACCTTGGCAAAATCAGAAACCGAAAGGTAAGGATTTTAGGGTTTAGCTAAACGTAGTTGTGATCACTAACCCAAAACCTTAATCTGCAAAGTCTCAAGACCTCTTATTAACAAGGTTTGATTTTAATTTATCTTTAACCACGTTTTTAAGGATTTTACTGATTCTACTTTTTAAAACGTTAAAACAAAAGCCTAATAATATAAATCTTTCTTTGTTGCCTCCAGTGAGAGTGAGTTGGAAGAGCTCCTAACCAGCTACACCAAGCAGAACAAATCGGCCAGTATCTTCTTGGGAACCAACTCCAACAAGACAATGAGTGACATCACCGCCCATCCTGTCACGTCAGACTCACAGCCTGATGTTACCGTCGGCCACAGAGTCGGTTCGCATGGTGGAGACGTCAGGACGAAAGATGCAGGTGTGTCATTTGTTTCTCAATGTTTTGTAATGTGTTAAGCTTTGGGAGATTTTGTTTTGTCTTTCAGTTTTTTATTAATTTTTTATATTTTTAATGGGTCACTTCACAGCTCGTAGGCTGAATACGTCATCTTTTGTTGGTTGCCTAGGCAATTGGCTCTACACTAAAAAATCACTGAACCGTGTCCCTGTGCTTTTGCAATGGTACTTTTTCCCGACGGCCATAATATTTAGAGCCAACTGCCATGGCAACCCACGTCACACTTCGGCTTACATAGGTGGGTGGCGCTATTGGCAGCCGATGGCCAGAAACACCGGGGAATCCCCTATACTCTTCACGAAAAAGTGCTCTGGGGTCTTTAAAGTGCTTTACACAACAGACTGTTTCACATCCCTTCCGAAGGATGGAGCAAGTGTGTTTAAGTGCCTTGCTCAAGGGCACAGGTACCACGGCCGGGTATAGAACCCGCAACCCCAAGTTTTCACCCGAGTGTTGTGAGTTGGTGACCCAAATCACTCGGCCATATGGTACACCTGATATAAGTTGGGTGATTTCACACAACTCCATTAAAGACAGATTACATGACTTTACTCAACATCTGGTATGGTGCCTGATCACCATTGAAATGAAACAATCAAACTTGCCATAAGAGAAAAATTGTAATGGCCTTATCAGGATTTGGCACTATACCAGACATTGCATTCGCTACTTTGCCCAGTTGCGCTCCCATGCAACATCGAGATAAAAATTTGTTTTATTGAGAAAACCTGAGCGAGTATACCACTGTGCCTTATAGCATCATGGTAGAGCATCTGCTCAGTGAGTCAGAAGTCGGGGGTTCGAGTCCTGATAGGGCCCTTATGATTTTTCTCTCATCCCAAGTTTGGAGATTACATAATTGGAAAACTGTTAAAAATAGTGTTATCTCCATGTGTGATTATGTGTATGATAAAAACCGCGCCCGCGCTTGGCTTGCAAACACGTTGTTTTGTGATGTTAACATGAATTGAAAGTGCTCCTATTGTAAAAAAAAAAATAAAAAAGAGCATTATCACCAAGGTTGTCTCAATGTCGACCGCCATGATGTTTATACTGCTTGATTTATCAATAGATTTTCCATGCACAATCACTTTTGGGTTATTGTACTGAGGTCTGTTTTCTCAACCAAAACAACAACCACAACCAGAAACAGGTTTTTGATGACGTAATTACAGGCTCAACCAATGGTAACTTTGATGACTGAAGCTGACCATTTAAATAGTAATTTTTTCAGAAATGTTCCTGGTTATGTTCGTAAAAAACGTGCCCCCGGATAGGTCCACGTGCAGAACTGAAGTGGGAAAAGGTTAATTTTGTACATGAATAATGATGATGTGTAAGCATGCCTCGAAATTCATTTTGAAAAGGGAACGGCAATTTTCCCTTACTAAAGGGCACCTGAATGAGAAAATGGAAAATTTGTGTTAGAACTTTTTAAGGGCAACACGGCAAAAGCATAGGGCACCGATGGCATTTTGTCGTGGTGCTGTGGTTTTTTTCGAGGCCTGCTGTAAGAGATGACCCGGGTAAGTGTTTCTCCGTGGTAAAATTTGACTTGTGACATGAAACTCGGGGTTAAATTTAACCTGGATAATTTGCAGCTACCCGGGTAAAAAGTCACCCAGGTCAGAAATGGGTAGTGTGAAAAGGCCTAAAGGTGACTTCAAAAGGGCGAATCAGACCCGGGTCAGATTTAGCCCAAGCCAAGTTTTAAAGGTAGTATACTAGTTTGGTAAATCGTTAAAAACAGCATGATTTCTACTGGTAATTGAAACACATATAAGGTGTGTTTCTATTGAGACCCAATTACCGGATAATGCCGCAAAAGACGGAACATTTGCTCAGTAGAAACGGGTCTTATCCGCTATTTTCCAGTAAATTTATCCAATAAGCGCTAATAGAAACATGCACCGTTCTGCCCGAGTGAGCATACAGGGGAGAAAATGTAAACATGTGACCGCACAATGATTGATCCAATGCACATGCTTGACCTCTGCGTGTGACCTTTACCTGGCAAATCCACGAAGCGTGATGGAAGGTCAGCAAGCTCGGCTATTTTCTGGATGGAGCGGCTCAGTAGAAATTTCGCATTGCCCGCTATTCACCGGCATGTTACTGGTAAATGAGTTTACCGGTTAAATTCCGGATCTTCAATAGAAACACGCTAATAGATGCAGTAATACTTCAGAAAACCAAAAAAATCCAAGTCAGCAACAAACCTAATTCTGAAAGATGGGAAACGGAACATCTTTTTTCAATCAAAATAAAAAAATAGCAAAACGCAATGCATTCTCCTTCAAGCCATAAACAGAGACATCAAAATATCAAAATAAAGGTAAAAATTCTCCCCATGGCCTCGGCTTGTACTTTTCAAGAATTTGCTGATGGAGCTTCTGAAAAACATCAAACAGTTCCACAAAAAAACATTCTCATGGTCCATAAAAACTGAATTAAAAAGATGAACACATGTGAGACAAGGCTGACAAATTGATACTAAACAGATGACCAAAATAAAACCACCTACACTAAAGTTAATAAGCCGCCCACCAGATTTATGTGTCTCCCTTAAAATGAAACCACATTCAAGATGGAACTTCAAAGGGGGTGCCGACTTTGGTGCCTATTTGGATTTTCCAGTTACTTTATTTTTAAGTGGATTCTGTTATTGATTTACAAGCACACTTGAGGACACTTGGAGATTTTGTCAACAAAATGATTACAATTTGAAAGTGATATTGTTTGGTGAAAGTGGCCAGTAAATTGTGGAATTAGCAGGTTTCATCCTGTGCATTGTCAGTGTGACATTTATGTTGCAGTGATTGAGAGTTGGAGGGAGTTCTTTTTTGTAAGGGATTTTTAAGGCCGTGTTAAAATTGAAGAAATGTTTATCTTGGGAAATGTCCTGGAGTAGTGGTTTTTTTTTTTTTTTTTAATATTCAGTTTTGATTTTACTATCTGATTTCACATTTGGAATGTCTGAATTTCTGAAATCAAACAGAAAAATTGATCCTTCATTTTCAACTTGAAACGAAATTGATGAAAAGAGAATTGATCCAAACAATTATCTAACAATATCTAAAGATGCCAAACTTCTCTGTTCTTGCCGAACCAACCTGCATTCAAGTACAAGATCAATAGACCGGTATCGAATAGCCGCCTTTTCGTGGGGCACCTTTTGTTACTTAAACCGTTCAACAATGGAAGCACAATATGTGCAACCATGCATGTCCTCAAGGAACAAAAAAAATGGCCCACGAAATGGCGGCTATTCAATACTCAATGTAGGCCTACAATGTAGGCCTACTTCTTTTGTGGGTTCTGATCTTGGCTCCTATAGCTTCAACAATAGTCTACATACATCAGCGCAGCAGGTGATGCAGTCTTGTTAACATTTACTGCTTTGGCACTCTTGCGTGCAGGATAAGATTTGCAAAATCGGATATTCGGGTTTCAAGAATCTGAATTTTTGGATTTCAGGATCTTCATTTTCTCCCAACACTATCCTGAAGTAAGAGTATACCAGCTATTCTTGTAAAATTGTGAAATATAGCGCACTTGATGGAAGATCTAAAAAACAAATTATCTCGGTGGGGTGAAGGTTGAGGGTGTGTTGGTGCCAGGTTTGAGGGGTTGATGGAGGAGGTTTAAAAATGTTAACAAGTCAATGAGAACGGTTTATGTGTTGCGCTTTCAAGACACGTGTTCAGCGTTTGCCATTAACTTTTTTCCCAACTGGCCAACAGGGCCAGTTGGCTTAAATCTTCACTGGCCCGTCGGCATTTCAAGTGGCCCGGTTACCGTTACAATTTCTGGTTGTTCTTTTTACACAGTCGACCATTAATGTTTGAAATAACCACATTTAAGTAAATAAATTAGGAAAATTGGTAGTCATAAATAAGGTTGTCCCTATTAAAAGTTTGAAAATGTGTGGTACATTTTAGAGCTTTCTGGTGAAATTGAGAGCTATTCTGGAGTCTTGAAAGGCTCTTTTGTTATAAATTCTCAAGGATGCATGTATTTGTACACATTACCCCTTCACAACGGGAACTGCATGTGCAGATTTCTAAGTGTGGGTGTACATCTTGGGGGCAGTTATACAGAATTAGTCCATTAGTACTACTAGGGCAGAGCTGGTCTCTCATCTTGTTGGCTTGGGGTCAAGTCATTTTTTTTTTTTTTGACCTGTGACTTGACTCTGGAGAAAATGACTGGATTGATTGATTTACGGCTTGAAATAAAAACTAGTCATCAAGTCTCCAGCCCCAGAGACATACGTGTATACTGTATAACCAAATCTTTTGCTCCAGGGGAATAAATTGGAACCAGGCCAGTGTTATGGCCCTGGGAGTCTGAAGAAAGACTAAAGTTTTTTCATCACTTCTTTACGTAGTCCTTTTTTATGAAAGAAACTTTAGTATGGCGTGGGTCTGTTTTATTTCAACTAGACAGCCGGACCATTTAGGGAGGCTTTCTAGCTGGCCCGAGACAATTTCAACTGTCATTTGGCCAATGGACTAGTGCTATTTCGAACGCTGGTGTTGCTCTTCAAATTCCTTCAGGACAAAATATTGTCCATTAGGACAGAGGTACATGTATAGGCCTATTTGCATGATAATGGCCATAACTGTCTAAAGGCCTGCCGCGTTGGACTTCTTGGGGTCAAACTGACCGAGATGTTGGGTACTTTTCCCATTTTTAATCCAGTGCGGACAGCCTAGGAAGTTTTCCTCTCAGCAACTTTTCCCGAGTCCAGTGGTTACTTTTCCTGGCCAACTGCTGCCCAGGAAAAGTTCCCACCCAGGTAACTTTTCCCGAGACGAAAAGTCCAATGCGGACACAGCGAGTCGGTAAAGGCGCTCTGGAAGTGTATGTTCAGGCCGTGAAGGGGACACTGCGCATGCTCTTCCACAGTCTCGGTAACATTTTACTGTGTCGAAAAAGTCTATATGCAGACATTAGGAACATTTCACTTTCGGTAAAACCTCCCGAAAAACAAGTCCAGTGCGGACACGGCTGTAGGCCTAGTCGTTGTAAGTTTAGTCATATCAACTTTTATTCCATGAAATAATTGGGTTTTTTTTTTAAATCAGGCGTCATCAACATGTAGCAATATACATGTAACACAAGTAGATGAAATTATAGTGTGAAGGGGCCTAGGTGGATTGTAAGCATTGATTTATTGGTACACTGCATGGAGAATGCAAGGTTTTGTCAACAAACAGCAGGGAAGTTAAAGCTGGTAAGTCTGCAAGGAAAAGTGGCTGTAAATTGTGGTATTAACAGGTTTTACCCTGTACATTATCAATGTGGCATTTATGTTGTAGGGGAGGGGGTAAAGGAGACATTGGTTGGATCTGGCTTATCTGTAAAAGCATGGTTCTAGCATCCATGGTTCTAGACACTAAAATTGGAAGGGTGGAGATTAACCCGTATTTAGCATTTAACATGGATTGAAATGTTAAATGCTACAATGTAGTTCTGGAATTAGCTGCAGAGATGGAGCTAAATTACACTCAAATATTAACTACATGTATTTCAGTGAAGCCAGCCAACCTCTAGGTATAGCGCCCTTTATCTACCGGTAAACGACTCCCAATAAAGATAATTTCCTTTGCTTAAAGGCAGTACATATGATTGGTAATCTTGAAGAATCAGAAATGTTCACAGATTTACACATAACTTACACGATATGAACATGACGATGGCAGAAAACTTCCCCTGAAATGGTTTTGTCTGAAGTGCTATAGTTTTTGAGAAATAAGCAAAACAATGATTTTACCTCTCGTGAGACGTAAATTCAATTCGCCTCAAAACCATTTCGTCCAAGTGCCATTTCGCCCCCAAACCACTTCGCCCAAGGTCCATTTCGCCCCAAATCACTTTGTCCAAACACTACCCCTCCCAAATGCCACTTCGCCCTAAAACCACTTCTTGCACAGGCCGAGGTTCAGGGCGAAGTGGTTCAGGGCAATGTGGTTTTGGGGCGAAATGACTGCAAACCCTTTTTTGACTGTTTTCTCAAAAGTTTGACGAAGTACGGAGCTGGTTTTTGCTCAGGTTGGTTTTAATCATGCATATCTTCAATCACACAGGGGGATAAAACTATTTGTAACAGTTTACCAATCATGTATACTATCTTTAATATAAATGTTATGTTGCACACAACAGAGTGAAATGACCGTCCCAGACTTAAATCTTGGTGGCACCCTGTGTTGTGAAACATCCAAATTCTCTCTGGCTAAAAATAGAGAATTGATAAAATCTTGCCTAAAAACTAGTTTCCCCATTCACAAAGGCACACACAAGAACGCCATGGTCCATTTAACCCGCCTGTTCTTTCACACACCTGCAAGATATACAGGAAAATGGGAAACACCTCAAATTAACCGTGAACTATTATTTCAGGTTTAACTCTGTCCAGGTGTGGTGCAGGCCTTTGTAATTGCTTCCTACTGCTATGTAAACTGATACTGTATACAGGTGGCCACTGTTGCCCTTATACTAATAGCAGTAATTATAATGATATTGTTTCGGTCAATCCTATTGAATCCTCACAAACACCGCGTTTACACTCGAATCGGCAAAGGTGGATACAGATCCAGCATTTATATTGCGACCACAAAACTGAACATTTGCCGCGTTTACACTACACCCCAAATCGCTTCAACTCGCTTCAGAAACCGCAAAAGTCACCACTAAATGTAACTACAGCGCATGCGTGAGCTGTAAGGTGTTGCTGCACTAGTGCCAGATTCGGGTCAATTAAATCTACTACACTGCGGGCACCGCCCCAAGGACACTAAAATTGCTGAATCTGTATTCGGGTAGCGTTTACACTACAAGCGACCTTGACGATTGCAGGGTTCAACCCCGCAATTGCGGGGTTCAACCCTACCCCAAAGGTGACTTGAAAAAGGCGAATCAGACCCGGGTCTGATCCGCCTTTTTCAATTCACCTTTTGCGTTTACACTTAGTGCCTACCCGGCTTCAACACCCCATTTTGGAAATTGCGGAGTTCGATTCGGCAAAGGCGAATCGAGTGTAAACGGGGTGTAAAATAATGCAGAGTTGTTGAAAATGTTTGGCTTTATAAGGGCTTCTTTTAATTGCCTCGGTGAACGTCAAGGACCAGTTGAAAAAGCTACATCTTCAGCAAAACTGCATAGAGTGAGATAAGGGTCGTTCTATAAATTAGTGGTCCAAAAGTGTGACATTTGGTGTCCCCCGTTACACCTGTAATGTGTTATTTTTCGTACAAAAATCATTAAAATGGCTTTTAAACCATTTTGTACTCGCTCTTTGAGATGGAAAGTATTGAAAGAATGTGTCCTAAATTTACAAAAACAAGATGTAAAATGTAACGGGGGACACCGAAGCTTGACCCCTAATCTATAGAAAGACCCGTAAGCTTAAAAGTTGAACCTTTGTCACTTTTTTATTAGGTAATCTATTCGTGTACTTTGACAGTACATTGGTGCATTACAAATATGCATAGATTTTCAGTTTTCGAATAGTTCAACACTTGAAGTGTTGATACATGTAGCAATGATAACAAACACCTCAGCAGTTTATTTCTGTCTAAGATGGTACTTTTTGTAAGAAATTAACAACTGACATTGTTTTTTTGTTTTTTTTAAATATGTGCACAGATTTTAAAGGTTTCCTAAAAAATGGATGCATCTATGTATATGTGGACATTTGTTCACATTTGTGTCAAAAAAAATTATCACTTATTCATTCTTAATAATTGGGGCAAAAATGCCGCAGTTTGGTGATAATTTACCCGTTTTTCTTTGCACTTTTGCAGGTACAGGTGCAGGTGATGCCTCCCACCCAAGCCAGCGCAGGCCCCAGTCATCCCCCAACACAGGTCTGAGGTCCACATTACCCTCTGAAGTTGCTGCTATATCACTGTACACAGCTCAGAACAAAAGCAGACAAAGACCAGTGTCGGCCAAGACTGGTTATCACGATACAGGTAGGTGCTTGTCATACTTTATAATAGGGGCAAGTTCAAGCGACAACTCTGGTTAAGGCCTTTTTACACTACATCAAACAAACTCGCAAGCTTTGAGACATAATTTACGAGCAGGGATTGTTTACTTTATGATTACACGGTTGGGTGATTTGACGTACTTTCACATGACACAGCGAAACCATCACTGGCTTTGTCTGCTGGTGACTGTCAGACTATTGATTATGCACATTAAGTGCGGCCGGTATCAGCAGCCAAAAAACCTTCCTCCATGCAAAAACTGCGACAGCCAGGGAGTCGAATTCTATTCGAAAAACAAGACATGGGGCTACATTGGAGTTGTCCACCATCCAGTAAAAAATTGATGACTTAGTCAAAATCGCCTTGAATAACGAGAATCGGAACAGTGAGTAGTGCCATGACCGGTAAATGTAATTTCTGATAGTACATTCGCTTCAAATTTCGCGGGACCGGGGCGCGTGCACGTTGCGCTGTCACATCACAACAGATATGTACGGTGTATAAATGTATCCACGCATGCGCATTGCGTTGGCTGTCGCAAATGACGTTGTACAAATCGTTTCACACGATCGTTCTCAAAGATACTTTAACAAATCTTCCGCTAGCGGAAGATTTTGTCGTAGTCCGTCTGGACCTCCGCCAAAATATCTCAAGGATTAAGAAAATGTGTCAAGGATCCTGCTTGTCACTCTCAAGCATGGGTGTCCTTTCACACGATGGCACTTTTGTAAGATTTTCTCAAGCATGAGAAAATATCTCGAGCCTTGCGAGTTTTTTGTCCTCGTATGAAAATGGCTTTAGTTTTACTGGAGTGCTTCTAACAATGGGTAATATCCCTTGTTCAAGGGACTCTAGTCAAACTACAGTTCCTCGAACAATGAGTAATATCCCTTGTTCAAGGGACTCTAGTCAAACTACAATTCTTCGAACAATGAGTAATATCCCTTGTTCAAGGGACTCTAGTCAAACTACAATTTCTCGAACAATGAGTAATATCCATTGTTCGAGGGACTCGGGAACAACTCTCACCATACTTTAGGTGCATTTTCAGCAGGGTTGTTTTGGGAGTCAAATGAACCACATCATAATGCATTAAGTGCGTGTTGCGCTTTTTTGAATGCAGACACACGGCAAAACACCAATGAGATGTACACTTGAATACTGGGCAAACTGAAACCCACCTTTTGATACGAAAAATGAGCATTTTTCTGGATGTGAATAGTTCAACTACTTCAGTTCTGGAAGCATGCCAGATGCATTCTCTGAAAAGCTACTAATCCATGTTGGTTCCCTCCTGTGCCATGCTACCCTAGTCTCCCCATGATAACCTTGTCTGTGCCATAGGGGTCAGCATGTGGCATTAATACAGCCAATCACTTCAACCTTTCATCAATGTAAATTGTCATTTGATGAGGATGTTACCAGATAATTTGTCTACCAGTGTATTATCAAATGTGGGAGCTGTGCTGCAAGACTACCAGTGTTGTAATGACTTGACTTGACTTGAGACTCGGACCTCAATGACTTGACTTGGGACTCTAGCAGAGAGACTCGCTACAACCCTGATTAGACTACTTGTGTTATGCAGTGCTGCATTACAACAAACACCATGTTTGGGTTCAATCTGCCATTCAAAATGCAAAAGTACTACTGAATTGTGGATTGTGCAAGTGTTGGCTGTTCTGTGTTTTGCACTTGCGCTGGATTCGACCGTTAAATGCTACTAGGGCCTACATGATGTGTACTACACAAGCTTCGCACACAAGGACACTCAAATTACCAAATCTGTATCCGGGTGGCCTTAACACTTAAGCCTAACACTAGAGGCCTTTTCTCACTAGGACCACAATCCGCGGGGCCACCCCGAGTTCAACCCTGCGTCGATTCACACTTGTTGTTCTGAATCTCGCCCGGGGCGAACTCACCCCGGAGATCGGCACCTCGTTCCTCACTTGAACAAGTGAGAACTCACCCCTGCCCCTTTTCCCACTACTATTCTCGCCCCGCGGAAGTGTCTCGCCCCGGGGCCAAAATTAGTTGAACTAACCCCGGGGAATGAGCAATCTCGGGGGATGGCTCGGTGGTGAGACTTTCAAGTGGGAATCGGGGCTTATTTTCACCCCGGCATCGCCCCGGGGCCACCCCCGAGATTTTGACTTGTGGGAAAAGGCCTTAGTTCAACGATTGTGGGGTACAACCCAACAATTGCGATATTCAACCCTTCCCAAGAGGTGGATATCAGAAAAGGTGAATCAGCCCCGGTCTGATGAATCAGAAAAAGGCGAATCAGACCTGGGTCTTATCTCCTGTTTTTAATCCACCTTTTGTTTTTGGACCTAGCACCTACATGTGTACCTAGCTTCAATGTTTTCAATCCACCTTATGTGTTTTCGCTTAGCGCCTTACTGGCTTTAATTTGCCTTTTGAAAAAATATGGGGTTGGCCAAAGGTTTTCTTAAAGTCTTGTTACAAGTAATTTTGTCTCAGTCATGTGGCAAGTCATTTTGTCCCAGTCAAGTGTCAACTTTGTATAATTTGTGACCTGCCACAGCAAGCCGAGTACATTTCAGTACATAAAACAATGGCTGTATTTAATTTTTAAGTTATAACCAGGGGATGCCCCGATAGCACAGTTGGTAGAGCAGTTGGCCATGTATGCCAAGGACCTGGTTCGAATCCCAGTCGGGGAACTGCAATTTTCTCATGTTTCTAAATTCATCTCCTATTGTTAATTCTGTATACCTTTAATTCTATAATGAAAGCTGTGAAATGGTTAAACTGGGTCTGAAGAGAATTATTCGTTTACTTTTGACCGAAGAAAAAATAGGCCTGTCAGATTGTGAAACAAGCAGGCTTTTTCTTTTAACAAGCATGGTTGAACTAGGCCCATGTTTTTGACTGTGAATGTTTCCCCGTTTGTCAAAGTGGGTGTATAGCTAATGACTTTCAATGAGTTGAAATCAATCCACGCACTGACAGAAAGTTAATACTCGGTCATTGAATCTTGTTACAAACCTAGTATTAAAAATGCAACTTGCATGAACTACCTAAGGAGGTGTAAACTGCTACATTAACATTCAGCCAGGCACTTCTAATTGCTTTCCCTTGTATGTGATGCTTTAATGTCTCAATCCTAGTGCCCATGAAATTCTATCATGGCTGGGAGAGCAAGTGATTGACATCACTATACAGACAGCTGCAGGGCATGCATCCTGTGGCATATTCTGAGAAGACACTATACTGGTACATCATTCAGACACTGTCCCCTTATTTAGGATTTTTATCAATGAAATCTATGCTTTAAAACCACTCTACTCAGTTAAAGTCATACAAATCCTATTTGGAGCTTGCTTTGGGGGTTAAAACAAAGGTTTTTAGTTTTTATGCTAATGCAAATATGCATATTCATGACCAAGGTCACGATGTCACAAGAGGCAAACACAGGAAAATCACACTCAACTGTGCACTAAAGATTCCACTTTTTTCTCAATTTTCCTGAAACTTTTGTAATCCATGGCTGTTTGAGTTTGTTTTACATGTTGCCTGCTGTAAGCCATTACAAAACTGGGGGTAGAAACTGCAGCAATTTACCACAAGTCCAACTTGAAGTCTTATGTTTTTTCTTAACTTTTTCCTTCCGTCTTCCTTATGTGATGCACTCAAAACAGCGCCCTCTGTCTGTAATTTATTGCAATGAAATCTTCAAAGTTGAAAAAGGCCACCTTTTATTGATTTTACATCCAAACGAACAATAGCATGTCTTGCTGAACAAGTAATCCGTCATTATGAAGCAAAGATTAGGCACAAAGTTGTTTAGCACGTCACAGGCCCTTTAAAGCACTGGTTGAATTTGTTTCTGTGTAACTTTTTTGGTTAAAACGGTCTATATACAAAATTGTTTTAAAAACCAAATTCCTCAATTTGTGAGTTAAAGGCAGAACACATGATTGGTAAACCGTTACAAAAAGTTTTATCTCCCTGTGTGATTGAAGATATGCATAATTCAAACAGTACAAGTCAAACTTTTGAGAAAACAGTCAACAAAAAGCTTTACAGTCACTTCGCCCAAAAACCACTTCGTCCTCGACCACTTCGCCTGAACCACGGCCTGTGCACAAAGTGTTTTTGGGGCGGAGTGGCTTTTGGGCGAAGTGGTTTTGGGGCGAAGTAAATTTTCGTCTCATGAGACGAAAATTAATTGTCTTACTCTTTTCTCAAATACTTCAGACAAAACCATTTAAGGGGAAGTTTACTACCGTCATCATGTTTAAATTATGCAAGTTATGTGTAAATCTGTGAACATTTCTGATTTTCGATATTCTCAATAGTGAGCAGGGTCTTTAAAGCCCTAGTACACCATTTGAAGTGACCCAAAGTTTTACTTCATGAGTTGACAAAAAATTGTTGATAGTAATGGTAACAAACACCACATGATTTGTTCTCATGTAAAATGGTACCTTTGTAGGAGAAATTTAAAAATAAATTATCTGCTTTTTTGTTCACTATTCATTTCTACAAGACAGTTTGTCAACATTATTCTTTAGTTATGTGATGCTGTTAACGTTGTCCCTAATGTAGTCATACTTTAATATATTCCAAGACTTGGCTGCCACCAGGGTTATGTAAGTTGAATCAGTGAGGAAATAACCACCAATTACAATTGGATAATTTGTAGGCTGGACAGTTGTCATTCAATACTCACTCGTCACCCCTAGGACTTCTAGATGCCTTGGGTCCATGAAGGAAGACACGTCTTTCATTACTCCTTAGTGTGTTTGTCTCAAGGTCACTTTCTCCCCTAATGTGTGAAACTAATGTTTGTCAATGTAATCAGGATGATTAAAGTCTAAAAATTTGTTTCCTATAGAAACAGTTGGGGGTCTACTAGGGGAGGGGAGGGGAAAGACTCATCCTTTTCACACTGCCCACTTCTGACCCAGGTAACTTTTTACACAGGAAGCTGCAAATAACCCGGGTTAAATTTAACACGTTTTGTTTCACACTGAAAATTTTAACCCGGGGAAACACTTAAGGCCTGTCCGCATTGGACCTTTTTTGGGAAAACTTACCGAGACGATGGGTACTTTTCCCATTTTAAGTCCAATGCAGACAGCCTAGGATGTTTTCCTCTCAGTAACTTTTCCTGAGTCCAGCAGTTACTTTTCCTGGCCAACTTCTGCCCAGGAAACTTTTCCCGAGACGAAAAGTCCAATGCGGACACATGCAGGTGCGAATCCACATACAATCGCGGACGTCCCTTTGTTCCTCTTTTGTTTTATTTTTCCTTACTCTCGTTGGTTTTGTACAGGAGCGAATCGCGGACGTTTGCTTGCCAATCGCGGACGATATTGTTCTCTTTGTTTAACCTCCCTAAAATGTCCACGATTGTTTGGGAGAACAAGCGCAGCGATTCAGTAAAAGCGCTCTGGAAGCATACGTCCGGGTCGTGAAGGTCAAACTGCAAAGGGACACTGCGCATGCTCTCTCGCACAGTCTCGGTAAAATTTTACTGTGTCAAAAAGTCCAAATGCGGACAGCAGTGAAATTTAGCCATTTTCATTTTACCATCGTCTCGGTTAAACCTTCCAAAAAAAACAAGTCCAATATGGTCACGGCTTTACCCAGGTCATGTCTCACATGGGTCAAACAATATGACACTTTCCACTGCATGCTTGCCTAAGGTACCAGGTATACCAACCAGGGGCTTGGTTTTGCAATGATAACCACTAACTGGGGCCTAATTATTTATTTAGGAGCGTGACCAGATCACATTTTTGAACTCCCCATTTTTCCCATGGGTGTTGAAATTTTGACACCATATCATTTGTCATATTGTTCTCGTTACCCTCAAATTTGTTATTCTCAATCTGTATATTTTCAAGGATATCGTCAAAAAACTACCTATGTTTTGTAAACTAATTTATCTGGTTCCATACAGCAGTACAGTATCACACCAACCTTTTTGCTTCCACATCCAAATTGGAGATTGCAAATTTTCTGTTCTCTACCATTAGATAGTATTTTGGGGAGGTATTTTATATGATTCTTAGGTTAAAACAAAATCCATTTTCTGGAAAAATCTGAACACGCTCATTTAACTAATGGTCAGCTTAAGTTGTCAGCGATTGAAACACTTCGCTACACTTTAATACAATTGGCGTCTGAATACTTCCAATCTTTTGTTTTACACACAGGCAGACCCCCAGCTGCGAGCAACCAATTTAGTTAACTTGGCCTTTGGTTTGTCTGGTCCTATATTAATTCAATTGATATGACTGGCTGTCTTTCAAACTATGTGAAATGACTCTTTATCTAATTATAGCTTCTGTTTTTGTGGTTTACAGAGAAGGTACAGACCGGAAATGTCTGGCAATGTATGGGCACATAATTCCCTTTAGGCAAAAAAGTTGATAAAAAACATTAATTCTATTTGATTGATAGGGGCTTGTTTTAGATCGGTACTTTTAGTTTATGAACAATATTCACAAATTTTGGCTGACTGTAAAGCAATTTCCTGTCAACCACATCTGCATTTAAGTTGTGGGTAAATCATTCCCCCCCCCCCCCCCCCCTCCCCCCCCCCCCCCACTCTCCCTCCCCCACGCGCTCCCACCACCCTCCCCTTCCAAAAAAAGTTTGGGATTTTTGAATACTGGCACACAGTACTTTGTGGTCAAGCAAGGCAAGACCATTAAAGAGATGGCATTCGGAAGTAATTTGATTGGCACAAAACCCAATCATTTCTCAGCTGTGCCTCGTAATTATTCTGACCATGACTGAGTAAAAAACCTGAACATTTTATGGCTTCTTAGATGTGCCTATAACAAAGGCATCATTCAGACACCATGTTAACTTTGTTTAATTCGTTTCTGTGCAGCTTTGTGGCTAACAAGGTGGATGAACAGCTTTTAGAAACGGCATCAGGCCAGTTTTATATCACCGCTAAAATAGTATACACTGTACTCCCCCCAAAAAGAATGAAATTTTCTTAAAATATCAATCCTTGACTAGAACAGAAGTTTGTCCAATTCAGTGAACTTGCAGATAACAAGGCACTAATCGACCAATCACTTTGGAATTGCTTTCAAGACTGTTCTGCTTCAGTGATTTCTTTCACTGCTTCAGGTCCAAGTGGACCCGTTTGAACAAAGTGATTTATACAGCAATAATGAAATATCACATTTTCTGTTTCTAAGAGAATCCGGGGCTCTCAGAAAACCCATTTTGTTGGGTCTTTGAGCTGATTAAACCTGTGTTGAATAAGCTGAACTCTGGGGCCACACATTTCCCAAACAGCCTTGGATTTGCAGGAGCTCAAGAAGGCACTCCATGCAGAGTGGTGCATCCTGCCTCAGTGGCTCTTATAGAGGCTGTTGCAGTCTTACAGAGGCTGTTGCAGTTTTACAGAGACTGTTCTAGTCAGCCTTGCTAGTGTTCATATATATTACTTACCTATAAAATGTGCTCTCTCAGCCTTCTTTTGGTGAGAGTATAATTTAAATTTTTCTAAACATTTGGGGGGTGGGGGGTTGGTTTAGTGCTGAACAAGATCTGTTGGAAATTGTTTAGATCCTCACATTTTGTCTGTGTGTACATGTATATGTATGCCCTTCTTTTGACTACACATTGATCATTTTTGGCAGATGTTTGGTGCCAAGCCAGAACCCACAGTCTTGAGTAAGGATGTTTTCCTAGACGTCATTACATTGCTTTCATCTCATTATAGCAACATTACATTCACAGAATCGAACCCCCAAAAGACTTGAGTGTCTGCCCGCAAACATTGCATTCACAAAATTGTCTCTCGGAAAGAATTGAGTGTCTACCGCAATTTGCGCAAATGGCTATCACTCGTCGCTTGATAGACTTCAAAACTTGAGGGGTTTAAAGTTGGGGCCTGTATGTGTCCCAACCGGATGTTGTGCAATCTGGGGCCTTTTTCCAAATCTTGACTTAGGCTCGGGCTCAGGCTCTGGCTCCATGTGGCCATACACCTTTTCGCAAATACTCCTGCACAAAAGACAGAACTGCAATGTGGAAAGTATAGCGATCCAACAACCTTCCCACATTGCAGCTCTGTCTTTTGTCCAAGTTCACTCAAAAACAGTATTGCAAAAAGGTATAATTTGAAGCCTGAGCCTATAAGTCGAGATTTAGAAAAAGGCCTTAATAGTCAAGTTTTTGGGACCAGTTCTATAAATCAGTGGCTGATCCATCATTAAAACACAAAAATGCAGTGGAAATTCCGTGTGGTATCCGAAAATTATATTTTTGCATTTTAATTAGCCTGGATCCACCACTGATTTCTGGTTATGGTCGCAAAATACTGCCCCAGTCTCTGGATGTGTGACATCCGACTCATTTTAAAAGGTCCGTCACATTTGATAGACTTTAAAGGTTTTGGGGTTTTGCAAAGAAAAACCCATGTATTTCACGTCCTTGTGTAATCAGAGAGCTCACGCTTTAGGGATTTTGCAACAGTATTTGTATCTATAGGGCGCTTGCACAGGGGGTCAAAAGGTCACGGTTTGCTATTGCTTGACTTCCAGATCGTGAGAGAACAATAGAGCCACGTGGGAAAATGCACGTGGCTGCTAGCAAAATTACATATGGCTCTATTGTTTTCTCACGATCTGCAAGCGCCCTATTGATTGCTTTCCATGACGTTGAACATCCGGGAATGTTTGGGTGTCACCGGTCACGCGCATACACGCGCGCCCCAATAGATGCACGTGCCAATAGATGCACATGAACACGCGTAAAAAATACTCACCAGCGTATTTTCATACGAAAATGCCTCACGTGTGCGTTGCGATACGTTCAAATTATTGAGCATGTAGTCAGCTTGTAAAAACTAAAGTGTTTTTACTTGATCGTGATTTTTAGCCTGAAGAAATACATTTTATCTTTATCGATACAACAGCTATGGCGCAAATGACATAAAGCAAGGTTAAGCAACAGAGGTAAGTGCAACCAATGCGCTTTTCTTGCATTTTTGGCCGGTAATCACTCAAGCCATGTGGGTCATGAAAAATGACACCCAAAATGGTGGATGGAGAAGTGACGTCACCTGAAAGCAATCAATTGTTAAATCCGGATTTGACAGGGCAAAAGTGGCAGGTTGGCCCAATTCAAGCACTGTATATAAAGTTGTGTTATTTTTGTGGCATTGTTTAGACACCATGCTAGCTGAAATGGTAAAAATTAAAATGGTCACTCGGAGCTGGAGGCCTGTTATAAAATTAAAGTGTACTGAACATTCAGACACAATTTACCCCTAGATCTGTCACTCATTACTTGATAGACTTCAAAGCCTGAGGGCTATGCAAACAACATTGCACACTTTCATGTCATGTCACAGAGCATGGATCATGGCTCTGCATATACTGAGTGGTTTCAGGAAAACGACAGAAATTTATGCACATTTTTGTCACTGTGAATCACAACTTGAATCTTGAAAACATTATCTCTTATCAAATTCATTATTAATAAGCCTTTTGCATGTTTCACGTGAATATGGATACACTCAAATATGTACTCGTATCCCGGGGCCGCCCCAGGGTGACTCACCCTGCCCCGCGTCGATTCACACTTGTGGTTCTGAATCTTGCCCCGGGGCGAACTTACACCGGAGATCGGCACCTCATCCCTCAGTTGAACAAGTGAGAACTCCTCCCTGCCCCTTTTCCCACTACCGTTCTCACCCCGGGGAAAGTGTCTCGCCCTGGGGCCAAATTTTTCAACCCTTGCATGGTACTTTAGGGTTTAATGAGCAATACTGGAGGTGCATGGGTCGGGGGTAGCACGGAGGTAAGACTTGCAAGTGGGAATCAGGGCTTATTTTATATACATGTATACATATATGTATGCCGATGACTCCACACTAATCTGCAGTTCCGAAATTGAAACCAGCCAGAACATGTCATTAGGTCCCTTAAAAACAAAATTGGAGTTAATGCCATACATTTTTTTATTTACTGTCTGTTATCTTTAACATGTTATTCGCCATCCGCGAAAACTATACAATTTACGCGGAAGCAGTTCTCAATCGTGTCCCTTGAATCGTTTTATATTACTGTATACTGCTGGTTTTAAAGGTACCAGACTACCATGCATTCCAAGCCTCGCTGTAATAGGACGAAGCTTGGAAGCCGTATTAGTCTGCACCCTTCTCAATCAGCAGGTTACCTTTTTACAAAGCTGATTCAGGGAACATGACTGACATTAGCTTTCGCATGAATAAGGTCCAATAAGATGAATACGCACAAAAAAACTATGAATTGTAGGATAGGGCGACAAATTGTGTGTAAAAAAGGTATATTAGGGCGACGTGCTCAATAGGGCGACATTTTGGTGTCGCCCCAATATTTTTGAGTTTAAAAATCATTTTTTTAGGTCAAAAACCATTTTTTTAAAATCGAGAACCATTTTTATTAGGTCTAGAACTGTGTCTCTTAGGTCTGTGACCATCTCTGGAAGCTTTGGGTAAAAAAATAAGGTGTCATTTTGAGTGATTCTTGCCGAAATTTCGGTGGTCCCCGGGGAGAGTCTTCCCGAAATGTCGCCCCATTGCGGCATTCAGGGTTGTTTAAAGATGTGACGTCATGATGAAGTCATGGCTGCTTTTTTATATAACACTTTGTTGCCATCAGGGAAATTTTGTACAACATGATTAAACCTGCACAATGTACATCTACCATAAAATATACTGGATGATACTCTTCACAAATCAAGAATTATATCACAAACTTTTAAAGTCAATACATGATTTACAAACATCAAAAAGCAAAAGTACAACATTATTAAAGGAGAATGTCCAGATAGCATTTTTGAACCCTCCATTTTTCCCATGGGTGTTGAGATTTTGATACCATGTTATTTTTTTCTCATTACCTTTTTGAAATTTTGTGTTCTCAATCCATATATATTTTCAAGGATATCGTCAAAAAAACCACTGATGTTTTGTAAACTCATTTATCTATTTCTATAAAGCAGTGTAGTAATTACACCAGCCTTTTTTGCTTCCACATCCAAATTGGAGATTGCAAATTTCTTGTTTTTTGCCATGGATAGCATTTTGGGGAGGTATTTTATTTGATTGTTATAGGTTAGAAGGATCTTCATTTTTTTTAAAATCGGGTCACGCTCCTTTAATACGAAATACTTTTTAAATAAACGATAGTCTGATCCATCGTCCAATAAAAGTGTAATTTATACATATCATTTTTTTGTGCCGATTGGCCGACTATCACTACATACTACAAATATCTGATTTTTTAATACAACAATCACAAGTGCCTGACTGTTTTCTAAACACTGCCAACGATTTGCCAAATTTAATCAGTCTGCATGCTTTCCCCTTTAGGTACAAGTCCGCGAACAGGTTCAAACAAGTTAGTGTTCATTCCATGTCCAGAAAATCCTCTGATATCCATACGTAAAAATTTGAACGTGTCCGTATTTTAAGCGTAGCAGTACTCTGAAATTGACGGCAAACAGTCAATCAAACTTTTAGCCACAAACTTCCAAGTAAATACAGGAGTAACCGGTCACTTGAAATCCCTCATTGTCTTCAGATTTAGTGGCATTGTTGAGCTGGCAGATTTTCCTTTCTTCCCGGGTCTTTTTCACGTTGAAGGAGCGGCAGGTGGGATCAGCGACACACGCCATGCCACAGGCTGGGATGCTTTGGGTGACAAACTCGCGGGTGACATGGCCGAGCAGACATGCAGAGTCGGGAACCCGGCCATCGGTTTGGGTAGCGACGCAGTAGCGAGGGGGTTTGGTTGGGCACGTGCCAACATCGCGGTCAACACAAACAGCTTTGCGTTTTTCAGAACAAACTCTGTTGGCCCACTTCCAGTCGTGGTTGCGGCGGGCCACAACACAGTTCTGGTATATGGTGTTTGGCTGACCACTATACCAATACATGGAGCTCTCCGCCCGAGCTTGTTCCTCGCACTCCCACTCATTTTCATTATTCATTCGACGATGCTTACAACCAACCCAGGGGTTGCCACTAATGTCTTTTGGGACCATCTGAAACACGAACTGGTTCTCCTCTTTCGACCGAGGTGCTGCCATCACTCCACCCATCTCCTTGCAAGCCACCCTAGCCTCATGCCAGGTTACAGCGGGACCGGAGATCAGGCGGTAACAGGCCCCCTGCCAAAACTGCCATTCCCGAGGGCAGGGGCACTGAATGCTTGACAATGAAGGACAAACATCAGAACCCAAGACAGCTACATAGGCCATGCGGATAGCCAAGACAACAAGACCGTGCAAGTAGGATGCCATGGCTCGCTCGTCTTAAATCTCTGAGCAAAAGGGATGGTTTGTTTCGGATAGACACGCTGAAGATAATTACATACATGCACCACCTAGCTGACAAATGAAGCGAGTGTGCCCGTTGATCAAACAATGCGAAATATATAACTAAAGCTGGGAAAGGATGTTTATTTCAGGCGAATCCGTAGCCATAGTTACGCCTCAACTCCAAAGTTATTGTTATCCATGAAGGCTATATTTAATTAGGTTGCCTTTTGGTGTTTATAGCGGTGGAACAAATTTCAGTTTATTGCAAGGAGTTGATTTCTTTGCCTGAGATAGGCCCTTTGAAAATGCATTTAATCATGTGCACGCTTTGCGAGTATATTAACAATTTAGACATACGGTAATAAGGGCAGTGGAAGAATATGCAATGGCTACTGCAGAGTGACTGGGTAATCCAGCCCCTACCACAACAACTTGTTGTTAATTCATTTAAATGCTTGGGTGTTATTTTTGATGAAACACTAAGTTAGAACTAACATGTCGAATATGTAAAGAAGACAGTTTGCTCAAAACTAGCTCTTTTTTTTGGCCTGTTAATTGGTACATTTTTTATTGACTGTCTCTTATCTTTAACATATTATTTATGTATTGCTATCGGCCATCCGCGAAAACTATACAATTTACGTGGAAGCAGTTCTTAATCGTGTCCCCTGAATCGTTTTATATTACTGTATACTGCTGGTTTTAAAGGTACCAGACTACCATGCATTCCAAGCCTCGTTGTAATAAGACGAAGCTTGGAAGGTATATTAAGCGGGCCTCCCACTGTGCGATTTTTGCCACGAATTAGCTACGATTGGGTACAATTGTGTGTAGAGTCTATATAGGCAGTCGCCGATAATCGTACCAAATCATAGGAAATTCGTGGCAAGCCTGCTTTAGTCTGCACCCTTCTCAATCAGCAGGTTACCTTTTTACAGAGCTGATTCAGGAAACACGACTGACAGTAGCTTTCGCATGAATCAGGTCCAATAAGACAAATACGCACAAAAAGATGCGACGTCATGATGAAGTCATGGCTCCTTTTTCATATAACATTTTGTTGCCATCAGGGAAATTTTTTACAACACCATTAAACCTGCACAATGTACAACTACCACAAAATATACTGGATGATACTCTTCACAAATCAAGAATCATATCACAAACTTTTAAAGTCAATATACATGATTTACAAACATCAAAAAGCAAAAGTACAACATTAAAGGAGCGTGTCCAGATATTTTTGAACCCTCCATTTTTCCAGTGAGTTGAGATTTTGATACCATATCATTTGTCATATTTTTTTTGTCATTACCATTATAAAATTGTGCATTCTCAATCCGTATATTTTTAAGGATATCGTAAAAAAAAACACCAATGTTTTTTAAACTAATTTATCTAGTAGTAATTACACCAGCCTTTTTTGCTTCCACATCCAAATTGGGGATTGCAAATTTCTTGTTTTCTTGCCATGGATAGTATTTTGGGGAGGTATTTTATTTGATTGTTAGGTTAGAAGGATCTTAATTTTTTTATTAATCTGGTCACGCTCCTTTAATATGAAATACTTTTTTCATATTAAAACGATAGTCCGATCCATCGTCCAATAAAAGTGTAATTTATAGATATCATTTTTTTGTGCCGATTGGCCGACTATCACCACATACTACAAATATCTGATTTGTTTAATACAACAATCACAACAAGTGCCTGACTGTTTTCTAAACACTGCCACCAATTTGCCAAATTTAATCAGTCTGCATGCTTTCCCCTTTAGGTACAAGTCTGCAAACAGGTTCAAACAAGTTAGTGTTCATTCCATGTCCAGACAATCCTCTGATATCCATACGTAAAAATTTGAACGTGTCAGTATTTTAAGCGTAACAGTACTCTGAAATTGACGGCAAACAGTCAATCAAACTTTTAGCCACAAACTTCCAAGTAAATACAGAAGTAACCGGTCACTTGAAATCCCCCGTTGTCTTCAGATTTAGTGGCATTGTTGAGCTGGCAGATTTTCCTTTCTTCCCGGGTCTTTTTCACGTTGAAGGAGCGACGGGTGGGATCAGCGACACACGCCATGCCACAGGCTGAGATGCTCTGGGTGACAAACTCGCGGGTGACATGGCCGAGCAGACATGCAGAGTCGGGAACCCGGCCATCGGGTTGGGTAGTGACACAGTAGCGAGGGGCTTTGGTCGGGCGTGGAGTGCCAACACCACGGCGAACACAAATGGCTCTGGGTTTTTTTTTATCACATTTTCTTATTTCCCACAGTCCGTCATGTTTGCGGCGGGCCACAACACAGTCCCGCTTTTTTGTGTTGCTTGATGGTTGCTCAGGAACCCAATACATGGAGCTCTGCACCCGAGCTTGTCCCTCGCACTCCCACTCATTTTCAATATTCATTCGACGCTTGCAGCCAACCCAGATGGGGCATCTAATGTCCTTTGAGACCATCTGAAACACGAACTGGTTCTCCTCGATCGATAGAGGCGCTGCCATCACTCCACCCATCTCCTTGCAAGCCTCCCAAGCCTCAGGCCAGGGTAAAGCAGGACCGGGGATTAGGCGGTAACACGCCCGCTGCCAAAACCGCCAGTCTCGAGGGCAGGGGGACTGAACACTTGACGATGAAGGACAAACATCAGAACCCAAGACAGCTACATAGGCCATGCGGATAGCCAAGACAACAAGACCGTGCAAGTAGGATGCCATGGCTCGTTCGTCTTAAATCTCTGAGCAAAAGGGATAGTTTGTTTCGGATAAACACGCTGAAGGTAACTACAGTACATACACGCACCACGAATAAAGCGAGTGTGCCCGTTGGTCAAACGATGCGAAATATATAACTACATGTAAACCTGGGAAAGGCGAATCCGTAGTCATAGTTACGCCTTAACACCAAAGTTATTGTTATCCATGAAGGCTATATTTAATTTTGGTCGCCTTTTGGTGTTTATAGCAGTGGAACAAATTTCAGTTTATTGCGGGGAGTCGGTTTCTTTGCCTAAGATAGGCCCTTTGTGAAAATGCGTTTAATCATGCATGTGTGCAATAATCGACGCTTTACAGGTATATTGAAAATTAAGACATAATGAGGGCAGTGGAAGAATAAACAATGGCTACTGCAGAGTGACTGGGTAATCCAGCCCCTACCACAACAACTTGTTGTGGGGAAAAAAAGTGTTGATAGTTTTGGGAAGTACCAATGTTAGAGAATTCGGGACTGTAACTCAAAAGCACATGCACACCCTTATTTTAAGCTTAGTCATGCCTAGTATAGATTGTTACACAGTATGGGGTGACCGTTACGCATCTCATTGTCTTAAACAAATGTCTCAAACGTGCAGTCAGAATAGTACTGAAATGCGGCTTTTTAACTCTATCTACTGACATGTTCAAAAAGCTTGACTGGCTTCTCTATCCAGAGAGAAAGAAAGTTAAATACAAGAAAGCTGTTCTTGTTTTTAAGAGTATAAATTCCTTAACCCCACAGTATATGGCAAGTCTATTGTGTCCCAAGATTTCACCGAAATTAGGCATCAGATTGATGAGTACTCTTCGTAATATGTTTGGGTACATGTAATTGCTACTGCCCAAATATCACATCCAAGGGACGAATTTGAATTCGGGGAGATTGTCATGGGTTTTTGATCCATACATGTACAATGCCAGGGCATAGGTCTGCCATAGCCCAGTTTACGGGTCTACGCACAGTGGTGTTTTTGGACTCGTGTCGTTCGTGTTCGAACACCGAAGCCGCTAGATGCAAAAAAAAAACGATCGGTAGACACTATTTGTGCACAGAAAATTTGGCTTTTCGCCCTCCTTTCAGACCCGGGTCTCATTCGCCTTTTTCAAGTCACCTTTGGGGTAGGGTTGAACCCCGCGATTGTCAAGGACGCTTGTACTTTAAACGCTACCCGAATACAGATTCAGCAATTTGAGTATCCTTGGGGCAGTGCCCGCCATGTAGTATATTTAATTGACCAATCTGGCACTAGTGCCGCAACACCTCACAACTAGCTCACGCATGCGCTACAGTTACAATTAGTGGTGACTTTTGTGGTTTCTGAAGGCGAGTTGAAGCCGAATCAAGGTGTAGTGTAAACGCGGCAAATGTTCAGTTTTGCGGTCACAATAAAAATGCTTAGTATGAATCCACCTTTTTGCCGGTTCGAGTGTAAACATGGTGTAATAGTCCAGTGCAGTAACGTTAATTCATTTAAATGCTTGGGTGTTATTATTGATGAAACAACCAACATGTCGAATATGTAAGAAGACAGTTTCCTCAAAACTAGCCTATTGGCCTGTTAATGGTACATTTTTTTATTGACTGTCTGTTATCTTTAACAACCTGCTTTTTCGCGTTTAGGTCGACCGGTTATGGGTAAAAAAGGCGTATTAGGACGACCGATAGCCGGTCGTCCTAACGCCAAGTGCTTCAAAAACCATCTTTATTAGGTCAAAAACCATTTTTATTAGGTTTCTCACCATTTTTATTAGGTTTGTAACCATTTTCGTCTAGGTTGAAAAACATTTTTATGAGAACTTTAAGTCGAAAAAATGGGTGTCAACGGCAGAGTTTCTTGCCGACAAATTTGCCGTTTTAGTGGTTCCCCAGAGCACTCTTCCCAAAACGGTTGTCCTAATACGGGAAAAGTAGTTATCAAACATACTACATGTATTTCTATATTGCTATCGGACATTTACAAAAATTATACAATTTACGCGGAAGCAGTTCTTAATCGTGTCCCCTGAATCATTTTATATTACTGTACCGGTATACTGCTGGTTTTAAAGGTACAGACTACCATGCATTCCAAGCCTCGCTGTAATAGGACGAAGCTGTAATTGGAAGGCGTATTAGTCTCCAACCTTTTCGATTAGCAGGTTACCGTTTTACAGAGCTGATTCAGGGAACACGACTGACAGTTGCTTTTTCATGAATCAAGTCCAATAAGACGAATACGCACAAAAAGATGTGACGTCATGATGAAGTCATGGCTGCTTTTCATATAATACTTTGTTGCCATCAGGTATATTTTGTACAACACGATTAAACCTGCACAATGTACATCTACCACAAAATAAGAATTATATCAAGAATTATATCACAAACTCAATACATGATTTACAAACATCAAAAAGCAAAAGTACAACATTATTAAAGGAGCATGTCCAGATCACATTATTGAACCCTCCATTTTTCTCATGGGTGTTAAGATTTTGATACCATGTTATTTTTTTCTCCATTTTGAAATTTCGCGTTCTCAATCCGTATATTTTCAAGGATATCGTCAAAAAAACCACCGATGTTTTGTAAACTTCTAGTTCTATAAAGCAGTGTAGTAATGACACCAGCCTTTTTTGCTTCCACATCCAAATTGGAGATTGCAAATTTCTTGTTTTTTTGCCATGGATAGTATTTTGGGGAGGTATTTTATATGATTGTTAGGTTAGAGCGAAATCCATTTTTTGTATAAAATCTAGTCACCTACTTTTAAAAAAATAAACGATAGTCCGATCCATCGTCCAATAAAAGTGTAAACATATCATTTTTTTGTGCTGATTGGCCGACTATCACTACAATTACTACAAATATTTTTTTTTTTTTTTAATACAACAATCACAACAAGTGCCTGACTGTTTTCTAAACACTGCCAACGATTTGCCAAATTTAATCAGTCTGCATGCTTTCCCCTTTAGGTACAAGTCCGCGAACAGGTTTAAACAAGTTAGTGTTCATTCCATGTCCAGACAATCCTCTGATATCCATACGTAAAAATTTGAACGTGTCCGTATTTTAAGCGTAGCAGTACTCTGAAATTGACGGCAAACAGTCAATCAAACTTTTAGCCACAAACTTCCAAGTAAATACAGGAGTAACCGGTCACTTGAAATCCCTCATTGTCTTCAGATTTAGTGGCATTGTTGAGCTGGCAGATTTTCCTTTCTTCCCGGGTCTTTTTCACGTTGAAGGAGCGGCAGGTGGGATCAGCGACACACGCCATGCCACAGGCTGAGATGCTTTGGGTGACAAACTCGCGGGTGACATGGCCGAGCAGACATGCAGAGTCGGGAACCCGGCCATCGGTTTGGGTAGCGACGCAGTAGCGAGGGGCTTTGGTTGGGCACGTGCCAACATCGCGGTGAACACAAACGGCTTTGCGTTTTTTATAACAAAGTCTGTTGCCCCACTTCCAGTCGTGGTTGCGGTTGGCCACAACACAGTTCTGGTTTATGTTGTTTGGCTGACCAAGATACCAATACATGGAGCTCTTCGCCCGATCTTGTCCCTCGCACTCCCACTCATTTTCATTATTCATTCGACGCTTGCAACCAACCCAGGGGCAGCCAATAATGTCTTTTGGGACCATCTGAAACATGAACTGGTTCTCCTCTTTCGACCGAGGTGCTGCCATCACTCCACCCATCTCCTTGCAAGCCTCCCAAGCCTCAGGCCAGGGTAAAGCGGGACCGGGGATCAGGCGGTAACAGGCCCCCTGCCAAAACTGCCAGTCCCGAGGGCAAGGGGACTGAACACTTGACGATGAAGGACAAACATCAGAACCCAAGACAGCTACATAGGCCATGCGGATAGCCAAGACAACAAGACCGTGCAAGTAGGATGCCATGGCTCGCTCGTCTTAAATCTCTGAGCAAAAGGGATGGTTTGTTTCGGATAGACACGCTGAAAGGTAACTACATACACGCACCACGAATGAAGCGAGTGTGCCCGTTGATCAAACGATGCGAAATATATAACTGAAGCTGGGAAAGGATGTTTATTTCAGGCGAATCCGTAACCATAGTTACGCCTTAACACCAAAGTTATTGTTATCCATGAAGGCTATATTTCATTTTGGTCGCCTTTTGGTGTTTATAGCAGTGGAACAAATTTCAGTTTATTGCGGGAGTCGGTTTCTTTGCCTGAGATAGGCCTGATTAAACGCAAAAAGCGTTTAATAATATTCAACGGTTTGTGGCTATATTGAAAATGTAGACATAATGAGGACAGTGGAAGAATATGCAATGGCTCGATATCTTGCTTGAAATTTTAGTGACTGGGTACATCATGTCCCAAAAACAACTACTTGTGAATGTTGATACTTTTTGGAAGAATTCGGGACTGTGTAACTCGGAAGCACATGCACACCATTATTTTAAGCTTAGTCATGCCTATTGAGCTTGTGCCAATTGACATCATTTTGGGAGTCAAATCATGCCGTGTCGTTGTAATGCAATATGCGTGTGCATTGTGTGTGTCCATAGCGTGCGTAACGCAACGCGCAATGCTATGGCTCCCATTGGTGAATTAAACCGCGTTACGCCCACCAGAGACACACACAGCGCGCACGCACATCGCTTCCACAATGACTCAACATCATTTGACTCCCAAAATGGTGTATTTGCACGTGTTCGATGGGGTCAATACTGTTACTTTCTAACTTCATCTACTGACGTGTTCAAAAAGCTTGACTGGCTTCTCTATCCAGAGAGAGAGTTAAATACAAGAAAGCTGTTCTTGTTTTTAAGAGTATAAATTCCTTAGCCCCACAGTATATGGCAAGTCTATTTACACCACGTGTACAAAGTCAAGAAACTCGTCAATATGCCAAAAAGTTTGTTTGCACAAAAGGAGTCTTACGCCTCAAGCTTTGCTGTAACTGGTGCCGCAATTTGGAACAACAGTGCACACCTTAGAACTACATGTATGTCTTCTCTGAGCTTATTCAAATCAGTACTTCATTAAACGTATATACAATATTCACATGATGCAACTTTATTAAGGAGCCGGAAGGGAATTTCCCTGTTTTTTCCTAAAAGGTTTGTTTTTTAATAATGTGTTTAAAACATTATTTCTAATGTGTTTGCAGGGCCCCAATGGAAACCAGTTCTAGCAAACTGTTTGGGCCCACCCTGGGTAAAAAAAATAAATAAATAAATGAGTAAATAAGTAAATAATTAAATAGCATCTGTACTGATTTCCTTTCACATGCGCACTTAGTATCCACTTGACCAGACTAAATATTTGTTGCCATGTTGTGCGTGCGGCAGGTGTGAACAGAATCAATACCGTGTTCACCGCCCCTCCCTCCACCCCCCACTCCCCCGACTAGACACCAGGGCCCAATTTCATAGAGCTGCTTAAGCGCTAGCTGAAAACGTGTGCTTACTGTAGCAGAAAAGTTGTGCTAACGTTAAGGCTATTTCACGGCCGCGGCGTGCTTAAGCATGGGCGCGCTTGGAAACCGTCATTGTTGCGTCACTATCTTAAGCAAAATTTGGCTCTGTGGTAAGGCAGGTTTTCAGTTGCTTACCGTTAACGATGTCTATGAAATAGCCTGACGCTCGGTTAACGGTAAATGGGCTGTTAAACAGCTCTATGAAATTGGGCCCAGGAGGCACCCATGCATGTTCCTCCTAGTTAATTTGCTTTTGGGGGCACCGTGATGCACCGGTTTTTCGTTGTCCGGCATTTTTCTACTGAAGCATAAAATGCCCCCTGCTCTGCATTAAACAGCACGAAAAGCTATCCGGGTCACAAGCATTGCATTCTGTGCTGTGTGTACTTCTGGTGCACCCGGCAAATGTTACACTGATGTGTTTCTATACTGTGAAAGACAATCAGTATTACAATGCATACCACCTCGAGAGGTGGTTAATGGTTCACGGCAGGATATCTGGCATTACACGGAAAATTGTTCACTCTGTTCCGTTTCTACTGGACCCTTGGACAGGAACTCCGAACTACATGGCATTAATCGGCAACTGCTCCTCAGTAGAAACACGCAAATAGTTGCATTTAAATTTCTAGGAGTACCGGTAGTCGGGTACCCTCCCTAGACAGCAAGTAGACTTTTTCTAAGAAGCAGACTACTTGGCTTGCCTCCAGGGAGATGGTTGCTCATGGCTCTGTCTGGCATCTGGTTGTTTTTATAACTTTTCGGAGAATCTCCGTTTGCTTTGGTGGTGTGATCAAATCATGTTACTTTTATAAGACTTATATTTCACTAAAAGTGGCACTCCCATTGGACTTTCTTTGGTTAAAATACTGTGGCTGTTCGTTCTAATGGAGGTTCCGGCTGTTTCGTGGAGACCTTAACCTTAAGCACTGCTGAATGCTTGCTAGCTTCAAGCGCAAAATCTGCTAAATAAGTCTGTGAATATAGCCTTTGATGTTTTCTGTTAGCGCTTAAAGGTAGTCTACATGATTGGTAAACCGTTACAAATAGTTTCATCCTCCTGTGTGATTGAAGATATGCATGATTAAAACCAACTTGAGTAAAAATCAGCTCTGTACTTCGTCTAACTTTTGAGAAAACAGTGTCGTTATCCTCCTGAAAGCTTTCCAGTCACTTCGCCCTGAACCACAGCCTGCACACGAAGTGGTTTTTGGGCGAAGTGGTTGGGCGAACGTGTTTGGGGAAGTGGTTTTTGGGCGATGGGGGTTTTGGGCGAAGTGGTTTAGGGCGAGGTGGTCCAGGGCGAGGTGGCTTTTGGGCAAAGTGACCGACATCGTTTTTGAAAAAAAACATTCGTCTCACGAGACGAAAAATATGTTTTACTAATTTCTCAAAGACTAGGCTATAGCACTTAATTCAGACAAAACCATTTCAGGGGAAGTTTTCTACCTTCATCATGTTTATATTACAAGTGTAAGTTATGTGTAAATCTGTGAACATTTTCGAGATGCCAATCATGTGTTCTACCTTTACGCAGCACCATGAAATTGGCCCCAGGTCAGTGCTGTCAGTGCTCAACTCAGCGATAACACATTCATGATTAGTGTAAGACGTAACCTTTAGTAACATCTGCATTAAGGATTTACAGGCTTGCTGTGTGATGGGATATTAACGAAAAAATGTCAACATGATTGGATAATCCCCTACTACACAGTTCAACCTGCATGGCTGTAAAGGGCCTCTATCTATCTGTCTTTGCATTAAATGAAATATTTTGTCATTTAAAAAAAATATTAACCTCCCAATGTGACACTCTTTAGGGTTTCCCACTAGACTAAACTTTGGGGTGGGCCCCGGGGTGACGCATGGGTGAAAATAAGCCCCAATTCCCACTTGAAATTCTCACCCCTGCGCAACCCCAAGATTGCTCTTTCCCCGGGGCAAGTTCAACCAGGGTTAAAAATCTTGGTCCCGGGGTGAAACAATTTCCCAAGGGCGAAAATGGTAATGTGAAACGGGGCAGGGGGGAGTTTTTACTTGTTCAAGTGTGGGACAAGTTGCTAATCTCCGGGGTGAGTTCGCCCCGGAGCGAGTTTGAGAACACGTGGGAATCGACAGGCTTGAACTTGGAGGGGAAATATTGTATGTCACCCCAGGGTGGCCCGGGAATGGTTGTTGTAGTGGGAAAAGGTCTTTTGTGAGGTCAGTTTAGGAACTCGGCAGTTAAAGGAAAACAGGGGAATTAATACAGGAAATCAGCTATGTTTTATTTATTTTCTTTATTCCATTTATTTACCCAGGGTGTGCCCAAACTAAAACTAATTTCCGTTGGAGTCCTGCAATCATTCATTGAATGCAATGAAAATAAAACAAAAATTAAAAAGGTGTAATATGAAGCTTTGATTTTGTAACACCAAGGGGATTTTCAGGATTTACCCGTAAACAACTTGACTTCATCACTTCACTTTCTCAATTCTTTTACTTCCTTAAACCCTGGGCCCGATAAACAGGTTGAGAAAGTCCCGAAAGAAATTGAAATATGTTTGTTTCAATATTTCTTCTCTTCTTATTCTTTTTGTTTTCCGGGAAACAAGGCCATAAATAAGATAAGTGTTTACTTGATAAGTTGAAATTGAGCAAATCGAACCTGGTTAAATTCAGCGTATTTGTATTTGGAAATACTGAGTTCCCGCAGAGGTCACAGCATGGTGTTAAGGTTATATAAATTGGCCTCCTTTATCCAATCATACTGAGAAATTTAACTTAAGGCCTGTCCGCATTGGACTTTTTTGGGGAAAAATTGCCGAGGCGATGGGTACTTTCATATTTTAAGTCCAATGCGGACAGCCCAGGACGTTTTCCTCTCAGTAACTTTTCCCGAGTCCAGCGGTTGGGTTTTCCTGGCCAATTGCTGCCCAGGAAAAAATTTACCAGGGAACTTTTCCCGAGACGATGTACAATGCGGACACGGCAAGTCGGTAAAAGCACTCTGGAAGCGTACGTCCGGGGCGTGAAGGTCACACTGTGAGGGAACACTGCGCATGCTCTTTAGCGGTCTCGGTAATATTTTCCTGTGTCAAAAAGTCCAAATGTGGACGGCAGTAAAATTTAGCCATTTGTCGGCGGTTACCATCGTCGGCGGTAAAACCTCTTAAAAAACAAGTCCAATGCGGACACAGCTTCAGTATAACTTGTGTCAGTGTGTGAGTTTAACTTCGAATCTTTTCTTTTTCTGACATAGAGCATGCATAGAGTAAATCTTGCATAATTCGGACTAGCTTGAGTTGGCTTTCCACTTATCTCGGACAAAATCGCTTGGAATGTTTGATTTTTTATGTTAAATATCAAAAAATCTTTGATTTTAAAGCCGGATTGCATAAGTGAGACTTTTGCTTAATACCGCTGACAAATCATCCTGTAACATTTTGTTAAATTCTGTGCGTTGTACTTTAATTAAGTCAGAATTGATACATTCGGATATTTGTTCATTCCAGTCTCAATGTGAATTTTTCTGTTGAAAGAATTTTTGGGCATACTCGGTGTGTTGGGAATATTACAGAATTTCTGCAAAGCAACCCAGTGTGCACACACATTATTAACAGCAGGACGTTCGCATACAAAAACATTCTCATGCTTGGTAAATAGGGTCAGAGATCGAAACCCGGCTGTTTTCCAGGAATTACCATGCTCTAGGCCTTGTTTATTCTTAGTCTTCCTGTTTTTGTCCTTTTGTGGCATCTTTATTTTGTTGTATTTTAATTTGAATTCCTCATATGCAGATTTGTTGACTTGCTGACTCAAACTTGATGTTTTTGACTTGAGGCTTGGCTTTAGAGCTGACTTGAGACTTAACTTGCGACTCACTTGGCTTGTGGCTTGGCTTGCGGCTTGGCTTGCGGCTTGGCTTGCGGCTTGGCTTGCAGCTTTGCCTGCAGCTTGGCTTGTCTTGGCCTGTCTTGGCTTGACTTGGGACTCGACTTGGGACTTGAATGCATAGTTCCGAGATTGCAAATTAACACCGCCCCCCTTGGATATTATTGTTGCTATGCCTCACACGCTATCATCAAAATGTCCACACACACTGCACAAACCAATGGGACTTTCAACGGAAAGCACAGATTCATTGGAGAAAACTCAAAGGTATTCATGTTTCAGGGTCGACAGTTGCTGTAGCACGCACTTAGTAAAAGGCCAGTGATACAAAGATGTCGTACATTCATAAAAGTTCGCTTTCATACCTTTGAACAGCGAATCGCACGGCCTTGAAACCAAAAATTCACCCGGAACACCGCATAGGCCGCACACAACGTATCGGCAGAAAATCGCGTAATGATGTTGCTGTGAGGCAACTTGCACTTTGACCTATGTGGGCGCTGTCTGCTAGCTCTGTTGTGATTGGTCGGCGGGTTCGGTTGATTGACAGGTCGGAACTATGCATTGGGACTCGACTTGGGACTCTCGACTTGGGACTCTCGACTTGGGACTCTCGACTTGGGACTCTCGACTCGGGACTCTCGACTCGGGACTCTTGCCTTCGGGACCGGAGACTCGGGACCGGAGAGTCGGGACCGGAGACTCGGGACCGGAGACTCGGGACTCGACTTGTGAATTTAACTTTTTAACATTAGTAATTTAGGTATAATAACAGTAAACAGTAAATTTGTAGTAATTTGAAAGGTTGAACATTGACTTTAGCCAAGACAGCCAGTCCCTGCAGCTTTAAAAAGAGGTTACTTGGCTATCATTGTTCTGTTAGCTTCCATGTTTGCCTTCATAAAATATAACCAACTAAAATATTTCCATGCACACTTTAACAGAGCAATGAAATATATCTTTAAAAGGGAGAGGTCTCGTGATCAGGAAATTTATTCAATCCCAGATCAACACATTTAGGAAATACCCAACATAGGTGTACTGTAGTTGCTAAAAGCTTTCTTTGATACGTTAAACTTCCTGTTTTTTGTAAATGACTTGAGTATTATAAAATATTTAACTTTTACCTACAGACCTACAGCATCAAATTGCATAATTTGTTGAAAAGTATTGTCCTTAACAGTGAAAGTGAGTATACAGTTCCAATAAATTTGTCAGGAATAGCATGACAATACATTCTCATTTAAAGTGACCCAGCAGAAGTAAAGTACACGTATTTTTGAGTTTTGAAAACAAAAAAAGTCTATTGTCACTAAAAGGGCAGATAGAAATTACAAGTTTTTGACAGTTAGGTACTTTGAAAGTAAATGTAATTTACTTTTGGCCCTCCATAACAGCTTCTGAATTTGTGAAGTTTGGTACTATATTTAACTGCACATAGGTTGTACATCTTAGCTGTTGTCCGATTGCGTGAAACAGCATTTTCCATCTTCTAAAGCCGTGTCCGAATTTGACTTGTTTTTCGGGAGGTTTTACCGAGACGATGGTAAAATAAACAAATTGCTAAATTTTACTGCTGTCCGCATTTGGACTTTTTGACACGGGAAAATTTTACTGAGACCGCGGGAGAGCATGCGCAGTGTCCCTTCAAGGCCAAGACGTACGCTTCCAGAGCGCTTTTACTGACTCAATGGGTCCGCATTGGACTTGTTGTCTCTGGAAAAGCAGTTGGACAGCAGTTGGACAGGAAAAGTAACCGCTGAGAGGAAATCTTCTAAAGGCGTGTTCCCATTGGACGTCTTTTTCCGCGCCCTCGCGGGAACTTTCCGCGACTCCCTGTAAACATTCCTTCCTGTAAATCTCCCGTGCGTTCCCACTTACCATATATTTTACACGACGCGAGCGGAAAATTTAGCTACTCGGCTGGCCATATGTGGTCAATTGAGGGCGTGGTTTACATAACCTTTGACCTAACAGGATGTTTGACATGCCATGCGATACACATATTGGCGCGAAATTATTAATTGTGTGCATGCTGCACGAAACCCAATCAAATTTCGAATAACTTTGATTAAACTTGCCATTATATTTGCGAAGAAAAGAGCATAAAAAAACATGTGCGTACGTACATACAGGGCCCGTACATAATAACCATAATTTTTTGCGCAATGTGTGGTGGGATTGCACGATGCAGGAAGTGACGTCATCCATCTGGCATTTTACACAGCGGCAGCGGTAGTTCTACAGGGCGGCGCTGTTCCCATTGGACTTTTCGAGGGCCCTGTAAAACTCCCGCGGTTGAGCGGAAAGTTTCCGCGGCCTCTCTCGCCCTGTACATTTTACATCGTGGCCCCGGGGAAAGAGCAATTTCGTGGGGTGGCACGGGGGTGACTCATGAGAATTTGAAGTGGGAAGTACACAGTGTTTACACTGGTCCCGAGCTCGGGATCAAGATTGGTCCCCTGATAAGAATGCGTCAGTGTTAACTGCAATGATCCTGAGTGCCGCGTTTACATTCTGTAGTTGATATCGAGCGTGGTGCCAGAAGTTGCAGTCAAAGGTCATACTCTGTGTGCATGTACTGATCAATGTATGCATGGGTTGTGCATGTACAGTGTACAAGGCCACTTGAATTTCACGGGCTTTTCCTCCGCTACGGCTGTGGAGCGGATGTGGCAGGTTGCTGTAAAATTAATTGCTTTAACCGCAAACTGATCCCGAGCTCGGGATCGAACCCTCCGCCAACGCGAGACCAAAATCTCGGGGTCTGATCCGGGGCCAATTTGGTTCCGAGAGCAATTACACTCAGTTTGTTTACACTCGGGGCTGATCCTGAGCTCGGTGTTCGACCCCGAGCTCAGGATCAAGTGTAAACAGGGTGCCGGGGCCTATTTTCACCCTGCGTCGCCCCCGGGGCCACTCCTGAGATTTTGTCTCTTGGTAAAAAGCTAAAGGGGTGCCAGCACAGGGGAAGTACTTGTGCATGTACTTCAGTTGCCACTTTTCAGAATATCCATTGCATTGACTAAAATGACCCAAATCTTTTCTTAAACTTTTAGGTGGTGGACAAAGCACGTCGCACCGGCCAGTGTCGGCATACATACGTAGAGAACCACCTGGTGGAGAAATAGGTAAGTTGTAATTCACTAAATTGCAGCCACTAAATATTTATACAGGAAAACTAATTTTTTTGGAAGTCGCCTATTACAAGGCCAAGTGGTCAGTATAGATAGGTAAGGGGGAGGGTGTGTGTTGAGGACTTGTGGTGGACTTGTGGTGGACTTGTGGTGGACTTGTGGTGGACTTGTGGTGGACTTGTGGTGGACTTGTGGTGGACTTGTAGTGGACTTGTAGTGGACTTCATATGGAGAACTTTTCTGCTATTGTGGTCAACAAAATCAAGCATGTGTTTGCAGTGGAACTGACCTTCAAAGAAACTGACCACTCAAGTGTGGGTTACTGGAATGTATTATTAATACATGTAGGTGGAGATTGCTGAATTGAGCCCTAAATTCTCGCTCTCCCCAAACTCCCCCCAAAAAATTGCAATTTGAAACCAGGTAGGCAATATGTGTACACAAAATCAGTGGATTGAGAAAGGAGGATGATTCACCTTTTCCAATTCATCTTTTGTGTGGAGTTGAACCCGGCGCAATTGCCAGGTTGAACCCCACAATCGTCAAGATCACTTAATTGTAGTGTAAACGCTACCCGAATACAAATTTGAAATGTGAGCTTGTGCAGTGTGCAACTTGTGCTAGACGAATCCAACACCAGTTGGATAATTCTCCGGCATTTTCTTTCCTCGAGAAGGAAAATTGCTGGGGAAAATTCTCTTCGCTATTTACTGGAAAATAGCAGATAAGTCCCATTTCTTCTTAGCAATTTTTCCATCTTTTTCAGTATTATCGAGTAAATGGGTCTCAATAGAAACATAAAGTCTCTTGCAGATAGTTCATCTTGGTAGATTTCCTGAGCAATATACGGTTGTGATCATTATTAAAGTGTTTCACCTAACTGATGAAGTTTAATAGCTACATGACTCAACATTCTTGATACACATGTAATCTTCCCGAATCAAATACCAGGCATGAACATTAATAACATTTAACCATAAATCTTAACATCTTAAATTGTCAGTACATGTATGTATAGTGAACATTGCAAAACAAGCCTGGACAGTACTACATGTATACACACCTCTAAAGGGTTCTGCAAGGCTTACATATTTACCCATAGGTGTTTATCATCCCTTGATATTGTCCAGAGAATAGCAGTTGTCTCTGCCATATATCTGTCCTGATAACACATATTTTTCTTTAAATTTCATAAAATTTATACTTTTGGCCCTGACATCGATATAAATCTACTGGTTAACAATAAACAGATCAGTGTGATGTCTTGTGTGTAGGTTTTTCACACAGTAAAGGGATATGTGTTTTCAATACTTGAGAGGTACCTTTTCCTTCAGGATTATATCTCTGTACAATGTCATTCATCTTCTCTCAAAACAAAAGAAATATCTTAAGATAGATCTTAGGATGGATCTTAGGAGATAACTTCAGCTAAAGAATGGCAACGAATAGTGCCTCAACATACCTTCCTGAAAGCCCTGTGTGCAAATTTCCAATATACCGTATGTAACAAGGACACCAACGAATGTCACAAAGTATGTGTCCTTTGTTACATACGTTAAATAGGAAATTTGTACACAGGGTTTTCAGAAAGGTATGATGTTGCACTATTTGTTGCTCAAGTTATCTTCTTAGATCTGTCTTAAGATATTTCTTTTGTTTTGAGAGAAGATAACTGGCATTGCACAGAGCTATGATCTTGGTGAAAAAGTCTCTCCAGTATTGAAAACGGACTTATATACGTACATTTGGCAACCAAGACCATATTTTCAATCAATGGTCCTAAAATTAGTCTGAACACTGAAAGTTGCAGCCATGTAGGCAGGGGTCAAAATTAACACTGGTCCTGTGGTCCGAGACCAGTAAAAAGTTAGAAGGATCTATCAAAGACGATGGACCAGTGAATACATTTCCTGACTCATGGAAACATTCCCCGATGCCTAATCCACAGTAAACATTTCTTACTCAATGCGAAGAATTCCTGGTTACACAAACAATTCCTGATCGCTTTATTAGACATTTTCAGATAACTACATTTTTTTCTCCGCTCTCTCCACAATATAACTGCTGATAGGGTTGTGCGCCTTGGCCAGGTTGCCACCTAGTTGAAGCGAAATAGTTCTAGTGATTTCCTGATGGCAGCGGTAATAATGGCAACAGTGCCAGGAGCACCCCCGTGGTGCGGACATGTGCGCTATATAAGTATCCACCATTATTACCAGTGGACCACCAAATTTTCAGCAGAACCAGTAAAGTTCTCTAATCTACTCGAGTCCAATCCTGGACTCTAGTACTACAACACTGCCTGTGGTTGAGTGGTTAATTCTCTCTCTCACACACACATACAGATGTGAACCCACCTCCCACCGCGGACGCTCCATTGTTCCTCTTTTGTTTGGACATAGTCGTTTTGGCGACTGCTCTATTTTGTTTTCCACATGATTCCAAATCCCGGACGTCACTTGGCAATCGCGGACGATATTGTTCCTATTGTTAAACGTCCCTGATTTGAATACGTGAACCCGCGGACAAGCTTTTGCGCGTTTGGGATCAAATGTTTTCATAATGACAGTCCTTAGGCCTATTTAGCAGACTTGATGCAAACAATTTATGTCCGAGTTGAGTAATTCCTGTCGGTGACTGGAGTCCAAGTCAACTCATTTGCAACAGTGACTTGAGTCCAAGTCAAGTCTTTAAATTGATATAAATGTGGACAAATGGCCATGCGTTTAGGAAATCTAGATGCAACTTGGCTCCAACAGGATTCGAACAGCGGACCTTCTGCTTAATGTGCAGATGCCTTACCAATTGAGCTTATGATACCAACTGGTGGCCTTGAAACACGGTAAATATTGCAGTTGTTCCTCACTGATTGGGATTGGCTATCGCATGAGCTTAGCAAGCCCTACAGAGGGATAAACTCTTCAATGAGATAACCACCCCTCCCATCACTTAAGAATAAGATACGACCCAAACCCCTGCCCGGCTCGTCCCAATTATTATGTATGAATAGGTGAATGGAGACTGAGTCAACTTGGTAAAAATTGCGACTCGTCCTAAGCCAGAGTCTTTACATCACTGCATTAGACTATTGGTGTACCTCAGTCTTGGTTGCGGCTAAATCAGAAAAGCATTACATGTACATCTGCAAAAGTGTTTAATATCTTTCACCTGAGGGCCCAGCCTATAGATAGGCCCCAGTGGACAGTTTTTCTGAAATGCTTGTCCTTTGTGTGGGCTTACAGAAAGTAAATCACATCTGGCCTGTGGCCCATTATAGAAAGGATAATTTTATGATTCCTTTGCGTGCAGAAGTTTGATTAACTGGGAGGAAATAGGGAAAGGAACAGATTGTTCATGAGGGAATTTTGGTTGGGCAACAATAACAAGACAAGATGGTAACCATCAAATTTAAAATAAGGTCTGAAAATGGCAACAGTTTTTGAGTATGGGTAGGCCTATGTGATTTAGCTCATTCTTAGGAGTTTGTGTTGGTTTTATATGCGTGGGGAGATTTAGTGAGAATTCTTGGCATATCATGGTAGACTACCCAACCCTATTTTTCCTATGGGTGTTGAGATTTTGACAGCATAGCATTTTTCATATTTTTCCCATTACCATTCTAAAAAACTGAAAAAAAACTTTTGTTTTATTGCTGTGAGAATCTTGGATGTTTTTACTGAAAACGGTGCGCCATACTTTTTTTGTTCAGGGGCAGTGTACTGTAAATACAGTTGAAAAAAAAGAAGAAAGAAAGAATTTCTCCATAAATTGCTGATAAAAAGTGTAAAGATCTCTTGTGGGAATTGCTGCAAATACTCGGGAGCACGATCTCGTTCCTATTAGTTTTTCAGTGACTGGAGTTGGACAGGTCTCACCAAGTCCAATGCGGACAGGCCTTTAGTGGGGTACCATGACCAAGTGCTTTAAAGGCCCAGTGTATCATTTGCAATGACCCCAAAAAGTAATCGACGAGTTTACAGGGGAAAAGTTCTGAAAGTAAATAGCAACTACTCAATGAAAGGTTTCCGCTTAAAATGATATAATTTTACCAGAAAATAATCCATAAAGATGAAATTATTTAGATCGTTTGTAAACAATTTACTTATTTTTGGTTCGCATCTACGCGGTCCAAAATGCATGGGCGCTGTGTAATGCGTGTGCGTGTTCCAACGCGATGCATTTTTATGGATCGCGCACACGCAGTATATGATGTGCGCCACAGAGTGCATGACGAAAGCCACATAGGCTTAGTACACGATCAACTGAGAACGAATATTTAAAAAACCCTGCATGCCAAGACCAGGAAAACGCATATGGATTTTCATGGTTTTTTTAAACGTGGTACATTTGACAAAGCTGAAATTTCTTCGGATGAGTTTGTTGATGTCTTTCTTTTGATTTATAATGGTTTTATTCACAGAATCGCTCAAAAACAGATCATCTACAGGGATTTTAAGTCAATGACTCGCAACACTCGGGTGAAAACTTGGGGTTGCGGGTTCGCTACCCAGCTGTGATACCTGTGCCCTTGAGCAAGGCACTTAAACACACTTGCTCCATCCTTCGGTAGGGATGTAAAGCCGTTGTTCCACTGGTTGTGTATTGTACTTAACAGATCCCAGAGCATTCTTTAGTGAAGAGTATGGGGATTCCCCGGTGTCTCTGCATGGCCGTCGGCTGCCAATGGTGCCACCCACCTATGTATTTTGATGTTTAGGTGGAAGACACTTCATGCAATTCAGCCTACAGGCTGCGAATTTAAGTTCATTACACCCAATAAAAAATAAACACTATCTGGTATGGTTCATAGGGAGAACCGGGGAGTCCTACCACTGTGCCTTATAGCTCAGCTGATAGAGCATCTGCACGGTGATTCGGAGGTCTCGGGATTGAATCCTGATAAGGCCCTTAAAATTGTTCTCTCATCCCAAGTTTGGTATTAGTATATACGTACATATGTACTTTTAAAAGTTTCATAAATTTTGATAGTGTAACTTGATCCGATTCAGAACAATGCCGATGAAATCCTTCATATGGTTCTCATTTCTGTGTAGGCTTTGCTGCTTTAACCTGTCCAGGGTATTAACGTCATCCAGTAAAAGTCATGTAAATTCTCTCCCCAGCTTGTTCAACCTTAATCCCCTGGCCAGGGATAAAGTGGAAGGACGGTCAGTCTGCATGCTGCCAGTATAATGTTCTTTCCAGATACAACTGAAAGTGAAAGCTTTCTTGGGTGGCATAAAGGCCTGGTCACACATTCGCGTCAAACATCAAGTTTTGTGCATCAAGTATGGAGTTGCAAAGTTTGCATTGGAAGATATCTCAATTTCTAGATGTACGAAATTAATATTTAATTCTGAAATAGACATACATGTACATTTCTAAATGCTACTAAAGGTTACGGGTAGCGTACGCAAACGTATGCGTACGCATATCCGTCGGCTTGCGAAACCTCCCTTTTGGCACAAATGGCTTTCAAACTATTTCTTTCTAATGTGTTGCCAAATTATTTCCGTACACACTACATACAACTGATAGCCCATGCATTTAATGCAATATTTACAGTAAACACACCTCACTTGACAATGAGAATTAGTGCATGCGTGACTTTTTCCCAGTGAACATGCAGTGATAAAGATGTCTCCCCATCCTAGATCCGTCTACCATCCCTGACCCAACCGAGGTGCAATTTGCACTCGGCTATTGGGTCATAGAACTGTTGATCACCCAACCATCTGGGTCGTCCAGTTGGGAATACCCCATCGTATCATCAAGGGGCCAAAGTTGAAGGGAAATAAAAACAGTTATAATGCAATCTGAAGGTATTGTTACTAGCTGCCACACACGCATTTTGTGCAGAGCGAGTCCCAAAGGGGCGGGAAAGTCGCACGTGGGAGGTTTTTGGTCGGAGCATTTTATAAACAAACAAGCTTTCCTTTTTCCTGTAAATATTCTTCATAAATGCTTCATAAGCAATTTTTGTTTGGGGTGGAAGAATTTTCTCATCTATACTTCTGTATGTTGTTTATAGGAGGAAACATCGTGACATCACTGGTAGGTGATACATTGGTAGGCAATTGAAATAGCACACCTAACATGTACAGAAGTCTTTCCACGGTAAAGGGGGCATTTTGGCAATGCAGACCATATCTTCCAGAAAATACCTTTGTCTGGTCTCAAAATAAAAGAAATAGTTTCAGTTGTTCTGAAGAGATAAAGGGTTATACAAATAGTGTGACAACATGCCTTTCTAAAAACCCTGTGTACAAATTTCCAATATACGCTTGTAACCAGGACGGCCTAAAATGTAACACAAGTGTCTGTCCCAGTTACGAGCGGTTTTTAGAAAGGCATGTTGTCACACTATTTGTAACCTTTTTTGGGCCTAAGTTATCTCTTCAGAACAACTGAAACTTATTAGGTGATCGGGCCAACAGCCCGATCACCTATTACTCTCGTACGATTTCTTTGTCTTTTTTTTTTTTTTTTTTTTTTTTTTTCTTTTTCTTTTTCCACTCAAACGTTTCCAGAGCTTTTCTTCAAAACGGTTCAAGCTATCAACTTGAAACTTTGTAGGAACATCAACCCCAATGTGAAGGTGTGCATACAAGGGTGACGTCATTGTGACGTCATTGGGTATCAAATTACAACCCAAAAATGACTAAAATATGCATGTTTTAAAATGCTTCCGTCTGGAAAACCACGTGACCCATGATTTTCGTATTTAGCAGGCTTATAGATAAGATCATGGCCTACGATTTTCTTCGTGTGGGCATTTTCATCTGACCCTTCCTTCTGGGGTCAATCTGAGGTCAAAGTTCAACGAAAACGAAAATCGCAATTTTTGCACTTATTGAGCAACAATGCCCATCAAACCAAGCTGAATCTTTAAGTAACTAAGTACAGGCATAGGTCCTATGGCAGACTTTCACCAGCGTGTATAATATTATGATGGCATCAAGCGTGACGTCATCGTGACGTCATCAAGTATCAAATTACACCCCCCAAAAAAACAAAATATGCATATTTTAAAATGCTTCCGTCTTGAAAACCACGTGACCCAGGATCTTCGTATTTGGCAGGTTTACAGATGACATTCTGTGCTACAATTTTCTTTGTGTGGGCATTTTCATCTGACCCTTCCTTCTGGGGTCAATTGGAGGTCAAAGTTCAACGAAACTGAGAATCTCAGTTTTTACACTTACCAGCAACAATGCCTATCAAACCAAGCTGAATCGTTAATAAATTAGATACAGACATAGGCCCTACGGCAGACTTTCACCAGAATGTATAGTATCACGATGGCATCAAGTGTGACGTAATCATGACGTCATCAGGTGTCAAATTACAAAAATTCAAAGGTTATTATTTCCAAAATTCATATCTCAAGAACCGTAATAGATACTTGAACAATTCTTTCACAACATGATAAGTCTAAATGAACTGAACAAATCATACGATGTCATGACCCCTGTGTGACGCCTACTTCCGGTCCAAACCGGAAGTTGTTCGAAAATGTGCATTTTGTAAGCGTTTTGAATGCAAATAGATTCAAAGTGGTAGTGAATTTGACCATATTTCTACGGAACGAAATGTTTCCACACATGTAGACTTTTTGACTATACCATTTGTGACGTCATCACATAGACGGTGGTTACGTAATGTGGCGTCAAAATACGCAAATTTGGAGCTGAATTGTTTTAAAATGCTGTATCTTGAGAACTACAGCAGATATTTGCATGATTCTTTCGCCATATCTAAGAACTTGATGTTTATCAAATTGTTGAACAATTTGTGCACAACATTGTGACGTCATGATATCGTCACAGGTGTCAAATTACAAAAATTCAAAGGTTATTATTTTCAAAATTCATATCTCAAGAACCGTAATAGATACTTGAACAATTCTTTCACAACATGATAAGTCTAAATGAACTGAACAAATCATACGATGTCATGACCCCTGTGTGACGCCTACTTCCGGTCCAAACCGGAAGTTGTTCGAAAATGTGCAATTTTTTAGCATTTTGAATGCAAATAGATTCAAAGTGGTAGTGAATTTGACCATATTTCTACGGAACGAAATGTTTCCACACATGTGGACCTTTTGACTATACCATTGGTGACGTCATTACATGGACGGTGGTTACGTAATGTGGTGTCAAATCACGCAAATTTGGAGCTGAGATGTTTTAAAATGCTGTATCTTGAGAACTACAGCAGATATTTGCATGATTCTTTCGCCACATTTAAGAACTTGATGTTTATCAAATTGTTGAACAATTTGTGCACAAAATTGTGACGTCATGATGTCGTCACAGGTGTCACATTACAAGATTTCAAAGGTTATTATTTCAACAATTCATATCTCAAAACGGTGCAAGCTATCAACCCCCAGCTATGGCGGATATGCAGGGAGGAGATATTAGTTACCGGATTAGTGTATACAGCAGCCGATTTCACGAAACTTTACGCAATTGCGCAAGTCCACTTACGCCATAAGTTATTGCGCAAGTAATGGCGTAAGTGGACTTGCGCAATTGCGTAAAGTTTCGTGAAATCGGCTGCTGAACTTCCATTTTTGCCATTCCACAGGTGATAACAACGTCTGAAATTCATCACAAAATGTTCATTTAACCCGATCACCTGGCGTTTGTAACAACAAACGTCATACCTCTAGTTTCTTTTATTTTGAGACCAGACAAAGTTATTTCCTGGAAAAAATAGTCTGTGTTGCCAAAATGCCCCCTTTACTGTGGAAAGACCCACATGCAGGAGCATCTCCTTGTATAGTGCGTGGGACCTTCGGCTGAAAAGTCTGTGGTTTGAGGCCAAAGAACAAAAAATCACAATTTGGGTAGTGTTTCAAAGATACCGGTATAATAAGCCAGAGATTTTGGGCAATTAAATGTCCCGAAACAGATGCAAGATTTGCAAAAACTGTCCAAAAAGTAGAATAGGATTGTTCACACAAACATTCCATCATAATTTGTCATTTGACCATAATTGTCCTAAAATACCTGTACACTTAAGAATTTCTTGGACCAAATTTTACCCAGTCCCACTATATATAGTCATGACATTTAGTTGATAAACAGCTTCATTTTACTACTACTTGTTTACTGGCTCAAACTACAATGCATTAAGTTCAGTATGGCGCAAAAGTCAACATTCTGGTCATTTGTAGCATGTACTCGAACTGCATAATTATACGGCTGCTGTGAAATTATGCAGTGAAACTTGTCTACAGTGGCCACCATTAGGACCATAAGAAAATAGCCACTATACAAAGGTACCATTAGCATTATACAAAGCATTCAGTTTGGCACCAAAGATAGGTGGCCACTATAAGCAGGTGGCCTCTTTATCAAGGTGGTTTTAATAGCAGCTTTGACAGTACATCCTATTTTTTTCTTCTTTCTTTTTTAACTTATCTGGTTTAATTTATACTAATTTTCATTAACAACGGTTCCTATTTCATAAAGCCCACTTAGAAACATTCCTAAATAAACATTCTTAACCCATGTTTTTAAAGATAGGAAAAATGTTTATTGTTCGATTTTATTGTTCCTAAATCCACTAAAGAATGTTTTTAACTTTTATGAAAAAGGACCAAGGAGTGTCCAGGCTGAATGACATTTAAAAGACAAGAATCATTACCTTTTAGTTATCATAGACTATCATCTATTAAACTACGTCATTTTGATGATGGAAGATTTCTGTGTCAGGATTTCCTCCCTAAAATTATTCTTCCGGGCTCCGCCTTTGCCACCCCTCCTGCGGTTTATTCGGGAACACCTCAACCCCCCAAATGTTCCCGCTTCCTGACTGCCTCACGCATAACGTCATCACGACGTCATTTAGGGACTGAGATGTAAGATAGGGGATTGGAGACGTCATTCTGCACTACGGAACCAAACTCCCGGGAGCACGTGGTCGTCGCGCCAACACCCACTTTATGCCTACTAGCACACCATCGTTCCTGAACCGTAACATACCCAGGGAATGGTTGACCTTATATCAACAGTGAATCACTGATGTGGTGATTAAAAATACCCTTGCCATGATACTTGCTACTTGGGTGTGTTGACTGGCGAGATTGTGATTCTCATGTAGTTTAGGTTTTTGAAGAACTGCTGTCCACTATCTAGTAGTAGTGATTCAGAAAGTATGCAGAAAAATCAGATGAATTTTTGGATGCAGATTAGATATGTTATATTTAACAAAAAGGTTAAAGATACACTCTGCCCAAGATTGGGTAATTCTTGGTGATAAAAAGCACTCCTGAAATTCATGCAAGAGATGATGAAAAGATGGTCCAAAAGTGGAGAAGACATTTATAATTATAATTGGTTTATGGAAATAAATTCCGTAACTCGTAGGCTGAATTGCAGGAAGCTTACAAGTGTCTTCCATCTAATCATCACCAATGGCAGCCGACAGCCCGATACATGGGAGGGGAATGCCCTTGCTCTTCACAACTCACTCTCCACAAGAATGCTCTAAAATATTTTAAGGATGGAGCAATTGTGGTTAAATGCTTTGCTCAGCAAGGGCATACATGTATGTACATGTACCACGACTGGGTGTCGAACCCATCTCACCAAGTTTTCCAAAGCCCAAACCACTTGGCTACGGTATCCCACACACGCATTGATTGAATATTCAAATAATTGGCACAGCCCTAGTCTCCTAGCCCAAGTAACACTGTGTTTACACTCGAACCGGCAGAGGTGGATACAGACCCAGCATTTTTATTGCGACCACAAAACTGAACATTTGCCACGTTTACACTACACCTCGATTTGGCTTCAACTCCCTTCAGAAACATCAAAAGTTACCACTAATTGTAACTGCAGCGCATGAGTGAGTTGTTAGGTGTTGCAAAACTGGTGCCAGATTGGTCAATTAAATCTACCACAGGACACTCAAATTGCCGAATCTGTATTCAGGTAGTGTTTACTCCACAAGCGACCTTGACAATTGCGGGGTTCAACTCTACCCTAAAGGTGACTTGAAAAAGGCGAATCAGACCTAGGTCTGATCCACCTTTTTCAATTCACCTTTTGCGTTTACACTTAGCGCCTACCCGGCTTCAACTCGCCTTTTTGGAAATTGCTGAGTTCGATTCGGCAAAGGCAAATCGAGTGTAAACAGACCTTTACAGAATGCCTTCAGTTTAGAGCAAATCTTGATGACAACTTTGGCACAAGGCCAATTTCTGGTTGATTGTATCTGCAGAGGCTGCTTTGAAGTTATGTCATTTCTTGATTTTAACATTTCTATATAGTTAAGAATGTAACCAGAAACAAAAGACATTGTGTTTTAAAACAAGTGCAACTCATACATTGTTATACAAAGAACAACCAAACATGGAATGAGAGAAAAATCATGTGGGCCTCATCAAGATTCGAACCCAAGACCTCGGACTCCCTTGGCAGATGCTCTACCCGATGAGCTGTAAGGCACAGTGATATACGCCTACTCCTTCAGGTTTTCCCTATGAACTCCATTCTGGTGTCACTTGGATGTGCAACTTACTGAGAAAAGTGAAATTTGCGTGTGTGCATTGCGTGTGTGCATCTTGTAATCAAAGGAATGTAATCAAACTATTTGAGTTTTAACTATTTCTTTTTAAAACAGATGCTTTGTATGCTCACAGAAATAATTCATAAAAAAAGATTTAAAAAAAAAAAAATTAATTTCTTGGAAAGCAAAGAATTCTCCACATGTCAATCACGTGTGAAGATCACTTCGACAAACGTGCAGTTTTCTGGATATTTCATTTCTTTCTAATTTAAAGGCAACATCTGGCTAAGTTCTACCACAGCTGACCCCTGGTTGATTCGTTCTTCTGTCCTCGCTTGAATTTTTTCCCTGGGTCTAAATTTGACATGCAGACTGGATATATAGAAATTGCATATGATTTTGCAGGAACTAATTGGCCTCGGGGGACCCCCGACTCCTCGGGCACAAATTGGTCCAAAGTGCAATGCCCTCATCTGTCTGCTTGTTAAATCACAATTTCACATGTTCATAATTACAAGTTTGATAACTTGACATTGGTGGGCTATATAATTCCCCTAACCCCTGTGGCTACATTCACACTGTGTTTATAGCCAAAGTGGTATTTAAAGTACACCATGTTTACACGCGAACTGAACATTTGCTGCATTTACACTACACCTCGATGTCATCCGCTTGCATGCGTGAGCTGTTAGGTGTTGCGGAACTGGCGCCAGATTGGTAAATTAAATTTAACTCCATGATTAAATCCACTGCACAGTGGGCACTGCTCCAAGGACACTAAAATGGCTGAATCTGTATTCGGGTACACTACAAGCGTCCTTGACAATTGCGGGTTTCAACCCTACCCAAAAGGTGACTTGAAAAAAGAGAATCAGACCCAGGTCTGATTCGCCTTTTAAAATTCACCTTTTGCGTTCACCCAGCTTCAAGTTGCCCTTTTGGTAATTGTGGAGTTCGATTCGGCAAAGGCGAATCAAGTGTAAACAGGACTTTAGATAGATTACAGGATTGACAAACTGTTGCAGTGTTTTCTCCCTGTGTGATTGAGGATGTGCGTGATAAGAACCAACCTGTGTACAAGTCAGCTCAGTACCTCATCCACCTTCCAATAATTGAAAAAACTGTCTATGTTCTAAAACAAAATGTGTAGAGTCACCACTGCCCTATTTATCCTGGTTCCACACAGGGTAGTGCATGGAGCCATAATTAGGGGCCTATAGTTTCATCACATGATGGCACTCTTGTAAAAGAAATATTTGCACACACACTTCAACATTAGTCAACATTTTCTTTTTAAAAAAGCCAACTTCTCAGGTGGAAGTCATTGCATTGGACAACTACCGGTAGAACCACAAAATCCATTGTGTGATGTTGTGTAACATCTTTAAGGTTGCCACACTTGGATCAAAAACCAATTGAGATTTTGATCAATTCTTAGGAGGGAATAGAGAAGTTCTTTCATCATCACTCCCTACGCCTAGCTGTGACTGTATTGGGATGTGATGCCCAAATGCACTGCTGTTGGTTTTTGTGGTTGCCAGGTCTCATTTGTAACTTCCTTTGGTTGGCCATATTTCATTTGTTCGATTAGTTCCTTTAGTTTTCTCAGCAGGGAATTAAAAACCACACTCACAACTAGCCCCATTCTCTGGCCAAGGTTCCTACGGCCATAGAATGTCACATTATATTAACTAAAAATGGTAAAAGTTAAAACGGTTGCTCACAGCTGGGGGTTGCTCATAAAATTTAAACATACCTACACCCTGTTTACACTTGATCCCGAGCTCGGGGTCGAACACCGAGCTCGGGATCAGCCCCGGATCACAAATTAGTGTAAACGCTCTCGGAACCAAATTGGCCCCGGATCAGACCCCAAGATTTTGGTCTCGCTTTGGCGGAGGGTTCGATCCCGAGCTCGGGATCAGTTTGCGGTTAGATAAGCAATAAATCAGCTCCACAGCCGTAGCGGGAAAAGCCCGTGAAATTCAAGTGGCCTTGTACACTGTACATGCACAATCCATGCACACATTGATCAGTACATGCACACACAGAGCATGACCTTTGACTGCAACTTCTGGCACCGCGCTCGAGATCAACTACAGAATGTAAACGCGGCACTCAGGATCATTGCGGTTAACACTGACGCATTCTTATCAGGGGACCAATCTTGATACCGAGCTCGGGACCAGTGTAAACACGGTGCAAGCAATCAGACACTATTTTTTAAAGTGTAGCAAAAGACCATTTCACACTACCCACTTCTGACCCGGGTAGCTGCAAATTAAACACTTTAGCTGCAAATTACCCGGGTTACACATGTTTCTTTTCACACGTCAAATTTTAACCAGGAGAAGCACTTAACCCGGGTCATCTCTTACACGGGTACATATATAGTGACCCTTTTCCCAGTGCAGTTCTGCACGCGCACCAACCCCAGTTTCGATTTAAAGGTCAGATTCAGTCTTCAAAACCAAAATCTGTGGAAATCCGATTGATGAATTGATCATGCAGCATAAACAATATGGCAGTCAACAGGAAACATCGTTCAGATAAAGCTCTTTGTAATTTTCTCAAGCTTTTGTGTGGTTGGAGCAATCGATGTTCGTATTGTAAAAATGCAGTTTTCAAACTACAAGCCAATTGCAAGCGCGCGCAGAATCTTATAACCTGCTTTGCTCCAAGGAAATGCTAAAATGGGTCGGCATTTTTAATCCGAAATCGGTGGGTTAACCCACCTTCCCGACAAGGGCTAGAAGTTACCCGGGTTAAGTGGCATTTTTGGCCAGTTAACTCGGGTAATTTGTAACTGAGATTTGCCGTGGGAAATGAGTGCTTATCCTGGGTAATTCTGGGGTTCAATTTTTCTGTCCTGTTGCCCGCAAAATCTCAGGATTAAAGTGTCGTGGGAAAAATGCTGAAGTGTTTTACTACATGTAAAGTTGACTGCCTAGACTTGGACTCAGACTGTGTGCCTAGACTCAAATTATTACTGTTTTAAGACTTAGACTCAGACTCGGACTGTAGCTGTGCGTGGTGACTGACCTGTGTGAGCCACAGGAATGATGTCGGCAGACCTAGGGTGACACAGGAAGCTCAAAACGAACGCACTCTACATGTATAGGCACTACTCAAAACTTGTTATTACTTTTTAGTATTGGAAACCAATAAGCATGAGGAAACCCATAAGATGAATTAGAAACTGCCAGAGACACTAGAAAATCCCCTTGCTCTTCACAAAAGAATGCTCTTCACAAAAGGATGCTCTAGGATCTTTAAAGTACGTTACCTAACACACTAGACCAACGGCTTTACATCCCTTACGAAGGATGGAGCAAGTGTGTTTAAGTGCCTTGCTCAATGGCACGTACCCTTGCTGGGTATCGAACCCGCAATCCCAAGTTTTCACCCGAGTATTGCGAGCCAGTGACCCAAACCACTCGGCCACGGTACCCCACAATGTAGTAGCCTACACAGAAGTATGACTAGCTACCAGGAAATGATTGAAAACAGTGCATTACTGGCTAATCTATCCTGTCTTTTTTTTTCAAGGGCATGCATGTTGCTATCACATGGTTGTGAGGGCTTCTTTCTTTTTGCATCAGTAACCTGAAAATGACTCATTGTGTGTATTGATTCATATTTGTGCATGATAAAGGAAACACAGTGTATGATTCACATTTCGTGTGATTTAAAGGTAATCTCGAAAATCAGAAATGTTCACAGATTTACGCCTAACTTACACAATATAAACATGATGACCGTAAAAAACTTCCCCTGAAATGGTTTTGTCTGAAGTGCTATAGTCTTTGAGAAATAAGTATAACAATTAGTTTTCGTCTCATGAGACGAAAATTCAATTCGCCCCAAAACCATTTCGCCCAAGTGCCATTTCACCCCAAACCACTTCGCCGGAGTGCCATTTCACCCCAAATTACTTCGTCCAAGCACTACATCGCCCAAATGCCACTTCGCCCCAAAACCACTTCGTGCACAGGCCATGGTTCAGGGCGAAATGGTTCAGGGCGAAGTGGTTTTGGGGCGAAATGACTGCAAACCGTTTTTTGACTGTTTTCTCAAAAGTTAGACAAAGTACGGAGCTGGATTTTGCTCAGGTTGGTTTTAATTATGCATATCTTCAATCACACAGGGGGTTAAAACTATTTGTGACAGTTTACCAATCATATATACTATCTTTAAGCACGGCACATAACATGATACAGAGGCCAGTGCTAACGTGAGCACTGCTTTTAAAGACATAGGCTAGTCAGCAATGCGCGTATTAAATTTGTGCCACAAAGTACGCAGCTTCATGTACAAATGTAGGAAAGGCATGGAGCTGCATATTTCGTGGTGCGTATTCCGTGGCACGCGCACAATGCTGACGAGCCTGTGCCCTTTAACGGTTGATTTCAATAAACTCCATACCTTATACATGAACTTATGCAACTGATCTTTGACCCAGAAATTTACTTCATGAGTTGACAAGAAACCAAAAAACTTACTCCGTGTTCCAGTGGTAACAAATAAAACACATGAATTTACTTCTATCCAAGGTAATTCTGTTAAAAAATTAACAACTGAAAGTGTTAAGTGTTTTTTACCGCTCGTTTTACTCAAAAACCCATACATGGATTTTAAATCTTTTCTGAAGTATAGACCTTGATCACGTTGCGTTGTTCCCCATAGTACGTGTCGGGCACGATCAGTGCGTCTGCGCTACCGCGTGATAGTGCGTGTTATCCTCCGTTGAGAATCACTGTCCACGCTGTGCGCTCTCTTGATCGTGCAATGCCTGTGCCATTGTGATGCACACAAAAAATAATTTCAAAACGGGACCAAAATCTTTTCTGCAAGCCTCGCTTTGGTTACGTTCATTTTAATAGGAGAAAAGGGAAGATGGCCGCACCGTGATAAAGGTCTATTGTTGCAACTATTTCTGCAGGCAATTCCAAGGATCCGTAAAACTAAGTTTTATCTTGCAAATGATAAATAATAATAATAATAATGAAAATTTATAATGCGCCGGTATCCATCAAAAAAGATGCTCATGATGCTCATGGCGCATTAAGGTTACCCATACAGAGGACAAGAAATTTGGCCGGGGACTTCTCGCTGAGAATTTGACTTTGACATTTTGAAAAAACTTGAACCACCTTTATTTAAGTTTTATTTCAAAAAACTCCAGATGGAATGTACATGTAGTTACCGTATACTTGGTAATACACTGTACCATTGGAAATCATTGTGTAATAACATAAATTGCTCGGAGTTAATTGCTTAGAATGTATTTCTGCTTTTTTAAAAATGTATTGTTTGAGAATAATTTCTGTGTGTGGTCTTTCCCACCAAATCATCATATTCCCAGACCTTTCTGGAATGCATGCTGTATCTGACTGTGGCAACATCTGTTAATATAGCTACTGTTGCAAAAATCCAGACACACAAAAATGAATAATTGCTTGAACCAGTCCTGTAATCCATTCTCAAAGTGCAAACGTCAAATCAATTGTAAAACTTATCACTAGAAATGATAGATAATAGTCTGGTCCTCCCTAGCACAGGTGTAAACACCATTAACAGACTGAGGCCCTAATTCCATTGAGAATTGGACAAATCAAACTGGGCTAGCGAAATTTCCAACAAGTCTGCTATCGAAGAACTTCCTTTGGGATTGATTATGGTCTTGTGGTTTGGACCCGGATGTGCAAAGTATGTGTTTGTACCAGGGGCGGATCCAGGGGGGAGCGTGGGGAGCGCACACCCCCTCCCCCTTTTCCCAAAAAACAACCCCCCCCCCACACTGGTTAAATATTGCCTCAGATCGCACCACAGCATCTATAATCCATCTAGAAGCCGTCAGGGCTTCGCGCTACGCGCTTGCTATTTCATTGTCATCAGCATTTCATGCTTAAAAATTTCACGCCTCCCCCCCCCTCCCCCTTTTCAAAATCCTGGATCTGCCCCTGTGTACTAGAAATGGAAAAGGTGGATACAGATTAAGCAATTAATTTTTTCATTCCAATCAGTGTTCGTGTTGTAAAAATTTTATATTTGAACTGCAAGCCAAGTGTGCACATAAGCAGAAGCTTTTAACCCAAGGTTGTGCATGTCCAAGAAAATGCTGACCCAAGTCGGAGTTTCCCACAGGGAAAGTTAACCTGAAGAATCGGCTCAAGACCGCCGTTAACTCGCCTCCCGAAAAGAGCTAGAAGTTACCCGGGTTTAGCGGCATTTTTGGCCTGTTAACTTTGGTAATTTGTAACCCCTATGGAAAATTATTGTTTAACCCGGGTAATCTCGGGGTTAAATTATTCTGTTACCCAGGTCATCTCGGGGTTAAAGTGTCATGGGAAAAGGCCTAAAGTGTTTGGTCGGAAATAGTCGAACTATAGGAACTTGCCCAATGATGTTGTATAAAAACTTATGTCGGTCTGTTTCTTTTCCAGCGGCACGCTTGTTCTCGGAGAGCAGTCAACAAGCCATCCAGGAAGCGCTCCAACGCCTGGCACGCCGTCAGGCTGTGCGGCAGTACTCGGCCTCCAGCACCCAGAATCAGAATGTAGTCACCCAGCAGTATCTTCAGCACTACAACAATGGTGGCAGAGGTGGGATAGCCACATCAGGTCCTCTCCAGGCAAACTTGGCTCTAACGAGTGCTGCCAAGACTTCACGATCAACAAGTGCAAACAATCTCGCGTCACAGTCCCGCCACAGAAGGGGTTACTCATGGGACGGTTTGAAATCGCATAGTAACACTAGCATTCCGAGCACAAACGTTCAAATTTCGAGAACAACCTCAGCCCAGGCCTCTCTCGGTCAATCAGCAAACAGTGATCAATTGAGATGCCAGATCAGCTCCCAAGAAGCCCTGGACAATGCAAACTCTCAAAATGAACATCAGGAACCTGGCGAATTCCAGTGGAACTCCACTGGTACTCTGCCCTATAATCAGAATGCACGCGGTCATGCCGGTAGCCAGCACTTTCAGACTGTGCTGCAACAGAACTGGTTGAGGCCACCGTCCAGTGAGGGTTCGGACGAGGGAGGTAGAGCAGCCCAGAAACAGCCTCTGAGCTTACAGGAAAAGAAGCAGATTTCCTACGACATGACGCAACAGAGCAAGGCCAAACACCAAGAAAAGGTGAGCACAAAAAATATTATAAGATTTGTCTTCTTTTTTGCATACCTGCCATATACCTGTAAATGTTTACCAGCAGATGTTGAAAAACATCTAGGCCTACCGTGAAACCTCATAGATAAACTAGCATCCCATGGGGGTGGGTGGGGCGGGGCTATTTTGCTTTAAGAATCTGAAGATGAGTTTTAGTTGTGTGATACACTAGGCTTAATTGTAAACCGTAAAAAAATGAACTGAGGCAGTCACAGTCTACAAGTTCCTTGTGTCAAGTTTTTATTCAAGTTTTAAGTTTTTTTTAAAGTAATTCATACACACTTTAGACAGTTTATGCATTCCTTATTCAAAATTGAGCTACCGTTTATACTGAATTTTCCCTTGTGGAGATACCCACTTCCAGTCTTGCAGTTCAAGCCCCGTAAAGCATGTCCAAGATCATGCCTCAAGTCATTTCAATCAAGTCATTCACTCCTATCTCAATTAAGTCATCCAGTATTTTGACTCGAGTACAACTTGACTCACACAAAGTTAGGGACTCCAGTCACCAACTCCAGTTTAGAATCTGAAGCAATTGTGTTGTTACTGCATTCATTTCAAATTAATGGAACGTGACTTGGTGCAGACATTGCTCCAACCATGAACCCAGCCATTAGGCTCAGGTTTACTGCCTGAAATTTGAATCAATTTCAGTCAATTGGAGTAATTTCAAATCCTATTTGACAGGTTTAAAGTCAGACGGAAAGGTATTATTAGGTATTTATCTCGGGAGTAGAAAGGGGGAAAAATTCAAAACAAAATTTTCCCCTGAAGCACTGTTATGTCAGTGCATATTTTGTTCTTCCAAAATCCAATGGGTTTTGAAGAGGGTCTGGTTGCCATCAACTGATTTGAAAGCCTCTAGAGTTTAGAGTCTCCCTCCCGGGAGTAACCGCCAATGGGAACTACAGGTGCTCCAAACTTGCATCCTACCCCTGACCTGATTTTAACACACAGGACACCTCACCCCAGGCTTTTTCTTTTGGCCGGAGCAACCCTTTACACAATGGGAAATGAATTTTCTCCAGTCACAAAGTTAATCCAGGGGGCTAATTCAAAAGATCCGGTGACAACTTGGAATGTTGGAATCCTGGAATCACCAGTCAGTCGTGATTTCCGCCCAGATGACGGGAACATTAAACACGCAACCCCAAAAAAGTTCAGGCCAAACCATGCAATATCTAGGTTTTTTCCCATGTATCTTGATAGGGAATTTCTTACATGAAAAAAAGTCTTCATTTCCTCAAAGTCACACCCTAGTTCATGAGCCAAATCTGACAAGAACTGGCCGTCCAGTTGAGGATTTATCCGATAAGCAGTTATTGGCCTTAATAAATTTCTGCATTTGTTATACTTTCAGTTTCAGTCAAATAGACTTTTATGTTATCCTACTTGACATTGAGGATGATATTGATATTTCAATCTAACTATGAGAATGTTTTTAAAGGCAATTTATTACTGGCAAATTTTTACATTAGCTTTGATTCCTCCCCCCTCCCGCCCACCCCCTCCTCCGCCACAATATCTGGAAAACCAGGCCTGCATTCCACTTACGTAAACGTGTTGCCACTGGTTCAAATCAACTCCTCCCCCCCTCCCCCCCTCCCCCCTCTCCATCTTCTGTCCCCCCCCCCCCCCACCCCCACCCCCCCAATCTAACTATGAGAATGTTTTTAAAGGCAATTTATTACTGGCAAATTTTTACATTAGCTTTGATTACCCCCGCCCCCCCCCCTCCCCCCCTCCCGCCCACCCCCTCCTCCGCCACAATATCTGGAAAACCGGGCCTGCATTCCACTTACGTAAACGTGTTGCCACTGGTTCAAATCAACCCCCCCCCCCCCCCCCCCCCCCCCCCCCTCCCCCCACCCCACCCCATCCTCCACCACAATATCTGGAAAACCAAACGTTGCCAATGTTCAACACTGGTACAGACCATTTGTGCACTCGTCTATAGAAAGCCGGGTACCTGTTGCTGGCAAACATTGCAAACGTTTGCAATGTTTGCGTGTTTGGAACGCAGCTTTGGCCTGGTTTGAACACAACTGGTAAATTTAATCCGGTGTTGAGTATGATGTACTAGAGAGCTTGGGCACAGAACTCACTTCCCTATTTTGTTCTCATTTTATTTAAAAGTACATGTATGAAAGAAAACATTCCTGGACATGGTAAACTAATTGGAACTTTCACAGACCTCTAGTCTCTGCAGTAAATCCCCCTAAACCCTATCTAATCCCAAAGGAGCAGTCTAGCACTCCATAGGATATTTTCTCAATAAAAACCAAGGAATATAGTTCTTAATGCATCTGTTATCGTCTACACAATGTAATAGGCACTGTTTGGAGCATAATAGTGCTGGAATCTGGTGGTGAAATGGACCAATTACCAATTGGGTGGCTTTGATGGGAAATCTCTATAGACTATAAACTCTGTTTTGGAATGGGCCTGCTAGTACTTGATGGCATGTCTGTGGTTAGTCTGGTTAGTGTATGCATGACAGACACAGCTGGGGGGTGGCGGGTGGGGAGTGGGGGGAAAGTCATTGGTGACATGAGATTGCACTCTTTGTAATATTTCCTCTAAATTGAAAATCTCCATTCACACGCAGGAAATAATAAAGGTGGATTGTGATCCAACAACTTTTATTGCGACTCTAAAATTTCGGATGTGCGACCTTTTATTAACTAGTATACTACCTGTATACTGCTTTCTGCTTTGGGTGATCCGACGGATCTCTCCATGCGCTTTCTGCATTATTACCCCTGGTCATTGGGCTCAGTAATATAATTCCTTAATCCTTCTCAGCTCCCTGGGGTGTATACAGTCCCGTGCAGCTTATGCGCACAGGGACTAATCAGACACATTAGCTTTCTCTACCCTCACAGGTACCATTTCCTCCTGGGTGGAGAAAGGCAATTCATGGCAAAGTGCCTTGCCCAAGAGCACACGCACCATGGACAAGCCGGGATGGGATTCGAACCCACGACCTGTGGATTGACCACGCCATACCGCTCGGCCATGGTGCCCCACATGTAACCGGGACAGACACTTGTGTTACATTTTTAGGTCGTCCTGGTTACGAGCATATATTGGAAATTTGTACATATAGGGTTATTAGAAAGGCATGTTGTCAAACTGTTTTTAACCCTTTTTGGGCCTAAGTTATCTCTTCAAAACAACTGAAACTTATTTCTTATATTTTGAGACCAGACAAAGGTATTTTCTGGAAAATATGGTCTGTGTTGCCAAAATGCCCCCTTTACTGTGGAAAGACTCGTATATGAACCTCACAAAGAATGGCAATTGCCCATTGTTGCATGCAATGCCACCATTGACATTTTTGCGTACAACTTCTTGTTGCATTACTACATGGTAATACACAAAAAAAGTTGTACATGTACACAAAAATGCCATTCTTTGCCCATTTTGGGACAAAATGACAGCGCCCATATACCATTCTATTTGAAGTTTGCATCCTCTTTCCAGCGAGTCATATTTCTTGATTTTTGTATAAAAATAATGTACAAGTTGCACTTCTTCAGTGCAATGTCTTTTGTTTCTTGGGTAAGTGTCTCCTTTAATTTAAAATCCTCCCTCTAAAGGTTAATGCAAACAGCGCTTTTGTCAGCATTTAATCACACATCCACTGGCTTCTGTTGCATTGAGAGTATCAATATCATATGCCTGGGGTATCAGTTCACTGACCCCCAACTTAACCCAGCCTGGGGCCCCATCCTGGATTACTTCAACACTTGCAAGTATTACAGAGTCAGACATGTCAAATAAAAGAAGTGTTGACTTTAACCCAAGACGCTTGGAGGAAATGGAATAGTACACAGGATAAGATGCCCTAAAGCGCAACCCATTTCAGCCTTGTTTTGTCCTGGTCTACTTGAAAGCCATCAGAGAGCCAATTACTATGGCCCCTGATCCTTGGCCATATTGCTGAGTGGAGAGGGTAATAAGTGTGTTAATAGCTGGACTTGTTTGGGGCTATTGATGCCAACATCAGGCACGATTGAATGAAATCTCTTTCTTCTGTTTTGACAGTTTGGGGAATAATTGAGAAGTTGCAGAAGCTGTGTTGGGGTATGTTGGGATGGGCTACATTTTTACGCCGTGTTTACACTTGAAATGGCAAAGGTGGATTTATTGCGACCACAAAACTGAACATTTGCAGCATTTACACTACACCTCGGGGTACCTTGGCCTGGTTTGGGTCATTGACTCGCAATCATAGGTGCAAACTTAGGGTTGCGGGTTCAAATCCGGCTGCGGTACCTGTGCCCTTGGGCAAGGCACTCAACCACACTTGCTCCATCCTTCGGAAGGGATGTAAAGTATGTTAGGTATCTAAAGATCCCAGAGCATTCATTTCGTGAAGAGCAAGGAGATTTCCCGGTGTCTCTGGCCATTTCTAATTCTAATTCTTCGTGGGTTTCCTCACGCTTGCGAGTGACAGTGCAATGATCACCAGGGCTCGAATTTCATGAAAAAATCTGCTAGACCACAGGGTTAGTAGCTTAAATCATTTACTGGACCGGCGCTATTTTTACAAGACCAAAGCCACAAGGAACATGGATTTACTGTTCGTTAGTTTAAAAATGCACTGGACCACTAGTCTAGTACGGTAGAGAAAGCACTAGACCGAGGCTTAAATTACTGGCCTCGGTCCACCGGTCCAGTGGGTATTTCGAGCCCTGATCACTATTGAGGAATTCTTGGTATGAATACCAGAAAGAAATAATAATAATAATAATTAACAGAACTCTGAATGCCGCAATGGGGACCACCAAAATTTCGGCAAGAATCACTCAAAATGACACCTTATTTTTTTACCCAAAGCTTCCAGAGATGCTTCCAGACCTAAGAGAATCGGTTCTAGACCTAATAAAAATGGTTCTCGGTTTTAAAAAAATGGTTTTTGACCTAAAAAAATGATTTTAAAAAAATATATATATTAGGGCGACAACAAAATGTCGCCCTATTGAGCGTGGCGCCCTAATATAGCTTTTTTACACACGATTTGTCGCCCTATCCTAGCATTCATAGTTTTTGTAATAATAATAACTACATGTACATGTAGCCTTCACCAGTGTTTACACCGCAAAGGTCACCGCTAATTGTGACTGCAGCGCATGCGTGGGCTGTTAAGTGTTGCAGAACTGGCGCCGTATTCTGGTAGCGTACACCCAAATTTTGCGTACAGGGGGTGAGGTCTAAAGAGTCGGCATTTTGTGCATACGTACTTTATGGACAGCCCCAAAAACGGGCTGCTGAACAACTTATTAGCACTGAACTTTTATTTTAACTGTCCCCCCATATTTCTCAAAATGAGCCATCTGTTGTGCCCAATGTCAAATCCATTACTTACAGTGGTACCAGCTGCCTGTTTGTGTAAAAATGGTGGAGAAATAATAAAAGCCAGTGGGCTTGAAAGCAAAATATTTAAAGTACTGGTAAACAACAGGAATATTGCACAAATTGAACTCTGTATGGGCATGGTAAATCAATGTGTAGCTACTAATTGGTTGCTTGACAGAAATATTGCAGACTGCCTTGCCTTGGGGCTGTTGGCTGCTTCAGTTCAGGTCAAAGTAGGTGAGACAAGAGACTGCAAATTGCGCAGGATTAAAACAAACATGGCCAGACAAAATTGTTCCTTTGCCAATTTGTCAGGGAGGTAACAAGATACATGGGTCAAACAAATTGGGAACCCCAGTGAGATGAATTGGTTTCCATATCTTTGGGCTTTTTCTGTCCAATTTTCCCTGAATTGCAACGGGTAGGCCAACTTTCTAATCAGCACCTTGCATACACTCAGGAAGAAACTTGAAAGTTTGCAGTCTTGTCATTTTGAACTCTTGCTGAAATGAGGTCTGGGTGCACATAATGTCACATTGACCACTTTGCATTGAACTTCAGCTAAGACACACTTGACACCTGGTAGTCACTCGAGATGTTGAGAGAGTGGGGCCCAAGGTTTGTGCTGGGTCCTGCATAAGTGCATTCTTAAATAAAGTCTGTTGCAAATCAGGTGAAATTAGACAGAAAAAGTCTTGGAAACCAATTAATCTCCATGGACTTTCCAGTGTGTTGGCCCTTGTATTGTATCTACATAATTTTTTGTAATAAATAGCCTCAAATTTTCAGTTACATGTATAATTTATATCTTTTCCCATTGGATACAAACCCATTAGGCCTCAATGTGGTCATATAAGCTTGTTAATCTTCTTTTCCTAACCTGACAATCTCCTGATACCAATGAATTATTAGTTCCATCTGGAATGTTTCCTGATGAAACATTTTATTCTCACATTTTCTGAGATCCATAAATCTGTTGGTGTTTTGAGTGTACATTGAATACATTGAATGCAGAGTATGGTGACCGAGTGGTTTATTTTGGTCATTGACTCTAGGTTGGCATTACATACATGTGTAAGCTACAGGCCCTATATGCATAGTTTCGACCTTTCAATCAAGCCGAACCTGCATGACCATTTATGACCAATAAACCCTTTCACGGTTATCGACGCCATGTTGTTCACGGGACAGTTCGAACACGCGTTGCTGTCTGCGTGTGCGGATCGTATACGAATGCATTGTTAGGTCACTGTGCATTAGTTACGATCCGCGCACGCACACGGCAACGCGTGTTCGAAGTGCCCCGTGAACAAGATGGCGTCGATAACCGTGAAAGGGTTTATTGCATCAGAGCTACACAGACAGCACCCACATAGGTCATAGTGCATAAACATAAAAGTGCTTGTAAGCGGAACTCGGCCGTACTGCTTGCATGCGGTGGCTCCGAGTAATTTTGGTTTCAATGTTGGCGATTCGCTGTTCAAAGTTGAGAAGGCGCGTATTTTATGAATACATCCTTGTATTACTGGTCTTTTACTCAGTGTGTGTGCTAAGATAACTGTCGACCCTAAAACATAAATACCAATGAATGCTTTTTTATGCCAGTCTCATTTGTTCATGCATTGTATGTCGCAATTTTTGCGATGGCTTGTGAGGCTTAGCAACAGTAACTACTGTAAGTGGGCGGAGTTAATTGGGCAATCTCGGAAATATGCATTGAATGCACCAAATAGAAGAACTAGCTTTATTTAAGAATGCAACATTACCCCAAAATCCATCTATTTGTGTAAATTACAGTCTAAGTTCGTTATCCTGCATCTGGCCATACAGCTTTCCAGATTACACTCAATCTTGCATGCTGGCCTCAAACTGTCAACTGGAGTGGATTTGGGTGCAACATCCACCACAAATTCTCACACGTGGTGCATTCCTCTGGTACCACATTTCAGCACATTTATTTTTGGAAGTTTGGATGAATTAAAAGTCGGCCAGAGATTTATGTGTAATAACCACATGACACAAAACACAGCAAAGTCTTCAAAATATTTGTTCTCTCTGTGCGTGACCTTAATTGGTTATAAGGCCCATAGTTTAAAGGCCTTGTAGATGATCTGTTTTTGAGCGATTCTGCGAATAAAACCATTATAAATCAAAAGAAAGACATCAACAAACTCATCCGAAGAAATTTCAGCTTTGTCAAGTGTACATTTACCACGTTTAAAAAAAACATGAAAATCCATATGCGTTTTCCTGGTCTTGGCGGGGTGTTTCAAATATTCGTTCTTAGTTGATCGGGTACTATGTGGCTTGTGTAATGCACTCTGTGGCGCACATTATATACTGCGTGTGCTCGCGATCCATAAAAATGCATCGCGTTAGGACACGCACATGCAGTACACAGCGCCAATGCATTTCGGACCGCGTAGATGCGAGCCAAAAATAAGTAAGTCGTTTGCAAACAATCTAAATAATTTCATCTTTACGGATTATTTTCTGGTAAAATTATATCATTTTGAGCGGAAACCTTTCATTGGTGAATAGACACTTTGCTCAGTTGGGCATATTATTGCAACACTGATCAAGAGAAAACACATGCAGGCTCTTTATAGAGAAAAGCTGAGGAGGCCTGTACTACTGTGCCTCATAGCTCAGCTGGTAGAGCATCTGCCTGGTGTGTCAGAGGTCTTGGGGAAAACCTGAGGGAGTATACCACTGTGCCTCATAGTTCAGCTGGTAGAGCATCTGCCTGGTGTGTCAGAGGTCTTAGGGAAAACCTGAGGGATATACCACTGTGCTGTGCCTCATAGCTCAGATGGTAGAGCATCTGCCTGGTGTGTCGGAGGTCTTAGGGAAAACCTGAGGGTATACCACTGTGCCTCATAGCTCAGCTGGTAGCATCTGCACAGAGTGTTATTAGAGGTTTTGGGTTTTGAAGACCAATTTTTTGTTATGCATGATTTTTCTCCCAACCCACATTCCATTTGAAATTCAACATTTAAAAACAACCAAATAAATGCTATCTTTAATATAATGATATCCGGGTGAACTCTCCCAACATCTGTTATTATCTGAATTTGTTAATACAGTGTGTGTGTTCCAGGGGTTCATGTCCATACTCCATGACCTTTACCTGAAATGGTTCTTTAGAAGCATCTTGAATTGGTACAAGCGTGGTACAAGCCAGCTATAGCTTATTGCAGTCTCTCCCTTGAGAGCACAGACTAAGCAAGACCAGCTGTGTGTTGTGTCAGTTCACAGTGGAGCAGTTGCTCTTCCAATTCTAGGGACTGTAAGGTTGAACCCATCTATACATGGTGATGTATTTATGATTGTCTGTGCCCATGTTGTACTTTACTTGACCTTCACACAAGCAACCAGGAAATGGGGAAAATATTTCCAAGTGACATTTAATTTTGGTGTGAATTATTTTGTCAAAATTAGGCCTGTCCTCATTGGACTTTTTTGGGGAAAACGTACCGAGACGATGGGTACTTTTCTAATTTTAAAGGCCTGTATGTCTGCATTGGACTTTTTGGGGGAAAACTTACCGAGACGATGGGTACTTTTCCCATTTTAAGTCCAATGCGGACAGCCTAGGACGTTTTCCTCTCAGTAACTTTTCCTGAGTCCAGCTGTTACTTTTTCTGGCCAGGAAAATTGACCAGGGAACTTTTTCCCAGATGAAAAGTCCCATGCGGACACAGCGAGTCGGTAAAAGCTCTCTCGAAGCGTACTTCCGGGCCGTGAAGGTCAAACTGCGAAGGGACACTGCGCATGCTCTTCCACGGTCTCGGTAAAGTCCAAATGCAGACATCAGTAAAATTTAGCCATTTTTTATTTTACCATCGTCTCGGTAAAACATCCAAAAAAAAACAAGTCCAATGCGGACACGGCTAAAATCGGGATAGGCCTATTTTCGTTTCCGAAATTAAATGTACTTGCACTTTGCTTTTCAAGACACTGGAGGATTGTGTTTATTTGGCATTTCACAAAGTTTGGAGTATTTTTTGTTAAAAGTTACCATGAGACATTGTTCGCATTCCATTTTGGTAATTCTGCTGTGTGTCTGCACTTGGATTTTTTTTCTGCCCATAGAATGTCCATGGATATAAAAATGTAGGCTTTAGTAAAATCACCTCATTCAGGTCCAAACAGAAGTTACATGACCTCAACATGTCTTCATTATCATGGACTTTTATTACAATGCTCATCCACATTGAAGTAAAATTGACAATACAATTTTTTCTCAACCCAGGTTGCTCTGTGAAACATACATGTAGGCCTACATGTACATGTACAGCAGCAAAGCATGAAACTAAAGGGGTGTTCCCATTGGACTTTTTTTGGTTAAACTAGTACCGTGGTCGTGCGGTAGAATTACAAAATTGAGTCCAAAGGGGACACACGGAGAACTAGCGTCCCTGTCAATTTACCGCGACCACGATGTAAAATTTACACGCCGTGAGGGGCCGTGGAAACTTTCCGCTCAGCCACAGTAGTTTTACAGGCCTGTATTTTAGTCCAGTGGGAACAGTTTCGCCCTGTAAAAGTAACATGACCTTGCAGTAAACAATGGGCTTGTACAGGGAAACTTTACGTCAGGGTCACGGTAACTTTCCGTATCGGCACTGAAAACAAATGGCAAACAGGAACGCACGGAAAGATTACACAGAGGAATGTTACTGCAAGGTTGTGGAATAGATTGGTTCCCGATCCCTATAGATTGGTTTGCTTATTGCGAAAATATAGGGATCGGTAAAGGGCAGCCATGACGGGCAGAATTCTGCCCGTCACGTGGTTATTATTATTTTTATTTGTTTAGTAAGTGCGCAGATTTTGCATTGACATTTGTAACTTGGCCGTGCGTGTCGAACATATCCAATTATGTAAATAAAGTACATTGCCTGAAGCAAAGGGCTTGGCCAATTTTTAAATATAAAAAACACAATGCGCACGCGCAAAGACGAAGATGAAGCGCCCTTTACATGTGGACGGGAACCAGTCTAGGTTGTGGAAAAGAAAGTCCAATGGGAACACGCCTTATCACTTGACAGTCCACACTTAATCCACTTAATTGCTGATGCATTTTATTACTAAAAACTGTAAGTTGTGAGGTCTTATCCTGATAATCCTCCCCTAGATTGGTGATAAAGATCAATGCCGCAATAAATGCAAAACTCAAAATTCACAAGCCACCAAAAATCTTTCAATTTTATTCTCCCTTTATCTTGAGCCTATTTTGGAATGTTCAACCCTTTCTTGATTTGTCCCTTATTGTTATAATCCTAAAAGGTTGCACAAGCCCACAGCAGTGCATCCGCCCTACGGGAAGCCCTGCAACGTAGTGCATCATCCGCCAGCAACCATCCCACCAGTCACTCTGGTAGTGGTAGCCACGCCACCAGTCACATCAAGCCCAGACCCCCTGTCAAATCATCCTACGCCCGCAAGCCTGTCAGTATCCAGCGAATGGCCAGGTGAGTGGATCAGGATTGTGATCCTTTCACACAATCCAAAATCTCCATCTTGAACCCTTTTCACATTAGGGAAATTTCACATTAGGGAAAATGATTAGTCAATCATTAGTTAATGAAACATGCATTCACATCTCAACAGAGATCGAACAAAGATGCGTAATAAAGAGCGGTGTCGTTCACATTAGGCAACCACTAACGAAGATCGAATCCAGCTGTGCGCTGCCCCCATCGTATTACATGTAGGCCTACATAGCAAATGAAGGGGTTACACATTACAAATTTGCTTCATTGAATAAAGCTACCTCTTCATCGAATAAAGCTATTTTGCAATTTTATTTTGCAAATGAACCTCGTTGGTAGTCTTACAGTTGTGACATTCCCATTGAAAGCAATGTTTACCTGCAGTACGCTGTCAACTTTTGTCCATTTGTGACATGTTTACCAGAGTACTGAGAGTCCACGTTAAGTCTTGACATAAATAGACTGCGTAATAATTCTTTCATGGTTTTTGTTTTCAAAAATGGTAAAAATCGTAAAACTGTAATTGGGAGGGAATTTAACGGGACTGGCTTCAATTTCTCCTTGATTCAGCCCCAACATCTGCTCCTGTCATGTTAAAATGTTCCCATTTTTGTATTTATGGACATGACAGAAAAATGTATCAAGCCCAAGACCAGGAACAAGAGAGGGTGTGGCCTTCTTGTCCCGGTGGCCTCTGTAAAAACTGAATTCCTTCCCTGCTGTACTTCTGTAATATTTGCAATTCTCTTGAGTCGTGTGAAAGGGGTAGTCAAAATTTAGTTTCAGTTTGAGAGATCAAGTGGACTTTATCTCCCTATGCATGTATGATTTATAATCTCAAATAGCTCCATATTATATTATGATTCATAAGGTATTGCAATGATGCCAGGTGTGTGCCTATCAATTGTGTGGATCCAGAATTGTTTAGTGCTTAGTTGATATGCACATGCAGGGGTCGAAACTAACACTGGTCCTGTGGTCCGAGACCAGTAAAAAATCAGAAGGACCACAAGATCTGTCAAAAATGCTGGTCTGATGGACCAGTGAAAACATTTCATTGCTCATGTAAACATTCCCGGATACCGAATCCACATTAAACATTTCTTACTCAATGCAAAGAATTCCTGGTTACCACAAACAATTCCTGATGGCTTTAGACATTTTCAGATTTACTACATTTCTTTCTCCGATCTCTGCCCCAGTGTTGGACCAAAAAGCAATCCCATCCATCCTGCACTCAATGACCTTATAAACCAGAAAGTGTTCCAGTATCTGGGTGCCATTTTGAAAAGCACCAATGGACCACCAAATTTTCAGCAGGACCAGTAGAGTTCCCTAATCTACTGGTCCTTCTGACGTATGACCAGCATGAAATTCAGGTTAATTTCGACCCCTGACATGGATCTTTCTACAGTCATACAAGGGTTGCATCTCAAATGACAATTTGAGATAATAGTTTCCTATAGAATGGAACTTTATCACTACTAGTCTTTTTACAGTCTGCGACATAATTAATTGAAGGCCAGGTTTACATGTATGTGTATAGGCCTTATACAGGCAAGCAGTTGGCAGCAGTTTTCCAGCCAGTGTTTCTAAAGCCACTGTGAGCAATGCACCATAGTGAAATAGTTGTTCTGGGAAGATAAATTAAGACCCAAAAGGGTTTAACAAGTTCTTATTGTGTGAGTCCCAGTTCGACTCTTTCAAGGCCGAGTCTAAGTCCACCCCCAAGTTGGCAAAATGTGAACTTAAGTCCAGACTCGAGTCCAGGTCTGAACCCGAGTCCTACAATGCTGCAATACATGCACCTTCAGTACGGCGCAAGCCTAAACAACTTTGGCACAAAGTCAATTTCTGGTTGATTGTTTTTGCATTCAAATTGCATGTGTGATGGCCGTGAATATACTGTATACATCCCATTTCCTGTTTTTAACATTTCCACAGCCAAATCTCAAAAAAGGCATGTTCTTATTAGACTTTCTCTTCCGCTACCTCACGGAAAATTAGAGTGACCTTGCGAAAACATTCATCCGTGTCATTTTACCATGCATTTCCATTTGCGACTATAGGGACCATTATAAATGGTACGCGTACGGGAAACGTATGTGGCTATTTTATCTGAAACAAAATAAGTAATAAGTAGTTCTCATCAATATGCTCTTGTATACACATGTGCTAATTTCTTGAATAACCACGCAAAATTGTGATACAACCACCCAATTCTTCCGAGCCGCATATGTTTCCCGTACGCGCACCATTTCTAATGGTCCCTGTAGTCTTCAGTGCTCATGCGGAAAGTTGCTCCCACTCTGTAGTAATCTTTTCCTGTGCAAACCCATTGTTTACTGCAGAGTCACATTACTTTTGCAGAGTGAAACTGTTCCTATTGGACTATAAATACAGTAGAATCACGGCATCACCGTGTTTACACTCGAATCCGGCAAAGGTGGATACAGATCGAGCATTTTTATTGCGACCACAAAACTGAACACCCCAAATCGCTTCAACTCACTTCAAAAACCGCAAAAGTCACCACTAAATGTAACTGCAGCGCATGTGTGAGCTGTTAGGTGTTGCTGCACTAGTGCCAGATTGGTCAATTAAATCTACTACACTGCGGGCACCGCCCCAAGGACACTCAAATTGCCGAATCTGTATTCGGGTAGCGTTTACACTACAAGTGACCTTGACGAAGGTGACCTGAAAAAGGCGAATCAGACCCGGGTCTGATCCGCCTTTTTCAATTTACCTTTTGCGTTTATACTTAGTGCCTACCCGACTTCAACTCCCCTTTTTGGAAATTGCGGAGTTCGATTCGGCAAAGGCGAATCGAGTGTAAACAGGCTGTATGTTGTACATCATGGCTGCAGCATTTGACGGGGACTTAATTTTGTGATTTTTTTCGCACAACCAAGGTGGTTATTCAAGAAAAGACCTCTCTTAGCTATAGGCCATCAGTGTAGCCAATTGATTGGCATGGATTTGCCCCACAGCATTGTTGGAAAAAGAGAGGCAAACACGAGATGTTCTGGTGCTCCGGCGGGATGCCCAGATAGCTCAGTAGGTAGAGCCAATTGGCCATGTAAGCCAAGGACCTGGGATCGAATCCCAGTCAGGGCATGCAATTTTCTTGTGTTTCTAAATTTCTCTTTTAATTATCAATCCTGTCATACCTTCAAAAAAAGTCTAATGGGAAGTTGGGAATACCATCCAAGTCAAATTTAATTATTTCACTCAGTATTAATTATTATTATATAAAATGAAGCTTTTGCGGACACCGTGCGTTTCTGTTACTGTGCAGCACAGAGCCCAGATTCGATGTGCGTGCACGTTGGGCGCACCACGAACACACGCGTACGCGCGCGTCATGGATCGAGGGAATGGATTGCGTGCGTGTGCAACGCGCGTCAGAGTACAGTAACAAAAAATACTGTACAACAGTAACAAAAGCGCATGCATTTGTAAACTGACGTTTTCAACACCAAACAGGCAAAAATCTCGCGGAAATCTTTCAAAACAAAGCTTCATTTTATATAACAATAATAATATTGGATGTCGTTTCGGGTGATATGAGAATATACCGCACTCGTCATGAAAATATCGAACTCGCCTTCGGCTCGTTCAGTATTTTCATGACTCGTGCGGTATATTCTCATATCACCCTCAAAGCCATCCAATATTATATAAATGTTAATGAATTGCCTTGTAGAAATTTTAGCCACAGAGATGCAGTAATACTTAAGAAAGTCTTAAAAGTGAATGCATGGTTTTGTGTGGAATGAATGGTAAAACAAAATCATGTGTTGTTTCTTACCATTGCTATCAACATTTTTAGTTGGGTTTTCTTGTCAAGTTGTGAAGTATAATTTTGGGTAACTGCAAATGAAGTAATGAGCTTTAACTTTTGAAATTGTACAAAATGTATGCTCATTTCATTTAACGTTCACCATGCCACAATTTTAAGAAACTAATTGAATAAGGTGCACAAATTCCAGGGACGTTTGGATATCATGTACCTTTGGCATTTATTTTTTTGTTAATCCGAATTTGTCCCATGGTCCAACGTGATCCCTCCAACTTGCAGCAACAGTAATCTGTCAGCTTGTGAAGTCATCATCATACCACAAATTGCAATGTTTGGGACGAGACATCTCTCCTCCCACAAGCTTTGCATTCCAAGTTAGAGCTCTGGTTCACCTTAAAAAACGACCCATCACTGGTTATAATTGTGGGGTACTTAAGGGTGGTTACTGGCCGGGCTTTATATTTAGTAGAGAGTGCTTGGATTTGACATTAAACAAGAGAAATGGCATCGGTAATTATTTACTGTCATGTTTAGGTTCAGTGATTAGCAAACCAATGTCGGCGCCTGATTCAATTTGCAAAAAGATGGGGGCCAACATGGAATTAAAGGCCATATTGCATCATTTGCAGTGACCAAACATTTTACTTCATAAGTTAAAAACTTTGTGTTGATATCAGTTGTAACAAACACCACATGAACATATTTCTGTCCACGATGGTAGTTTCTGTAAGAAATTAACAACTGAAAGTTATTATTTTTTTTAAATGTGTGTGCATTGTATCATTTGCAATGACCCAATTTTGTTTTTCATGAGTTGACGAGAAAAACCTTTCTCAAAGTGTTGATAGCAATGGTAACAAACACCACATAAATTTCCGTCCAAAATGGTATTTCATGCTGGAAATTGACAAACGAAGGTGGTTTTTAAAAAAGTCTTATCATTCACTTGTATACAAAATCCATCTATAGATTTTCAAGGTTTTCTAAAGCATTGATGCATCTATGTAGCTAAAATTTCTTCAGGCTAGTTTACCAACATTCTTCCTTAGATATGTTACACTCTTATTCCACGAATCTGTAAAATTATACATACATGTAAAATGCAAATGATACATACATGTAGGACCTTTAAGGTTTTCCAAAGCATTGATGTATCTATACAGCTGAAATTTCTGCAGGTTTAATAGTTCAACCACATTCTTCTTTAGATATGTTATTCACTTATTTCAGGAATCCATAAAAAGTTTCATCTTGCAAATGATAACATTGGGTCTTTAAACCAAACATTTAAGCATGCCAAGGAACAAATTGCACTTATTAGTCATTTAACGTGCTGCACATACTTCGAATGCTGAAACTTGCACGTACGACAAAATGACACCTCATGATTTTTAAGTGGGAGACATTTTGAAGCGCTTGTATAAATGCCTTTCCTAAGTTACCAACTTGTTGTACAGGAGAGTAACAAAATTAAGTCCAATGGGGACGCATAGAGAATTAGCGTCCCTGTAAAGTTACTGCGACCACGATGTAAAACTTCCGCGGGAGTTTTACAGGGCCCTCGAAAAGTCCAATGGGAACAGTTTCGCCCTGTCAAATGTACACGACCCTGCAGTAAACCGTAGACCTGCACGGCAAAAGTTTACTGCAAGGTCCCGGTAGCTTTCCGCATGGGCACCGAAAGTAATTGCAAATGGGAACGCATGGGAAGATTACACGAAGGAATGTTTACCGAAGGTCGCGGTAACTTTCCGCGAGGCAGCGGAAAAGAAAGTCCAATGGAAACCTGCCTTAAGTCTTTCTGACCATTTCTTCTCTTGAAAAGGTAGAGCTGCCTTACGGACCCTATAGAACTTGTACTTTAATTCAAAATACATTTTGAGCGAAATTTTAACAAAATCTTTCAATACGTTTTAAAATGTTGTACTTGCATTTGGAAGGTTGCACTAGTTTATTGAACAATTCTCAATAAACGAAAAACACAGGTAAAGATGTTTTTCGATTCACGGGACCGCATATGGGTCATTCTATAAATTTGGGGTCCAGTTTTTCTGTCCCCTGTTACGTCTGACATCTTGTAGTTTGTAAATTCAGGACATATTCTTTAAATGCCCTCTATTTCAAAGAGTGATTACATAAAGTACAATGCATAAAAATGTGTTTTGAAGGCATTTTTAATAATACTTGTACGGCAAATGGCAGTATGTCAGGTGTAACAGGGACAGGAAAATGTCACACGTTGGACCCCAAATTTATAGAATGACCCTTATACTGTACTGTTTTTATGCTGAGGGTAATCATTTTCTGAAGCCCAGTATTTGTAAAAAAAAAAGAAAAAAAGAATCAATGCCAGAGGTGTCACAGCATAAGGGGGACACTGTATACCGTTTTGATGGAAATACCCATAATGATCTTATGAGTGCAGGTCAAAAAAGGTCTTTAGTACATGTATGTCTTTGTCATTATTCAATTCTATTTTCCGGTATGACATATGATCACACAATTATAACAAAGTTACATCTATTTGACCATGACATGCACAGGCTCTCCTGATCACAGCGTTCTTGGGAATTTCACAATGCTTATCCTATGATCTGTGCTGGGGAATCCCAAACGGGGGCCTGCAAAGGTCCCATAAAATAAACATCGCGTGCTTACTCATTCTTTGAATCGTAAACAGTTTTGGTTTGAAAACACGTTAATGTTCTTATCGACTTATTAATGGCAAACACTGTTGGGTTGTTTTTTCCATTAGCAGCCTATTTTACAAAAAAATGCATAGATTGTGCAACATTTGAAAATGTCAGGGGCCGTCCAAAGTTGTCAAAATTTTCACGGTTCTACAAAGCGTAGGAAAGGGGAGGGGGGTCGAGGGCCGCGTACGACTTTACATGCACTGTATTAAAATGTTGACATTTCATGGTAGTGACAATTTTTTTTATTATAAGTAGTATTTTGGGGGGAGGTGGTCTTGAAAAATTCTACGCTTTGTAGAACTGTGAAAATGTTCAATACTGACTTTGGACGACCCTTTATACGTGTAATCATTGCAAGATTATTACATAATTTGAGCAATTTACCCCTTTCGAACATTTTGGGAGTCAAATAATGCTGCGTCATTGTGGAAGCGTTATGTCTGCGCGTTTTGTGTGTCTCTGGTGGGCGTAATCAGTTTAATTCACCAATGGGAACCTTAATGAACACACACAATGCGCATGCACATTGCTTCCACAATGACGCAGCATTATTCGACTCCCAAAATGACGTCATTGGCACAAGCTCAATAGAAAGCTGCACAAGTGTACTTGCGAAAACCTTTCTATGGGGACATTTACCAGTTACTCACCGATGATATGGGGACTGAAAATCGTTGTGGGGGAAACTGTTCATGTCCCCACAACGTTTTGTCCTTAAACTCATTTTTTGAATCCCTTATAAATACTCTAAAAGAGTAAAAGATCACTCTAAAATCACTCTAAAATTACTCCAAATAGAGATTAGGGTTAGGTTTAGAGTTAAGGGTTATATTGATTTATAGCATTTGCCTAGTGAGTCCGAGGTCTCGGGTTTGAATCTCGATAAGGCCCTTACGATTTTTCTCTCATCTCAAGTTTGGTTGTTTCATTTCAATGGTGATCAGGCACCATACAGATGTTGTGTTCGTTACTCTAAAGTAATTTTATAAATGTTCACTCTATTTAGAGTAATTTTAAAGTGATTTTCACTCTATTTATGGTGATTTTAGAGTGATTAGCCCTAACCCTAACCCTAATCTAATTTTATTTAAGGCCTTTTCCCACGACACTTTAACCCCGAGATTACCCGGGTAACAGAAAAATTTTACTCCGAGATTACCCGGGTTAAGGGCTCGTTTCAGATTAAAGGAGCGTGTCCAAAGATCACATTTTTAAAATCCCAAACGCCCCTCCCCCCTCCCCTCTTTTTTCTCATGGGTTTTGAGGTTTTGATACCATATCATTTGTCATATTTGTCTCATTACCATTCTGAAATTTGGCGCTCCCAATCCACATATTTCCAAGGATGTGGTAAAAAATAATGTTGTTTTGTAAACTAATTTATCCAGTTACATAAAACAGTGCAGTGATTATTAGGTGATCGGGCCAACAGCCCGATCACCTATTACTCTCGTACGATTTCTTTGTCTTTTTTTTTTTTTTTTTTGGCTTTTTCGTTTAGGACGAAAAAGCCTTTGTTTTCGTTTTGATTTTTTTTTTTCCGTTTATTTCTTCTTCTGATTTTTTTCCCATAGACAAAGCGCATAGGCGTTGTCGGCGCTTTTTCAGGTTGTTCCCAAACATTGATCTTAACCAAACTTGGTCACATCAAAGACATAGTATAAGAGGTGTGCACCCAAGAATGGCTTCATTGTGACGTCATTCGTTACGTCATTATAACACTTTAAAAATGCCTAAAAAGCGGAAAATTGCCGAAATATGCACTTTTTAAAATGGTTCCCTTGCCAAAACCACATGACCCAGGGTTTTCATATTTGGCAAACATTTAGATCAGATCATGAGCTTTAATGTTCTTAGTGTAGGCATTTTCATCTGACCCTTCCTTCCTGGGTCAATCGAAGGTCAAAGTTCAGCCAATTCAAAAATCACATTTTTTGTATTTGTTTGTACTTATGAAGCAATATTAGCTATTCAACCATGCTTGATTTTCATAAAACTAGGTACAGGCATGGGCCCCATCACAAACGTCCACCACCATGTAGAACGTTACCATGACGTCAATGATTACGTAATTATAATAATTTTAAAATGGCACAAAAGTGGATTTTTATCATGAAAATTACCAAAATATGCATTTCGTAAAACGCTTCCCCGTATGAACCCACATGACCCAGGGTCCTCATATTTGGCAGACATATAAATCAGATCCTAGCCTACCATGTTCTTAGTGTAGGCATTTTCATCTGACCCTTCCTTCCTGGGTCAATCCAAGGTCAAAGTTCAGCCAATTCAATAATCACATTGTTTGTATTTTGTTGTACTTTTGAAGCAATATTACCTATTAAACTACGCTTGATCTTTATAAAACTAGGTACAGGCATGGGCCCCATCACAAACTTCCACCCCATGTAGAACATCACCATGACGTCAATGATTACGTAATTATAATTATTTAAAATTGGCAAAAAAGTGGATTTTCGTCATAAAAATGAGCCAAAAATGCATTTCGTACAATATTTCCCTCTATAAAACCACATGACCCAGGGTCTTCATAATTAGCAGACATTATAGATCAGATCCTGCGCTACAATTTGCTTTGTGTAGTCATTTTCATCTGACCCTTACTTCCTGGGTCAATTGAAGGCCCCAGTTCAGCCAAGTCAACATTTCCGTATATACAGGGTGGATTTAAAAAAACGAAACCGAGATATTATTGCTAATTGTAACTAAAGTAGGGCACGTATGAATGAACGGGAGATATCATCTGTTAGGGTTGAATCTCCTCTTTAAAATGACACCATGATCATGTCATTATGTTTTCGGTTGACTGAGCAGTGACCAGTGTTATGCCAGGAGCCTAGTTTTAGATTTGACCGTTCTTAATGCGAGCAAACTTCGCAGAAATCAATTTTTACCGCAGCTGTCTATTACGTGTGCCCTGTGTGACACGGCGCCAGCCTAGACGGTGACACGCTAACTTTTTGCGTGGAAGCGCAACAGTCTTTTAACTGTGTCTACCACGGACGTGTAATTTAACAGCAGATGGTTTAACAAAAGGACATGTGAGTAGGATACAATCTTTTATGTTATTTCAGTCTTATTTAAGAGAGTCCACTCTCTACAAGAAAGTAATTGTAGGTTATTGAGGGATCGTCGTAGTTTTGCCGTGAAGCATTAATTCATTCCAATGTTTGTTTTCTTCCTTTTAGGTTTAGTAAGGTGCAAAGCTTAATATAGGCCTGATATCATTACGTCATTGTCAGGATTTTATTAAACCATCTTAAACAAATCTAATTACGAAATTGTTCCTTCTTAGCCAAACTCTTTTCAATCTTAACAAATTATGTGCTTTGATTTATACCTTTGATGACTAATATATGTAGGCCTATATAAGTTTTTTGAGCAAACATCGGATTTCCACCCCATTTTATGAACAAAACAAACTAAAAAAATTAACAATCTTTTTCGCTGACTACATCGTGAGACAGCAGATGAGTATTGATTTAGTAAAAATGAACAGTTTATAATTCGCAAAGGGAAATAAAACTTGCCTCTAAACCACGTTTTCAGGATAAACTTTTTAAATATTTAATTTATAACGGCATGTGACATTATGACAAATACATGTAGTACTAGTTTTACAGTAACTTAAAGGAGTGTGACCAGATCACTTTTTTTTACCCATAACTCCCCGGGACTTACCTTATGGGTCATGATATTTTTATATCATAACATCCGTTATATTTTTCTGATTACGAAACTGAAACTCCCGCGCTTCTAGGCCGCATATTTCCGAGGATATCGTCGAAAATCCACCGATTATTTGTAAACTAATTTTCCAGTATCAACGTTTATCCGCTGAAAGCATACTCGATAGTTTGTTCAACTTTTTACTGGAAATTGCGAATGTTTTCGGGTTTTTGGGACATGGGAGGTGTGTATGGGAGTTACTTGATAATATTGGTAAGTTACATCGAAAACTATTTTCCAGAAACTCTGGTCACGCTCCTTTAATTGATGTTTTTAAAAGTGCAAAAACTGAAAACTGCCATATTTTAAAATCTAAACAAATCTTTTTTCAATCGATGAAGGCTACTGTACTATTTACATAATGTACATGTTATTTTGTTTTATATGAAATTTGGCTCAAGACTCTCTTAGTATAAATCCTGAACCTACATGTTATGATACTCCTCAAGGAGCTAATTAAGTAATCAAAAGTTTTTACCTGCGCCATGACTTGGTATCTCACAGTTCATCAAACACCTGTAAGTGGCAGATCTGTATAGCAGTACACTCAGGCAAACTGACACAACTCAAAAACTGTTCATCATCAGGTATACGAATAAATGAGCATACAATTTAATGTTTTCCATATTCAAACATTCGTAACAAATCAGCCGATTCACCTATGATCGTGATTCATGCGCCATATACGGTCATTAACAAAGGTATTTAACTGATGATCTCATAATGACGTCATCACGTGTCAGATTAAAGGTGATACAAATATTATAAATATGAAATATTAACAGATGCGAGCTACAACCTGGATTCCTTCCCATATACGATCACTAGCAAAAGTCGTTAACTTTTGGCTTTTCGGTTGATTTCTTCTTCTGATTTTTTCCTCATTGACATAACGCATGGGCGTTGTCGGCACTTTTTGAGGTTGTTCCCAAACTTGAGGTTGTTAACTTGGTAACATCAAAGACATAGTAGAAGAGGTGTGCACCCAACAATGGCGTTATCATGACGTCATCAGGTGTAAGTTTAAAGGGGCATGAAATTTAATGTTTCCATATGCAAAAATTCATAAAAAAATCAACCGTTTGACCTACGATCTTGATTCTTTCAGCATATACGATCATTAATAAAGGTCTTTCAGATGCCCACATGCCTTCACATTTGACCTCATTCCCTATTGGTCAAACAGACTTTGCCTTGCCATTTGAAACTGGTAAGAGGTATTTGGATGGGGTCAAAGGTGTTTGAGTTCGACTAGGGTGCGGTATCCAAAAAATATCGCCATAACCTGTGACCTTGCTCACTTCCGGTAGAAACCGGAATTGCATTTAAATGAACCTATTTTGTAAAAGTGGGGAAAGCTGCCGAGTTGCGGTTGGTAGTGTCAGTGTCTAAGGTAAATAGGGTTTCCAAAAATGTAAGTTTATACGTCATTCCATAAAAGGGCGCCCTCTAGCGTCAAAATTAAAAAGTCTTAAAATGACCCTTTCATAGCAGTGTTTGCGCAAATTAGCCCAACAGTTCTGCTTATAGAGTAAGTCGACCACCAAACATGTCTGTGTGGTTAAAACATTGATGACGTCATCAATCCTTTAAAGGTAACACATTAAAGGTAAACTTTTTAAAGTTAAATAGTTGATATGCTAACATCTAATTTTGCAAGGTAAGCATGCTAATTTTTTAAGTTAAAAAAATGTGAAAAAGCCCTACGCTCTGTTCATAGAACAGACGTAGCTCTAGTTTTTAGGTGATCGGAACTCATTCCGATCACCTATTACTATTGTACGATTTCTTTGTCTTTTTTTTTTTTTTTTAGGTGATCGGGCTCAACCCGATCACCTATTGATATTGTACGATTTCTTTGTCTTTTTTTTTTTTTTTTCTTCTTTTTCCACTCAAACGTTTCCAGAGCTTTTCTTCGAAACGGTTCAAGCTATCAACTTGAAACTTGGTAGGAACATCAACCCCAATGTGAAGGTGTGCATACAAGTGTGACGTCACCGTGACGTCATCGGGTATCAAATTACAACAACAAAATGACCAAAATATGCATGTTTTAAAATGCTTCCGTCTGGAAAACCACGTGACTCATGATCTTCGTATTTGGCAGGCTTATATATCAGATCATGGCCAACAATTTTCTTCGTGTGGGCATTTTCATCTGACCCTTCCTTCTGGGGTCAATTTGAGGTCAAAGTTCAACGAAAACGAAAATCTCAATTTTTGCACTTATTGAGCAACAATGCCCATCAAACCAAGCTGAATCTTTAAGAAACTAAGTACAGGCATAGGTCCTATGGCAGACTTTCACCAGCGTGTATAATATTATGATGGCATCAAGCGTGACGTCATCGTGACATCATCAAGTATCAAATTACACCCCCAAAAAACCAAAATATGCATATTTTAAAATGCTTCCGTCTCAAAAACCACGTGACCCAGGATCTTCGTATTTGGCAGGTTTATAGATGACATTCTGTGCTACAATTTTCTTTGTGTGAGCATTTTCATCTGACCCTTCCTTCTGGGGTCAATTGGAGGTCAAAGTTCAACGAAAACGAAAATCTCAGTTTTTACACTTACCAACAACAATGCCCATCAAACCAAGCTGAATCGTTAGTAAATTAGATACAGACATAGGCCCTATGGCAGACTTTCTCCAGCATGTATAATATCATGATGGCATCAAGTGTGACGTAATCATGATGTCATCAGGTGTCAAATTACAAAAATTCAAAGGTTATTATTTCCAAAATTCATATCTCAAGAACTGTAAAAGATACTTGAACAATTCTTTCACAACATGATAAGTCTAAATGAACTGTACAAATCATATGATGTCATGACCCCTGTGTGACGCCTACTTCCGGTGCAAACCGGAAGTTGTTCGAAAATGTGCAATTTGTTAGCATTTTGAATGCAAATAGATTCAAAGTGGTAGTGAATTTGACCATATTTCTACGGAACGAAATGTTTCCACACATGTGGACCTTTTGACTATACCAATAGTGACGTCTTCGCATGGACGGTGGTTACGTAATGTGGTGTCAAATTACGCAAATTTGGAGCTGAATTGTTTAAAATGCTGTATCTTGAGAACCACAACAGATATTGGTATGATTCCTTCGCCACATTTAAGAACTTGATGTTAATCAAATTGTTGAACAATTTGTGCACAAAATTGTGACGTCATGATGTCGTCACAGGTGTCAAATTACCAACATTCAAAGGTTATTATTTCAAAAATTCATATCTCAAGAACCATAATAGATACTTGAACAATTCTTTCACAGCATTATAGGTCTAAATGAGCTAAACAAATCATACACTGGCATGACCCCTGTGTGACCCCTACTTCCGATCTAAACCGGAAGTTCATCGAGAATGTGCCAGCTTTTAGCATTTTGAATGCAAATAGAGCCAAAGTGGTAGGGAATTTGACCATAGTTCTACGGAACGAATTGTTCCTACACATGTGGACTTTATGACTATACCAATGATGACGTCATCACGTGCACGGTGAATAGGTAATATGATCTCAAATGACAAAATCTTGAGAACTGTAATATATATTCGAAAGATTATTTCACTACATGTAAGAACTTGTTCTTCAGTAGATCCTTGAGCAATTTGTGCACACAATAGTGACGTCATGGTGAGATTGACTGGGCCAATAATGACGTCATCAGACACACACTTAAATTTTAGCGTATAATAATTAAAGAGTCATATGTCTTAAGAATTCCAATACTGGCAATCGATATGTGAATGTTTCTTTTGCAACATCGACCAACTCAAGTTTTCAACCAATTTTAAATGTGTGACGTCATCATAAGATCAATGTCTATGTCACCCGATCACCTTGCGTTTGTAAAAGACACAAACGCGAAGCTCTAGTTTTTTTTCTTTTTCTTTTTCTTTTTCCACTCAAACGTTTCCAGAGCTTTTCTTCAAAACGGTTCAAGCTATCAACTTGAAACTTTGTAGGAACATCAACCCCAATGTGAAGGTGTGCATACAAGTGTGACGTCATTGTGACGTCATCGGGTATCAAATTACAACCCAAAAATGACTAAAATATGCATGTTTTAAAATGCTTCCGTCTGCAAAACCACGTGACCCATGATTTTCGTATTTGGCAGGTTTATAGATAGGATCATGGCCTACAATTTTCTTTGTGTGGGCATTTTCATCTGACCCTTCCTTCTGGGGTCAATTTGAGGTCAAAGTTCAACGAAAACGAAAATCTAAATTTTTACACTTATTGAGCAACAATGCCCATCAAACCAATCTGAATCTTTAAGAAACTAAGTACAGGCATAGGTCCTATGGCAGACTTTCACCAGCGTGTATAATATTATGATGGCATCAAGCGTGACGTCATCGTGACGTCATCAAGTATCAAATTACACCCCAAAAAAAACGAAAATATGCATATTTTAAAATGCTTCCGTCTCGAAAACCACGTGACCCAGGATCTTCGTATTTGGCAGGTTTATAGATGACATTCTGTGCTACAATTTTCTTTGTGTGGGCATTTTCATCTGACCCTTCCTTCTGGGGTCAATTGGAGGTCAAAGTTCAACGAAACTGAGAATCTCAGTTTTTACACTTACCAGCAACAATGCCCATCAAACCAAGCTGAATCGTTAGTAAATTAGATACAGACATAGGCCCTACGGCAGACTTTCACCAGAATGTATAGTATCATGATGGCATCAAGTGTTACGTAATCATGACGTCATCAGGTGTCAAATTACAAAAATTCAAAGGTTATTATTTCCAAAATTCATATCTCAAGAACCGTAATAGATACTTGAACAATTCTTTCACAACATAATAAGTCTAAATGAACTGAACAAATCATACAATGTCATGACCCCTGTGTGACGCCTACTTCCGGTCCAAACCGGAAGTTGTTCGAAAATGTGCATTTTTTAAAGCGTTTTGAATGCAAATAGATTCAAAGTGGTAGTGAATTTGACCATATTTCTACGGAACGAAATGTTTCCACACATGTGGACTTTTTGACTATACCATTGGTGACGTCATCACATGGACGGTAGTTACGTAATGTGGTGTCAAAATACGCAAATTTGGAGCTGAATTGTTTAAAAATGCTGTATCTTGAGAACTACAGCAGATATTTGCGTGATTCTTTCGCCACATTTAAGAACTTGATGTTTATCAAATTGTTGAACAATTTGTGCACAACATTGTGACGTCATGATATCGTCACAGGTGTCAAATTACAAAAATTAAATGGTTATTATTTCAAAAATTCATATCTCAAGAATCGTAATAGATACTTGAACAATTCTTTCACAGCATGATAGGTCGCAATGAACTGAACAAATCATACAATGGCATGACCCCTGTGTGACCTAAACCTCCGGTCCAAACCGGAAGAGGTTCGAAAATGTACACTTTTTTAGCACTTTGAATGCAAATAGAGCCAAAGTGGTAGGGAATTTGACCATTTTTCTACGGAACGAAATGTTCCCTCACATGTTGACTTTATGACTACATATATACCACTGATGACGTCATCACGTGCACGGTGGTTACGTAATGTGGAGAAATTATTTGTTGGGTCCCTTGATAATTAAGCTAACTCAGTCGTTTGAGGGCGCTATGCCAAGCCTCCACTAATCTGACGATTTGCGCCCATATATAGTGCTCGACTTATAATAATAGAACTTGTATCTAGGCGCCTGTCTCGGGTCAGAGGTCATAATGTATCTTTTAGTAGTGAATAAGTCAGACAGACGAGACATAATAAGCAGGGCTTGATTTACAACCCAGAAAATTTGACTTTTGAAGATGTAAAACTGCTCGTTGCCGTGGCATCATCGCCATGAAAGTTGAATAAACACTAGATAGCACAAGGGCATTTACTTTTGGTGACTTAGCTGTTGTATCTTGGGTGTAATTATCTACGGCTAGCCTTAGTCGGCGGACCAGAGTAAATATGTCTTCTCCCCGAAAACTGTGAATGTGACATGCTGGAAATCGTTGCTGTGTTGGAAATAAAATGGACATGGTGGACCGCAACTCAAGTTGACTGGAGCGTCAGTTTATTCTAGATGCAATTGAACCCCAACTCTCCACACGGCGATATACTACAGTAATATGATCTCAAATGACAAAATCTTTAGAACTGTAATAGATATTGTAAAGATTCTTTCACCACATATAGGCCTAGGCCTACATGTCAAAACTTGTTCTTCAGTAGATACTTTAACAATCTGTGCACACAATAGTAACGTTATGATGAGATTGACAATTATGACGTCATCAGATACACAATTTTAGCGTTGAATAGTCAGAGTCATGTCTTGAGAATTCCAATACTTTTTCAACATCAAACAACTCAAGTTTTCAAACAATCTCGAAACTGTGTCGTCATCATCATTTCAATGTTTGTCACCCGATCACCTTGCGTTTGTAAAAAACACAAACGCGAAGCTCTAGTTTTTTTTTTTTTTTTTTTTTTTTCTTTTTCCACTCAAACGTTTCCAGAGCTTTTCTTCAAAACGGTTCAAGCTATCAACTTGAAACTTTGTAGGAACATCAACCCCAATGTGAAGGTGTGCATACAAGGGTGACGTCATTGTGACGTCATTGGGTATCAAATTACAACCCAAAAAAGACTAAAATATGCATGTTTTAAAATGCTTCCGTCTGGAAAACCACGTAACCCATGATTTTCGTATTTAGCAGGCTTATAGATAAGATCATGGCCTACGATTTTCTTCGTGTGGGCATTTTCATCTGACCCTTCCTTCTGGGGTCAATCTGAGGTCAAAGTTCAACGAAAACGAAAATCGCAATTTTTGCACTTATTGAGCAACAATGCCCATCAAACCAAGCTGAATCTTTAAGTAACTAAGTACAGGCATAGGTCCTATGGCAGACTTTCACCAGCGTGTATAATATTATGATGGCATCAAGCGTGACGTCATCGTGACGTCATCAAGTATCAAATTACACCCCCCAAAAAAACAAAATATGCATATTTTAAAATGCTTCCGTCTTGAAAACCACGTGACCCAGGATCTTCGTATTTGGCAGGTTTACAGATGACATTCTGTGCTACAATTTTCTTTGTGTGGGCATTTTCATCTGACCCTTCCTTCTGGGGTCAATTGGAGGTCAAAGTTCAACGAAACTGAGAATCTCAGTTTTTACACTTACCAGCAACAATGCCTATCAAACCAAGCTGAATCGTTAGTAAATTAGATACAGACATAGGCCCTACGGCAGACTTTCACCAGAATGTATAGTATCACGATGGCATCAAGTGTGACGTAATCATGACGTCATCAGGTGTCAAATTACAAAAATTCAAAGGTTATTATTTCCAAAATTCATATCTCAAGAACCGTAATAGATACTTGAACAATTCTTTCACAACATGATAAGTCTAAATGAACTGAACAAATCATACGATGTCATGACCCCTGTGTGACGCCTACTTCCGGTCCAAACCGGAAGTTGTTCGAAAATGTGCATTTTGTAAGCGTTTTGAATGCAAATAGATTCAAAGTGGTAGTGAATTTGACCATATTTCTACGGAACGAAATGTTTCCACACATGTAGACTTTTTGACTATACCATTTGTGACGTCATCACATGGACGGTGGTTACGTAATGTGGCGTCAAAATACGCAAATTTGGAGCTGAATTGTTTTAAAATGCTGTATCTTGAGAACTACAGCAGATATTTGCATGATTCTTTCGCCACATTTAAGAACTTGATGTTTATCAAATTGTTCAACAATTTGTGCACAACATTGTGACGTCATGATATCGTCACAGGTGTCAAATTACAAAAATTCAAAGGTTATTATTTTCAAAATTCATATCTCAAGAACCGTAATAGATACTTGAACAATTCTTTCACAACATGATAAGTCTAAATGAACTGAACAAATCATACGATGTCATGACCCCTGTGTGACGCCTACTTCCGGTCCAAACCGGAAGTTGTTCGAAAATGTGCAATTTTTTAGCATTTTGAATGCAAATAGATTCAAAGTGGTAGTGAATTTGACCATATTTCTACGGAACGAAATGTTTCCACACATGTGGACCTTTTGACTATACCATTGGTGACGTCATTACATGGACGGTGGTTACGTAATGTGGTGTCAAATCACGCAAATTTGGAGCTGAGATGTTTTAAAATGCTGTATCTTGAGAACTACAGCAGATATTTGCATGATTCTTTCGCCACATTTAAGAACTTGATGTTTATCAAATTGTTGAACAATTTGTGCACAAAATTGTGACGTCATGATGTCGTCACAGGTGTCACATTACAAGATTTCAAAGGTTATTATTTCAACAATTCATATCTCAAAACGGTGCAAGCTATCAACCCCCAGCTATGGCGGATATGCAGGGAGGAGATATTAGTTACCGGATTAGTGTATACAGCAGCCGATTTCACGAAACTTTACGCAATTGCGCAAGTCCACTTACGCCATAAGTTATTGCGCAAGTAATGGCGTAAGTGGACTTGCGCAATTGCGTAAAGTTTCGTGAAATCGGTTGCTGAACTTCCATTTTTGCCATTCCACAGGTGATAACAACGTCTGAAATTCATCACAAAATGTTCATTTAACCCGATCACCTGGCGTTTGTAACAACAAACGTCATACCTCTAGTTATTATTATTATTATTATTATTACTTTCTGGTATTCATACCAAGGATTCCTCAATAGTGCTCATTGCACTGTCACTCGTAAGCGTGAGGAAACCCATGAAGAATTAGAATTAGAAATGGCCAGAGACACCGGGGAATCCCCTTGCTCTTCACGAAAGAATGCTCTGGGATCTTTAGAGTGCGTCACCATTACCTAACACACTGGACCAACGGCTTTACATCCCTTCCGAAGGATGGAGCAAGTGTGGTTGAGTGCATTGCCCAAGGGCACAGGTACCGCAGCCGGATTCGAACCCGGATTCGAACCCGCAACCCCAAGTTTTCACCCATGATTGCGAGTCAATGGTCCTAACCACTCGGCCACGGTACCCCACAAGTGTTTTACACCGTGTGTTTTACATGTGTTTTACACCGTGGAGCTATGATTACACCAACATTTTTGCTTCCAAATTGGAGATTGCAAATTTCCTGTTTTCTCCCCATTTTGGGGACGCATTTTAGCCTCTATGATTGCTAAGTTAGAACGAAATCCATTTTCTGGAAAAATCTAAACAAGCTCCTTTAAACTTGATGATATGACAGGAGATGGATCAATGTATAATGCATGCACAAGCGGCATACAACAAGGTTCCTTGCATCACTTCTGCAAACCTTTGAGCGAACTCAGCTAGGATTGAGAAAACAAACCATAAGTTGACTAACACAGCAGGCCAATTCCTGGGGCTGTTTTGGTAGCACTGTTGCTCTTTGTCCAGTATTTACTGAACACATGTTCATGGTGTGAACCCCCAGTGGGCTACAAGGGGTGCCCCTGAACCTTATCATGGGGGATTTCTTGAATTTCAAAATTGATTACAATTAGAAATGTCTACTCTAAATAACTTACAGCACAAAAGTACATGTATACTTCAGAAAACTTGTTACAGATCTCTGTTTGTATGTAAAAAGTGCATAGAATATGAATTATCGATCTGTCCTTTTTGGGGGTCATTTGTGTTCATTGTTGTATGTGAGGCATGTAACGCTCTGGCACTACATTCATGATAGCTGTTATGTTATAAGCAGACAAGTAAAAAGCAAACAACACAGCCAGCTTTTTGTTGTGACTACACGCCTCAGCCAAAAAGTTTATTTAAAGCACTTCATTCCCTACCCCTTTTGTTAAAGGGGGTTATGGGACAAAACAATCGTGTAGCACCATCCATTTGTACAAATTTTAGCAAGGCCCCTTGCATGGTATGGGCACCAAAAGCCCAAGAGAGCACAATAAGCTCTGCAGAGCACCAACTTAGAGCACCACAGCTCGATGCAAGGGGCAGTTCCAAAACGCATAAACCAGAAAACACATTCATCTCCACGCACTCATTACTGTAATATATGACTTCAAATGCCTTAATTCCATACACAATCAAGCTATTAAAATCATTTTGTTTGAATGAGTTTAATTTTAGCGAAGAAAAATGCCATATCATACAAATTTTACAATATTTGTGAATCAAACTTTTATCAAAATTTTGTTTGAATACTTGTATTTCAGGCCCCGTTCTTTTCCAACGTTTGCACATACAGAAAGAAAGAACGGTTCTCCTCCCCTGTTGCACTGACTCGTGATCAGGGGAACTTAAAGTTGATCGATACTTTTAACACTGGGAAAAATTACTCCGTATTTAGATTAAACTACATTAATATACAAAAGGTGCATTGTCTAAAAGTGTTAACTTAAAATGTGAAAGTGAGAATAGTAAAGTTCAGCCACAGACACTGTGCAATTTGCAAAAATTAATTCCAAATGTAGCTTTATAATAGATGTTAAGTGACCACATGGCTATTATCCTGCCTAAACCCTCAACACTGTGAATGTAACCTTGTCTCTCATTGGCCTAGGCCAGATTAGGCTAGGTACTCATGTTACAGCCACAAGCATAAGCTAAAACCACCCAAAACCCTTTCACCTCTGGGGTCCCGGGTTCGAATCCGGGGCGTGTATGTGGATTGGGTTTGCAGTCCCTACTTGACCGCGTGGGTTTTCCCCTAGGGCATTTCTCTGCGGGTTTTCCTCCCACTTCTAAAACTGCAACTCCTTCTTCGTCATCTCAAGTTGATAATATAGTATATTTAAAGCTAAAACCGTATAGTTAATGGCATAAAGGGCCTTAGTTGCCGAAGATGCCATAAAATATACAACAACAACAACAGCCATTGGAAATTTATACAACATACTTGTACAGTCAAATTGCCAGCGAGCAGTATATCTTGTGTGAACAAAACACACCTCTCTTCCTGCTTATTAATAATGTTATCATTGAGTGATAAAATTTGGTATTTATGTGCCCAAGTCTTTATTCAAGTAGTGGAAAGAAAGTACAAAGCACTTCCCAAAGCTCATAATCATTGAGTTTCTAGGTTAATTGCAACTTCTTCATACATGTTTTATTCCGATTTTTCCCTCCGTCAATTTACTAAAGAGCATGTGTGACACAGTGCAATTGAGTTTCTTTTAGATTGTGATTGTTATATTGATCTTGTTAAGCACATTCCAAAGATAAAACATGACCTCCATAGGTTTTGCAGTTTCTATGGTATGTTCAAAAATCATATGACTCTGACAAATTAAATTTAAGTTTTCAGAAGTTGATATAAGGCTTACATCACGTCAGAGATGCCAACATTTACTATTTAGGCGTACATGTAGTTTGTACGATTGTTTGCAGCCAATGACTATCAGTATTGTGACATAATTCTAGATTGCATAGCTTCAAATGTGGGGTTTAAATAGGGCTTAGGTGTTAAGTTATAAAAATGTTTGTCCAAAGCGGGTGCCCCGTGGCAAATTACTCTTTTTCAAATTGCAATGTTGGCATCTCTGCATTGTTCATTTTTTTAACGAACTAATATATAGGTTGGGACACTGACATTTTTCATTTCCACAATTGGCCAATAAGTGAGCAGCAAGTTGTCATCTATATAATGATATGGTTGCTTTGCTTGTTCTGTGGTAATTTTTGAGTCTTGAGTCTTGAGTCTTGAGTCTTGAGTCTTGAGTCTTGAGTCTTGAGTCTTGAGTCTTGAGTCTTGAGTCTTGAGTCTTGAGTCTTGAGTCTTGAGTCTTGAGTCTTGAGTCTTGAGTCTTGAGTCTTGAGTCTTGAGTCTTGAGTCTTGATGGAGTTTAACAATTTTGAATTATTTGACAAAGTGATGATGGTCACTGATGTAACGGGGATGCCAAGCCAATTTATCTTAATTCACTCCGACCCTGAAAGTGATCTTGTTGAATTTGACATTAGTACAGAGTTTTCAATCTAAACGATCGTTTGTAAAAATCTAAATTTGGAGGAGTCTAACTTGAATTTTCATGTGGTTCAAAGAAATCTGTTGAAAAACACAAAATGTCACACCTGCATCTGCACAAAATTCCACTTTGTTGACTGATATTGCTACAAATAATGAAAATTCTTAATTTATGTCATTGAACCACTGGTATTAGTACTATTGACTAATGAAATTTGTAAGTCCAAAAATATAGCCTGAAAGGTATCTGCTGTAACAGTGGACACCGTATCCCAACTTCATGGAATGACCTCTATAGATTGTGAAAATATATGATAATGGATTTTTTTTAATAAACAGGAAGTCAACTTTCCCATCAGGCTCCATACTACATACTGTACATATAAAAATGTTGCCTTCATTACTTTGCTCAGTTGCGCATGTGTACAACACCGAGAGAAAAGTAGGGAAACTGTCTCATAGCTCAGCTGGTAGAGCATCTGCCCGGTGTGTCAGAGGTCTTGGGTTTGAATCCTGATGAGGACTGAGTTTTTCTCTAAAAAGTACTGACAGTGCTTTCTTATTTTCAATTAATAATTGTGTATTCTGGCTTAACTGCCAAGAACAGCTTGGTACAAGACACAGTTGTCATCAAACTTCTTCATGAGTTGCATTAAGTCCCAATGGATGGATCTGATACTGGGTCATAAGAGATGGTGTTACACCCCGTTTACACTCGATTCGCCTTTGTCAAATCGAACTCCGCAATTTCCAAAAAGGGGAGTTGAAGCCGGGTAAGCACTAAGTGTAAACGCAAAAGGTGAATTGAAAAAGGCGGATCAGACCCGGGTCTGATTCGCCTTTTTCAAGTCACCTTTGGGGTAGTGTTGAACCCCGCAATTGCGGGGTTGAACCCTGCAATCGTCAAGGTCGCTTGTAGTGTAAACGCTACCCGATTACAGATTCGGCAACTTGAGTGTCCTTGGGGCGGTGCCCGCAGTGTAGTAGATTTAATTGACCAATCTGGCACTAGTGCAGCAACACCTTACAGCTCACGCATGCGCTGCAGTTACATTTAGTGGTGACTTTTGCGGTTTCTGAAGCGAGTTGAAACGATTTGGGGTGTAGTGTAAACGCGGCAAATGTTCAGTTTTGTGGTCGCAATAAAAATGCTGGATCTGTATCCACCTTTGCCGATTCGAGTGTAAACACGGTGTAAAAGGGCTCTTCCTGTAAAATGATTTGCTTTGATTGTTTTGTGGCTTTGGTTTACCACAGGACCACCCAGTTAGATGATTCTTCCTCAACTCAAACTGCAACCAGACCTGCTTCAGCCTCAACGTTCTATTCTGGCCTTAAATACAACAACATGACTGGCACGACAAGGGCACCCACTGCCTCTGTTTCATCTGATGTCTACAACTCGGGTAAGGGGATTTGAGATACATCTTTTCAATTGAATTCAACTTAAGGCACGTTTACACTCGATTCACCTTTGCTGAATCAAACGCCGCAATTACCAAAAAGGCGAGTTGAAGCCGGATAGACGCTACATGTAAGTGTAAACGCAAAAGGTGAATTGAAAAAGCGAATCAGATCTGGGTCTGATTCACCTTTTTAAGTCTCCTTTTGGGTAGGGTTGAACCCCGCAATTGTCAAGGTCGCTTGAAGTGTAAAGGCTACCTGAATACAGATTTGGCAATTTAAGTCCTTGGGGCGGTGCCCACCGTGTGGTAGGTTTAATCGACGAATCCGGCGCCAGTTCTGCAACACTTAATTGCCCATGCGTCACAATTAGCGGTGACTTTTGCAGATTGTAAACACCGGTAAAGGGGAGTTCAAGCCGAATCAATGTGTAGTGTAAACGCGACAAATTCGTTTTGTGGTCGCAATCAAAATGCCGGGTCTATATCCACCTTTGCCGTTACGAGTGTAAACACGGTCATTCTTGACAAAAAATTGAATTTTAATCTGTCTGTCACTGTGTAAATACAGATAAAATTACATGTTGTGTCGCGTGATGCCGTTGTATGATACGTTGTGTGATATGTCGCATGGGTTGCGTCGCGTTGAGTTAAGTTACGTTGCGTCGCGTGTTTGCGTCGCGTGTTTGCGTTGCGTCACGTCACGTCTTTGCGTCGCGTGTTGCGTCACGAGTCATCACATCGTACGTTACATCATAAGTGATGTTGCGAATTATAGACTTGTGCCAATATCATATTTCCTTGTAAATCATTGAGACACATTACCTTTAAATAAAATATGAGTCAAATCACATTGTTTAAATCGCTTGAACACAAGCCTGAAGCTATTTATTATCTGTGTCTTTCCTGACTTTTAAGTTTTTCCACCACCAGACATATTTCATCAGGACCACAAAGTTTTGTCTTTCGTAAATGATCCTTAGTGATTTTTGTAGCCCATGACCTGCTTTAGATTCCAGACAAAGGAAAAGTGAATTTGAGTTCCAAGTGCCTTTTGGGAATTTCGCTTCTCTGTGCCCTGCACCTAATGATACGCCCAATTGAAACTTAAACAGAACCTTGCGGACGTGCAGGGGTCAAAAGCAGAACATTCATAGGTTGTTAGATGGGGCGGTAAAGTGGGTAGTTTGCCCAGGATTCACTGGGGGAGCTCAGTGATTGGGGTCATTGAATCTTCAACCTGTTTACATGTCTGGGTTATCAAGACTTTTTAATAGATCCACCTGGGGGAAAATGGTTTGGCAGTATTTCCATTTTCGTCAGCACTGTACTGCTGGTTAGCTTGTGCTGGCTCATCCCAGTTGGGGCTAGATACTATGTTATCTCTGTTTCCTGATTGTTGCATTAAAGAGGGATTACATGATTTGAAAACTTTCAAAAACAGGAACAGAAGCATTACATAACTAAAAAATAATGTTGATAAACTAACTTGTAGAAATTTTAGCCACATATAGCGTGTTTCTATTGAAGATCCGTAATTTTACCGGTAAACCCATTTACCAGTAAAATGGCCTCCGTGGCCTCAGTGAAATTCCTACACTGGTTTGTATTGGCGCTTACCGGATAAATTCCCTTTCTGGAGAAGGAAAATTGACAGGGAAAATTTTCTCCGCCAAAAAATAGCAGATACGACCCGTTTCTACTTAGCACATTTTCCGTCGTTTCTGGCATTATCCAGTAAATGGGTCTCAATAGAAACACGCCTATTATTGATGCAGTAATACTGAAAATCTATGCATGGTTTTTGTGTTGAATAAATGGTAAAATAAATTGTCTGCAGATGATTTTAAAAAAACACCAGTTGGCAATTTCTCCCACAAAGGTACCATTTTACACAGAAAAACAATCATGATTTATTTGTTGTTAACTCGTGAATAAAATTTTGGGTCAGTGCAAATGATGTATTGGGACACTCCTCAAATTGGGACACTCTGAAACATTCCTTAACTCACAATAGACCCATCATCAGAGCCAGTCTGCCCCAACTAGGCCTATGCTCCCAGGCTAGGTAGCAAAGTTTAATAATGTCTCAGTTGTTTGCAATTATTGAGACATTATTATATATTCAATCGGGACACCCCAACATCCTACTGGTAGCCGGTAGCCTGCTGTCCAGTAAAAGTGGCCACCCATAGTGTCTAATCATTTCCCCATTGTGAAGTAATAATAGCTGTGAGTGTGCATACCGGATGCTTGCTTAAAGTAACATTCTGTACCGAGATCTTGAAATTTATGGGTGGATTGCAATATAACCGTGTTCAGCCTAAGATAATCCTAACTGAATTTATGACACATCTTGCATGTGACACATTTAAAATGTCCTGCAATGTATTCAAATGTTGGGGCGTCTTAGCTATCACAAAGGATTATCTGTCTTTAAAGTTTTGAACAGCATTTCAATTGCATTTGATATGTTTACATGCTGTCGCACATTATGCATATTATTACGTTACTGTCATCATACCATGGTAGGTGATGTAAACAACTTTGAGAAAATGTTCATATAATTAGTCTAGGCCTAACTTGAATTCTAGTAAATGTTATGTAAAAATGAGCATAAGAAGGCAATTTTTGTTATGCTAGTCACAAGGCTCGTGTACACTTTTTTAAGAAGGGACAAATGTTAGTAACGTCATGGGGCTGTTTAGCAGCCAATTTTGTGCTAACGGAGGCTCGCTGTTTCATGGAGACCATAACCTTAAGCACTGCCAAACGTTTGCTAACTTCAGAGGCAAAATTTGCTAAACACGAGTGATGCAACAACGCCTGTTTTTAAACACAAGCATGCTTATGCATGATGTACGTGGCTGTAAAATAGAGCTAACGTTAGCACAACTTTTATGCTACAGTAAGCACACGTTTTTAGCTAATGTTTAAGCAGTGCCATATAATGGACCTGAAACATAATGACGTCACAGATTGTTTACATACGTGCTTTCCTATGGCCCTATGACGTCTGGTACCCCGAGACTCCCCATAGATTTGCACACATGTAAACAAACCATGACATCATCATGTTTCGGGTCCATTGGGCATCTGGACTGAAGCTCACGTTTTCTATTAATCCCATATTGTGACTGAAATGAGACTACCCATGAATTATGGGGACAACAATTTGGTCACTAAAACTCCAAAACATGTCTTTGTCGGACAGCTTACAAGTAAACAACATTTTGAAGGATTACTTGTGTTCTATACTTTTGGACTATTTTTTTCAAATCTATAGCTTCAGTTTTAGGGGCATTTTATCACCCCAAATCACCCAGTCTCAGAAAGATATGTACATATGTACCTTTAATATTGTACACCCAGTCTAAACCCAATTACAGTCAAGACCACAGATTCCATGCAGGCCAGGGACCATTTTCACCAACCAATGTAAAACTGTTAAAAAAAGAACAGTGTGACATTTCACTAATAGACCACTTGATTTCATTCACGCCAAATATTAAATTATTTTCACCTTTTTTAAGGGGCCCAAAATAGCCAAACTACACTGTCTAAGCCCACAGCCCACGCAATCACCACCCCAAAATATATAGACAGTCGTTACTATTCTTTTATTGCCTTTCCTTTGGCGGAAAATGTGTCCAATGTGTTTGCAATTAAATTGTTAAATATTTTAAAAGGGAAATATTTTGTGGCCCACTTTAATAAGATCACGTATATGGAATAAGGACAACTAGAGAAACTCGAGGGGACCCTATACTGGCTACACTAATTAATATTTAGAGCCTTCAAAAAACATTCCTATGGTTTCTGCACGAGGGTTCTATTGTTCTATCCCTTCTAGAGGACAAACATGGGATAGTTTATAGTCACTGTAACAGTGTGAAACCACTCTGTATATAAGGCCAAGAAAAGTAACCATTGTGGTTTTTTAAAAGCATTTGGTAACTGACAGGAATGTTTCCTGGGATGTCTGTCTGCACTGGACTTGATATGGTTAAGTACCCATCAGCTTTGTAAATTTACTCAAAAACTCCAATCTGAAGACACCTTTAGAATCCTTGAATATTTTCCTTCCCTCTGCATCCAGGTTTTCAAACTGCAGTAGTTAGACACTGATGAAAGCTCCATCTTGCCCTCCCTCACACTGGGACTGCAATCTGGTCAACACTGTCAGTGATATGATGAATCAAGATCAAGACCCTGGTTTGTCCTCAGGAATGTGATGCAGCTGATCACATTGGTGTCCCTGGTTCGAATCCTGTCAGGGTCAGTCACGTGGATTGGGTTGTCAGGCCCTGCTTGATTCCATGGTTAAAGCCATTTGGTGTTCATTCCATGACCCAACAAGTCTCCAAATGTCTGGAGTGCAGTCAGAGAATTAAACAACAGGAACCACTTTTCCCTTGCTTTTCCGGCACCACGATTATAAACTTTGATCACGTCATCAGTGCTTATAGAAAGAAACAGCTTTAGTCGTAATCCCCAAAATCAACACATAGACTCTTTGCACGGGTGGAAATGACATGTGTCCTGCACGAGCAGGATCTATTACAACATCATTTAAATATGAAAACCTGCCCCCTGTCATGGCCGCCGGTGCAAGGGTCTATTTCTGAAAATGATTACAAAAGCAAATCCTATAGGCCTATGTTACCTTTAAATATATGGGATTGAAATCTGTAACAAATGGTGTTATTTCCTTGTGTGATTGAGGATGTGTATGATAAAAAAAAAAAACCTGTGTATAAGTCGGCTCAGTACATGTGGAGAAAAACGATAATAAACTGTATCGATGCTTTCAAGAAATTGTTCAAAGTCACCGTCCTATTAGGCTGGTTCCCTGGAGCCATAATACCACGATAGTCAGGATTGTGGTTTCGTTCACATGGAATGCCCTTGTAAAAAAATGCTTGTGCACATGCATTTTAAAAAATTCATCTTGAGTTATTGTTTTATTGTAAAAAGATATCATCTCTGCATCTCGGAATCACTGCATTGGACAGGTGGAACCACTTCTATCTTCCATTTGGAGGTTTTTTCCGGTAAAACTTTTGATCATAACTTTAGGAAATTGCAAACTCTGTATAAGGTTGAGTGTACAAGCGATCATTGTCCTTTATAATGTTTTACCTAACATCTGCTAATTGAATTAATTAACCTCAACCATCAAACTTAACACCCACCATATCTGTTGTTTTGTCTGGGACAGCAATGTAATGATAACCGTTGCAACCCAGATTCATAATAAAGCTAGGGTTGTCTTTTCGTTGTTGACACATTTCCATGGACACCACTAATGACTGGCTGGGAAAAGGAAACAATAGACTCATCGGGAAGTCCGCATGAGCAGAACAACTGGTGGTTTTCCTGGTGTTAGTCCGTGACATGCTGGATGGACTGCAGGCAAAACAATCGCACAACACCCGGGCACAAAATACACATTATGCACAGTCACCACGTGTTCATATGAATAGGCTATACGTACACCATAAGATTGTTGTCCCAGAAAGCTTTCATGGAAAAGTAAAAATGTGAACATACTCTGACTCATTGCACTAGGCCTACTCACAATCAGTTAGGGATATTGGTATGTTGTCAATTTGACTGTTTTCTATTCCTGTGATAAGGTGTGTCTTTCACGCAGATACATTTGTCTAATCATATACAAAATAATTCAAGCGGAATGCATACCCTCAATAAAATATCTGCGTACACCCTATATCCATAACCTATTGTAAGTAGTCCGTGTATATTTGCTTGTGCTGGAAATGACTTTGTCCAGAGATTGAATTTTGTCAAGGGCATTTGTTATCTTAGGGATTAATCGTTTTAAAGAAGCAGTTACATGTACCCATGCACTTTTGTATTTATTTTCAACAGTGAGCCTCGATATATTTATAGAGGGCAACACTTTTACAGGGTGCTTGATTAACAGAAGGTCCTGCATTTAAAACACATGAACATGTGAACCTTGTATTCATAATTGTTACCCTTTTCCCATATTGGAATACATGTATATATATACCTTGTAGATATTGGTTAGGTTTTAAAATCCCACAACCTGAAAAAGGAGTAGTATATATATGCATGTAGAAAACGACATAGGCCTACTGTTATTTGGTAATGTAAATAGTTAATATTTTTTTTCATTTACTTTCGTGTGTTTGTATTTATTTGTACTGGGGGTATTTTTGTTTCCCTTGAGCAGCTATTGTATCTTTTTAAGTTTTTATACCGCAATTCATTTAGGGATTAAAAGTGGGTTTGACCAGTCTTAAACATACGTTTAAAACCGGATAGTATTGTAATGGCCCAAGCCGCAGCCGCAGGCCATAATCAGCGTCCAGGCCCCTATCTGGTTTTAAACAGATTGTTTAAGACCGGCCAAACCCACTTTTAATCCCATTCATAAATACCTTTTTTGTGTAAATCGGTAAAACTCACAAAAATTAGCTTGTCGTTGCATTCACTTTTTCCCTCATCTTGTTGTCTGTACGTTCAAACTGCTAGTTGTGCGTGCGGCGAGTTGTTTGTTCGATCGCGCGCGTTACGCGTAATGCAGGGGTGATGTGTACGCGCACACGCACACGACCAGGTAAATATCACGGTACCGGTACACATTTTGCTGTCGGGAGCGTGCAGTTTCTGTTTGCGCGTGCGTGTTCCATATGCTTACTAGGGCGCAGGCAGAAACGCGAGCCAGCCAGTTTTAATCACTTGTTATTATCGTTCGTTTAAAACCGGCCACGTGGTGTGTGTTGTCAGCCAATGAGGATGCGTAAACTGTTTAAGGTATTCATGAATATCGATTAATAACAGGTGTTGAATGATGTGAAGTGTATAGGCCCGTATAGACCGGTCGGGATTTGGGTAGCGACTCTTGGTGTAAGTTGCGTCTGAGCACATTGCTGAGCAAAAAAAACAAGTGTAGATTTAAAGAGTGCAGATAAAATGTAGGAAATAGAACTTTCAGAGAAAAAAAAAACACTTAATGTGCTCAGACGTAATTAAAATTCAATCTGCTCAGGAATATTCAAGTATATTTCGGTTTTCATGTTGGTCATTTTTTGACACGCATTCCAGTTGCCTAAATGTTAAGATCAGGAACATTTTTTTATAAAGTGTACAGTAATATTTGTCAGTTTTGATGTTAAGAAACTGTAATGTAAAATGATTCCAGCAATAAATATACAGAATTTGATTTTTAACCATTTTTAACGCGATCTTTCATAATTTTCCATTCATTTCGGGAGCGCTTTTTATAACTTCAAATTGCCCAATCTCGGGCTGAATTACTTTTAGGTTTTCGAGGTAAATTCTATCCTTGCGCAACTTTTGAAAAATTACATCACTTTCCAGTAATTATCGCAAGATTGTTACGGCAGCTTACGCAACAAAATATTGCGCAAGTGGACTTTCACAATGCCCTAAGATTTCATGAAATTGGCTGCAGTTTTTGTACCTTCAATATATTACTTGAATATGCAACCGGAAATGTTAAAAACAAAACATAGGCATATGCAAATGCAGTCCAGCAGAAATTTGGCTTTGCGCCAAACCCGTTGATAGTATAGACCCTATTCACGCGGAATTCAATAAAAAAATTATAGATCACATGAAATACAATGTAAACAAACATAGGCCTACATGTTAATATTCTGAGACTTTATTGGCAAAATATGCCTCACAGACACAAAAGAAAATCGCAAAATTATATTATTTTAATTTTTGTTTTTAAAAGAAATCTGCCGGATCTGGCAGAATAAATGTTGCTAGGATTGGTCACACTGCCCCCAAATCGTCTAATCACAGTCCCAGTTTACCTTTAATACCTGACTACGGATGTTGTGATCCAACCCGCTGATATCTGAGAGCATAAACACTGTCGTATTTACAAACATGACGACCTTGAATCGTCCGCGCGGTTGTACGAGTCTTGTGTCGTACTTTTTCTAGGTATAGGCCTTTGCGTGATGACCTTCTTTGTAAAACTTGGTCAAAGGGAAGTTTATTGGTCTGGGAGACGAGCCATCAAAACTCATAATCACCGTGATAAAATTTCGTTACATCTAAATTTACTCATTTTGGGGAGCCGGAGATGTGCAAAACATTATTTTCAAATGCTACATTATCTCGTCTGGATCTGAATTCAATCCTAGCCTGTATGTGAGGGGCAAGGCAGCACGTGCTGACATAAGTATGTTTTTAAACCACAAGTGCCACAGAACTATAACCTCCCCTTTACTTCCATTCTTGGGTGGTCCAGATCACCAAAAAAATTTGATCGAAATCTTTGATCGAAAATTTTTAGCCTTAGGCCTTATGTGTGGCATTTGAAAGCTCGTTACTGCCGTTTTTAGTTGCCTAATAATGGTATTTTGAGCATTGGTTAAAATGAGAAAGTATTGCAATTTTTAGAGGAATTTGGCCAGTGTGAGATGGGCCACGGAAGACATAGGCCGCATTAAGCAGAATATACGGACTTCGTAATTAATACATGATTTTTCAAGGGGAATATGGAGAACTGCCTGGTGTACTGGTCCTACTTCCTTTCACATGCGCACTTAGTATCCACTTGACCAGACAATTTGTTGTTGCTATGTGGTACAGAACCAATACCGTATTCACCGTTGCTAGACTGGTGTGCACCACGTAGCAACAACATCGTAGTATATGACTTTCCGAACTGCACTCCATTAAGAGCAAATGCTAATTTTGACTGCATGGTCTTCATAATTACGGGTGGTCTTTCTGTGCAGGTGGTCGGCAAGACAGGTCTGACTTTACTTGTAACGAAGAAAACATCTCGACAGAATAGCTCCATAGCTGCGAATGTTGTTCTTTCCACCCCACCCCCACCCCTCCCCCACCCCCGGGGGAAAATCATGAAAACATTCATATCAGACAATGACGTGCAGACGTTTGGCTAATGTTGTGAGCTGTATATGTCTAAAGGTACGTGATCGTCCAACACCAACAACGAAAGTATATATACAAAACGATTGCTCACACTTTGGCAAAGTTCCAGTACTTGAAGTGAAAGTAGTTTATTGAGCTGCCTGATGATGTCTGGCGAACCATCTTTGAAACATTCAACAAACCAGTTCGCAGACTGATTGTGGCACAACTTTGAGTCATTAACATGAACTTTAAAGTTTCCATTGTAGTTATGGTCTTCTAAAGGGTTTTGTATCGCCTGCAATGGCCCAAATTCTATTTCATAAGAAAAACCTATACTCAAAGCAATCATTATGGCATCCAACACATTTTTTTCTGTCCACAATGCCACCTTGTACACTACCAATAAAAACTTTGGAAACACCTTGAAAGTTTCAGGTTTTTGAGAAGAAAACGTATAATTTTGTGAATGTTAATTTTGTAAAAGCAAATGTAGGTGTATTCTAACTAAAAACAATATATACAAGTTCATTTGAGTGCCATCTTTGGCCTCAGCAGTGGGCTTTATCAACAAACTGGAGAGCATGCAAAAAGAAACGGCTAAACTTGATGTTCATCAAAGAATCCCCCCTTAGCAGCTATGACAGCTACACACAACCTCTGCATCCTGATTGTCAGTTTCTCCAAACATAAAGTGGAAATACGCCTCTTTTAAGACTCTCCAGAGGTTTTTTTGGCTGGTTGGGAATTTCTTTCTGACCTTACGATCCAACTCCTCCCAGAGCATAAATGGGATTGAGATCAGGTGACTGGGCAGGCCATTCCATGATGGACAACACTCCAGATGACTGCTTTCTCTCATGCAGATACCCCTTACACCTCTGTTTGCTTTAACAGCTTGGTTTATTATGAATAAACAAAATAATACTTCCTTCTCAAAAACTTAAACTTTTAAGGTGTTTCCAAAGTTTTGATGGGTAGTGTATGTGGGAAATGAACCACTTAATAAGGCGGTTTCAAAAATAAGTTTGCTTTGTAGGCCTATATAGCTAACAAGGACATGCATGGTTGCACTTATGGTGCTTGCATTGTTGAACAAAAGGTGCCCCACAAGATGGCAGCTATTTGATACGGTCTATTGACTTGGGTCGTGTCAGAGCTCGGGCCGATCGATTTCACCCTGGAAAATAAATTTGAATACAAAATGGAATCATTTTCTTGGGTTGCCGAAGCTATTAAATATCTTTCAAATAAAAATTGGGTAAAACAGTTTCATAAAGTGTTTTTTATTTCATAAGGGAGCGTTCTTGTTCCAACTCCCCGTTGAATAGCCTTTTTAAGCCATATATCATTTAAAAGTTAATGCCTTCGGCAAATGGAGACGGTTTTGTTCGCAATACATCTTTAACTGACATTTTAAAGGTGTTCAGAAAAATGGATTTCGTTTTAACCTAACAATCATATAAATTACCTGCCAAAATAATATTCATGGGAAGAAAACACAGGAAATTTGCAATTTCCAGTTTGGATGTGGAAGCAAAAAAAAAGGGTTGGTGTAATTGCACTGCACTGCTTTATGGAACCAGATAAATTAGTTTACAAAACATCAGTGTTTTTTCGACGATATCCTTGAAAATATACGGATTGAGAACGCGAAATTTAAGAAAGGTAATGAGAAAAATATGACTGTGGGTATCAAAATCTCAACACCCATGGAAAAAATGGGTGGGTCAAAAATGTGATCTGGTCACGCTCCTTTAACTCAAAAAGAAGTAGGCATATATACATGTACTCAACAAACAAAAGACACTGCGCCAAACAAGTGCAACTCGTGAACATTACACTGCAAACACTGTGGTGTTAAATTAACACCAGTGGTGTTGTCTTATATAGATACCAAGCCTGGTGTTAATTTTTAACACCACAAGTACTAGTTTCAACACCTATGGTGTTAAAAATAATGCATTTATTCCAATTGAGGAATAAACAGTAACACCCACGGTGTTAAATTTTAACACCAGACTTGGTATCTATATAAGACAACACCACTGGTGTTAATTTAACACCACAGTTTTTGCAGTGTACTGTTATGCAAAAACAACAAATATAATGGCACTGAAAAGCGGATACGAACTCGGCAATTACAGCGATGCCTTGTAATAAGAGTGCGGCCATTTTGTCCGAAAACTAGGCAAATGATGACGTCACCATTGACGGTATTCAGACAGATTTTAAACCCTTCTTTGGTACGTCGTCCATAATTTAATTCGCTCATAAATTAAAGCTTAATATACACTGGTTCGGCCAGCCCCAATAATTTAATAATTACATTGTATAGTATCAGCTCAAGTACTTTTCCGAACAATCGAATTCACAAAAAGATTATGTTTATAAGCACTCATTATTAGGGCCTAAGCTATTATAGCTATAGAACTGTACATCGTGGTAAGTTTACAAAAATATCGTGGTACTTTGTACCGTATAGTTTACTACATGCGTTTTTATTTAAGAGACGTCAGCTATTTACAGTTCATGCGTTACTTTCCTGTCTGTGCTTTGCAACAAAATTACCGCCAAATATGGTCACTTGGTTTGGCTACAACTCTTACGTCTTATTTTACAGAACACGGAGGCATGTTTTCGCGACCATAACCAGAATCATGTTTCTGATGTAATGAACGGCTGTGGTTGCTGACGGAAGCTGATCATTGGTCGATTCAGTGACGACGTCACAAACATGTTTCTGGTTACGGTCGCCAAAACATGCCCATGGTTACCAATAACCATGTCTGCAAGTGGAATTGTAACACCGTTAATCGGGGACATCGAGTTGACCACTTTGGTATAATAACCAATGATAAGCCTTGGTCTTTATGGACTAAGGCTGATCAACCAATGAACAGCTTCGGTCTTTATCACCAAGGCTGATCATTGGCTAAATATTTGACAATACCGAAACATGTTTACTCTCTAGTTATGGTTGTGAAGGCTCAACTTGCAGGAGTTAAATAACAATGTCGTCTGCTGTCTACAACATTCCGTACAGACAAGGATTGTAAACGCATGTTCTTTCAGTTCAAAGCGATTCCATCGCTGCAATATATATACAAACACACAATCTTAATTATTTTCATGTAACCCTGCAATTTCCGCTATAATTACATGTAATTCATTTGCGCCTATTCGGCAAAAGTTTCTGCATTCTACAACTTATGCACCATTAAAAAGCAGTCCTGTGCTATTTCCATATAGCGTTCGCGGTAAATATAGGCCTACCCCATTTTGAGCTTTCCGTAAAGAAAATTGCGCCTGCGTGGTTTAATATATCCAAAAAAACTCAATCCTTTTGTGTATTTCAAGAGAGTAATCTCAGCACGGGTAAACACAGGCCGCGTCACTTTTGGCAAGGGCATTTTTATCATTAGTACATGCATGCATTGATGAAACTTGCAACATGGCGAAACTTGGATACGAGGCAAACATAACACATGATAGACGCATTTAATAAATTATGTATTTCACATTTGTTTCTGTAACCTCGGCTCACAAGTATTTTCGCTTCGAAATTGCAAAAAAGGTCCTTCATACAGTATACACTGGTAGAAGTTCCACTAGTTCCGCCCCAACGAACTCGCCTACTGAACACAAATCTGTTTACGCCAATAAACATTATGACGTTTCACTTTGATTCCAAGGACCAATACGGATTGTAGGCCGTCGAAAATCGCACATGTAACTAAACTGACGTCGTTATGTCTTATGAATATTATGCCACATGGACGCGGGGTTTATGCGACTGTTAGATCTGTCTTCCATGATTTATTTTTCTTACTGCCGAAACCACGCGGTCCGAAAAGGATGGTTTGTGATGTTTTGTTTTTCGGGGGCAAGTTCGATTGACGACTATTGTTAAATGTTCATCCTAACGTACTGTAGTCAACGATGGTTAGCCGTGTCTGGTCCACCATTTGAAACCAGCCCATTGGGCACGGTCGCGCTGGTCACTGGTACCCATCAGGCATTAAGTTGATGCAGCATTTTGTGTGGAACCAGTTCACTAACCAAAGGCGTTCGCACTTGAACGTTAGTGAGCATGTGTTTTGCCAGTCGTCAATCGAACTTTAACCCGTATGGTAAAGGACTTTCGTATCACGAGACCTGTATTCACAGTAGCATGTGTTCGGACATCCAATGATGTTGTTGATAAGTTCTCAAACCGCAGCACACATGCAGTTCTTCAGCCTCGTATTTATGGCGTTCTGCTGTTTACATCCAGATTCGCCACTGACAAGTCCATATATGTACAGACAGCGTTTCAGTACTAGCTACATTGACAATTTGTCACCATGGCATTCGGAAGTTCCCTAAACAAAGGCTTCCCTTCGTTGTAAAACAAAATATGAAGAGGTTTAAAGCTCTTAGGCGAGCAGCAAGGAGACGGCGAGGCATCCGGGTTGAGTCTGCGGTATACATCCAACACGGACCCGTGGTGTGTCTGCGCGTTCCACACGCTGCCGTTCACGTACGAGCACGTACCGGCGCAGTAGTTCGGGTAGTAACCCTTGGGCTGCCGTATCCAGCCCCAGTTTAGGTGTCGTTTAAAGTTGACGTAGAACTGGCGCAGGCAGCAGCCGGGTTGGCTCTGGTCTGAGCACGTGTTTTGTCCGTAGGTGTGTGTGCTTCGTCTGGTGCGATGACTGGACGGTTTGGTGTCGTTTGTCGGGGCTAGGACTACGAGGCGTGGGTGTTGTTCCATGGGGGATCGGTCAGCCATCATCTGATCGCCTCGTGATATCATCTGGACGCTCGGCATAGTGCCTCTTGGATCTGCCAATAATTGCAATACAAATACTTTGTATCGTCTCATCATAAGCATGGAGTATACACTACTCAACAAAACTGAAGGATCAGACCGCCGACTCAAAATGTTCAGGCACAAGTGATCCCTAAGTGATCCCTTCACCACTTAGTGAAGCGTATGTTGAGCTCTAGTTGAGAAATTCGGTCACCAATCACATAGTAACAAGATGGTTTCTGTTTATAATCCACTTTTTGAAATACAACTATATAAGTACGATCTGTTGAGTATGTCGATAAGTAAGAGCTCAGCTAGATATATCAATGTCAAAAGATGTAGTTCGACTCAGTTCGAGTTTTTAAAAAATTCGCAAATCTTTAAACAGATATTTTTTGTACTTACCGGCAAAAAGGACATGAAGTGTCTCCTGACAGGGTGTCGTGACTTCGATGCCAAGATTCGAATCTACGTGCAACAGAAAACGAGGTATGAGTCGAGAATGCTCTTCCAGAATACAGGCTGGGTAAAATTTAAAGGTATTTTCCCAAGATTGGCTGATTTTGAGCGATAAATTGCACCGAAAGTGATGCAAGATATGAAAATATAGTCTAAATTCGACCAGATTCTCGTGTACGTTAATCTGCTGTCTTGTCTATCCTCCACAGGGTGCACACCACTAAATATACCATATATAATAACTGCCATCTTGTAGGGCAGCTTTTGTTATTTAAATTTGTCAACAGTGCAAGCACAAAATGCGCAACCATGCACATCCTCAAAACAAAGAACATGCCATACAATATGGCAGCTATATTCGATACGGTCGAAAGAGGCTAAAATAAGTGCGCCGTTTCATTAATGTTTTGTGAGCCCTCAACTTTTTCAGTATTAGATAGTTGAGAAAGAGTGTAGTCTAGTGTACAAATTGCCCACTATCGTGATGTTAGGTACTTTTTTAATTAAGTATTTTTGGATAATCTAGCTCGTGAAAGTGGCCCTATATTTTGCCCAGTAGCGTGTATATAGGACTATTGGGTAATTTTCACTCTTTTTTGGGTTTTTTTATTTCAAATGGAATTTAGTGGGTGAAAATGATGGACAACCCCCATAACATTTAATGGAATTACAAAGCTGAGACTTTAAGGAGTGTTTTGCTTTTTGTCCCAAGATGCTGTAAGAATTCTAAGTAGTTTTAAATTATTTTGTTTAATATCGGGCATTTAGCACTGTTTTGAACCTTGGTAAAAGAGACATTATTGCATGGGTTGGCGTAGTGTTTTTTTACCGCCTTTTCACCTCTGGATTTGCAGTGTCTACCTGACCACGTGGGTTTTCCCCCCAGGAGATTTCCTTGGGGGTTTTCCTTCCACTTCTAAAACATCATCTTCTTCGGGCATACATCATTACAATGGACAAAAGTCAACGTCACAGCAACCGACATGGTAACGACGCAAGGGAGTCATTGTTCATGCATGAAGTATATCATCGCTGATATGGCGGCTCTGCGCAAGTGGTGAATAGTTTATGGCATGATAAAAGGGCCTACAACAACAATGCTGATATACTGCAACACACCTGGCGAGGTAACCCAGTCCTTGACGGCTTGGGTGGCGTTAATCTTGATCCAGCCCTCGGCCGTGGTTCGACGCACCGTGCTGAACATGTGCCTTTTCTGCGGGTCGCTGTTGTGAATGGACGGCAGGAGTTGGTACACGTCGATGTGCTGGTCTTGGTCTTTCATGTCGTTTTGCATCTGGTACAATCGCAGTTCGGCTTCCAGGCCATCCGGGGAGCTGATGTCGGTCGCGTAGGAGTTCAGATCGAACCGGAAGAAATTTGACTGTTTCTGTCTCATCGTCAGGTAGTTGTCGATGGCCGAATTTACTGTAAATAACAACAAAGTTTATTTTACAACCCGTATGCAGGATTTCCAACGTCACAAAATGTTAATTACAAATGAGCTATTTGACGGGAAAACCGAGTAAACCTCCCTTCCACTGTTCCCGATCCCATGTGTCAAACATCCAAGGAATTTCCTTTCAGGTTTAAGGGGGAAGTCGTGCGTTAACAATAGAGAAGAGTATGTTGAGGTATAGCGGCGGTAGCCTAGATTCACCAGGTTTTATATCCTGCAGCATATAACTCCCCAAGTTTTACCTATGCATGTGTATACTCAACTTTCTCTCAGTGTTGCATGTATGCACAACTGGGCAAAGTAATTAATGCAATGTTTGACGTGGTGCATCATCATTGATAAAATTAAATCCAGGTCCTTTCAACACCGAAAAAAGTAGGTTCTTAAGGGAACCTGAACGTATAATGCCACTGTGCCTCAAATCTCAGCTGGTAGAGCAACTGCCCGGTGTGTCGGCGATCTCGTGTTCGAATCCCGACGAGGACCATATATATTCGCTTGAATGCACGCTTGAACCCACGTTTGACCGCCTTTTACAAATGATACAAATATTAACCGAGTGTCCGAGTTGTTCCCCCGGGCGGTTAAACTGATTTCATCCAGCCGCGAATCATTTGACTTCAATTACCGAATTTAACCTTGAACTTGACTTGCGTCGAGGATGCCAAATGTTGACCAGTTTGCCCAACGTGATCGCACGGCTTGCATGGAATTTTAATGGAAAAGGTCCCCTTGGCGTCTTATTATATATAGGCCTATATACGTGCATATCGCTATAACGACCGCAGTTACTGGCCTTTTAAATGAGCGTGACCAGATCACATTTTAGATCCTCCCGTTTTCCCGATGGTTGTTGAGATTTTGATACCATATCGTGTGTCATATTTTCCCACATCCAAACTGGAGGTTGAAATTTCTTGTTTTCTTCCCATGGATAGTATTCTGGGGAGGTATTTTATTATGTATTTTTATATGATTATGTATTTTATATGAAAAGGTTACTGGGTATGTATTATACATTAGCAATGGACGTTACAGATTACCAGCGAATGTTTAGACCCAATTACCATGGCAACTGACGTCACACTTTAGTCTATAGACAGCCTAAATGTGACGTGCGTTGCCATGGTAATTGGCTCTAAACTATCATGGCCGTCGGGAAAAGTACCACTGCAAAAGCACAGGGACACGGTTGAGTGATTTTTAGTTTTGAGCCAATTGCCTCGGCAACTAACATAAGATGACGTATTCACTGTGGCAGTCTATTGCCAACCAGTACATCAGACGGACCCAAACACGACTTTCTTATAATATCAAGTGTACCTCCCACACACCAACTAAAAACGAATAAGAATGAAATTCTAAAGTGTGCACAGCTTCTCCGATACATAAAATGTCAACATTCCAGACGTGCTAAATAAAGACACATTCCGTTTGCCACCGGCAATTCATCAATCATTTTCCTCCTAGACGCGCCGCAAAGACGCCCCCGCACAGAGCACATCTAAAATCCTCACACATTTTGTTTTTGTATTTCACAGAATCGCAACTTAATATCCAAAACGCCGATATAGAATTTAAATCATTCATGAGACTTTGGGGAAATTTTTCTCCGGAAAGGGAGGGTCGGTGCACTTCTGGTTTTATCTTATAGGAATGAAATGATTGTATAGCAAGAGAAGATAAGTGTCGACTGAATATACCGTATCGAATAGCGGCCATCTTGTGTGGGGCAGTTTCGTGAGGAAATGCATGATTGCACATTTTGTGCTTACATTGTTGACCAATAAAACAACAAAAGTTGCACTACAATAAATGTAAATCATGGCGTGCTTTATATATAAAAAGAAGAATATATTTGAAGATTGAATTTGTGTGAAGTTGAGGCACGAATGGGCATCACGCTCAACCAATCAGCGATGAACTCTAATCGCATGTGCCCGGACCTTGGGCGAGCATCCCCAGCATGCCTGGCCATGCACGAGACTAGATCAAGTTCATCGTATGTTAGTTGAAGAGTATAGATTTCACTGCTTCCGATTGGTGCATCTGTATTGAATATTCATATTCTCTATACAGCGCCCTCATAAAGCTAAATTAGGGATAAAAAGACGGAAATTAGAGGGAAATTTAAGAACCCGTATTCAAAATCCGCTTGGATTACGAAAAAAGATCAACTTAAATTTTACAAAGTCTGAAATGGTCATTAGGCCTATACGGTGTGCCAAATTCCTGCCATAACTAAACGGATATGGAAACGCACTAGTTGTCAACGACCACATAACCGCACTTTAATTTCTGTACATCACTCTTTTTCACTCACTTGCAACAGGCGAGAAAGCTGTTCGGACTATCTCACTGATTTTATTTCCAGTCTTGCGTGAGCCAATGAGGCCAAGGTTAACATCCGCGACAACGCTTAAAATCCAATCAAAATCGTCGTTAGAACAGCCGAAGATGCCATCAGTCAACGCCATACGAATACCACATGCACAAGACGGTGATGTGTCTGCATGCAGCATGTTTGATACATACATTACGGTGCTAGCTGTCCATGACCGAGTCGACCCTTATGTGTCATAACGCTAGACGACCCACATTACACAAGCATTTCCCAGCCAAATTTCACACTATTTTTTTCCGGCAATACGTTTTCGTTTTGAGAAAGTTGCTGGCTTGTGAGCTATTAAAGGAGCGTATTTAGATATTTTTCTCTCCAGAAAATGGATTTCGTTTTAACCTATAAATAATATAAAATACCTCCCCAAGGTCCTATCAATGTAAAGAAACCAGGAAATTTGCAGTCTCCAATTTGAATGTGGAAGCAAAAAAAAAAAGGTTAGTGTAATTACTGCACTGCTTTATGGAACCTGATAAAATAGTTTACAAAACATCGTTGGTTTTTTTACGATATCCTTGAAAATATTCGGAACGAGAACGCGAAATTTCAGAATGGTAATGAAAAAAGATGACAAATTATATGGTATCAAAATCGCATGCTTTCAAGAAATTGTGAGAAGCCGCCGTCCTATTTAGACTGGTTTTCTGATGATACTCCACGGAAACCGGAGCTACCACGGTATTCAGGGCTAGTTTTTTTCACGTGAGGGCGCCCTTGTGAAAACAATGTGTGTGCGCACGCATTTATACAAATTAATCTTCAATTATCGTTTTCTTATACAAATATGTCATCTTGAGCAAAATCATTGCACTGGACAGTTAGAACCACATTTCTATTAATTGAGAAAGTTTTTTTTTTCGTTAAATGGTTGATAAAAAAACGAGACTTGACAATCCTGTATGCGGGCTTTATGCACATTTGTCATATGCACCAGAATGCACACGAGAATGTTTTTGTTTTTTCAATTAAGTGCAGTTCAACGATCCCTCCACGGGGGATCATTTGAAAACGATACGAAATAATTCCCATTCTTAAGAAAATGACATTGAATAAAGCTCCAAAACAATTTCACGGCTTGCTTTAAAGCCACTATTAGTTTACCCAAATCAAACTGTTATGGCTATGTTGTTTTTGAATGTTACCAATGTTATTTCATGCACGACCCCAGGTCTGCAAGGGCAACAGCGTGGCTTGAAATCGTAGACGCAATTTCTCACCCCAGTGGCATTCTTGGCGAGCCGGGTTTATTAACAGTAATTCTTATCAAATGATTTAGGGATATTTAATTTACTCGGGGCCCACACGGAGGCGACTGCTGTCCGTTTGATTTACATTAAAGCTATCATTAAAATTTCATAAATTGTTTAGTTATGTATGTATGGACTATGCAGTTCTTCGGACGGTATTTACCGTAAACTGAGGTCTTTTTGACATAATGCTGTACCCATTGTTTGCATTGTCAATATTGTTTATGCTTTTTGTGTGTGAAGAAATAAAATTGTAGTTAAACAATCAATGTAGGCTTTCATATCTCTCCTAAACTGGTTTTTTCCACTTTCCAATGGTCTGAAGGGCAAAATAATGATGGTCGAGAATAATTAATACTCAGTTCAAAACACTGCAGCAAAACTACTTTCGCCTATATTGTTTTTGAATATAATTTTTATATATTTTGGAGATATGTTTGTATATATTCCTCACGCGGCACTGGAATTAAGCAGCATTTTCAATTATTAATATCCTGTACTTTTGAAGTAGTCATTTAGTATTAATTTCAAAATGGAACCGGGACTCGAACCTGAGACTGGTTTGTGGGCATCCAGCTTCACATTGCAATATATATTGGCGCCTTTTGGTCGGAAAATTTCATGCGCCAATTACTGTGTATATCCACTTGAAGGAATTATTCATGACTTTCGTGTTATTCCAAAGATGACCTTTACATTGTTTAGATCTCATTTACAACAACTGGGGTCGGTTCGTCTTTGTTCTTGCAATTTGACCTCAAAGTTTGACAACCGATGCAGTCAACGTAAAGTGGTGTGCAAGGTCGCTGGCCTCACGTGGCTATAGATGCAGGAACCATTCGGTATTTTGGCCTTTTAAATAATTTATGATAGCATTTAAAGGAGTGTGACCAGATCACTTTTTTTTACCCATAACTTCCCGGGACTTACCTTATGGGTCATGAGATTTTTATATCATAACATCCGTTATATTTTTCTGATTACGAAACTGAAACTCCCACGCTTCTAGGCCGCATATTTCCGAGGATATCGTCGAAAATCCACCGATTATTTGTAAACTAATTTTCCAGTATCAACGTTTATCCGCTGAAAGCCGACTCGATAGTTTTGTTCAATTTTTTACTGGAAATTGCGAATGTTTTCGGGTTTTTGGGACATGGGAGGTGTGTATGGGAGTTACTTGATAATATTGGTAAGTTACATCGAAAACTATTTTCCAGAAACTCTGGTCACGCTCCTTTAAGATACGATTGTGATATTGTAATGGAAAAATCAACTGTGTTCTTGGCGAGTATGGTTTGGGTTGCGGTGATTTGACCGATCAAAAAAGAAACGTATCCTTATGGGCCAGACGGAAAATAACGGCCGTTGGGCACAACCATGTTTTCACACTTCTACTCCTGTATAATAGACCCTTATTCACGGGTTTGAACGGTTCAATCGTGTCCCCAGAATCAGTTCTATAGAGTGGAAACTGTCATTCGGAAAGGTGCCAGTTACGGGCGTATGCGTTCTAAACCTCGATATAAAAACGAGGCTTGGAACCCATAAATAGTCTGGCACCTTTCCAGTGGACAGTTTGCACTCTATATAACTGATTCAGGGAACACGATTGAACCGTTTAAACGCGTGAATAGGGTTTATTGAAAATATATCATAACAGAAACGTGTTTGTGTCGTCGCCATTAATATAATACTAATTTTTAGCAGCATTTCATGCACATCATCATTTAAAAAATACACTGTACCACTGTTGCACGAACAACCATTAGCTTTGTTTAGGCATGGCGCATACAATAGGGTATTTTTTATTTTGCACATATTTATTTATAATAATTCGGTTTACCTAGCATAATTACAACAGGTATACCAAGTTTGTACGATGAATCACATTTGTACAAAAATGCATACCCAAATAAAATTAGAACATTAGTTCCACAAGGACCAACAGAAAGAACCCCGTATTACACTCAACTTGTTCGTTTGTCATTTTGTAGTAGGCCTGTATGTATCGTTTCAAAATATTCAAGATTTTACCCACCGTCCCACAATGACCCCATTTGCCCCAGCATGCAGTCGCACTTTTCAAGGGCCCCTGATAAATTGACGTTATTGGCCACTGATGATGCAAACTAATTCGTCTGCTGGCAGTGGTAGAGTAACATGCTTGTAATCTACTCAAAACTTTACTTTCAACGTAAACTCCATTGTGCCCGAGGATAGTTATTACAAGCACGTGCTCCCCACAAAGGGCACGACTCTTTGCTACAAAGCAAGAATGGCGCCACGAACAAAGGTTACAACACCCCGGCCAGACAACTTCTAGCCAACCGCCGACCGTCTACGTAATTTCGTAGTCTCTTAATTTGTCGTTTTCATTGTGCAGTGACCTGAGTGTTTCTTCTTAGTCTTTATTCGACTTGACAGTGAAATTTAGACCAGGATCTATAATACTTCCCCCCGAGAGTCCACGGCATAGACTTGCCAGCGGCACCGCCGTCTTGTTTTTCCCGGACCTGGGGGAGTTGTGAGGTGTCGTATTTTTTGTGGCGGTAACCGACCGTTACTAAATACTCTTTTGTACAAGCCCATGCGTGTATCGCCAACTACCTTGTGCCATAGCAATGTGTATTAGGTTTAGCGGCTGTTGCATTGTGTAGCGAGTTTACTTGAGGAATTTCCATAAAGAGGAAAGTTATACATTGCCGTCAAAAGACTAAACAAACTTGGCACACGCACCTACAGATTATGGCCCAATGTCTGCTTTCAACAGGAGAATAAAAGCCCTCTTCGAAGAATAAATACACGATTTACATTTTCGTCGCTTGAAGTTTTTGTTCGTGCTACGATAACAATGAAGCAGAGAGATACAGCATTCAGGCGACATTTTAGTACAATGCCACACTATATCAGTACTATTACGCTAGGCTCCGCAATGTCCCAAAACCTTGTTCAACCATTACAAAATTATTGAGCGGGGGGGGGGGAATCATAGAAGTGGTTCCAACTGTCCAATCCAATGGTATTTGATTGGAAAATGTTAAAACGGCGTTTATCTCCATGTGTGATTAAGGATTTACTAACATTGCATACCTATAATATACGGACTGGCGAACAAAGAATGTCCACAAATTGCAGAAGGGGGTGACGGATTGTGGACTGGCACATGTCCACAGTCGAGTTGTCCAAGCTTGAAGAATAGGGTTAGGGTAAAGTAGCTTTAAAGTTACGTTCGTGTTAGGTAACAGTTTACAAGAGAACTATTTTGATTTTGGTGAAAAAAATTGTTTGCATTTTGAAAAAAAGTTGTCCAATCAAATACCATAATCATGCACAGATGCACTCGTATTTCAGGCGGCAGTCGGCAATTCCCAAAAGTGTTCCTACTCGAGACCTTAACCTTGACTTCATTAATTATTGGATTGAAGTCGGCTCTATACACAGACTCAAAGGCCTGGCACATGGCCATTAAACACCACATACTCAGTTTGACTTTGACAGCAGGTAAGTGCAAAGATTAAGGGAAGGGGATTAATTGTTGGTGTACTTTCTTCGTCTGCCACCGCCTCCACGGGCCGTGGTTCAAATACAGTTCATGCCAGCGCGCGGATTCTATGCGTTTGACTGCATATTATACAATAATTTTTCACATGTATCATCTCCTCCCCATCTCTTCACAGATTTCTTGAAGCTTGAACATTTTGACAAAGAGGCTCTTGATTTTTGTGCAAATCCTTGGGTTCAGTACACAGCAGCAATAAATTATACGTAGGCCTATGTATGCAATACTAATACGTATATGCATGCACTGCACTATGAATGCTTCATCCTATACATACAGTTTGCGTACTCCGGGAAATATGGGGGTGGGGGAAGGGTGGGGGAATATCAACAATTCAAGCAGCGACCAAACCCATCTTAAGTTCCTTCGTCATACTAAACCCCGATCCACGTTGCATTGTGTAGTGAGTTTACTTGAGGAATTTCCATAAAGAGGAAAGTTATACATTGTCAAAAGACTGAACAAACTTGGCACACGCACCTACAGATTATGGCCCAATGTCTGCTTTCAACCGGAGAATAGCCTAAAAGCTCTCTTCAAAGAATGAATACACGATTTAAATTTTCGTCGAAAGAAGTTTTTGTTCGTGCTACGTTAACAATTTTGGTGAAAATCCTTGGGTTCAGTACACAGCAGCAATAAATTATACGTATGTACGCAATACTAATGTATATGCATGCACTGCACTATGAATGTTTCATCCTACAGTTTGCGTACTCCAGGAAATATGGGGGTGAGGGAGGGGGAAAGGGAAAGCAGCGACCAAACCCATCTTCCTTCATATTAAACCTCAATAGTCAATCCACGTTCTTGTTGGAACTCCTTCTCCATGTACGTACCGGCAAAGTATTAAATGGTATTTAACCTGGGACATACACAAGAGGATTCGAGCAAAGGTCAAGGGGAGCTAGGCGAGGAGAAGGTCGAATTCGTCACTCACCTGATTTGTCCAATTTGAAAACCGTCGGCTCCTTAGCAAAGTAACCATCTGACTTGGCTTCCTGGCAAACGGCCTCCATCATCTCCCGCCGCTCCTCCAGGATTCGAACCGTCTCATTATACATAACCAAGATGTCCTGTGGCACCACCTCGGGTCCACTGTCCGCCGGGGGTGCCGTCAGGCCAAGCTTGCTCAAAATCTGGGCCTTGATCGCCGAGAGTCGCCGGTTCTGGTACTCTTGAAAGTTGAGTTTACACTGGCCCGTGCCGCCCGTGGCCGTCCGCAGCAGTAGCGAGCATAGCGTTAGGCAGGCCACGGTGAGATGGAGGAGTGATGCCCGATGGAAGGCACCCATCCTTCCACGGTACCTCTGCTGGTATACTAGTATAAGATCCCTTACTTCGTACGCACACTTCAGCCACAAACAATTCCAATAACGCGTGTGCTCAACAATTAATAGGCCCGGCTGCCAAACAGTTGCAAAACTTTCCAGTGCCGATGTACCAAGCAATACCCTCTTTAGCCGAGATGTCTTAATTAGCGAAGACTGGCTCTACAATAGTGGACACTCCTTTAAATAGCTCTGCGTAGACATACACTGTTTGCGTGCACATTCACTCATGCTATCTCATACTAGCCATCTATGTTCCAATCAGATACACCAATGCGATTGTGAAGCAACACGTTCTTGTATTCACTACACTTATCGAGCTTTCTGTTCTACCGAATACCATTACAGCAGCCAAGTGCTTATATAGAAGTAAACCCCGTCCCCGTGTGACCGCCAGAAGCAGTGATTTCTAGTTGGCGCGTGCAACTCGCTGGATGGACGTGATGTGGCGGACGTCCGGTATTGGTCTATTAAACCGGTCATGTTCTAACTATTCAACGACCGAGTGACGTTTACCTAAAACAGCCGAAGTGTTGTCAGACGCAACACTGTTTTGGCGGGTTTAATGATGACGAAGTCGTGAGTTATTCTTGGTCGGGATTTGTCTGTCGTCTAGACTAGAGCCGTGGATGGGACGGGGAGGTGGGAGGTATTAAGATGTGGGGGCGTGTTTGGGGGTTTCAGGCTGCGCCGCTGCGGTGCAGTCGGTGCTTGGTGCTGTTTATGACGGAGGACGACCAACTTTCGTCTAGGCATTGCAGTCCTGGTGGAGATCTTGTCGCACCGGATACGAAAATAACTTTCTACGGATAAGAGCAAAATAGGAATTCCACCGTGGTTTACAAACGTGATATGGCTTGAGCACTGGGCTTATCTTTATGAGGTCTCAGTACCCAGGTTGGCATTTTGGTAACGGCAAAAGAGTTATCTCGCCACGAAAGTCACATTTGTGGATTTATTTTTCATCTGTTCTAAGATTTCCTCAAAGCAACGACCAAGTGCTCACAGCATTTCGCGTTCACGTTCGCGTTTTACGTGCATCTAAACCTCCCTACTAACCAACCGTACCAATGAAAGCATTAACCGGAAGAAATTGCCCATATGCGCCATATTTCAATTGGACTTTCTTGAAACTCAGGATGAGAAGACGGTCATACTTGCCAAATAGCAAGTGAAACATGCTGTATGTTTAGCAGACAATTAATGAATATATTTTAAAACTAGACCCCCATCTATACAGCCTTATACTCAATTTAAGATGACCGTGCTGGTATTACCAACATTAATGTGAGGTATTTGCGTTGGTCTTACGTATAGCTGCGTTTCGTCTTCTCACATCTCTGTGTTTGAGGTTCGAATCTCATCCACGCCTAAATATGGGTCTAGGTTTGCAGTCCGTACTTTTTCTGTTGGTTTTCCCTACCCACATTGTAGACTGGTTTTCTTGAAGTTTTCCTGCCTTTCCTTTTACGGTTTTTGTTTTCATGCGTGATGTCTGCCTTGTACGTGCGATGATATCGTTCGATGTACGTGCGATGATATCGTTCGATATACGTTTGTGTGTTTTTCGAACCAAGCAGCCACATTCTTTCGAAACAAGCACTTTCTTCGTTTGGATCAATCACGTTCTTGTTCGCTACTCACCGAGTACAAGGCATACTATGCCTAGTCTGTGAATCCTTCCTTTACGATCTTTCCACACCGCAACCTAGTCCGACTACCTTTGACTCTCACAGACCTATCAGAAACGAATCTGACATTAGCAAGTCGCCTCAGATTTGTTTCTGAGAGCATGTGAGTGTCAGAAGTAGTTGGAGTAAACTACAACCCATTAACTCTCCTCAAATCCTTTTGTTGTCCGATCATGCTGCGTTTTTGGGTTTCGAGTTATTCACACGAGAATCTTCGCAATGTTTACGCCACCGTTTTGGATCTAGCGCTGAACCACCTCTCGAGAAGAATCCCAAAGGTCACAGATCTCAATTAAAGTCTGCGCGAAGTGACCGAGTGCACTTCATTAATCTGCGCGGATCTGGATCTGGATCCGTCTAAAACAAACGGCTTTACACAGTGGCGGTTTTCGGTCATGCAAGAGGGCGCTATTTAGAGCCAACAGGAAGGGTTGTTCAGAGGATCAGGAGGAGCCGACAGGCCTTTCGGAAATTTCTGGCAACGGCGCGGCGTGGACTTATTTGAGGCGTTTAACTTCGGGTTCGAAGTCGATTGAAACTTTGTCAATTTTTGCAAAGCACGTATATATGCTGAACAGTATTTCCTTTTTAACAGCGCTATGGAATTCCAGTTTCGACTGAAATGTTGCTCCACAGGAACCCAATTTCAGTTCAGACTGCAAACAAATAGGTGTCCCCATTCCCCATTTATTTTAAGTGACGAGCCAAGAGACCCTCAGAAATGTACAAAAGGATAAATAAATAAAAATAATATAATATAAAATAATATGAAAATAATATGAAAATAACAAAATGAATAACTTTTAGAGTTTTCTCCATATTTCTCAGAAGTCAAAAGGATGGGAGTCAAAGTAGCTTCCGGGCCGCAGAGCTTAACCTCGTCGGTGATTATTGAGGTGTTTCCCCGTGTGATGAGTCATCTTGCCCTGTAGTGAAATACCTCCCGGGGAGAGAACGTGATTGTTTTGAGACTTGGCTCATTTCCAACAACATGAAATCACTATCAAAACTGTCATCATCAGTACAATGTATTTTGTTAATACATGCATGTTTTTGTTCAAGTATTGACATTAATTTCAAAATAATTAGCACTGGCAGGCTAGTTTCAGATGCTAAGCCAGTGTTATACGCGTCTTGCAAATTTTGTTACAAAAGAAAGCACTGAGACCCTCGTTTTATGATGGCAATTTGAAATCCCTTTATAGAGATATATTGTGGGGTACTGTGGTCGAGTGGTTTGGACCACTGACTTGCAACTTGGGGTTGCAGGTTCGATACCCGGCCGTGGTACCTGTGCCTATGAGCAAGGCACTTAAACACACTTGCTCCATCCTTCGGAAGGGATGTAAAGCCGTTGGTCCAGTGTGTTGTGTAACGCACTTAAAAGATCCATGGGGCACTCTTTCGTGAAGAGTAAGGGGATTTCCCCGGTGTCTCTGGCTGCCAATGGGGCCACCCATCTATGTATCTCGATGTTTAGGTGGAGTATTAGCTTCGTAAAAACCCAATATAATGTGAAGCGCATGTGAACATATCCAAATGGAATATGCGCTATATAAATGTAATAATAATAATATATATATCATCTATAGTTTTAATTAGTTCTAAAAATGTAGGCCTATAGGCCTACATTTTACTCTGTACAAAGTTCATAAAACTTACGGCCAGTGACCAAAAACACTCGACCGCGTGGTTTTCCGGGTATCGCGATAATTAGTGCATATAACCATGCACCCACATTCCTCATTGACAGACACTCAGTAATTAACGGCGATATAACCAATTGAAGGGTATTTATCAAGCGCAATATGCCCGGGGAATATAGTTCTTAATAGTTCTCAATACGCTCCTCTATAATTGGTCTGACCACATAAAACCCTTTCAAATAATTTTTGCATATTTTGGTACAATGATGATAAATTACACTTTCCAGTTAATGGGTTGTATTGTGTTGATTTATGATTTAACGTCAACTTTTAAAATGCTGTCCCGCGGTTGAAGGGCAACGAAAATATACGAAAACAACATTGTTGTTTTTTTTCTTCAAACCACACCATTTCAACAGTACTAAACAGTCAATCATTAAAAAAAAATCACATATTGTCCAGCGAAGGTTCCGGTAAAAATGTCCGAATCATCCCTCTTATCTCATGGCAAGTTTGTTTGGTAAAGACACGTGTAGACAAGGAAAATCCCTCGAAAGTGAAAGTGCGTGTTGGATCCAAGGTGACAACGAACAGTGCATTTATCATTGCTATTCAAAATACACAGTCACGCATTATAATTTATTACCATGATGTGCATTCGGCCGGGCGCCTCAGAACGATATGAAACAATGACCCAAAGAAGAATAGCGTGATAGGTATATTCGTTCAAAATGTCTCATTTTGATGAATAATTATTGTTTGACAAAATAATACACTCAGTGGCGTTTTAGGGACCGCATTCGTCCCCAAACTCAAAGGTCTTATGGTGTTTGTTATCATAAAGTAAAATTTTGGGTCATTGCAAATGATATAATGAAGAAAGAAAAAAAAACGACTTTAAAAGTGTTGGTTGCATTGGTAACAAACATGATTTTTGTTTCGTGAAAAATGTGGCAGAAATTGCCAACTGAAGTGAAGGTGGGTTTAAAAAAAAGGTGGTCTGCAGCGGACAACTTTTTTTTATACCATTCATCCACACACACAAACATGCTTGGATTTTTCAGATTTTCTTAGGCATCTCTGAGGCTGAAATACAAGGCAGTTTTCGCGACATAGGTTTTTAATAGACCGTGTAAGTTGACCTCGAGAACTTGCGGTACGCTGCGAAATTCATCCACTTCCGGAGACCACGTGCGGCGACCTTTTTTTCGGTGCCATTTTGACTCCACGTCAAAATTAGCAGTTTCACCTACCGATTTGGGGTCCACTTTAAAAATTCTTAAAATCCCATTTATTACCTGTGGGAAAAGTTCAAGGCACAGGCTCGTCAGCAATGCGCGCGCGCCAAATTCGTGCCACGAAATACGCAGCTCCATGCCTTTGCTATATGGAGCTGCGTATTTCGTGGCACGAATTTGGCGCGCGCACATTGCTGACGAGTCTGTGCCTTTAATAAGGTACAAAAATTCCATCGGTGTTAGGGCAGAATAGACCTTTATCACGGTGCGGCCATCTTCCCCTTTCTTCTGTTAAAATGAACGTAATCAAAGCGAGGCTTGCAGAAAAAAATAGTTTGGTCCCGTTTTGAAATTGTTCAGGCGTTGCGCGATTAAGAGAGCGTGCAGCGTGGACAGTGATTCTCAACGGAAGATTACACGCGCATGCACGCGGACGCGCAGACGCACTGATCGTACCCGACACGTACTATGGGGAACAAGACAAAGATGGACGCACCGTGATAAAGGTATATTGCCTTCAATAGTACTGGATTCCCAATTGTGGTTTCTGCTATGATTGATACTTGCTGGTGGTCTCTCAAATGTTGATTAATTGGTTTGCGGTAACCCATCGGAAGGAATCAATAAAGATGAACTATTAACCGCGACCTCCTCCAAGTGGTGAAAGAACCACCAGCACAGCAGGTAAATAGAACGTTGGACGAAAGCGAGTTCGAAGTTATCTACTGGGTGGTGTGACGTCACTGGTCATTGGGTTATTTGTGACAACAATCTGCACTAGCCACTGAAAAAGTGAAAACGTCAATTATGTTACTGGGTCTATACATGAACCCAGTGAACTGTTTCCCTGCGCTTTAGCAATGGACATTTCAGATTACCATCGAATGTTTAGATCCAGTTAGGCCCGGCAACTGACGCCATACTTTAGCAGTGCATGCTTTATTTCACCACCTGATTGCTTGATCTTACCTCTTGTTTTTACTCAGCTAACTATAATTTGTAATGTTTACTGTTGAGAAACGGCCGTTGCTTTTGAACATGTTGGTTTTAAAGACAGATTTAACTGTTAAAAACGGCGTTCTACCCACGCGTGTTTAAAGGAGCGTACCAGATTTTCAAAGAATGGATCTTGCTCTAACCTAACAATCGTACGAAATACCCCGAAGTCATCAAAATACTATGGGAAGAAAACAGGAAATTTACAATCCCCAATTTGGATGTGGAAGCAAGAGTATTGGATGACCGGGCATATCCACCTAGTTAAGAATTTAAATCGCTGCGTAGCTAATTTTAATATTGATTTTAATTTGTGTATATAGATAGATAAATTTATGGATAGTGTTTATATTTTATTGTTTCATTTTATCATGCTTCAGTGTTTAGTCCTTTACTAATTTAATCGTATATGTTTTAACTAATTAATTGTTTATGTTTGTATGTGCTTTCGTATAGTTTTATCACTTTATTTCTTGCCACTCTTTTAAGTATTTTAAGTTCATGTCTTGGTTTGATTTTATCATGTCCTATCCTTCCACATTATTGTATTAATTTATTCCTAAATTTGCGTTTCTTTGTTTACTCTGTTTTATAGTGTAGCCTATATGTGACGGGCTCTACGAAAATGAGTCACAAGTCGCGCTGGCTACCATAAAAAGAATCTGTGGCATTTCTACGCTCGTTAAAATACCTAAACACAAAAGAAATTCCAGGCGTAACACAGACATTCCAGGGGGAACACAGACATTCCAGGCGGTATCTGGGCACCGCCAGGAATTTCCATTGTGTTTTGGTATTTTATTGAGCGTGGATTTGCCGCAGATTTCTTTTTATGGTCGCAAAAAGAATACTAGCCAGCGCGACTTGTGACTCATTTTCGTAGAGCCCGTCACATATATATATATTTTAACTTGGCCCTTATTGATATCAGTTTTTATGTAAACTGAAGAGGCCACCCTGTATAAATAAAACAGCTAATAAATAATAAAAGAACGATCTTGTCCCCAACTCCCTTGGACGAGCATCCGGTAGTTTCCTGTGAAGCAAGTGGGAATTTTCCACAACAACCGAAAGATAGGTACAATGTATTTGGCAATTAATTTTGTTGTGGGGAGACCCAAGCCACAGAATATTATATCGGATGAGTCACGGTGAAAGTTGGGCTATGACCCAAGGCTATGACTCAGCCGGTGGTATTCCCCAATACCTAAGATACACATCGCGTGGGCCATGGGTTGGCCACGTTGCTCTACCGTAAACATATAATTTATTAATAGGAAATTTCCATTCATCGAAAGTTTAACCATGTTTGTTATCTCGGACTCTTACAAAAATATATCTTCTCCACAAAATTAACAGGGTGACACTATGTCTTTGGAATGAAGTTTTTGTCCGTGGAAAAGGTGCGGTAATTTCAACAAACACAAACATCTCCAATAAATATCTGTGGTAAATATACCCTACTCATGTTTTGTGGTGCTTCTAAATTCAAGAAATGGGTTTGAAAAGAGTGTACACAACACAAAATTATTCCCATTGACAACAGTGATAATCGGACAGTTAAAGGAGCGTGACCAGAGTTTCTGGAAAATAGTTTTCGATGTAACTTACCAATATTATCAAGTAACTCCCATACACACCTCCCCGTCCCAAAAACCCGAAAACATTCGCAATTTCCAGTAAAAAAATTAACAAAACTATCGAGTATGCTTTCAGCGGATAAACGTTAATACTGGAAAATTAGTTTACAAATAATCGGTGGATTTTCGACGATATCCTCGGAAATATGCGGCCTAGAAGCGCGGGAGTTTCAGTTTCGTAATCAGAAAAATATAACGGATGTTATGATATAAAAATCTCATGACCCATAAGGTAAGTCCCGGGGAGTTATGGGTAAAAAAAAAGGTGATCTGGTCACACTCCTTTAAAAACACATTTCGGAATAACCCTCTGGACATATAACGCAGTGTGGGAAATTTGAAAAATATAATGGTATGCCAGAACTTTCAACACACTCAGAAAGCTTTTCCACAGCATGCATGAACATAAATGTTGAACATATAATTGTTTTAAAGACTATAGGCTCGTCAATAAGCGACAGAAAAATTCGTTCCACGAATTTCACCACGCTCCATACTTGTAGGGCAGCCGCTCTTACAGTCCCAGAGGGTGTAGGGCCATGGTACAGGCTAATAGCCTCGTCCATTCTGCAAATAGGGTGTGTATCTTTTCGAAATCAAATATTTATCTCAGAAAACACACCCTTTGTAAAGTAATGAGATTTAGTTTCAGCCATAATCACATTATATTACAGATATGGTCACATTTGCTTCAAGAAGGTGTCATATAGATGGTTCAATTTACCGTATATGGGAACTCTTTGGTACAAACGACAAACAACAACACACACGCGCATGATTCGATTAGCACAGCAACGCATAAACAAAGTGGCGAGCTCGCATAAATAATTAGCCTCCACCTCTGGGATTGTAAGAGCAGCTACCCTACTCGGGCAAGGTATGGAGCGCGGTAAAATTCGTGGCACGAATTTGTTCGTGGTGTAGCCCCAAATTCCAGGCCTGCGCACGTCCATAGTGTGTGCCCTTGGGCAAGGCACTTTGCCATGTGTTGCCTCTCTCCACCCATGAGCAAATGGATACCTGTGAGAGCAGTAAAAAAAGACGTGTTTGACTATAGCTCGGGCGCCTAATGTTATCAAGACTCCAAAGACCTGGGGTAATAATGTTGAGCATGGATACGTGCGCCATATAAATTGGAACATTATTTTCCACAAAATGGCAGCAAAAGCCATGCAGTACCGTATCCGATTATTTTGGGGAGTCTCCATGTTTTCAACTTCTAGGCCGAAGCCGTGTAGTGCATTTGAATGTATTTGTGGTCAAGAGATTTTCTCTATAAAAGAGATTCATGTTCGTTTTATATCGATCAACTTACGTTTTGTATCCAATTTGATTAACAAAGATGAACTGATTTCGGGGGTCCTGTTAAAAATCCCTCGAGCATGTTTATGGAGGGCTTCCTAGCGAGGTATCAAGGCTTGCGTGTAGGTCTATAGACCCTTTGCACGGGCAGCCATGACAGGGAATAGTCACATTGTCACCATGCGTCAGCGTCATGCATGATTAGGCACTTTGTGGATATATTGTCACACGGCTGGGGTGATACTATATACCGGAAAACACCGGAAAACACCGGAAAATACCGGAAAACACCGGAAAACTCACCGGAAAACACCGGAAAACACCGGAAAACATACTAAATACCGGAAAACACTAAATACCGGAAAACACCGAAAAACACCGGAAAACATACTAAATACCGGAAAACACACTAAATACCGGAAAACACCGGAAAACACACTAAATACCGGAAAACACCGGAAAACATACTAAATACCGGAAAACACACTAAATACCGGAAAACACCCGAAAGCACTTAATAACACCACCCCCACTACCTGCAGAAAACACCATAAAATACTGTTTTCCGGTGTTTTCCGGTATTTAGTATGTTTTCCGGTATTTAGTATGTTTTCCGGTGTTTTCTGGTGTTTTCCGGTGTTTTCCGGTAAATAGTACTACCGCACGGCTGCCGGTGCAATAGTCTGGTACCCGGACCAAAAATGTTTTGACTAGACTGAATTTAAGTCATATTCAGTCGTTGTATGTGGAATATGTGGACCGGGAACCAGTCTACCGGTGCAAAGGGTCTAGTGTACGCGCTAGACTGGTTCCCGTCCACATATTCCAGCGAACCAATCTATAGGGATCGGGAACCAATCTAGTGTACGCGCACGTTCACGCGCACGTCGGCTGGTGGCGCACTTCACATAAACAATGTACAGCGTGCATAATCTGTGTAGGCCTACGTGTATTTCCGGTGTTTTGTTGGGAAGATTTCGTTGATGAATTGAGTATTTTCAAATTGCAATTTATAAAAACTACATCAATATGAATGATTGTTCCGGTTGCATTGGGCTTGATTGTAAATGCTGAAGTTAGTGGTGAAGGGAGAGTGAAGCACAAGCCAAGGTATGAAGGGGTAAACTTCAGTGGAGTTGCGTTACAAATGACACGTCATCTCAGTCATCTCAAGTCAATGCACAGAAACCTGTCCACCACCGGCACTCGTACTTCGTTTGATGGGTTTCGAGTCAATTCGGTCCCAAGTGGTCTCGGTCAACTCGGTCCCAAGTCAACTCGGTCCCAGGTCAACTCGGTCCCGAGTCAACTCGGGCTCAGGACAACTCGACCGCTCTTGAAAATGTACAAGATTTCTAATTAGCCCGATCTTTTCCGATTCATTTGACGCAATATGCCGAATTAGGCTAGTTCAAATTTGTGTACATGACAAATTCATACGCGAGGGCTTGTGAAAGCGAACTTGACGCGAATTTGACAGTTTGCACCACAAATTTGCTTAGGCTTAAGTTCAACTAAATAGGCGAATGTTTACTGCAAATTGTTTGACTCTCGTTTTAAGCATGAACCTACTTTTAGAAGGCTAAAAGTGTTGTTTTGGACGTTTATATTGGGACGTTATCATTTTCTCTATTACACTTTTAGCCCCTTAACATTTTAACCCCATTCGCTATCGTGAATTTTGATGCACGCCCTCAAGAGGCAAAATATCGGCGTGTATAATCTTACCGTAAATTCCAAATCAGACATTTAAAAGCACAACATCGGGGACCTTGTAATCTCAAGACTTCTGTACCCTTGTCGTTCACTGTCCATGATGACTCAAACATCAAAAAAGGATAAAAGGGAGCAAAATCTGGAGTAAAATCGAAAATTATCAGCCAGCGCGGTACACAGACTTCATGCTGAGACGCGTCAAAAGGAAAGTAGTCCCACCAACGCGGATAGATTTTGTTTAGCCTAGACTTGACCCCTGTCCACATATTTACTTCCCCACGCGTTGTATATGAGCGAGAGCAGCGTAGCGCACATAGACAGGGGGCCAGTCTAGGCTAAACAAAATCTATCCGCGTTGGTGGGACTACTTTCCTTATGACGCGATCATTTAGTAGCGAAATCAACATGCATGACATGGTCAAGTCTCCCGTCTGTCCAAATTTGTCGATTTTACTCCAGATTTTGCTCCCTTTTATCCTTTTTTGATGTTTGAGTCATCATGGACAGTGAACGACAAGGGTACAGAAGTCTTAAGATTACAAGGACCCCGATGTTGTGCTTTTAAATGTCTGATTTGGAATTTACGGTAAGATTATACACGCCGGTATTTTGCCTCTTGAGGGCGTGCATCAAAATTCACGATAGCGAATGGGGTTAAAATGTTAAGGGGCTAAAAGTGTAATAGAGAAAATGATAACGTCCCAATAAAAACGTCCAAAACAACACTTTTAGCCTTCTAAATGTAGCATGAACCGTGCCGCAAACCTTGATATTTTCTTGGGCCCGATGTCGTGCGCGTGCGGCGTAAGGCGTTACTTTTATTGGCGACTACGCCGATTATGATCTTCAAACTTTTCTTTTCGTAGCCTACATTTATTTGTCAATGACGGTCGAGTTGTCCTGGGGTTTAGTTCGTTGGGGCTGAGTTGACTTGGGGCCGAGTTGACTTGGGACCGAGTTGACTTGGGACCGAGTTGACCTGGGACCGAGTTGACCGGGACCGAGTTGACTTGGGACCGAGTTGACTTGGGACCGAGTTGAGTGGGACCGAGTTGACTTGGGACCGAGTTGACTTGGGACCGAGTTGACCTGGGACCGAGTTGACCTGGGACCGAGTTGACCTGGGACCGAGTTGACCTGGGACCGAGTTGACCTGGGACCGAGTTGACCTGGGACCGAGTTGACCTGGGACCGAGTTGACCGGGACCGAGTTGACTTGGGATCGAGTTGACCTGGGACCGAGTTGAGTGGGACCGAGTTGACCTGTACCCGTTTGATGAACTCAGCTGAGGGGTACCGGTACATTACCATAGGCATAGCCCTCTTGTGGTCACCTCATTGTATGATGTCACTGCAGTACAATGAGGTGACCACAAGAGGGCAGGCTATCTCGACCGTGATTTGCCGTGCTTGTTCATCTATTACATCCTGCTCTTCTCTTTGGTATGCTGGGATAATGTAAAGAAAAATTACGTTGGACTAGTTTTTTTCCCGTTTAAAAGAATTTTTCAGAGTTGTCCATAGGCTAGGAATAGGAGGATGCAACTTTCCCGGAAGTTCTGGTTCTGTGACCTCGAGCGCGGTAAAAACAAACGCCCGCTCGCATGTTGCTCTATGTTTTTACCGCACTCGAGGTCACAGAACCGGAACTTCCGGTAAAGTTGCATCCCCCTATGTAACTTTTTTTGGTATTTTTTTTGTATACATTGAACAAAGATTTTAAGGAAATTACCTGGAATCAACACATAATGTAATTTTAAGATATACTTCCCACTTGCACTTTTGTCGCAAATGTTGCTTTTCTGTAGAAAAATCACGTTTTCTTCTTCAAAAATTGTCTTCAGTTAGTGCACAAGATAACCATTCACGCGCGCGCGCAGCGCCCTCTGTTGTCGCGCTTACGCACAGACCACTCGCCACGTCACTTTGTGCATTACTTTATGCAGTAATTTTATCATTTAGTTATCTCAGAAATGCAACATTTGCGACGGAAGTGTTAGTGGGAAGTATATCTTAGAATTGAATAAGCTATCGATTCCAATATATAAATTCACCCAAATCCGTGTTCAATGTATATGAAAAAAAATCCCTTTTTTTAAAATTTATTTACTCTACTTCAATGAAATTAATGTCATTGAACAAAATAATATAACAAAAATAATCTAACAATACCAAGACCAGCATGTCTCGCCTAGTACGAAAGAAAATATCAGCAAAAGAAAGGTAAACATTTTGGCGCAAAATCTCCACACACTTTTAGAAGTTTTTAGAATTGTTGACGTATGATTCACTTTTAGCGGATTCGCTATTTACTCCCGATCGCCACGTTGTTTATTCCTACATGTCTTTTCTCGTCAAAAGACACTTGTCTGAAATCTCATCCTACAGTCCAAATCAAACATTGAAAAAACACCATTGAGGTCCTTGGAATATCCAGAATTCTGGGCAGTGGTCGCTTTTTATCCCGATGATTCTTCTAAACAGCAAAAAACTCGTCCAATGTAATTTTTCTTTACATTTCTCCAGCAAACTGCACTGATGTTGGAATTCAATAGTCTGATTAATTGCCAACCAACCAGTGCATACATGTAGATAGCCCGCCCTCTTGTGGTCATCTCAGTATGATGTCACTGCAGTACAATGAGATGACCACTGGTTGGTTCGCAATTAGGCCTAATCAGGCTATTGAATTCCAACATCGGTGTCTAGTCTTATTTTTGTTGTCTCATACACACAGGTAATTTGTCATCACCAGCTTTCAAGTCTAAACTCTACACATCTTGAAAAGACATCTTGATCCAGACTTGTAAAGACCTCCCAATGGAGAGCACAGTGATGATGCACATCAGGGCGGAGCTTGTCGGCTTGTTGGTCTTAATGATGCTTCATATAACTCACTCAGACTATCTCAACAGTAACTCGCTATTCAAACTCAACTGGGTGGGGGAAAATATACAGGTAAGAAATTATAATAAATTTTCTCACGTAATAGCCTATCCCAATCAGTGAGAAAGAACTGTGTTTTGAGACCACCAGTTGGCTTCATAGCTCAATTGGTAAGGTGTCTGCACGTTAAGCAGAAGGTCCGCGGTTCGACTCCCGGTGGAGCCAAGCTGTTTTTCACTGTACCCAGATTTCCTAAAGTCATGGACATTTGTCCACATGTGTCAAATTAATTCACTCCGATGGTCCCTGGATCGTCATCCCTAAATAATCACATATTCATACTGAATCTTTTTTTCTTTCCTTGGCATCAACTGAGGCCACCAAGGCCAAATGGCCTCATGCCCTGATGTGCTTGTTCTCCCAAACAATCGTGGACGTTTTAGGGAGGTCTAACAAAGAGAACAATATCGTCCGCGATTGGCAAGCGAACGTCCGCGATTCGCTCTTGTACAAAACCAACGAGAGTAAGGAAAAATAGACTATGTACAAACAAAAGAGGAACAAAGGGACGTCCGCGATTGTATGTGAGTTTACACCTGCATGAGTTGGTTCCAATGCCGCTTCAAGATCTACACTTTCTGAGGCCAACTTGGCCAGCATGCCCTATCCTCTTAAATTGCATGGGTCTTGTATACACTAATAACCAGTCGAATTTGGAACGAAATGGGCCGTGGTGCCCCTTCAGTTTACCTCAGTGGTTTTTCAAATTTGGACAAAATCAAGACTGGGGCAACCTGCCCCTTACACTGCGTTTAAACTCAAACCGCAAAGAAGGATACAGACACTCGGCATTTTTATTGCGACCGCAAATCTACAAATTTGCCGTGTTTACATTACATCTTGATTCGGCTTCAACCTGCCTTTCTGACCATGAAGGTCACCGCTAATTGTGACCACAGCGCATGTGTTGGCTGTTTTGTGTTGCGTAACTGCCGATAGATTTGTCAGATAAATCTACCGCACGCTGCGCATTGCAAGGATGTTTAAATTGCCAAATCTGTATTCGAGCAGTGTTTTGAGCGACCGCAGCAAAGCGCGGGTACCGCGCATGCCCCTTCCTTTCCTTTTTTTCCTTTTTATCAACCCTACCCAAAAGGTGACTTGAAAAAGGCGAATCAGACACGATCACACAAGTCTGATTCTCTTTTTTCAATTCACCTCTACGTTTACAATTAGTGCCTACCTGGCTTCAACTCGCCTTTTTGAAAATTGATTTTGATTTGGCAAAGGCGAATCGAGTGTAAGCACGCCTTTATTTGCCTGAAAGTGAATACAGTACATTCTGGACTATTGATTGGTAACACATAGCAGTCGATAAAATATATGCAGAAAATGAATGTTGGTTTCATAGGTTGATGGCATTCTACCCACTGCCATGTGTTAAAAATTAACTCTTTTTCTTTGTAATGGTATGTGGGAATATGATTTGTTAACTCCTTCGTACATAATCAAGACTTAAACTGATAAATTAAACAAAACACAGTAAAGGTAGTGGGGGAGTTCAGTTACAATTTAATAACCTTTTTTCCAAATGGCATATACCGTAGTCAAATTATCAACATTTTTGCAGGCCCACAGGCTGAAGGGATCGTAGGGAGGGGTCAAACAAACCCCAATCTACAGTAGATCCTAAGGTCTGCACATAAATGTTTTAAGCGTACTTTATGATGTCATTGTTATGTCCATCCTAGATTTTTATCATTGTCTGTTGTCCTTGGAAAAGGGAAATTAGTCCACCCTTTTGCTAAAAAAGAACTGCCCCCTTCCACACACTGCCCCCTTCCATCTGACAAATGACCTACAGGCCTGTTTTGTTCCCTGTATGGTTGACCTTAGGTACCGTGGCCGAGTGGTTTGGGTCACTGACTCGCAATCACAGGTGAAAGCTTGGGGTTGCAAGTTCGAAACTCACCCCGGCTAGGGTACCTGTGCCCTTGAGCAAGGCACTTTATCACACTTGCTCCATCCTGCGGAGGGGATGTAAAGCTGTTGGTCCAGTGTGTTACCGGTAGGTATCAGTAACGCACTTTAAAGATCCCAGAGCATTCTTTCGTGAAGAGCAAGGGGATTCCCTGATGACTCTGGCCGTTTCCTCACCCGTGCGAGCGACAGTGCAATGGGCACTTTTGAGGAGTCCTTGGTTTTAGTACCAGAAAGAAAATAATAATAATAATAATAATAATAATAATATCACTTAATGCAGCAATGGGGCGACCCGACCCGACTTTGCCACACGACCACCGAAATTTCGGCTAAAAGACATCCATTGGACACCAAATTTCTGTAACCCAAAGCTTCCGAAAATGGTTCCACACCTAATAAAAATGCTTCTAAACCTAATAAAAATGGTTCTCGATTTGAAAAAGATGGATTTTGACCTAAAAAAAATTTGATTTTGACTTCCAAAATATTGGGGCTACACCAAATTGTCGCCCTAATAGAGCGTGTCGCCCTAATAGGGCTCTCTACACAAAAAGTGTCGCCCCATTGGATAAAATAGAGAAATAAAGGCCTATAGTTTCGAGGAGATCACTTTCTGGCAAATTGAAAATGATTGAAAATGTTGGAATTGCTCAAGCCTAGTAATAGGGGGCTAAGATAAAAGTAGAACGCAAATATGCAAATGTGAAATGCCTTGAGCTCTGAGGAGATCTTCCAACATATAAAAACCGAAAACCCCACATAAGGGACTTTTGTGCCGAGATAACTTTTGAATGATTTCCGGTGCTGGAAAAATTCCACGTTCACATAAATTTGGGTTTTTCCACAGTAAAGAGGGTAATTTGGCAACACAAACCATATTTTCGAGGAAATACCTTTGTCTGGTCTCAAAATAAAAGAAATAAGTTTAAATGGTTCTGAAGAGATAACTTGGCCCAAAAAGGGTTACAAATAGTGCGACAACATGCCTTTCTAAAAACCCTGTGTACAAATTTCCAATATGCGCTCGTAATCCGTTCGGACACTTGTGTTACGGTACATTTTAGGCCGTCCCGGTTACAAGCGTATATTGGAAATTTGTACACAGGGTTTTTAGAAAGGCATGTTGTCACACTATCTGTAACCCTCTTTAGGCCTACATGTAAGTTCAGAACAACTGAGACTTATTTCTTAATTTTGAGACCAGACAAAGGTATTTTCCGGAAAATATGGTCTGTGTTGGCAAAATGGCCCCTTTACTGTGGAAAGATTCATTTACGTTTTATGTGTATCCAAACCTTTCTAATAATGCATAAAATGACACCAGTTTCTCTCTTTGTAATATTACAGGACCTTGCCAACAATGCAGAGTATCTAATCATGACCACGCCAGACAATGAGAAGTACCAATGCATTTTGCCAGACGACGACAGTCGGAAGCGACAAAATCAAGTGAACTACGTCGGACCCTCTGCTGCTGATCTCATGCAAGCAGTTTTTAAAGGAATCTGCACAATAAGGGTGAGGCATTGTTAACGGTCAATTTCATGCAGAGTAAACACCGAGGAAAACCTGAGGAAGCATAGACCGTATCGAATAGCTGCCATTTCGTGAGGCACCTCCTGTTAAACCGTTTAACAATGGAAGCACAAAATGTGGAACCATGCATGTCCTCAAGGAACAAATAAACTGCCCCACGAAATGGCGGCTATTCGATACGGTCTATACCACTGTGCCTCATAGCTCAGTTAGTAGAGTATCTGCCCAGTGTGAAAGTGGTTTTGGGGAAACCTGAGGGAGTATATACCACTGTGCGTCATAGCTCAGTTGTTGGACTATCTGCCCCATGTTTCAGAGGACCTGGGTTCTAATCCTGATGAGGAACATATGATTTTTCATTCAGCCTATGCTTGGTAGTTTCATTTCCATGGCGAAGAGACACCATACATGTATTGGATGTTGTGCTCCTTACTTTGCCCAGTTGCGCATCCATGCAATGCCAAGTTTGTGTTTGCAAATTTTGTAACTGACATTTGGAGAATTGTCACTGTCGAAATTAACACTGGTCCTGTAGTCCGAGACCAGTAAAAAAATCAGAAGGACCACTAGATCTGTCAAAGATGCTGGTCCGATGGACCAGTGAAAACATTTCCTGACTCATGGAAACATTCTCTGATACCTAATCCACAGTAAACATTTCTTACTCAATGCAAAGAATTCATGGCTGGTTACCACAAACAATTCCTAATCGCTTTAGACATTTTCAGATAACTACATTTCTTTCTCCGATCTCTCCAGACATGCCCCAGTGTTGGATCAAAAAGCAACCCCATCCTTCCTGCACTCAATGATCTTAAACCAGAAAGTGTTGCAGTATCTCGGTGCAAATTTTCAGCAGGACCAGTAGAATTCTCTAATCTACTGGTCCTTCTGACCAGCATGAAATTCAGGTTAATTTTGACCCCTGCTTGTCTTTGTAACAGATGGAAGCATACTGGAATTTTGAACTCTGCCATGGGAAGCATGTGCGACAATACCATGAAGAAAAAGAAGCTGGCAAGGTACGTGTATATGATTCTACGAAATCACTCACTCATTCCAATTTTTTAATAGGTACATGTAGTTGGTACTACACAATTGGAAAATAAAATAGAACGGCAAAGACATGCTAAAGGACTTTTTGACGTGCACTCATCAGAAAGGAAACTGCGGAAAAGTTTAAACATTTGGTAAAATTGTAATAAGACGGCTTACCACATTGCACCCGAGTATTGAATTGCAATAAATGGCTGACTTTTTGTAGAATATTGAAGAGCGAATTTAATAATGAGGTTGCAAGTTCGAGTTTTCTCAAAAGTACGGCGCTGGTTTTTGCTCAGGTTGGTTTTTATCATGCATATCTTCAATCACACTGGAGGATAAAACCATTTGTAAGAGTTTACCAATCATGTATACTATCTTTAAGTAAGAATCAAGAAAGAAAAAAACGGATTTTGAAAATTTAAGTTATTAACTACGAATTATAAGATTTATAATTTTTTTAAAAATATTTTGGGAATTTAGGAAACCAAACGACAGGAGTTCTTCCTTGGTAGATCTATGAAGTCCCCAGAAGGCACCAAATTCAAGTTACAAACAGAGACAGAAATTCATGGAACTTACGATAATTTAAAGGTCAGTATTATGCAGAACCATTTTCTAAGCCAGGCACATAGGCTTGCCTTTGAAGGAGCTTGTCCAGATTTTTCCAGAAAATGGATTTCGTTCTAGCCTAACAATCATATAAAATACCTCCCCACTATCCGTGGAAAGAAAACAGGAATTGGCAAACCCCAATTTGGATGTGGAAGCAAAAAGGTTGGTGTAATCGCTGCACTGCTTTTTGGAACCAGAGAAATTAAACTTTGGTGGATTTTTAATGATATACCTGTAAATATACGGATTGAGGGCGCAAAATTTCAGAATGGTGATGAGAAAAATATGACACGTGATATGGTATCAAAATCTCAACACTCATGGGAAAAATATGGGGTTCAAAAATGTGATCTGGTCACGCTCCTTTAAACTGCAAAATATCCAAATTGACTTGGGGCCGACTTCACAACCCATTTGTGGTGGATTGTCACAAGTATCTACGTGTACTACGCCCAACATTAACAGTACATGTAATGGGTACGTATGTGTACACTGTACACATACATGTATGAGCGTACGCGCACATGTACAACATGTGAAGCCCGTTTCAAGAAAAATGCATGTATCTCTAATTCCCTACGTCAGAAATTTAATCATTTATTTTTCATCACGGAGACACGTAAGCTTTCTAAATTCGTTTGCTTGTGTGAATTAATTTTTTAATCCTTTCACCCAAACACGGACAGTGCAACTTTAACACTAATTTCATTCTGCCAGATTCCAACCATGACCATCGACAGGAAAGAGATCCCCTTCTATGAGGTTTTAATGGACAACGGCACGCTATGCACTCTGCGCGGAAACACGCCGCGACTGACGCGCGTACGATACATATGTGAAGAGATGGGCAGGAACGAGTTGTTGTCAATCAAAGAAACGAGTACCTGCGAATACGAGGCTGTCATACTCACGCCAAACCTGTGCAGTCATCCTCTGTACAAGTGAGTATTATTTGTGATGTGATCAACAAAATCGGTCAAAATACGGCGATTATTGTTTTAAGATAACGGGCCAAAATACGATTTTGGAAAAATCTAAAGTGGCTTTTTTACAAAAAGGAAAACATTCTTTTACGTGAAAATAATCCTTGAACTAAATTCTGTCCAGCTTCGGTGATTGTCAAAAAACCTGAAACTATTTCCAAAAGAAGCCTTTGTTTGACACAACGTTCATTAATTGCCTGATGTTCAAACGATTGTAATTTTCTTAACCAAAGGTCATGTAAAAATGTGGTCCTTGATCGCACCACATTTAAGCCAAAAGTATTTTCCATTACAAAAATATGATGTCCAGTTGTTACCACACTTGCTCATCTCCCTAATAATAATTTCAGTATATTTCACATGGGGTGGGCTTGAACAGTTAACAGGCTGATGTGGCATCTTTAGGCTGGCATAATTTGTCATGAATGTTTTAGTCAAATGTCATTTCGCTTTTGGGACGAGACATATGGGATTTAGGGATAACCAAAATTTAGATTAAACAAATTAAAACTTACACAAACTCCTGGCAGTTTACTTAAATTAAATCTTGTACAGACAAACAGTAAACTTTCAAAATTCTTTGTTTTATTGAAAGAACCGAGGTCATGGACAACTTACATTGTTTGTTTTACATTACTGTGGTGGAATCAAATGTTTGAATTTCGTACCATTTTCAGGCAGCGACAACCAACGATAAATGCCATTAACTGCCACGCCATAAATGGAGCGCCCCCACGACCGCTCGGTTACGAGCAACTGTACAAGGATACGAGTCGTCGAGAACAGTTTACATCACCAACGGTACAACATTTCTCCCATTCATTTCCCCATTTTACTCCTGGCAATTGGAATTACACGCTCCGTTTAACCACTTTACGCCGGAGGACGCGCTAGTTTCCCCTAAACACGTTTAGGGAAAATTCATTTGTTTACAGTATTTGACATTTACACTCGCAATAATTTCCGAGGGAAATGGCCAAAACAGTTCATAACAAAGCTACATTGGGCTATACGCTGGCAGAGTGTGACGTAAATTTCCGCGCGGATGCGTTCACTTTTTTGACAACAGTTCACGCTACTTGCATGGCAACGCGTTTCTCCATTCGTTTTGCATATGAGCCACAGAGGGAACATTTTCTGTTGAGTTTTTCTGTTACAAACATCACAAAATAAGGCGGTATGGTAGCGTATCGCTATGAGACTCGGTATGAGCAAACCATTGCAAGTCATTATGGTCTTTATTTTCAAAAATTGTTTCCTAAAAGAATAATAGTAAAGTACTTTGTGCGCAAACACAATGGGTGTAAAACGTGAGCAAGAACCAGTAACCATAGTTACGGTCCAGCACCCGCAATGTGACGTCACGACTCTGCCAGCGAATACAATGACAGTGCATCGTCATAACAACAATACTTACCGAGCATGGTAAGTGAGTTAAGTTGTATTCCTCCATGCTTCAACTAAAAATAAACCCGCGCCTACGTACAATAAATGTTAAATAATTCCGGCGTTAACTGGTTAAAAGTGTTGGCCGTTTCTACCGACAAAATACCATTGTGCGCTCTAGGAAAAAATCCCAGAGTAGTTTTTAATTTGCTGCTGCATACTCGGGCAAATAATCGTATAAGGCTGTTTCTACTGAAATGATAACTGTACTGAAATGTTTCCAAAACTATACCCAGCACGATATGGGGGCCTAAGGACTCCACCCTGACCGCCCCTATGACTCCACACACTCTTCCCTTTTGTTAACGCACCAACTCCCCCTAAAAACTGAAAGAAATTCCAAATGTTTGAGACACAATGGGGGGGAACAATAGTAGGGGGGTGGGGGTACCCTCGGCCCCATATCGTGCTGCATTTATCCAAAACGGTTATCGTGCTGTATACCCGTGGGATTAGAGTTAAATTTAGCTCATTTCCATGGGGTTTTTCTTTAGCAATATTTTATTTGTGCTGGGGCATGGAATTGTGATTTTTGTTTGGTCATTTGTGCCCCGCTCTGCAAAACAGCAGCCGATTTCAAGAAATTTTACGCAATTGCGCAAGTCCACTTACGCCATTACTTGCACAATAATTTATGGCGTAAGTGGACTTGCGCAATTGCGTAAAGTTTCGTGAAATCGGTTGCTGCTCTGCAAAAAACACAATGGAAATTCCTGGCGGTGCCCAGATACTGCCTGGAATGCTTGTGCCCAGATACTGCCTGGAATGCTTGTGTTCCACCTGGAATTTCCATTGTGGTTTTGTATTTTAATGAGCGTGGATGTGCCGCAGATTTCTTCTTATTGTCGCACAAAACTCGACCTAGCCTACGCAACTTAAGAGCCTTTTTGCACAGCAGGTCATTTATTTGTTTGTTCTTGCAGGCAAGAACCACAACCAAAGATCCAACATCAACTGAGCCCCAAGAATCTCCCACAGAAGCTGCAGCCAAGGCTGCATTGAAGCAGAGAGCCCCACAACCAGTCCTTATTGACAAGCAGATTCTACATGACTTTCTCAATGGAGATCACTGCCTACATGGGGTCAGTGGACACACAGCCTATCGTAAAAACCTGTGTTTCAAACACACTTTTGTTCACTGCAGCAAAAATCTAAAGTTTAAGGTGTGCCTTGTATACAGAAATAGCCGGCCATGGCATACACATCATATGGCAGTCATATCTGCAGTAATTGCACCACAATTTGCACTACAAGTTGTGTGTGCCAAGACCACCACTCAATGATAAAAACATTCTACACCCTTACCAATGTAATTGTTTTTTCTCTTTCTGTAGGGACAAGGATGGTGGAAGTATGAATTTTGCTATGGGAAATTTGCACAGCAATATCATACGGTAATTTTTTTCTCATTTGGGATTTGATGCTGTCCCTTATGAGATTATCTTTCAGACATACCTTAGCAGCTTGTTTTATTATGTTAGTGAACAACACTCTTATCGAACTAGGCTTTGCCTCCCTTGCCCAAGGACAGAATTTGATAAGAGCACTTTTCCATTTCGGGGTGTGCAATCATGGAACAAACTGCCATTGTTACTGAAGCATCCTCTTCCAACAAGCTTAAACCTGTTTAAGGAGCACCTCTCCCAAAATCTGTTAATGTTTTGTAATTGTATTTTTAATTAATTATCTTGCTGTTTTAATGTTTATTTTTTACATATTTTAACTATTTCGAACTGTTAACTGGGACCTATGGGAGAACAGTTTTTTATAAACTGAATAGGTTCCCCTGTATAAATAATAAATAAATAAGTAAATAACAAATCTTTCAGAAATAAGTTGACATTTAATCGTCTTGACACTACCTATGGCTACCTATAGTTTTATACGTTTGGAAAAGCAGGTAATTTGTTAAAAGGCCATAGCATCATTGACGGGCTGAAAGACTATTTTTTAAAAGATTTACTGGTACAATGTTATTACATCTCTAAAGACGAATGTTGGTAAACTATCCTCCAAGTGTTTTTAATGATTAAAAGTGGTTTCCCAGTAAAAAATAATTATTTTTATTTGAACAAATGCCACTCAAATTTAATGTTTGTGTGTAGATATGGCACTAAGGTTAATGCAAACTCATTCTACATCCAATTTTCATTGGCGTAGGTAACCCGGGACACCAAACTCCTATTTTGTAAAATCCTGGATAGAGAGAAGCAATTTATGACAAAATGCCTTAATAATAATAATCAAGGCACTCTCACATTCTCTATCATTCTTTACTTCAACTCCCTGAGAAGCATACAACCCTGCCTAGTTGCTAAGGAATTGCCCGTATACATGTACATACTCATTTCTTTCCATTTTGTAGGATGTTAAAACCGGCACTACGGTAATTCTCCTTGGATCATGGAATAAGGAAGAACACATTAAATGGTGGATTGAAAACAAACGAGCCATTGGACCAAAGTAAGTGTGTATGAAAGAGGCATGTAGGCTCTGTTTAGTAGTAAACTATACTGGTTAAAAAGATTTGTGCTCAGCATTAGTTGGTAGAGTACCACAAAAAGCAACACACATTACATGGGGTTTCAGCTAGTATTCTGTTTGTGCTAAGCATATTTTGTTTTGGCTGAGCTGAACAGAGTTATACAAATACAACAGGGTTTGAGGGACTATCTTCCAAGGTGCAGCCAAGGGAGAGAGTTCCATTAAGCCTAGCGTACATCGACCTTGCAACTGGAAGCAACTTAACTGATCAGTTGCTGCCGATGTGCGCGCACATCGTCAGAAACTGATTAGTTGCGCAACTAGCGGCAACTGGAAGCATCCAGCCATGTCTACATATCCAGTGCGTACATCGACACAGCAACTCGGTAAAGCCAAGAGTACATTGACCTTGCAACTGGAAGCAACTGTTGCTTGCAGTTGCTGTCGATGTGTGCACACGTGATCAGATGCACGCATGCAGCTGACAGCAACTAGTTGCAAGTACGCGTACATCGACGCAACTGACCGCAAATGGGTACAACTAGTTGCCAGAAAGAACATGAGCAACTTGCGGCAACTGGGATTTTTCCAGTTGCTAGTAGTTGCAAGTGTGTGTACATTGATCTTTTTAAGCAACTAATCAGTTGCTCCCAGTTGCCGCGAGTTGCTTCTTGTTGCTGGAAACACCATTTGCCACTAGTTGCTTCCAGTTGCAAGGTCGATGTATGCTCGGCTTTAACATTCAGAATTGCTGGGTATTTTCCTTTAATTGCCAAGATAATCAAAGGGAATCAAAATCTCCAAAAGACAGAATCACGATTCCTATTCTTAACTTGAAATCGATTCTAATCGACTCCAGACTCACCTAGCATACAGAACACTTCTTGTTGGCCATTTCATGGCTTATTTTTTTTTAACCAGCTTCTTGACTTTCTTTGTTTCAGAAGTGTGACCCATTTCTATGGCCATGGTGATATCTGTGATGTGACTGGTCGACCCAGGATGGCCCAAGTCAAGTTAAAATGCAAGGAGGACATGCAGCCTACGGCAGTTGCTATTTACCTGACAGAGCCCAGGGACTGTGAATATGTACTAGGGGTGAGTTGGCAAGGAACTCATTCAGTGTAAACTTGTAATTAAAGGAGCGTGACCAGATCACATTTTTGGAGCCCCCATTTTTCCCATGGGTGTTGAGATTTTGATACCATATCATTTGTCATATTTTTCTCAGTACCATTCTGAAATTTCATGCTCTCAATCCGTATATTTCCAAGGATATCGTCAAAAACCCATCAATTTATCTGGTTACATCAAGCAGTGCAGTGATTACACCAACTTTTTTTGCTTCCATATCAAAGTTGGAGATAGCAAATTCCATGTTTTCTTCCCATGGATAGTATTTTGAGGAGCTATTTTTTATTGTTGGGTTAGAACAAAATCCATTTTCTGGAAAAATCTAAACACGCTCCTTTAATGGTCCTGAAATGAGAATGTTAACATTGAAAGTGCATATGTGACCCATTCTGGTGAAATGAGTTGAATGTTGAGCAGTCTGACCTGACTTTTTCCAACCAGTTCTAGAAATCAGCAGTTGATCCAGGATCATTAAAATACAAAATCATAATGAAAATTCTGGGTGGTACCCAGAAATTCACAGAATGTCCATTATATTGCATTTTAATGGGTCTGGATCCACTGCTGATTTCCGTCTGTCACAAAAACTGTGCGCTATCCAGCTCATTTCACCAGAATGGGTCTCACATATGTGTCTGTTTTCAATACTGGAGAGACCTTTTCCTCCAGGATTATATCTCTGTACAATGTCATTCATCTTCTCTCAAAACAAAAGAAATATCTTAAGATAGATCTAAGGAGATAGCTTTAGCTAAAAAACTGCAACGAATAGTGCCAAAACGTACCTTCCTAAAAGCCCCGTGTGCAAGTTTATAATATACCGGACACCAAAGTACGTGTCCTATGTTACATACGTTAAATAGGAAATTTGTACACAGGGTTTTCAGAGAGGTATGTTGTTGCACTATTTGTTGCTTAAGTTATCTTCTTAGATCTGTCCTAAGATATTTATTTTGCTTTAAGAGAAAATAACTGGCATTGCACAGAGTTATGATACTGGTGAAAAAGTCTCTCCAGTATTGAAAACTTATATGGGTCATTCTATAAATTTGGGGTCCAACGTGTGACATTTTCCTGTCCCTGTTACACCTGACATACTGCCATTTGCCAAACAAGTATTATTAAAAATGCCTTCAAAACATATTTTTATGAATTGTACTTTATGTAATCACTCTTTGAAATAGAAAGCATTTAAAGAATATGTCCTGAATTTACAAAATACAACATTTTACAAGATGTCAGACGTAACAGGGGACAGAAAAATTGGACCCCAAATTTATAGAATGACCCATATACCAAGTACTTTCCCGAGACATGCGCTAAAACCTTGGTGTACTCGGGTGGGACTCAAACTCATGACCTTCTGCACACTAGTAAAAGTGCATACGAAATCGTGTAAGTGCGAATTACATGGGAATTATACCCAAGAATTGAAAGACCTTGTGTTCAACAAGTATAGCTTGTACGTTATTGCAATGCAAAGAACAAGAAATATTACCTACTGAAAAGTGGATATGAACTTCACAAAGAATGTCAATTGCAGCGATGCTTTGCACTATGGGTGCTGCCATTTTGTCGGAATACTGGACAAAGAATGACGTTTTTGCTGACAACTTTTTCGTGTAATGCCATTGTCATAGGAATGTACGAAGGACTTGTCTGCATTCTTTGCCCAGTATTCGGACAAAATGGCAGCGCCCTTCGTGTAACGCATCGTTAAAATTGCCATTCTTTCTAAAGTTAGTATCCGCTTTTCATCAGTGGGTAATTTCTTGTTTTTGCATTAAAATAATTTGAGTTGCACTTGTTGAGCACAAGGTCTTTTGTTTCTTGGGTATAATTCCCATTTAATTCCATTTGAAAGATCTGAATGACTGCCAAAATTCTTGCAAAACCAGTCATGCATATTGCCTTTAAGTATTCAACTTATGGTAAAAACATTTCTTTGTGATTTTTTTCCAGGTGGATTCTCCCATTATATGTTCACTCCTAAGTACGGCAGATGAGTATGGAATTTTACATCCTTCCCCAGCCTCAGAGCCATAAAATGAAGATACTCGGGGCAAACCATGACAGGTTATCACTGCACTAAACTTCATACATTCCATTCAGCATGTCTTCTTTGTTATTGGGTTTAGAGGCTGTCACTCATAACTTTTATCCCACGAACAATAACACTTGTGACAATAGGGACTCTTGAATTGTCTCGTCAACTATGTGGACTGAAACGTGATGACTTCATGTTGAGACTTTGTGCATGTGTCAATTCGTCTCTCTCGTCCCAAGAATGTGGCAACTATGGTTTTGCCATTCTCTCTAAAATTTGAATGGTCTTTTCAGCTGTGACGTCATTCATACCAAGCTTAAATTCTGCGTTGAGTGGTTATTATTATTATTATTATTTCTTTCTGGTATTCATACCAAGGATTCCTCAATAGTGCTCATTGCACTGTCACTCGCAAGCGTGAGGAAACCAATGAAGAATTAGAATTAGAAATGGCCAGAGACACCGGGGATTCCCCTTGCTCTTAACGAAAGAATGCTCGGGGATCTTTAGAGTGCGCTACTATTACCATAACTAACACACTGGACCAACTGCTTTACATCCCTTCCGAAGGATAGAGCAAGTCTGGTTGAGTGCCTTGCCCAAGGGCAAAGGTATTGTAGCCGGATTCGAACTCGCAACTCCAAGTTTTCACCTATGATTGCGAGTCAATGACCCAAACCAGCTCTCTACATAATAACCCAAAATAACCTGGGATATTTGTGTAGGTTCACCATTTTGTCAGTCGGCCTCAGGTCATGTGCCGTCCAGTCGTCCTTGAGTGAAATATAAAATGTTTCTAACAATAGTCAACATGAGTAGTCGACTTGATGGCCACGCATCACCATGTGAAAACGTTGACGTTTGCACAAATTAAAAGTCCCTAGTGTTGTAGTCGTCAAGACCGATCACAAGACCAATTTCACATAGTTTTGGTCTCAAATGGTCTCTGACAGGCTTGTGTTGGTCACTTTATTTTCAGAATTTTGCCCCAAGACCAGTGGCCAATGTCCAGTGACCAAGAAAACAAAATTAGCTATGTTTCTTATTACATCAAAAACTACTTAGAGTGGGTAGGTGGGAACCCTACCCCGTTTGTTATGGAGATATTGGTCTTTTATAGATGAATCCCAAATTAATCAATTTGGGACGGATCTGTGCACCTACGTAGCTTAACACGGAGAGCCTCTTTATCAAACTCTGCTGAAGTAAACTAATGTACGCACATGAATGCACAATCATTCCTACATGCCACGCAGAACAGCACATGTACGTACACACTCGATCACTGTACAATACTGTACTTGTAGCGTATGCGTACTGCCGACTTGACACGAAGAACCTCAGCTTCAACGCGGAAGTGCGCAGAACGGGCTGTGAAATCTGTCAATATAAATTGCAAAAATAAAAAAGCAATATTTCAAGCACATGTATTTTTAAAATTATATGTAAATTTGTAAGAATGTATAATTTTCTTTCAACATGTTCAAATGTATCAGGATTTGAAAATTATCTTGAACCTTGAAAATAATGTGAGGAATGTACAGAAGAATATTAATTGGGGCTTATGTAAATATTTTTGGTTTTTTTTTCCCTCTTTTTTTGGGGGGTTTGGGTGGAGAGGAAAGGGGGGTTCATTTTGTGTTGTTTAAATTTGTCACTCACTACTTATTTTCTCATATTGCTTTAAAGAGAGCTTGCACACAAAGGATAGACTTGTGAAAGTTGATGTCAATTGCATTGACTAAATTAAAAAAGCACCAGGAAACGTTTTACATGACCTTGACAGCATGGACAAAAGGGACAACAGATTACATTCAGTCTAGTACTATTGACTTCTTGTGCATGTTCCTTTTATGTTGAAGGTTAACTGTATTTATAGACATGTTTGTATGCATGAAAGTTGCATATAACTCGAATGGGTCCTATTTCATGGCACTGGTAGCAGAAAATACTGCTTAGGGCAGAAAAATTGTAATTGGCAAAAACGGGTTGCCTTCTAAAACTTCATGCCATCTGTATTACTTTTGACTGGTACTATGCCAACTTTTGCTAAGCAAAAGGTTCTTTTCCTGAGATCTTTTCCTGAGATTCTGAGATCTTGAAGTAAATTATAAACATGTAAGACCCTGTTCACATTATTATTTCTAGTACTGAAACCAAGGATTCCTAAAAAATGCCCATTGCACTGTCGCTCGCAAGCATGAAGAAACCCATGAGGAAAAGACGATGAATTAGAAATGGCCGAGGAATCCACTTGCTCTTCACGAAAGAATGCTCTGGGATCTTTAAAGTGCGTTACCTAACACACCAGACCAACGGCTTTACATCCCTTCCGAAGGATGGAGCAATTATGTTTAAGTACCTTGCTCAAGGGCACAAGTATCGAACCCGCAACCCCAAGTTTTCACCCGGGTAAACCACTCGGCCACGGTACCCCAAAAATCTTTTGATAAAGATTGATTAATCATCGTTAGTTAATGAGGTGTGTTTCTCAATTAACGAAAATCAAATGAAGATTGGTACTCACTACACATCCATCAAGCAACAGCAAAGATCAAAATATGCTGCATATCACATTGTTTAATATACACATTACAAATTTTCTTTGTCGCGTAAGGCGATCTCTTCGTCGGATGAACCTATTTTGCTTCACCGAACGTAGCGATTGTAATTTGTCAAATAAAGAGCCGTGCACTGTTAATGGGGTCAAAGTTATAAGTTATTTTTATCTTTTCTTGTAAAAATCACTAAATGGCATCTTGAGAAAATGTATTACCTAATGAAACCATGTATGTGTATTGAAACACTTGATTTTGATTTTCAGAATTTTACCATCAATGAAACAAATTACTTATACATATTACTTAAATATATAAAGTAAAAGTAACTTTAAGTGCGAAAGGCCTATATTTCACATTAATAAAGTACACGTAAATTTTAATTTCAATGCCTAATTTATTAGTTTTTAACAACACATTGGTTAAGAAAACTGCCAATAGAAATGTACAGAATACACAGGTCTCAAGTTCGAAACTCGATGATGAGAATGAGGACCATATCATGATTTTTCTCTCATCCCATTTGACTCATTTAATACTAAGTTGCTTGCAGCTAGTACTGTGTGGTGATTTAAAAAATAAAATTTTACCTGATAACTTTGGCAAACCCCATCCTCTTGCAACAGTGCCCCTTTAACGCACTCCCTCACTCCTGCGTATTGTTACGTCGCTTTGCAGAGTGGAAATTCCCTGAGATCTCAGGATGGGCAAACTCAGACAATTATTTGGCAACCGAGGGGGCAGCGTAAGAAAAAAATATTGATATCGGGTACGTACGGGGAGCAGATTGTACCATTTTATACTTATTTCAAGTCTGAGATCTCGCATACTTCACAAATTTATGATAAGTATACCAAATACATAATTGGTGATTCGCAATATCAGACTTGAAATAAGTCTAAAATTGCACAACCTGCTCCCCGTACTTGATATCAATTTTTTTTCTTACGCTGCCCCCGGACAAACCGAGATTTTTTGTTTTCATTTCATTAAAATACGTTTTTAAGGTGAAATTGGCACAGAGCACAGATAGTACACATTTATAATAATTAATTTTTGTAAATTTGAGTAGAAATAAAGAAGATGTATTTTAGTAAATGTGTACTTTTTAAATTGATGGAACACTGGGTATTGCATAGTTTTCTATAAAACAATGTTTCATGGCGCACATATAAAATGGTGTGTGAAAAAAATATACATGTATGTTGAAAGCCGTCATTGTCAACCAATATCATTTAAATTTTAGGTCCATTTGGTTTGACTTCTTCAAATTAAAATACCAGGGTGTTTTATTTGAAAATAATTTTCCTACATTTTTTCCGGATGGTCCACTCGTTTATCATTTATTCATTCATAATTTGTTTACTCTTATTCCCTCTGCTCGGTGGCTATTTCAGGTTTAAGGGAGCTTGTCCAGATTTTTCCGGAAAATCAATCTTAATACCTCCCCAAAATACTATCCATGGGAAGAAACAAGGAAATTTGCAATCTCCAATTTGGATGTAGAAGCAAAAAGGTTGGTGTAATTACTGTTTTATGTAAACGGATAAATTAGTTTACAAAACATTGGTAGTTTTTTAACGATATCCTTGAAAGTATACGGAACGCGACATTTCAGAATGGTAATGAGAAAAATATGACGAATGATATTAAAAGTATTAAAATCTTAACACCCATGCATGGGAAAAATGGAGACTCAAAAAATGTGGTCTTTAAAGGGCCAATGAAATGGTATTTTTTATCAATGAAATCTATGCTTTGAAATTACTCCATTCATTTACAGTCGTACAATCCCTACTCGGAAGCTGTTTTAGGGGTTAAAATCAAGGTTTTCGGTTTTTATGCTAATATTTACATATTCATGAGCAAAGTTGTGATGTGATGTCACATTAGACAAACGGACAAATCTCATTCAACTGTGTGCAAAAGATTTTAGTATTTTCTCCAACTTGCTGAAACTTCTGTAACCCATGATTGTTTGGGTTTGTTTTACATGTTGCCTGAACATTGTAAGCCATGACAAAACTAAGGCTGGAAATTAAACTGCAGCAATTTTTCAAAATTCCAGTTTGAAGTCTTTTGTTCTGTCTTTGCTTTTGTTCTGTGTGTTCCCATGGAGGAAGGAAACAATCCTCCATGGTGTTCCTAAAGTGACATGCCCCAAACAGCGCCCTCTTTCTGAGAAGAAATTTTCAAAGTTTAAAAATTTCACCTTTTATTCATGGCATCAAAATGAACAATAGTATTGTCTTTCTGAACAAGTAATCCTTCATATGCAGCAAAAACTTTGCAAAAAGGTATTTAACATTTCAGGACCCTTTAATTACACGAACCATGGAGGAAGGCACGAACTATACGTTCAAAAAGAAGTATCACAAACAATATGGCGGCCTCCACGATTGCACATGGTCGTACGACGACCGCAGAAAATGTCGTGTCATTTGTCGACTCTAGTGTCAAAAAAGACCATTTAAAAACTCTAAAAAGGTGGAAACCGTTTGTTAAGGTTTCGTATGACTCTGGCAGCGACGCAGATGTAGACAGCGAAGAGGAACGAAGGAAGGAAGGTAACGTGAAAAATCGTCCGTTGAGTTGACTCGTTGAGACAACTCGACCGTTGGTGTTTTAACTGAAAGACAAGTTGTCCGGGTAAAAATTGAAGGGTCAACTCGACCGTTTGCCAACTCGACTCGGTCCAACTTGACCGCGCCTAAGCCAACTGGACCGAGCGTAAACCAACTGGACGGCGCGTAAACCAACTGGACCGCAGTGGGCTTGGCCACAGTCATGACAGTGGTGTCGCGATGGGCCTTTCGCGTTCGCGAACAACTCGGACAACGGGTGCATTAAAACTACACGGTTTCAGAAGCCGCAACTCACCCTATTGTTACCTTACTTCATTTGGAACTTTTTCTCATTTTTTTCCTTGCAAAGTGGGCTCACCATCGAAGACAACAAAGAAAACCACAAGAAAAAAGCGGAAGCTTGAACCAACAGCCAACCCAGCTGACCCAATAACCCAGGCCGATACCGATGGGGAGGCCAATGACCCCAAACCCACCAAGGCTGAGGAGAATGACGAGCCGCGAGTCCCCGGGGCAGGATGGGCCGATGCCATGGCAAAAATCCTGGGCCGTGATGTGCCGGCCGGGGCTGGCTCTGTCGTCCTGGCCAAGTCCAAAGATTATGAGAAGGCCAAGAAACAGGAACATGAGGAGATTGCTGATAGGAGAAAGGAGGTGGGTATTGGCAGTTCAAGAAGATTTGTTTGATCCCTGGGTTTTTTTTGTGTGTGTGCTTTCGTCCTATATGGTGGGCCTGAAACCTGGACACTATGCAAAAAAGCGCAAGATTTATTTCAGTATTTGACTACATCTCCAATGCCACTATTGAACAGAAAACCAGTCTTGGGAGCATTTTGTCGGATATTGCAGGGAGGAGACACTGCTTCTTTGGCCATGTTCAACGTTTCCATACTGCTGCTTTGGCTGGCCTTGCTCTTGATGCAGTCCAGTTCCACCTTGGACAATTGCTGGGAAAGAATTGCAATTCGGAGATCACTATTTTTCCTTAAAATGACTAAAGCCACCAGTAAGTGCAGATCTAAACAGAATAACAAAACTTTTGCAGGAAAAATGATGATTCTCCGAGGAAAAACTTGGGTGATGTCCGACTTGTACATTTTTTCCATCAGTTGCACATAAGTTGCAATAAATTTGAAAAATCACAGAAAACTGCTTTTGTTTAAAATGTTGTTTGCACACATCTACTCAACAGTACTGCATAAAAAAACCTTGAAGCCCAAGACAAGCTGCTAAATTTGTAAAAACGCTAAATTTGTAAAAACAAATGTTGCGTTATTAATAAAACAGGAAATTATAAATGTGTCAGTAATAAGCTTTTGCTGATAGATGATTTTATTGTATATTGTGATTTTTTTGTTGTCCACTAAAATAATCTTTTTATTTTTCAGAAAAATTGTGAAATGGGACAAAACTATAATCAGTATGTCTGTTTGCAAATTTCTGTTACACACTTTCCCCCCCTCCCCCTAGAAAGAGACTAAAAGCCTGTTGGAACACATTGGTCGAGCAAGACCCAGAGTAACAGACAAAGAAAAAGAGCGGAAACTCCAGAGAATAGCAACCAGGCAAGTTTTCAGTATTTTTTATTGGGGCAGACGCAATTTTCAATAAGCCTTTTCGATATCTCGTGCGCGCAAGGGATTCTGGGATTGAATGTGGATAATCAAACCCACACGTGGGCGGAGCGTGCTATCTGTTAGTGTACGAACGCCGTGTGAACACAGAGTTCAAGAATCAACCTCTCACCACTTATTTGTTACATATCAAACATACTGACAAGCATGTCCCGAAACGGAAATGTTGCAATTGCGAGTAATCATCATCGGGGATTCCCTTCGTGGCTGGAGAGTCCGTGTAAACAAAACTCGCAGTGCAGCACACTCAATCCACACTCGCTGTGCCGATACGGCATGTATTGCATTGCACATATACCTAGCTACGAGCACGATACTCGAACACTCCCACTACGAAGGGAATCTCCGATGATTTCTCGCAATTGCAACATTTCTGTTTCGGAACATGTTTGTCAGTATATTTAATATGTATCAAATAAAAAGTGGTGAGAGGTTATTTCTTGAACTCTTTTTGGTTTTCGTGAAAAAGTGCTAAATTGATAGCCCCTACTGTATACACACGGCGTTCCTCTTCTGTGGCACTTTGTAACCATGCTAAGGAACCTCATGGGTGGCTACATGGCAACGATTTGACTTAAATCGGCTAATCTCTGCAACCAGATTCCTTTACTTGGACTTGAGTCGAATCATTGGTTTTTAGATGAGAGAGAGCTTCAAAAGACTCCTTATTTGAAGAACAAATGACTTGGACCAAATTGTCAACAGTATTTTTTCTGTGGGCTATTCATTGCAGAGGCGTTGTCCAACTCTTTAATGCCGTCAAGAAACAACAGAAGCGATTTGCAGACAAACTCGAGTCAACACACTCTGAGAAGGAGCGTGCCGAGGTGAAGGGTGCAGTCAGTAAAGGGGAGTTTCTTGATCTCCTCAAAGCCACGCCTGTCCTCACTAAGAGGGGTGTCGGCAAGGCAAAGGTAAGATGGTGGATTAGCTGCAACTCTGAATTAGATTGTGTGAGTCCATGTTGAGACCAAAATGAAAAATGTCCGTTTGTGATCATCGTACGCACTGTCAGAGACCTTGAATGAACAGAATGGAGTGTTGAGCTGTGCCATAAATGATGCATAGAATTTAGTCGTTTAGAAATATCTGAACTAAACACGAAACATGGGTCTCTGTTTGAACTTTGAACTCTCTGCATGTCATCTTGATGTTTGTCCAGTGTCAATCTGGCCTAAAGTAAAAAAACCTAAAATAAAAACCTGCTTTGCCAAAAATGCATGCGTCTGACAAAACCCTGAATGAACGTATAATTCCGGTAACTGGGTCTTTCCCCGTACATCCGTCATAGATTCCACTGCATGAATTGTACATCCACGCGCGACCCATCCCCTTCACATATACAATCTTACAAATACACGTAACTTGTTTGAAGTGAAGACAAAATGTAACAGCTTAGAAACAACACAAAATGTACGGTTCATACACCGAATGAATTACAGCTAATGGTGGATATACTTTAGAGTTCGGAGTGCCTCTCAGATTTTTGTGTAGTTGTGCCATTAAACATGCTCAAAATAAAAAGGATATCTTCTTCAAATTCGAGTTGTCACAAAGTTGGGAGAATACCAAACTCTGTGAGTTGATGGTCTTGAAAAATGACTGGACTTAAAACCACGGTACATCGTTTGCAGTTACCCAACATTTTACTTAACGAGATGACAAGAAAAACCTGACTAAAAGTGTTAATAGCAATGGTGACAAACATGATTTTTTTTGTGTACATGTAAAATGGTATCTTTGTGAGAGAAATTGCTAACTAAAGGTGCTTTAATAAAAATTTAAAAATATAATTTAAAAAAATAAATAAATAACAAATAAGAAATATAACAAAATAACAAAATTAATTTTTGTATTTTGTATTTATTTTTTATAAATTTTTTTTTACCATTTATTTAACACAAAAACCATGCATGGATTTTCTGGAGTACATGTATTACTACATATATATGCCTGAAATTTCTACAAGGCAGTTTATCAACATTATTCTTTAGTTATGTAATGCTGTTGTTCCTGTTCTTAAACATTTTCCAATCATGTAGTCTGTCTTAAAATTGTTGCAATTGATAAATATGTTTGTTGTTTTGTGCTTCAGGGAGACACCAAGTCAGCCGCCAAGAAACCAGCATGGAGTGTGCTCCAAGATGACTTCATGATGGGTGCTAGTATGAAAGACTGGGACAAACAAAGCGACAGTGGGACTGATGAATAGGCCGGCAGAGGCAGTGCTGGAAATTCATTTTCAGATTCCGACTGAGGCAGCTAATTTCGCTTATAGACCCTTTGCACAGCGACTATCTTAGGGAGCAAATGCTTTGTTCAGGTACGAGTGGCATTTTGTGATTTGGGGTTTTCCCTACACTTTCCTTGGGGTTTTCCCTCCCACCTCTAAAACTGAGCATTTCTCGTTCTCTTGCACTTGATGGCTGTGCTGAAGAAACTCTTAAGTGGCTACAACAGGGCAATGACTTCAATCGGCTAATCTCAACTGGGAAAAACACAGCGACTGTGAGACTGAAAAATAGGCCAGCAGAGGCAGCGGCAGAAACTCATTCTCTGATTCGGATTGAGGCAGTGAATTTCATTCAATAAAATTCATGATAATAAATAATGGTGGATTCTTGTCTGGTGGATACTCCTGGCGCTGTTGCCATTGTTATCGCTGCCATCATGGAATCACCAGAAACATTTTGCTTCAACTAGGTGGCTGCCCGGCCAAGGTGCACAACCCTATCAGCGCTTGGATTGTGCCATTCCCCCAACAGCTCCCCAAGTATTGCTTGTGTTGACGAGGCAATTGAGATTAAAGGCAGCTCGCACGCTTATTCAAAAGATGCAATTTTTGTTGGAATAATTCCATAGTGTATTTGGTACCATGTCTATTATTACTTTAAGGGCAGTATACATCATTGGTAATCTCGAAAATCAGAAATCTTCACAGATTTACGCCTAACTTACACAATATAAACATGATGACCGTAGAAAACTTCCCCTGAAATGGTTTTGTCTGAAGTGCTATAATCTTTGAGAAATGAGTGAAACAATTAGTTTTCGTCTCATGAGACGAAAATTTAAATCGCTCCAAAACCATTTCGCCCAAGTGCCATTTCGCCCCAAATCACTTCGCTCGAGTGCTATTTCGCCCCAAATTACTTCGTCCAAACACTACATCGCCCAAATGCCACTTCGCCCCAAAACCACTTCGTGCACAGGCCGTGGTTCAGGGCGAAGTGGTTTTTGGGCGAAATGACTGCAAACCCTTTTTTGACTGTTTTCTCAAAAGTTAGACGAAGTACGGAGCTGGTTTTTGCTCAGGTTGGTTTTAATCATGCATATCTTCAATCACACAGGGGGATGAAACTATTTGTAACAGTTTACCAATCATGTATACTATCTTTAAGTGTTTGTCCACAGACACAAACACGTTCACACTAGTGGGGTTTGAACCCAAAACTTGTCAATCATGTTAAAAGATAATAATAAAAGATGGCAACAAATGGAGTGACGGGAATCCATTTTCAGAGTCAAACTAAGGGAGTGGATTTCATTTATTAATAGGAGCAGTCATGAAAGATTGGAACAGGCAGACGCAGTTACCCTTGGACTAGGCGAATATATGCTAGGGTCCATTAAAATATATTCCAATCTGTGATTCGGAATCATGACATTTGTTTTTAATTGATTCCTAGTAGAAAGTTAGAAACCAATCCCTTAGCAATCCCTTAGGTAAGTTGTTTACGAGCCAATTTTGGCTCATATGGCTGGTACTCATCTCTGGTTTCTGTGGCATAGATTGACTAGGAGCAATGCTACATGACATGTACTCCTCCTGGATGGGATGCCAGTCCATCGCAGGTCTACCCCCAGCAACTAGTTGGGTTTCCCAACCGTATTTGCTGGTACCCATTTATACAACCGGGTGGAGAGACAACGTGAAGTGTCTTGTCCAAGGACACAACGCGGTGTAATGGCCAGGTTTCGAACCATGGACCTCTCAACCGAAAGTCCGACATGCTATCCACTAGACCACCATGTTTCCTCATTTCTAGAAAGTATCGGGCAATTCAAAGACAAAATTCACCCAATATGTGACACACTCTGCAAAGAAGTCGCCTCTCGTACAGCCTGGGCTGAGTTTTTCGACCACAAATAAAAATCAGCGGCATATCCAGGCTTATTAAAATGCAAAAAGCCGATGGAAATTCTGCGTGCTACCCAAACAAATTATTTGTTTCAGCCCATAGTATGAACTGGATATATGTGCTTTGGTTGGCGGAAAATCAATATGGGTAATTCCCTAAATTAGGGGCCCAAAAGTGTGACATACTTTTAAAGATTTTCAAGTGTTTTTAGTGAGTGAAAGTGGCTTCCCAGCAGAAAATATTTATTTTTATTTCCACAAGCGCCAGTTAAATTTAATGCTTGTGTGTGGATACGGCACCCAGGTTAATGTAAACTCGTTCTTCAGCCATTTTTCATTGGCGAATGTAACCCGGGACACCAAATTCCTATTCAATATCATGGAACAAATTATGTTTTGAATATTTGTCAGTAATCAGAGGACAAAATATTCAAGAAAATGATGCTGTCCCCTGTAATCACAGGCCACAGTCTATTACTGAGAATCTGTGATCATGAATGGTGATTTTTGAAGCTCAGGGTGTCGTACATAACTGGTACATCAAACGTGTTTTGGACCCCTAATTTTGGGAATTACCCATATTTCCGATCCCCTTTTGAGTTTAACTTGTAAAAATTGACCTGCCGAAGTTATTCTTGGACACTTACACATTTGCAGTATGTGTGTAAAGGGCAGAAATCTTTATTTTTCTTGTATATAGGAAAGTGTATTACACTGCACAAAATGCGGTGTTAAAATCTACACCACTGGTGTAAAATTTGATTATTCCTTGGTATCCACATTGGGCAAGGATTTGGGTGTTAAGTAACACCAATTTGGGAATCAATATTTTGTAACACCAAGAAGAGTGTTAAACTTTAACACCCACATCCGGTGTCAACGTATTCTCTTTGGTGTTTATTTTGGGCAAGAATTTTGGTATTAATTGACACCTGAATGTGGAATTAAATTGTAACACCTACATAATCAAAAGCCGACACCAATTGGTGTAAAATGGAGGAACCACTTTAAAATAAATCACGCACTGCAAAACCTCTGGTGTTAAATTTAACACCCATGGTGTAATTTAACACCAGCATTTGGTGTTAAAATATTTTAACAGTGATCTGTTCGTGGTGAAACAGTAATGGATTTGGCAAAATACCATTGTTTTCATCATGTTTATTCATGATTTATTCACATCCCCCTAGCCCGACATCCTCTTGCAACAGTGCCCCTTTAACGCACTCCCTAACTACGTCGCTTTGCAGAGTGGAAATTCCCTGATATCTCAGGATGCTAGCCCGAAGGCCTAGGAGTAAAGATGACATCAAGACAAAAATTTCAAATAGCCTAGCCATAAGTACAACGTGATGAATACAGTTTGTATGCTCAAACGCGGGAAAATGATCAGAAACGCCTGTAGCCAATCAAATAGCTGGATTTCCGAGCATGCTCTCTTAGCATTATTTTTTAACACCAAAACATTTTTTTGCAGTAAACACGTGACCGACATCCCATAATTTTCTCGAGATCAACCAATGGGATTAGAATACTAAGCGTGATGCATTGTGATCATGCGCAGTTTAACACCATGTAAATTCTACACCACTTTTTCTGCTGCTAATCTATTACACCGGTGTTCGTTTGACACAAATGTAACACCCAAAGAATTAAAAAACCTTGGTGTTAGAAATTTAACACCGCATTTTTTGCAGTGATATAGGAGATTCATACAGCACATGTAGCAAGTCTAGAAGTGTCATGTGTTCATTTCCCCTGTATTTTCTACATTTACTGACATAATATTTAGATGCAAGATAGAACCTCTCTTAACATCTTTAAACCTGGACTCTCAGGCTCCCACTGTGCGATTTTTGTAACGAACTTACCATGATTAGGTATAAGATTAGTTAACATTAGCTGAGACTGTGTATGGATACCATACCTTATCATGGGAAATTCGTTAGAAAAATCGCACAGTGGGAGGCCTGCTCAAGATGTACAGACATAACCACGCGGAAGCAAAGTTCAATCGTGCCACGTCACCTGAATATGATTGTGAAGGTATTTATACATGCCAAGCCTCGTCTTGGAAATTTCGTGCATAGAGGTAAAACGCATATCTGTGATGAAATTCCAAAAGAAACCAGTACATAGTTAAAGGCAGTATACATCATTGGTAATCTCGAAAATCACAAATGTTCACAGATTTACGTCTAACTTACACAATATAAACATGATGACCGTAGAAAACTTCCCCTGAAATTGTTTTGTCTAAAGTGCTATAGTCTTTGAGAAATGAGTAAAACAATTAGTTTTCGTCTCATGAGGCGAAAATTCAATTCGCCCCAAAACCATTTCGCCCCCAAACCACTTCGCCCGAGTGCCATTTCGCCCCAAATTACTTCGTCCAAACACTGCATCGCCCAAATTCCACTTCGGTCCAAAACCACTTTATGCACAGGCCGTGGTTCAGGACGAAATTGTTCAGGGCGAAGTGGTTTTGGGGCGAAATAACTGCAAACCCTTTTTTGACCGTTTTCTCAAAAGTTAGACGAAGTACGGAGCTGGTTTTTGCTTAGGTTGGTTTTAATCATGCATATCTTCAATCACACAGGGGGATAAAACTATTCGTAACAGTTTACCAATCATGTATACTATATTTAACTACTGTACAGTCGCTGCTTGAATGTCGCCGTTAATCTGACCCTCTTGGGTGAAGAAACTGCTGCTTAAAAAAAATCTGGAGTGAATACATGTAATTGACAATTACATTTGTTTGCCAGTATCCTTTTGTGTTAGTGCTGCGGATCTAGCATTAAGCTCAACATTTGGCATAGGCCTATATCAGTGTTGTAATTCCCCGAGAGTAGGTACACCGTCGACTCCGTCATATTCCGTTGCCAATCCAGCCGCTTGCAGGTTCTCCAACTCTTGCCTGGTTTCGAACCCAAGCCATTCGAACATCTCGTCCGATTTGTCCGCGTTCTCCAGATCACGCGAACGACTGACAATGGAGGGAAGGGCGCCATCCTTCAAAAAAGGGTTGTCTTCCGTTTCGTAGAACCTGCTAGGTACACTCTGCTGCGGAGGAATGGGCAGACTTATCCTTCGTTTAGGCGGCTTCGGGGAGTGGCTCGGCCGTGGAATCTGCCCATAACGAGTAAGGGCGAACGTACCGTCGTGTAGGTCCGTGGTATGCACGCTTTGCGTTCGACCTGAGGTCGACGATTCCGTGAACTGATCTGGTGTAGGGTCTGGTGTGTCTTTAACATTGTTAATGCTTGCATGTACGGGAAAAGCGTGCGTGGTACGTTTGGAAGAAGGGGCAATGGTAGTAGGGCATTCGTGCTTAACTTTCTGTGGTATTAAAGGGTTGAGAATCGCTGTACCGGACAAGCTCTTGTTTTCAGGGCCGTTTACCGACATTTTACCAGTCTTTAGCTCCGGTAGGCATGTTTTGCGAGTTGGTAGTCGTAGTCGTGAGTTGGCTTTGGAAATCTCAGGAGGACCTTTTGTGTCCTTGAGTGGTAGCAAATCATCTTCAGATTCACCAGTAGGCCTATTTGTTTTTGTTTCATCACAATTAGCGTCTGCACCCATTCGTTCTAGTACTGCCTCATTCTGTTCAGCGAGAGCTTTGTGTTTGACGTAGGATCTATTCAGAGCATTCAAGGACCTGTTGATGCGTTTTTCATGCGTCAATTTGTTCGCCAGTTCTTTCTTTTGACTTCTGCGGATGGACCCTACGGCCTCCGCCTCGTGGTTCTTACGAACCTCAATCTTTGGGAGCGTCCTCCCCCGCCTCCCCGCCCTCCCCGCCTCATGTTCCCAGTCCCTCTCCTCCTCCAAGCACCACGCAATCTCCCTGTTACGGCGCCGTTCTTTGTTCTGCTCTTTCAACTCCTGGTAAAAATCAAACCGCCGTTGCATGTCCATCCTAGCCCGGTTCAGCTCGGCGTTCGTGAGCTGCATGGTGGCCTCGATGTGCTTCAGTTCTCGTTTGGTTTCTTGCTTGAAGATCGCATTGCGTTCGCGTCCGGCGAACGTCAGGCGGGCATCCATTTTTAACATCAGCGTTCGAGCGTCGTCCCTCTTCATATTGAGCTTTATAGAATGTTTCATCATCCTCATTCTGTTAGGTTTTTGGCGATTAAAATTATGGGTATCGCGTCCGTTCTTTGTCTTGTTGACGGTTGACAATCTTTGTGACGGTTAAAATCATTCGATCCTATACTCGTACATCTAAATTAGAAGCTTCGCTGTAACGGTTTCTTCTTCGGGCGACTTCACTGTATGGGAGAAATAAGCCATAAAGCCTGTCAATGTTTTACTAGTCTTTAAGAGTAAGCCTCGATTCAAATCTGAAGAGCAAAGTATCAATTCACGTTTCAAGTCTTTACGAGCAAATCTCAATTTAATTAATGTGAAATTCGTCTATTCAAGTCCAAAATCTTTGAGAGCAAGTCTCGATTCAAGTCTGAATACTTGAATGATACATATATGGCCTTTAAAGAGCAAGTCTCAAATCACCACCATGCACTAAAACAAAAATTATCGTGCATGGTAAATTTACAATGCGCCCTATTATGTTTTAATTCTAAAAACCTTGTATATTATAGGTTGTTATACTAGATTTGCAAATCTGAGACCTTATACAGTGCTTCAAGCTTCATTGGTAGTGAATATTGAGTATGCATTAGTCCCAAGTCTTTCCAATATCAAGTCAAGTCTCATGTCCTAAAACATTAGGAGTCGAGTGCGACTTCAGTTCAACTCAGGGACTCCAGTTACCAATCATGCATGGTCTGCACTGTTAATAATTGCCCGTCAATTTTTACGGTGGATAGCTGTGCAGCGAGTTTCCACCTATCTACCGTAATTTTAACGGTTACCCCGTTAAATCCCCGGGAAATCCCGTTAAACATTTTTCCTGTACTTTCCCTGGTGCTCTAATTACCCAATCTTTTAATATTAACTCTTTCAGTGCCAATATCGTACACGAACGATCTTGATTGTATCAATTTCCAAAGAATTTCAAAGGATTATGAAAAACGCGAGAATTTGGGCACTGAAAGAGTTAACTTCTGCCGATTCATGTAAGGTCTGTGGCTTGACACCAAATCAACTAATTTATATTTATGCTCCGTGTATTCCTACATCGTATAGCCCATGGTTGCACACATCTAAGTTAAATTTACTATTATCGCTCATCTGTCGCTATAGCATAAGTTAACTTTTACGCAACGGCTGTAAATTCTGCATCTTTTCCAAACAAAAACGTAACTATACAAAATGCAAAACAACTGAAAACTTAAGAAAATTACCGGCTTTACGAGGGAAATCTGTTAAGTTACGCGCGATTCCACAATGCACTGTGCACAGATTTGTACGGGTTCGGCCTTAAAAATTCATTTACGGGCACTTCCCGTAAACATTTAAGTACTTTCTACCGTTAAAAATACGGTATTTTTATACAGTGTGATCCCTTTCTCACTTCGTGTTTCACTTTATAATCTCAAGTATACTCACCCGGGATATTTTACAAAGCCTGGTAGTCTATGCAGAAGAAGACGCACTCTCTCATCATGGCTGGGAAACTATAGCAACTAGAAATTCTGCTCAACACTTGCAAAATACATGTCGCGCATATGCATGATGCCGCGACGCGTACATAGATTTCCTTTTGGTAGAATAGGTGCATTTATAGTTTCGTTTCGTGCACCAAATGTTAGGTGACAATAGCATTTTAAACGGTTCTGTCAAACGAGGAGAAAAAAACATTTATCACATTTTCTGAAGCCACGCTTCATAGATTTTTGTTTCATTGCGCCACGAAAAATGTCCAGAGGCAAATTGCAAAGGTCATAGACAGCCGAAGTGTGACGTTTGCCATGGTAATTGGCTCTAGACATCATGGCCGTCTGAAATAGTCCCATTGCAAAAGCACAGGTACACGGTTTACTGAATTTTTATTGTAAAGCCGTTGCCCAGGCAACTAACAAAAGACGACGTATTTACTTCGGCAGTCTATTGGGTGCCTTTCAGAATCAGTTAAGTCAAACGGGCCTGTTTTGTTTGGTGTGAATCGGTTTTAAGTTCACATCCGGGTTCATCCAGCTGTGGGCATTGAAATCAACATCATTGTTTGGGCCAATATATAGCAATTTTCAAATCCCAACGGACAGAAGTTCAACAGAACATGTTGCAGCTATTCTTTCCGTTCCTTTTGCCAGAGTTCCTTTTGTCCGTTATTCCTATGGACAAACTCGTGAAAGATCAAGTGAAATTCACAATGTCTGACGTGTGTAAAGCCCCAATACATCGTTTGCAGTGACTCGAAATTTTACTTCATGAGTTGGCAAGAAAAACCTTGCTAATCGAGTGTTGATAGCAATGTAACAAACATTGTAGTCGAGTCACCAATATCGAGTTCGAGTCTCAAGTCACTAGCCTCGAGTCCGAGTCTCGAGTCATTAGCCCCGAGTCCGAGTCCGAGTCACGAGTCACTTTCCTCGAGTCCAAGTCACAAGTCACTTGTTCGCCAAATTAATGAAACTGAATCTGCTATATTTCGTTCACACAATATGTGAAATGATGACGTACTCATGCGCTCCTTGCCGGCCTGGTGGGGCAGTGTACATATTCACGCATCGGACTGTTTTTTCCCCCCATCAAGAATCCTGCATTAAGCGGGCGAATATATATATGTATATATTTATTTATTTTTTAAATATGTGACTCTTGAGTCACGAGTCACCATGTTCGAGTCCGAGCCATCGTGGTCGAGTCCGAGTCATTTTCCAATGTGACTCGAGTTGAGTGCGACTCACGAAAATTGTGACAGTCGGCGACATTGTGTATGATGCCAATGAGCGTAGCTTGACTTTTCCTGACGTAGGTGCTGTCATAGGTTGTCGCCGGTGCTAACTTCGGTGAATTCCATTGGCGACTACCTACTCTAACCGGCGACAGGTACCGGCGTTAAGAGAAGTCAAGTAACGACCGGTATTGGCGTGAATTGTATTCAGTTTTCACCTATGCTCCAACTCCCTCAATCTATACAGTCCAGGCAGCGTAATTTTTTTTTACACCACTGCGAGGGGAAAATGAGGGATTTTGTACCTTTTTAGCGTCTTGAGAGGAGACTATATGATAGTTATTTTAAAGAATTTAGGGTTTTGAATGCGGTCGGTTTACAACCAGCTTCTTGGTCTGGTTAGAAGAGAGCTCGACTTGTAATCATAAGGTCCCTGGTTCGAATCTCAGTCATGTTTGGGATTTTTCGAAGTTTCTTGGTTTCTTCTTTTTCTCTAATGGTGAGAGTAAGATTTGTGACTATTTCCAAGATTGTCACTTGAGAAGTATCAGTCATTGGAAACCTGCTCTTTTTTGGGTTGAAAAATTGGGGTGTAGCCCTGGCTGCGGTGTGAAAAAAAACAAGCGTCCAGGCATACATCCCTCACATGTTTAAACAACTTGTTATTGATCCTGTTATGACTGACTAGTTTCTTTGTTAAACGTCATCCACGATTTGCGTTCATCCAAACATGTGCCATAGTCTTCAAGCTGTTTGAAGTTGGCACATAACTGGAAGAGGCAGAAGACAATACACAGGACGACAATATGTGGGCAGTATATGGCCCTTGACACGCCCCAAATAGAAATACACAAATTCAAAACGCCACGAACAAAAGCTCTCAGGCCACATTTTTGAAAACGGCAAAAGTTCACGTTGCAAATCGGGTTTTGCCTATATTTCCTTTTCCATCCACAGCATTTTACAATACAATAGCACCAGGTCGTTAAAAGGTGACCCCCAAACACATCGAGCTGCTAATAGGGCCTATATGCCATTTTGTACACGTCTCCGGTTTTTTAAAAAGCACATCAGGGCTGCGTTCCAAATACGCGAACGTTGCCAACATTCGCCACTGGTTTCAGTGCTTTTGTGCACGCGTCTGCAGCCGGGTACCTGTTTTTGGCCAACGTTGCCAACCTTTGCAAATGTTCGCGTATGTGGAACGCAGCCCTGGATTAATACAATATTTATAGGAAAACATGTCATTCGGAAACCGAAGGCTTGTACTGCGCAACGCGAGCCGCTGGCGGAGGCCTTCGAAACATTAGTAGGGAGGTTTAGATGCGCGTAAAACGCGAACGTGAACGCGAAAGCTTTGATCACTTGGTCGTTACTTTGAGAAAATCTTAAAACAGACGAAAACAAAAATCCACAAAATGTGACTTTCGTGGCAAGATAACTCTTTTGCCGTGACCAAAATTCGAACTTGGGTTCCAAGACCTCCTGAAGATGTGACCAATGCTCAAGCCATTTCACGTTCGCGTTTGCGTTTTACGTGCATCTAAACCTCACTAATATAAGCCCGCCGCACACCTTTGCGACTTATCGGCCTGTCGGTCAACAAACTGGAAATGTGTGCGCTGAAACAATTCGGACCGGTCTGACCGTACACCGCACGACCGGGGCAAATCAAACTACAACATCCGATGGTCCGGTGTCCGGTGTACCCGTATAAAATCGCAAAGGTGTGCGGATTCAATGTGAGAGCGCATTTTGATTTATATATGATTTCAGGGTAAATGTAAAATAACTGCATGTTTTACTTTGCACTTATTTATTTTATTTATACTTCTATTTTTGTAATATAATTGAAAAAGATAAATCAGGTTTTTGGTAAGGAATACATTTTCACAAACAACCATATACCCAAATAAAATGGCGCCTTCTCCTTTTGTTCCGCCATATTTCAAGAAGGCTATAATAGACCGTATCTATCGAATAGCCGCCATTTCGTGGGGTAGTTTCTTTGTTCCTTGAGGACATGCATGGTTGTACATATTGTGCTTCCATTGTTAAATGGTTTAAGTAACAAAAGGTGCCCCACAAAATGGCGGCTATTCGATACGGTCTATTGGTACAAAACACTTCAGGTTGCCAAACATCGATATATATACTGGATGAAGTGTGCAATAGCAGTTTGCTATATGAGAATTTAAGCCATGCGTCGGCCGCCATTGTACCCCACGAACAATGCTTGGCCTAGATTGCTCCCCGGTCTATGCGATCGCTTGCCTTCCACTTAACGCATGTAGACCATGATGTAGACTAGTGAAAACAGTATGACCAATCTAGGCAAGGCATTGTATTTGGTGGGGTATAATAGCGGATGATGGCTTCAATTTTCGACGTCATTGCTTCATCCAGTGTATATATCGATGTTGCCAAGTGACTTTATGGTGTAATGGTCACGTGATGTCAGTCATCGCGGCTGATAGACGCGCTCTGATTGGCTGCTCGGGGTCTGATCCGGCGCTAATTGTTTTCAAGAGCGTTTACACTCAGTTTGTGATCCGGGGCTGATCCCGAGCTCGGTGTTCGACCCCGAGCTCGGGATCAAGTGTAAACAGGGTGTAAGGTGCGTAGGTCGTGCCAGTGGCTAGCGTCGCGCACAGGCCTTCCTGTTTTCGAAGAAAGTTAAGTCATTATACACAATGTAAGTCGTAAGTTAAATTCATATACCGTCATATTTAAAAAATCAACATAGAAGTACACAAGCATATTCTGCACAGTCCGCCATACCTGCCCTACATGGACCTTATACACGCAAAAACAATTTTCAGTCATGTCCCGAGAATCAGGTTTTGACATGAATGTAAATGATACTTCTATGTAGTCTGGCGCCATTCCGATCAGCGGCGGTCATATTATAAAACACATGCAAGGGACATGACTGAAAATCACTTTCGGACAAATAATATTTATTAATGAAGTATTTATTTATTCAATACGGCAATCTTTACATCAACGCCGCCGAAAACTGTCGTTGTACTGATCACATACTTTAGGTCGTAACTTTTATTCTATATTTCGTTGTTAAGATCAAAGGTCACGGGTATATTTTTTGAGGTCAAAGCTGATTGGCTGTAAAGTTACACGTTAATATTGCACTTCTCTTGACTGATAACTGATATTGCTGGTTCGGTTTACGTATTAAATACTATATATCTTATGAAATTCCTCCAACATACTCTTTATATACTAAAGATATTAATGGAAGGGACAGCCTCTAAATTTTGCATTACTGTTACCAGCTGTTACGTGCTTCATGTGCGTTTGGCGTTTGAAATGTTTTCACACTGTAAAAGTTGAGATTTATAGCGCAACGTATGGCTAGTCTCACTTCAGTCGCAACATTTACCTGAAAGACAATACCACCTTCTGCCTCGTACGATGTCAACCTTTGGCCCTTGCGCGACCTGTTTACATAGCACACAGTACTAGTGCCCAGGTATGTTATACATAATTCCTTGGCACAAGAGTGTAAAAATAGGTTAATTGGCGGAAGGCCAATTTCTGATGAATTGTAGCTGGAATCGCGTATATACGGTTGCCGTGAAGTTTGTATACTGTTTTTGAATCGAGAGCTTGACGGCACATGTTTGGCTCTTATAACAGTTAAAGACCCAGTACATCGTTTGCAGTTATACCCTAAATTTTACTTCACGAGTTGACAAGAAAAACCTGAATAAAAGTGTGGACAGCAATGGTAACAAACACCACATGATTATTTCCATGTATAATGGTACGTTCAGTTGGGAGAAATTACAATTTTACAATTTATTTAATAACAAAACGCATGGATTTTTCAGGTTTTCTAAAGTTTTACTGCGTGGCTAAAATTTCTACAAGGGAGTTCAAATCATCATGTAATATGTCTGTAAGCTACATCACAGCGTTTCCTTTCATTACATTCTTAGTACATATTGGTAGCCTGAATACAATCACTGTAATTACCAAACTAGGCAGATTTACCAAATACATGTAAAGTTGTAATACTTAACACGTGTTAGATGTACGTTTACGAACAACCACATACATGTATCATATAGCATACAATTCCTGTTCGTTTGCCAATTTCATAGCCTACAGATACTTGTACACACATAGCCGTAATATTTTCAACAATGTGAGTGTTATTGCCAAATAGTCGCGATAGCTTACATTGGTTTCTTGCCTTTACATATTTGGCTTCTGTCGTCAATTTCAAGAATATATAGATTTGGGAGATACAGCTAACACTGCTCAACAACTGTTCAAATGTTTTTATTTGTGTGTGCTGGAAACAGCAAGAGAAAGACATGTACAGCCAAAAGCGATATTTCGTAATTATTTGGCGGTTTTACTTTTGATGTTTGCAATACCCACACTCGAGAAATTTGGAGATAAAATATTCAACGGTAGGCAATCATTTTCTGTGGCAGTGATATAACTGATGACCAAACCAGACTAAAAGCATGACCAGTGAGGATTTATGAAAATTGTAAGAGACTTGGTCGCAGACGATCGACGCACAGAATGGTGCAGGCGATAATGTTGCGCATGAACTCCAACCACGTGCTGAGCATACATACATGCGTTAAGCAAATTTTCGTGGTGTTTTTATCGCGAAGCCTTAAGTACAATTTCTTAAAATGAAATTTGACCCACTATATAAAATAAAACGGACAAACATTTCCGAAAGTAACACTGTCAGCAACAGGGACAAGTAAAATAAACATACATAACTCGCAGCCTAATATAATAAGATTTCATATTTTTCTCCAATCCAATCCTTGGCCGTATACCGTCTGACATTCCCCCCGTATACCGTCTGACATTTTTACCCTTTAATTTCAATGACACTTTTCCATGCTTCCAGTTTGAATATATTGCAACTAAGTTCCGGAAATTCATACAACAAAATCCACTGCAATGGCCGTATAGTCGCTGCCCAATATTTGAACCATTAATGGCAACAATTTGCTCAGGGAACGATGTCAGAAGTCTCATAGTTCAAAGCCGATCTGACCGACGACTTCATTCCTAATCAAATATATGCCCATCATGATGCGTGCGCACAGCAGTATAGCCACACCCCTAATATTTTGACGCCTGCCGTGACGTCAGAGATCATATTGTCTATACAGATACTAAAATAAAGCACACCAACATCAAGGGGTACGTAAAAGGGACACAGACAGACAACAGAGTTAAATGTATAGAAAACTATAGGGACTTTGCTGACATGGGCACCGCCATTTTGTCTTAACGATGTGGTTGCATAGCGGGCAACACTAATACCGTGTCATTTTGCTCCCTTTGGTCAGCACGACGTGTATTGAGAGTTCACATTCTAGTTTTCTATATCTAACTCCATGAGACACACACAAACATATAAGGACAGTATAATATGTCGGTAGAGAAATCCTAGGAGTACTGTTGCGGTAACACAGAAGATAAGTCATTTCTGTACAAAGTTTGTACCAGCGTCATATGACAGACTCGTTGACAATTTGGTTCAAGTCCACGGGATAGCTGGAGTTACTTAGCGGGGACCGCTCGTCCGCGTCCTCGCTGCTACAGTTCCCTGTGTCTAGGTCCTCGGGCTTGGACCGGCAATTCGAGGACGGGTCCTCGCTAATCAAGGCCGCCGCTGACGACTCGGCCCGATCCCGTTTCGATTGACCGAGGTCTTTTCTCCGCTCTCCGGTGGAACGACTGAGTTTCTTAAGCGGTGCGGCAAGGTCATCCGAAGGGGAAAGCCTTGATCCGCCCGGCGGATCCCGAGCCTGTCCGAACGGGCTGTAGGCCGGAGGTGGTCTCTTAAAGTGAGAGAAGCTATTACTCCCTGTCTCTCGGGACCCGTTGTCCTCACTGCCGTGCGTGGAGGGAGACACCGATCCCACTTGGTTCTCGGACCGATCGTCGGTATTGTTTTTCTTTAAACTGTTGACGTGGAGTTTACACGTCATAACTTCGTCTTCCTCCGTGAATACTTTGTGTGGCATGGACGTGAACGCCATGTCTCGACGTGATAACCTGCGTATTGAATACAAGAATGCGTTTATCCGCTGACACCACAAGGATAGTGAATCTGTCTGGTAATCCCGATCACACAAATCAACTAAACGTGGGATGAGAGACATCTGAGGCATCTGACTCCCCGGGAAGATGCTCTACCAACTGAACTTTGAAACACACTTGTATTCCCTCGGCTGGCAAAGCATCTTCCTGGTGAGTCAGATTTATGATGTAACTGTGGATTTAACTTTGGCCGTGAACAAATCTTGCACGAAAATGGTCGTGAACTCACCGAACTTTGCTAGCGGATCCTTGCCACGGTTTGGCCTTGTTCTTTAACGCTGCGTTGGTATACGGAATTTCTGGCACGGTGGTGTCAAAATGGCGGTCTCGCACAATCGGTAAACTGATCTCGTACAGGTCGTCTACGGTCAGGAAACTCACCTTTAAGTTAGTGGTGTAATGCAAAGATAAAGTTACGTTTAAAAGTAATATGTGAAGTCAGTTGCCTGAGCAAATAGGTCTTAAACATCCGCTGGTAATCTGACATGTTCATTGCTAAAGCGCAGAGAAACGGTTCACTGGTTTTTAGTGTAGACCCAGGATCCTTGGCAACACACAAAGGGTGATCATGATTGGGAAATATAACCATGAAACATTAATCAAACTGCAGACGTTAAAGTTTTCCATGGATGCCTTTCGTATGGCAAAATCAAAGAATGAAAATAATTTCTCTCAACTCAACGAGTTGTCGCCAATTTTACAAAAAATTCCTACCTGGAGATTTCTGTCAACTATGAAATTCATGTCAAAGTCGTCGTCATCTTCACCGAATGGATTCATTAAATTCTCTGCGACCTGCCACAAAGGAAACAAAATAATGAGTACTTGATATTGACATTCGAAATTAGCCCTGGCAGTCTCGTTTCAGATACCGTCACACGTCTTTTGGCATTTGCAAATTTTATCACAAAAGAAAGCACAGATCCCTTTGGTTTCGATATGAAATTCCTCCATTCACACCCAAACAAATTTTTCGGCCGGGATATTTTTTTATTTTTTTTATTTTAAAGTTTTCTACAGTGATCTAATAAGGCATATATATGATGAGTGATAACATAAACTCATCAGATAATGCCCTATAGACCGTATCGAATAGCCGTCGTTTCTTTGTTCCGTGAGGACATGCATGGTTGCACATATTGTGCTTCCATTGTTAAACGGTTTAAGTAACAAAAAGTGCCACGAAATGGCGGCTATTCGATACGGTCTATTACAATATCAATTACTGTACAAAACAAACCAATTGAAGGCCGAACCAAAATTCGAAAATTTGAGAACTTTTTGTTTGGTCTTATTTTTGTAAACAGCGTAGTATGAAGTATAGTTGCTCAAGATGGCGAAAGAAACCTGATAATGTCGTGAACCTCTTTTTCGTCCATCTATTTTCCGTTTTGAATACATACTGCCACATATTTTTGATTTTTTTTTAAACCACTAATCTCTACACACTGGATTGGTTGTAGTGTATGCCACTCGTGTGAAACAATGCAGTCTAAGCAAAGCATCGTTTTCTGTCAGGCAAGATGATGTCAAGATGGCATCTTCGGCAACTAAGGCCCTTTATGCCATCAACTATACGGTTTTAGCTTTAACTATACTATATTATCAACTTGAGATGACGAAGAAGGAGTTGCAGTTTTAGAAGTGGGAGGAAAACCCCCGGAGAAATTTAATTCCCCAGGGGAAAACCCACGCGATCAAGTAGGGACTGCAAACCCAATCTACATACACGCCCCGGATTCGAACCCGGGACGCCAGAGGTGAAAGGCGAGGAAAGAACCCGTACGCCAACCCGACCGCCCTCAGGCAAGATGACGGACGGTTGCTTCATTCAAGGAGCCGCGTACCAGTTACTGTATATGGGTAAGTGTTCTAAACGTGCCAACGTTGTTTACTTTTTGCAACTGCTTTGTGTAAATTTTCATTTCACCAAGCCTTCAGTGTGGTACCGCAATTTGATAAATATGGCAAACTTACCTTTAGCCAACCGACGTAGAATACAAACTCCAGTACCGTGAATCCGGGGAAGTATAAGTCTATGGTGTGTCCCTCCAACTTCTTCTCAGGTTCTAAGTACTGCCGTCCAAGGAGACAGGCTACGAAATAGCTATAGGTTGCTATGGTAACGACCTGCAGTCAAATTATCAAGAGAGATCATCATCAACATCCAATAAGAAACCACGAGATAGCAAGACATTTTCTAAAACCTATGGTCATGGACAACTGAAAGTTTTGATTTTGGTATTGTTTTTTTAAAGGAGGGTCAAAAATGTGATCTGGACACACGCTCCTTCAATGTATACCATACGCTGTAAAACTATACGAGAACAACAGAGGGCGCGGAAACTTTCCGCTCAGCCGCGGTATTCTTTAAGATCTATATTGTATCATATGCAGATTTTTACGAATTCACAGAACAATGACACTACTTATATTTAAAGAAGATTTTTAAAAATAGAGCCTGCAAAAATTTCAGCGACATAGATGCAGCAATGTTTCAGAAAACCTTTTAATTGTGGTTCATGTATATGGAAAAATATCGCCATCCACCCGAAGCACGCCGTGTAAACCCGCCAAGCATTTATGATAGCAATCTCAATTTTTGCAAACCCTCAAAATAATTTGAGGAAATTGATGTACATGTATAATTATGTGGCCAAAAATGGCGCTGGCACAATGTGTCGTATGTGTGCTTGCAACTGTAAAAAAAATTGGCGAAAAGAGGAACGTTAAGATGTCCTAATTGGCCATGAAGTGGAGGAATAATTCTTGGACACGCTTTTATGTTTTGAGTTATGCATGCAAAAGAGTGCTGTGGGTGCACGTTTTAACAATAGACCTTCATATGCATATATTATCAGAGGGCAACTTTTTTGTTCACTTCGGATAGACATGAGTGCACTTTTCGTGCTTCTACTTTTGAGAAATTTAAATGACAAAAGTGACTACATGCACCATAGTCTGTTTTCAATACTGGAGAGACTTTTTCACCAGGATCATAACTCTGTGCAAAGCCAGTTATCTTCTCTCTCAAAAAAAAGAAATATCTTAAGACAGATCTAAGGAGATAACTTAAGCAACAAATAGTGCAACAACATACCTTTCTGAAAACCCTGTGTACAAATGTCCTATTTAACGTATGTAACATAGGACACATAAACTTTGTGACATTTGTTGGTGTCCTTGTTACATACGGTATATTGGAAATTTGCACACAGGGCTTTCAGGAAGGTATGTTGTGGCACTATTCGTTAAGTTCTTTAGCTGAAGTTATCTCTTTAGATCTATCTTAGGATATTTCTTTTGTTTTGAGAGAAGTGGATTGACATTGTACAGAGATATAATCCTGGAGGAAAAGGTCTTTCCAGTATTGAAAACAGACACATATGTAAGATAATTGCTACGCATAACATCTATGGGTGCACCCCACTAAATAGGCAGCAGAGATCAGTGCGCCGACCTCATTAATATTTTCTATGCCGTTAGTAACTTTTCTATAAAGGAAAGATGAGAGCTGAATGAATGTGGTCTAGTGTAAAAATGGCCCATCATCATGATGTGAAGTGTTTCTGCTTTCAACCATAAGTATTTTGAATAATCTACACTCTAAAAACATATTGGTTGAATTCAACCAATTGGTTGGTTGGGGGGCGGTCGGGTTGGCGTACGGGTTCTTTCCTCGCCTTTCATCCGGGGCGTGTATGTGGATTGGGTTTGCAGTCCCTACTTGACCGCGTGGGTTTTCCCCTGATGGGGCATTTCTCTGGGGATTTTCCTCCCACTTCTAAAACTGCAACTCCTTCTTCGTCATCTCAAGTTAATAATATAGTAGTTAAAAGCTAAAACCGTATAGTTGATGGCATAAAGGGCCTTAGTTGCCGAAGATGCCATAAAATATACAACAACAACAACAACAACAACCAATTGGTTGGTAGATATGTGTCCAACCAATATATTGGTTATTTTAACCAATCATATTATTTTAACCAATCATATTGGTTAAAATGACCAATCCATATTGGTTAACCAATACGGAATGGTTATTTTAACCAATATGATTGGTTATTTTAACCAATATGACTGGTTATTTTAACCAATATATTGGTTGGACACATATCTACCAACCAATTGGTTGAATTCAACCAATCTGTTTTTAGAGTGTAGCTCATGAAAATGGCTCTAATATCGCTCATAATAATATGATGGACAACCCCCATAAAACTGAGCTGAATTGCAAAGATAAGATTTCATTTAGCATTTTTCTTTTTGTTCCGAGCCATTGTAAGACTTCTAAGTATTTTTAAATGATTTTTTAATATAGGGCCCTCACTGGTTTTAGTCGGGCGCATCCCTATGAGCTTCTCCGCTATTCCAACCGTGCATGCGCATATCGCTTGTAGACCAACTTTCATCCAAAAATAATTCATAAAATTAAGGTACAACAAAATCCAGCGATGGCATGGCAGAACTTATCCTTTAATTTATATTTCTGTTCAGCAAATTCGTCCAGTTTAGCCCCGTCTACACCGGGCAAACATTTCACATAAAACATGACCAAACTTCAAGTTTGGTCGTGTTTTTCAGAAACGTTTGCAGGTGTGGACAGCACATAAAAAAATTAGCAATCAACAGCAAACTTCTCCAAACCGTGTTTGCCGGTGTTTGGACATGCAGCTATTTTGGCAAACATCTGTTTGCTCATGTTTTATGTCTGAACTATCATCAGGAACCAGTTTCGGGTCATGTGATTAGAGCCAGCCAATCGTGATCATGTGACCGTTCAAGACGTTTGCTTCTGTTTGGGTCATGTTTGCAAACAAAATGTTTGCAAGTGTTTGCCAGTGCACTGTAGACGAAGCTTTTGTCATCTGCACGGAATACCTATCTCCTGCCCTAGAAAGCCAGACATAAGTCCGCGCCTGATTTGCCGGTGGATATTTCTGGAACGCAGGCGATCGATCCTAAAAGAATTCCTGTGCGAGGCGAGCATGTCGCCGGAAAAGGTCGCCCATGTGTTTTTCATCGGAAATTAAGCACGGGCTGCATTTTGGAAAATAATCGTGTTTGCCATTTACTGCGGAGGACACTCATGACCGTCAATGCAAAACAGGAGAAATGAGGCGCTTAAAGATGTACAGTCGAATCCGATAATAAGGGCACTGTTAATACAACATTCTACTTCTATAACAGGGTCCAAATTCCATATGTTTTGTTGTTTTTATTCCCGATAGTAAAAGGTTCCTGTCATAACAAGGTAATCCGCAAAACCCAGGGACCTCTCATAAATGAATGAGGTTCAATTGTAGGATGTACTCGGATCGGTTTCATTTTGAAAACTAAAATAAATAAAAATGCATACATTTCTACTGACGAGGAAGGTGCAGATTATTGTACTTTAAACCTTGTTGCAATTTCGACTTGGAACCATAGAGTTATACAAAACTAGAGTGATCACTCAACACATGATGTGCCGACAGGGAGGCCGCCATTTTGGTTCATCTTTCTCTGCACCCATAGGGGTGCACCCAAGTAAATAGGCAGAGATCTGTGCGCCGAGCTCATGAATATTTTGTATGCCCTTAATTTCTTCTTTATTGTGGAGAGTTGCGAGCTGAACGAGTGTGGTCTTGTGTAGAATATGACTATCGCCGCGATGTGGGGTATTTTTTCTTCCAACTATAAACATTTTAGACACTGTAGCTCCTAAAAGTGGCCCTATTTTGCCCAGTAGCGTATGTGCCTTTGTTCCAAAATGGATGCAGGTCTGATTAGCAAGTTTCACTGTTGTAGGAGTAGTTTTGTTTCAAGTGGAAATTAGGGAATAAAAGTGACGGATTACCCCCATAAAATTGAACAGAATTAAAAAGATGAGAAATCAGTGAGTATTCTGGTTGTTGTCCTGAGAAGCTGAGAGAGTTGTGAGTATTTTAAAATGATTTTTGAAAATTGGGCATTTAGCATTGGTTCCTATGGGAGCCCTATTTACTGGTGTGCAACCATAGCATTAAGCCAAAATGGCGGCATAAGTCAGTAATTGAAACACATTTGGTCTGGCACCTTTCCAATGAACAGTTTGCATTTTACGGAACTGATTCTTGGGCACATTGAATGTTGCTTTGTGCGAATGAGACAATTCTCTAAAAAGTTTGGGGATTGAAAAGGAAAACGAAGAGCCGAAGCGTTAAGTCATCGGAAAAGATGTCCTTTACAAAAGCGCAGGAAAATTAATGGAGTTATTTTTGTGTAGAGCTTAAACTGACATAACATGACGTATCCATCTCGGTTCTCTTGTACAAATTAAATAGGCCAATAGGCATCGATGATTGCTTTTCATCTATGATTCATCACTCAGATTAAAATGGACCCTCTGATTTTCTCGTCGTCGAGTAATTATCAGACTCGCATCATTCAATAAATATTTAATTATTGGTCTTTCGGCATTGTAATTTCCCCCGTTCGAAAAAAAAAACACGAAGTGCTCAGTACGGGCCGGTACTGGCTGGTTACACCGAAGTATTCTCACACAATCTCGAGATACCGTGGGCAAGCGGTTTTGGTATTGATTCGTAAACTTTAGGTCGAAACACCAAAAGGTTGTAGGATCGAAACCACTCGAGGTACTTACGCTTTTTAGCAAGGTCATTAACCCCAATAGACCAGTTGCGTGATATATTTGCATAAACCCTATAGACTCCCGCCTTCACGCTATGGCGCTCGCAAGCGAGTGAGTCAAGCACCAGACTACCTGGAAAATCAGGCCGTTTCCAGGGGTGCAAGCTGGTCCATAGTAACCGGCGCGAAAGTCTGTGCGGTACCTGGAATACCTCGCACATTACTCTATGCATTTTAAAGCTGGACCACCCGAAATTACATGTTGAAATGAACATGTTGAAACAGGTAGACCTAGTCATCGTGAATTTTCGTCAAAATAAATAAATATAGAACGTGTTTTTTGACTTGAAATCGATGTCAACTTTGAAAGCTAGTTGGAACGTTTCCAAACTGCAATGATGCATTCAAAAAAGTAGAGAAACGATTTCGGGTTATGTGACTGGTTTAAGTTGCTGATCAACATGTTCAATCAATATGGTCCAGCTTAGAAATACAAAGAGTAATGTGCGAGGTATTCCAGGTACCGCACGGTTACCATGTTCCAGCGTTGCACCACCTATAGAAACGGGAGCCGATTTGCCAGATATAGTATGGTGCTTGAGTCACTCGTACGCGAGCGCCATGTAGCGCGAAGGCGGGACTTTAGCATTTATGTAAATATAAGGCGTGACTCCAGGACTTATGCAAATCTATCACGCAACTGGTCTATTGCTCTATCCCTTGGATGGAATGTAAAGCCATAGATCCAGCGTATTTTGCAAAGATTTTAAAAGATCCCAAAACATTCTTTCGTAAAGAGAAGGGTATTCTCCCCGGGCCCGGTGTATCTGACTTGGCTGCGTAAGGCGCCTCAAATGTGTCTCAGGACGTTCGTTACACAATTCTTTGGTTAAACAATTAGCCAACTTGGTCAAATTGTACCCAACCATGCATTACCAGGCGAACATTGTAATAGTTAGTTAAACCTTTGACTAACCAAGGTTGGTCAATTAAATTTTTACTTGGTTATTTTAACCAATGAATGGTTAATACCGGTAATATCATTTTATCAAAACCAGTGATATATCAGACACATACTTGTGCTCATGACCACGAAAATACGATCCAGGTGTGAGCCGGACATGAAAACTACACACAATTCGCCACTCGTATCGAGTTTTGATTGGTAAGTCTGATTAAGGCACAATGACCGGAGGTTATTTGTTTCAACCCTGTAACTGATGAATCACAAAAACAGCCGTAGATTACTTTCGGATTCGCGGTCCGTAAAGCCTTTGTTGACACCGTGTTTCTTCAGCAAATGCCCTCGGGAATTGGGCGTGTTTTTTCGCCGTCTCAGATATCCAATCGGGTGGACTACGGATGCATTGGGCTAATTTCCAGTCTTGCAAAGGAATTCTCGTTGCAAAGGAATTCTCGTTTCAACGAAATTCCAAGCCCCGTTTCGACTCATTCACATGCTTACTTGGGGCGAAAAGTGTTTCGGACGGATTACAAATCGACAAGCCACTGGATTGAGATGCAGAATCCGAAGGATTCCGCTAGTTATATCTTCAGCAAGACTTAAAAATAACTATTTCGCCCAAACACTACATCGCCCAAATGCCACTTTGCCCCAAAACCACTTCGTGCACAGGCCGTGGTTCAGGGCGAAGTGGTTTTGGGGCAAAATGACTGCAAACCCTTTTTTGACTGTTTTCTAAAAAAGTTAGGCGAAGTACGGAGCTGGTTTTTGCTCAGGTTGGTTTTAATCATGCATATCTTTAATCACACAGGGGGATAAAACTATTTGTAACAATCATGTATACTGTCTTTGTCATGGCAACATGTAAAACAAACTCAAACAGCCATGGATTACAAAAGTTTCAGGAAAATTGAGAAAAAAGTGGAATCTTTTGTGCACAGTTGAATGTGATTTTCCTGTGTTTGCCTCTTGTGACATCGTGACCTTGGTCATGAATATGCATATTCGCATTAGCATAAAAACTAAAAACCTTTGTTTTAACCCCCAAAGCAAGCTCCAAATAAGATTTTTTTTTAAGTAACATTTTTCTTGACAACAAGTGAGATGTTGGGTCACTAGCACTGCAAATGATACAGTGGGCCTTTGAGGCGTTTACGGCAAGATATAAAAATATATTTATGTAAAAACAGAAGTCAATGTATAGTTCGACAGAGTATTTGAGTTATACGTACCTGTGTATACACCAAGGGTACTATGATCCAGTCAAAGCCGTATAGTTCGTCGCATTTGTCACGAAAATTATTCAACTCCTGAAAACCATAGAAAATCAAATTAATGGCTGTTCGCTTTGTCAGGCAAAACACCAAATTACAAACTGTTTAACGTACTAAATATTGGTCCTTCGGTAATTTAATAGTTCAAACTTTAGTGGATGGGTCATCCAAATGCATACCTAATTGATGCATGCCGTCGGGTCTACCAGTGACGTCACTGGTATAGTTTCTAGTATACGTTCATAGAATTCCTTAGTATACTTACATCTACTATCGTTTTCATGGCCGGGTCGCTGACTATTCTGCCCTGCTTTCTTGTCATTCTAACCAGATTGATAAACCACACGCACGGAACCCAGTACTTGGGATGTGTGGACGGGAGGTCTTTTAATATTTTTTTCTCCTCTTCTGTAAGAACACCTTCAATGCAAATTCAAAAACAAGTCATTCAGTTGAAACACCATGCTGATTGAACGAACCTAAATGGGCAAACGAGTGAAAACATTCACACGTGTCTTCTGCGGCTCACAAAACATTTTCGATTGTACACGTGTGGTCTAGTGGGTAGTGGGGACACAGCCGTGCTTATGATCCAGAGGTTGTGGGTCCAGTGCCAACGTGTTTGTGCCCATGGACAGGTCACTTAATTTCATTTGCCTCGTCAACCCGAACAATATTTGGGGAGCTGTTAGGGGGAATGCCACAATCTAAGTGCTGATAGGGTTGTGCACCTTGGCACGACGAAGCCACCCAGTATAGCAAAATGGTTCTGGTTATTCCTTGATGGCTATAAACCGGTCACTATTGTTCATCGACTGGAGAAAAGACTACGACTTTATACAGATAACCACCTTACCTGCTTCAACGATATGTGTCAATGTAGGAAATCGCTTCTTGACCCGCTTACTACCGGCTCGGAAGATCATAATGGCGGACAGATTGACGTAGCGAACCAGCGTCCTGCGTATAATACGTGCCTCTTCGTCATTACCCAAGATGTGAGCTGCGACGTTGAAGACTACACGGTCTGGCCATGGTATCGCCTTGAATTGCGTCCACCACCTGTGTGACGTCATATAATGGAGAACATTAGAACAAAGAAGCTAAATATAGGAAACTAGAGTGGGAACTCAACACACGAGGTGCATGCCGATATGGGCGCCGCCATTTTGGTTTAACAATATATAGTGCTAAAAGGTGTAATGTTGGTCAAGGCAAAATGTTGAGGCCAATTTCAAGGAGCTGTTAAAAGCATACATTTTATTTGTTTTCCAAAAGTAGGTTACCAGCTAAAATTGTATATGTCAACGTGTTTTCTTAGCAAGAGAATACCAGTCAATCGTAATATATATCACACACGATTTTACTGATAACCCATTTTTGCAAATTAAGCAAATATTTTGTTTTTACTTAGCAAATTGTTTGTACTTAACAGCTTCATGCTTTCTTTGTATACCCATACCATCAAGCCAAAATGGCGGCGCCCATATCAGTATATACAGTCCCATTACATCACAATTGATCTGCGTCTTTGCTTGGCATAAACAAAAAGACCCTTGAATGCAAAACTAAATTATTATAAAATATGTCTCTTGATTGTAAATGAATGATGGCCTTAACGAGCGTGTGAAGTCACGGTGCATATCGTGCTGATATTTTCAAGAACATTTAATTTACGTATCAGTGGCCGACCATCGCTAACTTTTACTGCATCCAATTTACTAAATTTAATTAGTCCAGGGGGCAATTTCATGGCGCTGTTTAGCACAACAATTTTCTTAGCACAGAATTTCTTTGCTTTATTTTGCAAAATTGGCTTGCCAACCAAAATCGTGTGTGATGTGTATTTGTTTATATTCTGTTCCTGTTTCTAGAAAACACCATTTGGCATACAATTTTGGCCTTTAACTCATTTTACAAGGCAAATAAATTCTGTGATAACCAAATTTGTGTGCTTAACAGCGCCATGAAATTGGCCCCTGATGTTTTCCTCTACATGCAGGTTAACAGGTAGAGATCCATGAAGAAGATCTCATAAACCAATTTAAGTCATTACACGTGCGGTACCATCCTCTTGCAACAGTCCCCTTTAACGCACCCCAACTCCTGCGTACAGTGGCCCTGTTGAAACCGGCCCCATTTCGCGGGGGAACAAGCGACAGAAATCTTGTCGCCTCTGCTGGACCAATCAGGACGCCTAGCAGTGCGTTGCAGGCATTTAAATGTCACGCGCACAGATTGTAAACACCGTGCATGAATGTGATACATGTACTCGGTAAGGCTGGCCGTTGTCTGCGTCGGCGATTGGTTGCTATTTAAAGCACACTGGGGAATCCGTTCCATTACATTCGTGAGCATGCATCCCTGTTATTAATTTGAAAAACTGTGGAGTAAATTAAGATCGTCGCCGAAAGTTTTGGTAGGAATGGGACAGTCATAAGGAACAGAACGCAATACAATTTCTGGAATGTATAAAATCGTTTCTTTTCGGCATAACATGACCGAATTTATTAAATTACATCATGTTGTCCGAACACAACAGCCGGCTCACTCCACAGATTTGCGTGGATTTCCTCAGGGTATTGTATCGTCGCTTAGCAGAGTGGAATCTCCCTGAGATCTCAGGATGGTGCGGTACGTGCAACGCGAAAACAAAAATCGGTCGTGTTACCGGCCGCTTGGTGGCAGCACACTCGCTTTTTTGTTTTACTACAGGTGCGTTCGTTTAACTTCTACGGGTCGACACGATTTTATCTTCGTTCAAAATGGTCTTTCTGACAGAAACTTGAATAGTTCACAAAAAGGACAAAGGTAAGTTTGCGATGACCCAAAATTTGACTTCAGGAGATGTCAAAAAAAAAATTAGTCATAGTGTTGATAGAAATGGTAACAAACACCTCATGAAATTATTTCTGTCCATGATGGTGGTTTAAAAGTGGTTTAAAAAGTGTGTGCACACTTTTTTACCATTTACCTAACACACAAACCATGCACGGATTTTAATATTTTTTAAGCATTGCTGCATCTATATAGCGGAAATTTTGGCAGGCTAGTTTACCAACATTCGTTTGAGATATGCTATGCACTTACTCAAGGAATCCGTAAAGAGTTTAATTATTTTTGCAAATGACATATTGGTCTTTAATACAATTTTTGTATTTAACAATTTCAGCTTTCTGGGGAGTATACAGCCCCAACTACCTGTTAGGCGCTCACGAGCTAAAAAAAGACTCCTGGATGCGGCAAAGTGCCTTGCCCAAAGACTCGCGCAACATGGGCTTGGTTTCGAACCAACTACATGTACCTGCAAAATTATTCAAGACCTTAGACAACATGCACCATGATGCCAATCGTTGAAAACAGTCAGTGTTGGAATGTGCTTCTGAATAAAACATGTAGAGAACTACCCTGAATAATGTACCATTTCTTGCGCACCGTCCTCTTGCACCTTAATGATATTTCTTCTTCTAAGCAGACTCCGGAGACAGATTTTTCAATCTAATCCATCATTATAAACCAACGTGTCACAGCCGACTCTCGGATTAAGCGAACGGAGGATGGGCCGGGTAAACCTAATGAAGTGAAATTGAGCAGATAAAAGAGCGGCACCAGAACCGGCGACTCGTGAACAGGTTCATCAAATACCACAGGTCCCGTACTAAAGATAGGTAAATTAATATTTGATTAATCCGATCGTAAGATGATTACGCCTTAATAAAATCTGCTTGTTTTAACAAAAGTGCACAGCGATACGGATCTTATGCATTTTTTTTATGAAAAAGAACGAAATGTTTAAATTAATCTGCTGTTTGAGACTGCACGGTATTACGCACTTTTGTAGTAGTTTTTAAAGATGACATTGTCTCCACGTGAGATTGAGGATGTGTAAAGCGGGCCTCCCACTGTGCGATTTTTGCTACGAATTTTCTACGATTGGGTGCGATTGTGTGTAGAGTCTATAGACAGTATCCGGTAATCGTACCAATTCGTAGGAAATTCGTGCGGAAAATCGCACAGTGGGAGGCCTGCTTAAAGCGGGCCTCCCACTGTGCGATTTTGGCCACGAATTAGGTACGATTAGCCACGATTTGGAACGATTGTGTATAGAGTCTACACACAATCGTACCAAATCGTAGCTAATCGTACCTAATTCGTGGTAAAAATCGCACAGTGGGAGGCCCGCTTAATATAAAAACCAACCTGTGAATAAGTCAGCCCAGTATACATCATGTTCTGAGAAAACAATGAAAAACTTTGTCTATGCTTTCAAGTAATAATTGTGCGAAGCTGTCGTCCTATTTAGGCTGGTTCCGTATAGTTATACTGCACAGACAACGGAGCCATAATACCACGGAAGTCAGGGACCTAGTTTCTTTTACATGACCTAGTTTCTTTCAACATTTTGAGACATTGCAAATCCTATATATATGCACAGCGGGCTTTAACACTACACTACTGATAATATTATTAAAATAGTCCATACGCATATCTGTTCACAAGTCCTTTTGCGTATCTCTCGTGGCGAAGAACATGGTGGCGCCTTTTATTCGTTTCTTTCAGGTTCTCAAATATTACACGCATTTAAGTGAATTACGTGCAGTTTTGAGAGCATTATGCACATGCGCAATTGGCCCTTAGTGATCTCCCAACGTGACCCACATGCCCCGGAGCTGGAAAGCATGTGTACGGCTCCCGCCAAAACACTCCACCGCTGCGCCGTTTATCGAATTAGAACCTTCTTATTTCGGCTCTTGATTTCATTATGGCGGGAATAAAATATGTATGCAAACATTAGTGGGGATGTAAAGGTAACAGCTGAAACGGTGTTTGGTCCTAGTCCCGATGGAGTATAGGGCTTTATAGCTGGAACGGTCTGCACTAACGTGATGCGACCCGCGTGAGGTATTTTTTTCAGACATGTGGCTGGGGCAAGAACGTAGGATGTTCCTGCTTCCGATCAGTGCTTAACATGTCTATAGCGCCCTCAAAAAGTTATTTAGAGATAAATGGGAACGCGTGTCCATTCCTTTCATGCACCCGTACCCTGCGTGCTCTAAACAGGACAATGGTATAAAAGCTTATGGGTCATTCCATGAGATTGGGTATATAAACAAAAGTTGTTTTATTTAAAGACTGGATAATTATTTATCCAGTGAAATATTTGTTGTACTGAATATGGCTAGGTGTCCCAATATAATCATGTTGTTTTCACTGACCAATCTCTCACAGATCATGAAATATTTGTCTTACCTACGCAACATAGACCACATATGTTTAACACTATACGAGTACATTTTGGAGGTCTGTAGTTTTGTTACAATGCGATGTAAATACTTCTATTGTAGTGTAACATGTGTTTCTTTATGAAATGAATATACTTACTAAAGTAGCTGGGCTGGAATGTTACTCATATTTAAGATCTGGTATGTCACACTTTTTTTACCCAACCTCGTGGAATGACCCTTATGCGTTCTGCAAAAGTTTGCGAAGGAAATCCATGGCATTCTGGGTTGGTCACAAAGGCCTATACTGCTCCTGCATGCAACATAGAGCAAGTTTGAGCACCGAATATAGTTGTCTGAATATCCGTTGTTTGAGGTACTCTATAGTCAATATTAGCTCGAACCTGCTTTTAAATTAGATGATCTGTAAATGTACTGCCGTAAATGTGCTTCCATGTTGCAACCGAGGCTTCTGATTGAACTAAGTGCGGTTCGATCGTGTCCCCTGAATCAGTTCTATACAATACAAACTGCTGATTGGATCGAAAGGTGCCATCTATGCGTTCCAAAACTGTTGAGGATTGGAACGCATAAATAGTCTGGTACATTTCAGCAGTTTGCAGTCTATAGACCGTATCGAATAGCCGCCATCTTGTGGGGCAGTTTCTTTGTTTCTTGAGGACATGCAAGGTTGCACATATTGTGCTTACATTGTTGAACAGTTTAAGCAACAAAAGGTGCCCCGCAAGATGGCAGCTATTCGATACGGTCTATAGGACTGATTCTGGTGACACGATTGAAGTGTTCTTCCGCGTGAATTAGGCAAGGCATTGTTGTGCCTGTATCAAGATGGCAAACGGTTGCGTCACTCAGGGGAACTGCGTGGCAATCTACTGTACTGTTGATTGGTGAGTCGACGAATACAACCACGGTTTGTCAGGTGACGTGTTTACTGTGTCACGTGACAGAATCTGGCCAATCATGGCAAGTGTTATCCAGCCCTGCATGTCTTTGGTGACGTCAGCACGCGCTTCGCAGGAAACATTGCCAAGTTGAGCAGTGGTTAAAGGAACACACCGGCTAACTGTTAGTAATAATAACATCACTAATAATTTAGTGATGTAGCATCATCGACAATATTTTGTTGATGGTAATTAACTTAAAAGCCTAAAATTAACAAAAACGGTCAAAGGTCGGGTTATACGCTTTACTCGCCGTTCACTATCGCGCAAGCCTCACGACTTTGTCGGAAACGATTCGCCCTTCACTTGCCAGCTTTTGCTTGGGATATCTCTCATTTTTTGCTCATGATTTCACTGGATAGCCCGGACCACCGAATGAGGTTTTCCGTTTTCTTTGGAGGAGCTGATATTTATGGGCTGTCTTCACGAACGTACAACTAGAAACCGGGTGTTGTGACAATTCCGCGTACGTGGAGCTGGAGTGTGTGTACAGACTAAAACACCTAATGACGAAACACACCTGGCGGTCTGGCTGCAAGAACCACGACACCGTGCCGGTCGCAGTGTGTGGCACACCCACGGGGCTAAATATCACGTTCGCCCGTGCACTGTCCACGGTAAAACTCGCTCCGGTTCCTTTGGACATTTTGGGTCAACATTTTATACTAATAAATTATGTATGGGCCTACTTCGAGCCCAAAATAGCCCAACAAAGCCGGTGTGTTCCTTTAACATGGTGTTAACCTGGACATTCAATTAGAGGTCGAGATTAATGCCGTATTAACAGATCTGTTAACACTAACACGTAACACACACATAATTGTGACCTCACCCAAAGTCGTTTGAACGTACCTGTCGAAAACCACGGTCACGTAGAAACCAAGCACGAAGCTTATGGGGAAAACTTTGGTGTATTCGTAAGCATACATGGCGAGTTTCTCGAAGTTGGACTGCGCTTCTTCCGTCAGGACAGTTCGGTATATCACGCTGACCACAGCATAGGCCATGAGGAACACGAACATCTCCCGCCAAAGGAGCTTGTACACGCTGGCCTTCCACCGGAAAAGCAGCCGTGCGAAACCGTGGATTTTAAACTGTGGAGAAATGGAGAGAATTACAAAATATTAAGGAAACGGTGAAAAGCTTTTGAGGGGAGGATGTTACCAGACCAATGCAGGGGTCTGTTTTCGAGATCAGCCAGAAATTGTCTGACCTTGATAGTGGTTTAAACCAGTAAACTGCCTCGGTTACAGGCGACCAATAGCCGCCATTTCGTGGGGCACCTTTTGTCACTTAAACCGTTCAACAATGGAAGCACAATATCTGCAACCATGCATGTCCTCCAGGAACAAGGAAATTGCCCCACGAAATGGCGGCTATTCGATACGGTCTATTGGTTGAATCCGCGATTAGGCCTATGTCAGAAACGTCTTTTTGATTGTGGTCTCGAAAACAGAATTTATCCGTTCCTAAAAAGAGAGGGAGGGTTATAAAATGAGCGGTTCACCGACGCCATTTTTTCAAAGCAGTCGTCAATATAGAGATAGAAGACTTCATATTCATGACCAAGGGTACGACGTCACATTAGGTATTCACAGTCTCACAGAATATCCCACTGGCTCATTGCGTTCACAAAGAGGCTCTGGGTTATTGTGTCATAAAAGCCAAAGTCACAGCAACTGATATTAGGCGAGAAGGTCGTTGTTCCTGCATGTATAATAATTATACAGAAGTCTTATCGAACTTGCCCTCTGCTGCCACCAAGCGGCAGAAAGTCTCCAGTTGACATTTTGGCATCAATCCCAAAACACAATAAAATTAGCCTTTTTGAGGTATGGCGGACACAATAGAGGGCGCACTTTGAAGTAGGTATCAAATCGAATAAAATGCAATATAACTTTTTTATTTATTTTACAATTACAATTACAATTGTTTACAAAATTCATACCCAAATAAAATTACGCCCTCTCCTTTTGTTCCGCCATACTTCTAAAAAGCTGATAGGCAGCATCCAACTGTCTACGGCCCAAAATAATGTGCACGTTTACTACTAAATTGAATGTAATTTCTTGTCATAGCCAAGTCACTTGTCTTTGCTGTAACCAAATCAATGATTAGTTCACACGGATGAATAGTCGTTATTGCAGTAAAGGCCCGGATGTAATATTATTTAAGATGTGCAGATATCGCGTACAGCATGCCACCAGTAGATAACACGCTCGGGGCTAATTTAGAGACAGGGATATGTTTTCATGGCGTTTTAAATTAAAGGAGCGAAATCAGGGAACATGATACCACTCGATGTTGTACACGAGGCCGTCTTGGTGTTATCAAAATGGCTCCATGCTCCGATCAAGGATGGTGGAGATTTGCACGGATTGCTGTTTCATCTTCTATTGTTTTTGTGCCTGGTTTATTTGAGTCAATCTGACTGCTACGTGACGGCATGACCTTAAAGCAGAAGCATAACCAAGCAATACAAGAGGTTGTGCTGAATAGGTGCAACTCGTACATTGTTTTTGCAGGGAGGAAAAGAAAAAAACATGACTCACTGAAAAGCGGATACAAACTTCACAAAGATTGGGAGCCACCATTTAAACGTAGTACATGTACATGTATATAAAATCGTTTGAAGAATTATGGACACACGTATGAACGTGTTACATGTACCTCGTATCGATTGCGAAGAATCACACCGAATGCACACCAAATACGTACCAAAGGTGTTGCGAAGAAACCCATCTGTTTGTCATTAAAATGTCCACTCTTGATGGCAATTACACTGCTCTATGTAATTATACTTCACTCGCACTTCACAACTCCACTTGGTGAGATAGAATTTCGCCTAACACAACCTCTTAAACAACATCATTAGATTATTTCACAGATATGCCCTGCACGTATATTGGCTGTACCCATTCTACCATTGACACACTGTATAGGCGACGTGAACACTTAAGTACACACACAATAGTATCCAGATGACCAGACTTAATTTTTGTTTGCTATGTATTGTGACCGGGTGCACACGGCAGTTCAATACCGTGTTTGCCGTAGGAGAGAATGACATAAAGGAACCAGACTATTGCTAAACAATGGCGTACCGCCACGCATAGCAACAATATCAAACGGACTTTCTAAACTGCACCTCCTTTTGAAAGTGAAGAATTCGGGGCCATAGTGCATAGGTAACACGTAAAATGCTAAATATAGGTTTAATCTGGCAATATCATGGGCTAATTGTAGACGCTAGACATACGGCCTGATCACTTTACATATAAATAACTTAGGTGAAATTTTAAGACTGTGTCCATATAATTCGGACACATCAGCCATAATTTGAATAGGGTCTGAGGCACCAGTGTTTTGGCCTGTCGCTAATGGTGCAAAGAGGCAATGCCCTTTTTGCACCCGTATAGCGTCAAGCTAAAATGGCGGCGCCCATATCGGTACAGCGTGTAACTCTAGTTTTCCATATCTCGAGTTTTCTATATATGCTATAACTCTATAGCATCAGTGGTCCAGTGATGATAATAAAATACCCCGAATGCAGCGTGTATAGCTGGCCCGAGGCCAAGTATGCATACACAGGGCCACCTCAAGCGTACACTTGAGAACAAAATTATACATTTTCATGCCAAATCTCCTCATTAAACCTTGCCCTGAGGAGCCGTCGATGACCATTAACGCATGTATAATGAGACAAACTGAGGCATCGGATGCAGTAAAAAATAAACCAATTGAACGATAACGTGGGACAGCAGACGTACAGACGGCCATTAACATTTCATCACATACACATTTCATGTGTTTTTCACCCCGCATTATTTAGAGGCAAGGAAATATTTTTTTCATCAGATAAAATACTTGAAAGAAGTTGAAAAAGGAAGATGGATACCTTCTTGCGAATGAATTTTACATGGACAATGCTACTAAACCAATCTTGAATCCAAATTGCGAACTCACCAGCTGAGCCCAGCGCTATACCCTTTGTCTCTGTTTGATGTTGAAGGCCATTGTATCATTAATTGCAGATGAAACTTTTTAATGCATTCACAAACAATATCTGGAGAATGTTGGTAAACTAGCCTGCTGAAAAAAAATCAAATAAGTTTGAGTGTGTTGAGTGAATGCTATAAAATAAATCAGCGTGCATTTAGAAAAGCACCTTCGGTTGTTAATTTCTCACAGAAGGTACCATTTTAGACCAAATGCGGCGTTTGACACACCATCATTATTGAGTGAGCTGTTTCTTGTCAACTCATGAAATGAAACCTCTCTACATCTAAAGTTCTTTTGGTTGGGAAGTGTTCCCATTGGTATTTCGATTGACGCCATTTTGTGTCCAACGAGTGAACATCATTCAAAGACTGCGTTTATGTAACTCGCACTCTAACCCCAAATTTAATTTATTTAAAATGTAAGTTAATTGTTCAAGTCCATTTTTAAATATGGGTCTTTCCACAATAATGGGGTACATTTGAAAAATAAGTGAATAATTCCTTTCAGATGTCTTTAGTTTATCCAAAAATTTAAGAAATTTCCTTGTACTGTTCTCAGGAGATAACTTTTGCCCAAAAAGGTAAGAAACTGCTGCCACAACATACATTTTTGAAAAGCTTGTGTACAAATCTTCCTATTACGTATGTAACGTGACAGACCATTTTGTGACATGTTTTTCTGTCTTTGTTACATAGGAAAATTTGTGCACGGGGTTTTCAGAAATGTATGTTGTAGGACTATTTTTCTTACTCCTTCGTGCAAAAGTTATTTCCTCAGTTTAGCTGGATAATTTAAAGATAAAATTAAGACATTTGAACTGAACTGTGACCTAGAATCTTGTATGTCACAGAAATGTACCCCATTACTGTGGAAAGACCCATATGCTCGGTATTATTATGGAGCAAATATGGCGTCAGCACATCCCGTCGGCCATGTTTTCGCGGCCCTGACTAAAACATTATTCTGATGACGTCATTACCAATTCAACCAATCATCAGCTTTGGTCGTCGGCAACTGCATGGGCTGCGTTCCACATACGCAAACGTTGCCAACGTTCGCCACTGGTTACAGTGCTTTTGTGCAGTCGTCTGTGGAAAGCCGGGTACCAGTTGTTGACGAACGATACAAACGTTTGCAATGACGCGTGTTTGGAACGCAGCCCAAGTAAAGAACTGTTCATTGGTTAAATTAAATACAACGTCGCAGACATCTTTCGCGAAAACAGGGCACAGTCGTCGTACCTCCGTACAAAATCCACCCAGTACGCGCTGCACTGCAGTGCTCTATACCAAGTACATACGTCTCAAAAGGGCAAAATGACTCGAAAAGCCCCAAGGCATTTGCGACTGAGTCTCTGCTGACATTTTGGTAAACGCACCGTCACCAGAACGTATACGATCAGATCAATAACACGCCTACACGCTAAAGCTAAGCTCGTAAAGGATATTCAACAATTATTCCTTCGTAAATCCCACACAATGTCCCACCCTTAAAGTGATCCGACCGAATGTGCTAAGGTATACTATGAGGTGTTCATAAAGTTGAATATTTGAGGCAGTAAAAGTAAAATGTGCTTGCATTGCACACACTATACCCGTGCGCCTCAAGGGAAAATAGTTTTAAAGGCCTATATTCAGTGCACCATTTGTAGACAAAACCCTATGAATTCCTGGAACAACGCCATTGTGTAAAGATGAATGTTGCCAAAAAAGCATTAAATGTCCATTGTACCATTTGCAGATGAAACTCTTTGAATTCCTTGACCACTGCAAACTGACATTGGGCCGAACACTATTGACCCCTTTCGAACACGTGCGAATATGCCATTTTGGGAGTCAAATAATGCTGAGTCATTGTGGAAGCAATGTGCGTGCGCGTTGTGTGTGTCTCTGGTGAGCGCAACGCGGTTTAGTTCACCAATGGGAGCCTCAGCATAGCGCGTTACGCGCGCTATGGACACACACAACGCGCACGCACATCGCTTCCACAACGACGCGGCATTGTTTTACTCCCAAAATGACGTCAATGGCACGAGCTCAATAGCAACTGATATTAAGAAGAAGCACCGAGCAAAAACATATTGCTCATCAAACAGAAGCAAACGCAAAAGCAATTGCTTGAAAACATTCATAACCCATTGCTTTGGCTGACAGCTTTTTCTTAAGCTTCCTTAGCAATCATTTGGGGTTCTGAACAATAGCGCTATTCATCAAGAGGAACGCGTGTTATGTAACGGCTTTGTAAAGCAATAGACTGCCGAAGTGAATACGTCATCTTTTGTAAGTTGCCTAGGCAATTGGCTCTAAACTAAAAATCACTCAACCGTGTCCCTGCGCTTTTGCAATGGTACTTTTTTTCCGACGGCCATGATAGTTTAGATCCAATTACTATGGCAACGCACGTCACACTTCGGCTGTCTATTGCTTAGTGGCAAAAGCAAAAGCTTGTTTTTAAGCAATTGCTAATCTAGGAAGCTTAACTTTTGCTAAGAGGAAATTAGCTCTTGCTTTTGCTTCAAATAAGAAGCTTTTGCTTATGAGCACTTGCTTATTTTTATGTATAAGAATGTAAGTAAAAACCTAAAAAAAGCAATTGCTAGTTTTTATGTATTCGGCTCATTATGCTGCACTATGCTGCTGCATATGCCGGCGGGTGGAGAAAAACAATTCCCCGTATCGGTTTGCCTAAGCATGGTTGCAAATTCACAACACGTGCGGACTTTTTTTGCGCTGGATGTGTTAGCGTACAGTGGCACGGTGGCCTGCCGTGAATTTCTGCATAATGTCCCGCTAAGTAATTTTGCTTTCGGACGGTGCGATGGGTCTTTTCAAGTCCTCGCGTTCTGGCAACTGCAACAGTCATTAAATGTTAGCTGTCAGTTTCAGGTTTACATCTAATGCTGTTAGAAAAAACAAATACCACGCATATTCAAAAGATGTTCATGGAGGGGCTGGAAAAAGCAAGTCTACTCTAGTTCCCCGACCTTCTGGAGATGAAACTAGAATTCCATAGGGCATATGTATATAGGAGAGTGTTCCAAGTTCCAAGTTCCAAAATGTTTGGAGTCAGTTACGCCGGAAAATCGCGACTCCATTCGGATTCAATTCCATTTTCAAAGCAACAGTTGACACTTAAATCTGGAAGAATATCTTTTAAATCTGATACATGTACATGTACAAAACACTACAAAATGTCTAATATTTTGTAATTTTCGAATCCACTAACATTTAGAATTGCCAGGTACTTTCTGGAATCGACAAAATGGGAACTATCCCACTGGGCAAAATGTTACCGATTACCGGTAATACCGGTAATATCACCCCGAAATTTGACTAAGTCTAAATATTACCGATATTACTTTGTTATTACCAAAATGATATTACCCGTTTGTGTTATACATTCCTTAATAAATGGCATTTAAGGATCAGGATTAAATATAATTGATACTCACAGCTGACAAGATCTTCCCACTGGGCATTTTAATAACACAAGTTATTACTGGGTAATATTATACTCATGGTTAATAACGGGGAAATAGTAGACCAATATTTTCCCGTTACAACCCGTTGTAATTGTGATTACCTTGTTGTAACTCGGTAAAATGTTGGTTTCAACAGGGTAATAACAGTAATATTTGGACTTGGAAATTTCGGCAGGAGGTGTCCCATATTGTTATTGTTGAGTATGGTATTACCCAGTAATAACGTTTGTTATATACCTCATGCGTAGATTCCAGTCATCTGATTGGTTAAAAGTGGGGGCATTGAATCGGCTAGACCCGGCGCGTATGCCAACTGGTCAATAGTCTTTGCCATGCCCCGGGCATAGTCATTTAGCGGGTTCCGGACCCGCGCATTACATGTGTTAGCATATAGCTAGTTGTGCACCAACTATGCAGCTGGGCATAGTCAATTAGCGGGTTCCGAACGCGCGCATTACATGTGTTAGCATAGCTATAGCTGTGCACCAACTATGCAGCTGTGCGCTTCACGTAAACATTCATCAGGACGGTAATGGCGGAATCTCGACGTCATTTTGTCGTCTGTCGTAGATGATGAAGTCCTTAAGAAAGTAAGAGAAGTGGCCTACAGTTAAAACTGTGTCAGGTGAAATGTGCTACTAAAGTGCCAGGTGATTATGCTACAATGTTTGCTGTAAATATACAACTTTTCCGCCGTAGACCAGCTTCCGAAATCGAAACGCGATCACTGTCATGACTGTATGATGTCTCGTTACTTTTAACCAACCAGATGACAAAAATCTACACATTCGGTATATAAAACAAATATTGACTGCTGTTTATTCGGGTCATGGTTAAGATTATAGGCCCTCGGTGATCTCGAAGCCATGACTATGCCCCTCGGCTTCCGCCTCGGGGCATAGTCATGGCTTCGAGATCACCTTGGGCCTATAATCTTAACCATGCCCCTCATTGCAGTCAATATTTGTATATTATTACTTGTTATTACCCGGGTAATAACGGGGAAAATGCCCAGTGGGATGCACCCGAAATTTCTGTACATTATGCCAACATTCATGTTTCATGTACTGTTTTCAGGAATTTGTTAAAAGTTTATCGGCAAATTAAACAATGTACCTCTATAAAAACATTATCTTATAGTTAAAGGCACAGGCTCGTCAGCAATGCGCGCGCGCCAAATTCGTGCCACGAAATATGCATCTCCATGCCTTTGTTATGGAGCTGCGTATTTCGTGGCACGAATTTGGAGCGCGCGCACTGCTGACGAGCCTGTGCCTTTTATAAGAAAATGCAAAACTGCTTCGATATTTTTGCTAAGCAAAATCGCTAAGGTAAATTTCCATGCAAAATTGCTAAACATTTATATTATTCAGTAAAACCCCCGTAGTTCTACAAGGAAGATGGTATATAAAGCGTGAGCTAAGATATTGACAAACAGCATGACAATATAAAAATGCAAAACCGATTAGTATTTTGCTAAGCAATATTATTTAGCAAAATTGTGAAGCAAACCTGCTAGGCAAATTATACTAAGCAAAATTGCTAGGCAAAATTGCTAGGCAAAATTGCTAGGCAAAATTTCTTAGAAAAGTGTTTGAACAATTGTTATTAAGTAAATGTAAAGTTTTCCCCATATTGCTTTAAGAAATGAAGGAATATAGCTGTATTGTTGTTTCACTGTATTGTTGTTTCACTTAGTTTACAAAAAGGTTGAATTGATGAGCTTATTATAACACAACATATAGAAAGCGAATGGTTGAGTCAACGTTTCGATCCGGGGATCTTCATCAGTCCTGATTTTTGCTTTAAGGAACATGACATAAAGCGTGAGCCAATCAAGATGTCGATACATAAAAATTATTCTATATAACCAAATATAATCACAGTCGGTTTTCACCCTCAAAACGCATTTTACAGAATATGTCTTTCCTTGTTGCCGTCTGCGTGGAATGCGGGCTGCAATATCCCCGGTCTAAACTAATCTCGCAAATTGAAAACCATAATACCACTCGGTTCCTGTTACAGAGCGCAGCGGTATTCATCGAGCAGCCAAGGCCGGGAGTCAATTTGAGACTAATGTAAAACGCGCGGTGAACGCCATAGATTGAAAACCTTAAAGGTGGATTTTGTCTAAAGTTGAGGAAGTAAAGGCACCTTCTATATCGTACAATGTCTAAAAGATTGTTTAAAAGTAATAAGACAATTTCACACAAGCACGCCAAAATATGGTTCGTTTTCCTGACAATAGACATTACATTACAAGCGCAAGGGAAATTATATATTGTAAAAATAAATCCTAACAAGAAGGACTATTAATAAAAATAACACGTTAAAACTCGGAATTCAAAGGCAGTACACAATCATGATTGGTATCTCGGAGAATCAGAAATGCTCACAGATTTACACCAAACTTACACGATATAACCATGATGACGGCAGAAAACTTCCCCTGAAATGGTTTTGTCTGAAGTGCTATCTTCGAGAAATGAGCAAAACAATTATTTTCGTCTCGCGAGACGTAAATTTAATTTGCCCCAAAACCATTTCGCCCTGGACCACTTCGCCCGTAAGCCACTTCACCCCAAAACAACCTCGTGCACAGGCCGTGGTTCAGGGCGAAGTGGTTCAGGGCAAATTGACTGTAAACCCTCTTTTGACTGTTTTCTTAAAAATTAATGTTAGACGAAGTACGGAGCTGGTTTTTGCTCAGGTTGGTTTTTATCATGAATATCTTCAATCACACAGGGGGATAAAATTATTTGTAACAGTTTACCAATCATGTATACTATCTTTAAGACGTCATTTGAAAATACTGATAAGCGGTAAGCGGTATAAAGTTAACAACGAATTACACTGTCTAATCGATTTCGGTTTAGAAAATGAAAAAGCTTATTCTGCAGGACACGACGATTTTAACACAAAGCGTGAATTCAAAATAATCCGAGAAACACTGGATTGTTTGGAGACACAATGGTCATTATTCGGCGGTCGTTTTCATGATAAATTAATTTTGTCAACAACACAAAATGTACACAAAATGTACATATGACACTCTATCGGGACAGGCTATTGACCCATTTTCCTAATGCTGATTAGCAGAAAATATTGGTAAGCACAGCAAAATTTTCGCTTACCAAAAACAGGTCACCAACTAAAATATCATGTCCTCTGTGCATGTTAATTTCACCTGGTACTTTGCCAATTTTGGCTAAGCGTGAAAATGTGCTAAGCATTATTTTTGTGAAAAATTTACCACGTTTTTATGATAGGCCTACATGTATATGGAAATTGACATATGCCAAAATAAATAACAGATATTTAACAGTTTTTCATGTAAAAAATATATTTTATAGATATTGCGTTACAATGTTACCCTTTAATGCCCAATTATCAAGGAGAGTATTATGTTGGGCTTTGCTAATACGGAAACGTGACGTATCATAGATAGATGATGATCATCAAGCGTTGGCTGGACATTGATTTATCTGTTATTCGCTGAAGCAAAATGTAGCCAACATTAAAGGGACATTCCCAAACGCCTAATATGTGGCCCTCCCGCACAAAAACAGTCACATGGGTCATATTTTGACAAAATGTGATTTTAGGCCCTTTAATTCTTAAAAGGTATTTCAATAAGGTATTTAAAAATACGCTTTCTAATGATGTATACATTTTGATGATAGGACAAAATTTTGCCCAGAATTAATTTTTGGCCAAGAATTAATTTTGACAAAAGAAGTTTGCAAACCAAACTATGTCATGGAATATGATACGCACTCTCATCTAAAGCACATTTTCCGTATGATTTTTAAAATGCACCAGGGGTCGATTTCACGAAGACTTGTGACGCGTCGTAAGTACCAAATCCATCGCAACTCGCCGAATCCTTTGTAAGTTTGCCATGGGTTTGGCGAGTTGCGATGGATTTGGTACTTCTCAAATCTTTGTGAAATCGATCCCAGGACTGACAGTGATAGAAATGTTTGCACCAGGACTGACAGTGCATGATAGCAATTTTTTCTAAAATGTTTAGTATCTAAATTCCAAAACTCCATAATTTTGCCCCATACAATCAACCGCATGGTTTTGTGAAGTATTACGAAGTATTACTGTGGCTGAACTTTCTGCAAATGATATACTGGGCCTTTAAATAATCAACTAAGCTATACTGCGTAAAAATGAATATTTTGTTTTCGAATGCTTGACAAAGATGTTTGTTTTTAATTCAGATGTATAATACATGTAGTGTCAAAACACAATACATAATACAACATCGTATTCCTCACAGGGTCTACGTAAACACGCTCACCCAGAACATCAATGTATCCGGGTTACCTAAATAAACTAGACACCTGAACTTGATTATATACGCGGATTCCACAGTGTCAACTCAGTCTGTCCAGAAGCCAAATATCACACATTATGAGTCTGCAAGCCCGCGCATCCAACACAAATCCCTTCAGGGTCCGTCCTGTGTGTCTCGTGACTCGGTATTTTGCTCATTTTCTCAGACAGATTATTTCAGGATTAACCCCGAGGCCGGGATGTATACCGGGATGTATACCGTGCTATGAGATAGGCACCGCGTCCCTCTAGGGTCTCGAGTACAGAGATGCATAATCCGCACACGGAGTCTTTGATTATCGCTGTCATTACGTTGAGTGCAAGCTTTGCAGCCCGAGGTACATTTTGATACACATTGATTGGTGTCACGTGATTGATACATGCCATTTAAAGGAGCTTGTATCTTGATTGGGGGCTTAGGGTCATCTCTTCGGTCTTCGTATGAAGTTATTAAAGGCAATTCTACCGGAGACCGGGCGATATGTGGCGACAGAAGGTGATGAAAGAATAGAAAGATAGTCCAAATATAGGGGGATTCACACTAGTATTTCTTTAAAAACCCATAATGTCATTCAGCAGAGGAAACTTTTTTTAACGAATTCCAGGTACAACAGCATTACATAACTCAAAAATAATGTTGATAAACTGCCTTGTCGAACTTTTAGCCACATACTGATGCAGTATAAATACTTCACAAAAGTCTAAAAATCCATGCATGGGTTTTTGTGTTGAGTGAATAGTAAAACCAAAAAGAAATCGTTTGCTAACGATTACAATTTCTCCCACAAAGGTACCATTTTACAAGGGAAACAATCATGTGGTGTTTGTTACCATTGCTGTCAACACTTATCGTCGGGGTTGTCTTGTCAACTCATGAAGTAAAATTTTGGGTCACTGCAAATGATGTACTGGGGTTTTAAAGACACAAAAAGGATGCAAGATATAGGATGATTCACACAAAGATTCCTTTAAAATATTGAATTTGGCTGAAATATCCGACAAAGATATACGCTGTGGAATTTCGTTAACGAAATTTTCGCAACATTCTTCTGATAGGCAACGCCTGCAGCTTCTGTCTCATACGTTGCATGCCAACAGTCGTCCCTTGTTTACTGTCGTCCTTTGTTCATTGCGTTTCCTGTTTACAAAGTGCGTGATACTGGCGGTTCGAGCCTTCGAGGTATACAGGAAGCCTCTGGCATATGCCGCGAGTCTCATCGGCCTTAGCGCAGCACCAATTTCTAATCGATTGTATTTGCAGCCAACATTGCACATTTCTTGTTTTTAATGTGGTTAGATTTATGTACCAATGTATACCAAAATGTGTACCATGTATATCTTTGGCACCAAACACTCCCCATCTAAGGTATATACTTGCCCTCTGTTTCTAGTGTTTATTATTTACGGAACACGGATTGTATTTGCAGCCAACATTGCACATTTCTTGTTTTTAATGTGGTTAGATTTATGTACCAATGTATACCAAAATGTGTACCATGTATATCTTTGGCACCAAACACTCCCCATCTAAGGTATATACTTGCCCTCTGTTTCTAGTGTTTATTATTTACGGAACACGGATTGTATTTGCAGCCAACATTGCACATTTCTTGTTTTTAATGTGGTTAGATTTATGTACCAATGTATACCAAAATGTGTACCATGTATATCTTTGGCACCAAACACTCCCCATCTAAGGTATATACTTGCCCTCTGTTTCTAGTGTTTATTATTTACGGAACACGGATTGTATTTGCAGCCAACATTGCACATTTCTTGTTTTTAATGTGGTTAGATTTATGTACCAATGTATACCAAAATGTGTACCATGTATATCTTTGGCACCAAACACTCCCCATCTAAGGTATATAATTGCCCTCTGTTTCTAGTGTTTATTATTTACGGAACACTACTTAAAGGGCCCCTTTTTGGGGATTTTTATCAATGAAATCTATGCTATATATAAAACCAATATGTACTCAGTTGCATTCATAAAAATCCTATTTGGAGCTTGTTTTAGGTGTTAAAACAAAGGTTTTTAGTTTTTATGCTAATGAAAATATGCATATTCATGTCCAATGTCATGATGTCGAAAGAGGTAAACACAGGAAAATCACATTCAACTGTGCACAAAAGATTCCACCTTTTTTCTCAAACGTCCTGGAACTTTTGTAATCCATGGCTGTTTGAGTTTGTTCTACATGTCTCCTGTTGTAAGCCATGACAAAACTGGGGGAGAAAACTGCAGCAATTTGCCACAAGTCTAACTTGAAGTCTTACGTTTTTTTCTTAACTTTTCCCTTCTGCATTCCTTATGTGATGCACTCCAAACAGCGCCCTCTGTCTGTGGTTTATTGCAATGAAATCTTCAAAGTTAAAAAAGGCTACCTTTTATTGACTTTACATCCAAACGAACAATAGCATGTCTTGCTGAACAAGTAATCCATCATATGAAGCAAAGATTAGGCAAAAAGTTGTTTAGCATGTCATGTGCACTTTAACGTCTTGGTCATATATTTATTTGTGCGTAAACGTGGAGGTATTCTCGTTCAATTTTGATTTCAATGTTGACTTCATGCCATAATCTTTGATTTGGTACAAAATATACAAGACATTATAGGTGATGCATGTGAAACGTAGGCTTTTGTGCCCCAACCGGGAAGTTAACATTGACTTTGGATTATAGAACCACTGTTATCGGGCACCCACACTACAATGGCAATTTCTCTGTGTACGCAACATAATCGATTTTGAATAAAGACGGTTATTATTTGGTTTTAAAATGTTACACTCCAACAACAAGACGAGGTGGCCGAGTGGTTAAGGCGATGGACTGCTAATCCATTGTGCTCTGCACGCGTGGGTTCGAATCCCATCCTCGTCGAGCTTTTTCTTAATCCGCTCTAAAATCAAAACAGCTGGTTGACGAAATTCAAGGAAACATGACCGACTATTCTGGTAAACACCCTATATCGAATAGTTGCCATCCTTTAGGGCAATTTCTTAGTCCTTGAAGACATGCTAATTGGACATTTTGTGATTATTGTCGACCAATTGAAATGACAATGTTGCCATACAAGATGGCAGCTATAGACTGTATCGAATAGCCGCCATTTCGTGGGGCACCTTCTGTTACTTCAACCGTTCAACAATGGAAGCACAAAAATTATGTACAACCATGCATGTCCTCAAGGAACAAAGAAACTGCCCCACGAAATGGTGGCTATTCAATACGGTCTATTCAATGTTGTCACAGAAGGAAGGTTCGTTGGTGTCCCCTGAATCACTCCTCAGACATCTAAACATCTGTTTGGAATGGTGCCAGCTGTGTATGCTTTGTGCAATTATCTCGCTTGCATTGAGCGAACTCATTTGCCCGTTTTCCACTTCTTTACCAAATTCCATTGAAATCCCCGTTTTGTTCACTCTCCAGCCCCAGACCTTCCCTTTGTTCCCCTAATTGGCTTTCCACTACCGATCTTTCTGCCTGAACGCTTCTCTTTGTGCTCCTCCCAACATCATGTTTTAATGTGCTTTTTGAAGACTGGCTGCATGCTGTTGTCGAAACGCCAGGCCTATAATTTTACAGTTTTGCTTAAATTCATTTATGTTCTCATCTGTTACGGTCATCATAGCCAACCTGATAGCTATTTGAAAGCGCAATAAACAACTAAAGAGTGACGTCAGTGCCATGGTATTTGAGTCTAAACATTCGCTGGTAATCTGAAACGTCCATTGGTATAGCGCAGGGAAACAGTTCACTGGTTTTAGTGTAGACCCAAAAACCATGGCAACACACAAAGGGTGACGTTTTTACTTTAGTAGTCTATAACAGGTTTTTTTATGCTATTGCAAATTGTGGTGTCACTTAGGCAAGTACCATTGTTCTGTGCAAGGGAGTAAAACGTTTACCACAAGTTCAAATTCGTTTTTTAAAACTGTTTTTTCTTTGTGACATTTTTTAATTTTTTTATTAGACTTTATTTCAAGAGGGTGACCCTTACAGCTAAAAAGCTGACTTTAAAGGGGCCTCAGATACATGTACACATAAAACAATAAACATTACACATTTATATTGCACACCTATTGTTTTGAGAACCAAACACATCAAAGACAGAAACAGACACACAAACAAGATACAAGTATAAACAAACAACACACAATAAGTTGCACCCCAAAAGTTATCCACTGCAAATGAATTTTACAACTTAATCGAATAGGTTCTTTTAACTTCAGTTGTTATATCATTTTTTCTTCTTGATATGTAATAATCTTTCCTAAAATGAAAATACTGAGCCCAAATGAATTTATAATTTTAGAGGGCTTTTTAAGATCAAATTGAATGTTAGTTTACGCCCCAAAGACGAAAGCTTCACAAATTTCACGCACTTAACGCAATATACATCATTAGCAATTCTATTGAAATCGATTGCATCTTTGTATAGGTCCACTTATCGCTTTCACCGTACAAAATAGTGAAAGTAAGGGGCCCGACCGAATTAAAATTATCAAGACGAGGTGGCCGAGTGGTTAAGGCGATGGACTGCTAATCCATTGTGCTCTGCACGCGTGGGTTCGAATCCCATCCTCGTCGATTCGATTTCTTTCTTTTCTTTTTCTCTCGAGTATTAGTTTGTTTGCACCTTCTTGCAAATAATTTCCGCAATAAAAACTATACTTCGAAAGTTGCGAAAATTTTTGTGTCAATATTTGGCTGTTTGTTTATTTACCCTGAATATCAATTTTATCATGGGTGAAATTTTGTTCAAAAAAATTGACAGTTTGGATACATTTTTATTCACAATCACGTGGCACAAGATTCTAGTTTCTGCGCAGTGACACATCTCGGGATCTACACTTGGATCTGCAACGAAACAAACGCACCCATAATAAAGTTCTGTGTCTCTGACCGAATGCAAAAATTAGGAATATTTAACTCGCTCAACTTATCCACACTTAGTTTACGCAATTGATCCTGGGGTCAGCATAAATCGATTTTTTGAGGAAGACCATTTGGCCAGTGCGGCCATTTACCAATTTGTCTCCTTGGAGTTTACATCACGCCTGAGCGGGTGATTATTCCCACTTTGCCGCTGCAGCAGTTGTGGGTCCCATAAGCATTCAATCTGCATTGATTAGACCTACTCTCCGGGCCTGGGGCAGTTGAGGCTTAAGTGACCATTGGTGTTTAGGGTCAGTGGAGAGTTGGGCCATAGTGGCCCAAAATAAACATCAAAAATCAATTTAACAACCCGGTTTTACGCAAGCAACAACTAAACACATCGCAAAACAGTATTTCTGCAAGTAGCTCTACTTTTTTTAAAAAGTAAGCCTATCTAACTGTGCTCAACCCCCTTTTTGTTACTTCATAAATTCTTGGAACCCGGCCTGGAACAACATATCTAAAGAAGAATGTTGGTAAACCAGCCTGCAGAAATTTCAGCAATATAGAGGCAGCAATGCTTCGGAAATCTTTTAAAATCTACGCAAGGGGTTTGTTCACCTAGTCTGTTAACAGTGTTTTAACCAGATTTAGTCTTTAAAGGGTCCCTGAAATTGTTGTTATACTATACAGACAAAACTACTGGATATTTCAGAAAAAGACAAATATATCTTTGGAAAGGTTAGAATATCCCCTATCCAATGGTATATGTATTATAGGTTTATTGTCATTAATATCGTGGATGACTGAACAAGTATATAAGACAGTTGCAAAGGGTATTATAGCACTGTGCGAATTTTGTACACATTGGAAGAGTGGTGACAGGGACAATGAATGAAGAAAAAACAATATATCTGATTCTGACAAAGGTAAGGTGCTGTGCCCTCCACATGGCCATCATTCCTATTAATACATAGCTGGCATACGTGTATTTGTCTCATGTCTCCTACTGCCTGCATAATCATATCACGATCTTGGGGCGAAGATTCGCTTCATTTACTTTCAGACAACTCCTCACAGTGCTGATTTCAATACATGTACCTTTCATAACTGTCTTATATGTTCACTTATCCATGGCAATTATAATTAACATGCTACCACTGGAAAGAGGACATTCTAACATTTTCACAGATATTTGTTTATGTCAGAAATATTCAGTATATACTTTTGCAATAATACGAATTTAAAAATGATTGTACGTTTTTAAGGACACCATGTTCTTGCAGCTACTTATAATCGGTTGTGAGGAATATATTCTTTCATGGGAGAATGTATACTATACCCAGAAGGCTATATGCAGATTACTTTCCGATTTTACTTAAGATGGTCTCCTGACACCATCAGTGTTGTTTTTAAAACCTCTTTAAAAAATAAAGACCAAGAAAACTCCCCCGTTCAACCGCATGTTTTCTTATACAAAAAGCTTAAGTGCTTAGTGCGTTGGAGCAAACGCATTGGTACCGTCTTGTTTTGAGAGAAAACCCGATTTTGCAATACAGGCGTGCATCGAGGCGATTTTGGTAACCAAAACCTTCCCGACGCAATTTTCTGTTTTCATCAAGTGGAAACGGAATCCGTTAGTTTGTGATTGGGCATCGTGATTAGACAGAAAACGGATGTGTGTAAAATGGCGGATTGAGGATCGGTCTCGCCGCGGACTCTCAACATCATCTGCGCACCTGCACAGCCTCGAGCCAAATTACGCTGGTATGCGACATAAAACACGGTATAAAGGGGCCACTAAAATCTTGTCATGTTAGAACTACTTTGTTGATGTCTATGAACACATATCTTATGCAGAACCCTCTAAACGTTTTCTGGAAAAAGAGGGTGCCTGCATTTTTTTTATTCATTAAAAAATGAAAAATCTTACTCACCCGGAGCTTTAAAAATCATGTACGAGTATATACATTTGTATTTACCACGGCCTCCAAAGACACGATCAAAAATAGTTCAAAGGGAAAGTGCAGGTATGTACAAAAAAATGCACATTGTAACTGCCGTCTGTACAATTCACGGCGCTTATATACAACTCAAAATTTGCTATATGGATCACTTATATTTTCAAAATATCACTATAATATTTTCAAAATATAGCAAATTTTGCGTTCGTTATTGTCGAGTTTGCGCTCCACGCAACACCGAGAGAAAAATTGGGTTCACGGGGAAAACCCGAGGGAGAATACCACCGTGCCTCATAGCTCAGTTGGTAGAGCATCTTCCCGGTGAGTCAGAGGTCTCGGGTTCGAAACCCGATAAGGCCTTACGATTTTTCTTTCATCCCAAGTTTTGATATGTTCATGAATATCAAACAACAAGAAACGCGACAAATTTCTCAATTTGTATTTTTAAAAACGCGGTCATTTGATCTGAGAGTGGGATTGTTAGCACACGGGAAGTTTATGCAGTCTTGCTTGACAAATATTTCGATGTAAATTTAACAGAAAAGGCATTGTCAAATTTGGAATAAACTTGTTTTTTGAAGAAAAATCAAGTTTTCTTTGTTACGTTGCTTGCTATATATAATTGTATCAAATTTAAAGCAATAATTAATCTCTATAACGTCTTAGATGCATGCTAACTGATCCCTTATAGGAAAGCAAATTACAAAACATTAACATTTTGCATAATTTACAGCATTCCGAAAAAAAATAACATAAAAATTAGTAGGCGATTCTTAGCAAATCTTGAGAGGTTTATTGTCTCTTGTGTATATTATTTCCTCCATCGGCCTACGTTTTGTTTATAATTCCCAAGTTGCTATAATACATATACGCTGACCTTTACAAACTGACCCGTGTTTGTTTCCTAAAGCGCATTTTCTGTCTTGTTAAAACCCACTACTACTCTTTTGAAATGCATGGAATGCTAAATATGTTTCAGATGTGCACAACGCTGCACACGCCGCGTGTTTACGTTTGCGCAGTTATGAGCATGTGCACCAGCGACGATCGAGTCGTAGACTTCATTCACATGTCCGCCATATTGAATTAAAAATTAATTAAAAATAATGTCTATTTTTGGAACTTCACGCAATGAGATTAAGGTTAATTGTAAATTAACATTAGTATTCTCTGATGGATATATTAAAAATTTAATTCTCACTTGCGATTAAAATGTTTGATAACCTAAAAAATATATATATTCAAATCACGTGCTCCAAAGAAGCATAGCACCATATGATTCCAATCAGCACTGTGCATTTTACAAAACCCTATAAATATTATGGACACGATTTTAAAGAAGTGTAAGAGAAAGACAATGTGATATAGATGTGCAACTCGTACGATATTTTTATACAAAAAGCAAGAAATATGACCCACTGAAAAACGGATACGAACCTCACAAAGAATGACTTATGGGTGCCGCCATTCTGTCCGAAAACTAGGCAAAGAATTACCTTTTGAGTTATTTTTACACAAAGAGCAAGAATTATTACCAACTGAAAAGTGGATACGAACCTCACAAAGAATGGCTTATGGGCGCCGCCATTGTGTCCGAAAACTGGGCAAAGAATTACCTTTTGCGTTATTTTTACACAAAGAGCAAGAAATATTACCAACTGAAAAGTGGATACGAACCTCACAAAGAATGGCTTATGGACGCCGCCATTTTTTCCGAAAACTGGGCAAAAAAATGAAGTCCGAAAACTGGGCAAAAAATGGCGCAAAACGTCATCCTTTGCCCGTTTTCGGACAAAATGGCAGTGTTCATGCAACAAAATGTCGCTGCAATTGCCATTTTTTGTGAAGTTCGTAATTCGCTTTTCAGTGGCTCTAAGTGTTCTTTGTACAAGCTGCACTTGTTTAGCACAACGTCATTTGATTCTTGTGCATATCTCGCCTTTAAAATGCATGGCTTTCGTTGACCGAATAAGAGTTGCCACACATGTTATTAGTCTCGATGCCTTGACAACAAATGGAGGATTCCAAGATGTTCTGCTCCGTTAGGTTCTGATGATCCTTTTGGCGTAGGGTGACGAGGGACACGGGCAAATGAGACGAGTTATTTTGCGAGCGAAACATTTGCGTCATTTTTTTGCTTTTGCTTTCTCATATTTTGCTGTGTTATACACCGCAGTACACTTATCTTTGATCGCTTTCAACATCCCTTTACGTAACATCCCCGTATACTCGGGGGAAACATAAGGACGTAATATCATTGGGCCTCATGGCAAGCTAGTAGAGCAATTAGTCTATCAGGTCCGGGTTTAAATTCCGATTTTGGAGGACCTTTTGTTTTTCTCTCACTCGACATTTAGTTAAGATAGGCCTCATCCCCAGTTGGTATTCCCGTTGGTTACAGATCATAATTTCTCACAAACTGGAGAAAAATCCACGATTTAAAAAATAATAAAAAATCCCTAGCAACGGGAAAATTTGCCCTAGCAACGGGAAAATTTGCCCTAGTAACAAATACATTTTTTTATTGATAGAATTTGGATATTTCACAAGATAAGGATAGAGAGGAAGAAGGATAACTCTATATCTCTAGATTGTTGCTATATAAAGTTCTAGATTGGTGTTAAAAGGGTGAACAGAATAAATGTAGATATGCAATTTTTGTGCTACTTTTAAGTATCTCAAAATGTATGAAGTCGTTGTTTAATATTTTAGGGTATTCATACCTTAGTTTATTCCTGGGGTGATTTGGTGCCATACCGAATGTTGAGCTCGTTACCTTGCCCAGTTGCGCATCCGTGCAACGCCGGGAGAAAATTAAGTTAATATAGTGAAACCTGAGGGAGTATACATCTGTGCCTCTTAGCTCAGTTGGATTGAGCATCTCCCCGCTGTTTCAGAGGCCACGTGGTTTTTCCTCTCTAATTCCATATTTAGTTATTTAATTTCTGTGATGACATTACGAGTCACAATGAGTATTGCGTTCATTACTTTTAGTTATACTTCCAAATGGAGTATTTAAGAGGATAACTACCAAGTACTTTGCATATTGGGTATAATGCGATACCGAGAGAAAATATTGGTTGAGAACAAACGACGTGAGTGGATGTGTATAGCTTAACTGGTATAGAGCATTCTGCCTTTTGTGTCGGATGTCTCCGGTTCAAATCCTGGTGAAGACGGCGGGATATTGTTTCTATACCATCCATGTCTGTTTAGTTCCTGGGACTTGCACTGTTACATTTTATTTGATTTTTTTTCCATATCGCATTGCTCTTTTGTGGAAATGTTCCCCCGTCTATAGTTTCTTGTTTTCGTATGATATTTCACCAATCAACCTAAATGGGTGATTTTCCTAATATTTGCAAATTGCATGTATATACTTCAATAACAAAATGTTGCTCATATACACAAGCGACCACAAAGCTTGTCGGGGGCTTGTCCTGCCTATAGCAACAATTAATGTGTTCAAAATGAATTCCATCCACAAAAATCGAATTGAAAGCTAGCAGTTGAAAGAAATAGCTCGCAGGCAATGTCTCAAGAAACATCCATGAATTCGGATACAAATGGCCTAATGTCAATACTGGTATTCTCTTTTTTCGTCATGATTTACGTTTTCTGTCTACTATACCTGCAGGGGTATTTGGATCTTGTGCTTTTGGGTCTTGTGCTTTTGTCTATTGACAAATAAAAACTTCGGGTTGGATAATTAAAAAAGGTATTCTACAGCACTATAACAGCAGTACCAACATCACTTCAAAACAAACCGAAATCTTCTCATCAGATGTGCACGAAGATATGGTGTATAGGGCCTATACATCGAGCTATTCACCCGGAAGCCATTTTCAACCGTATCCCCTGTATCTTTCTATTAATGTAAACTATACTGGTTGGAGCGGTGCCAGGCTACTTCTGCTTTCCAATCTTCTTTTTTTATCTTTCGCACGAAATCGTAATTCAATATGTTCAACTGTTTTGTAAATAGCGCCATTATCAGAAAACTCATCTGATGCAATATAAGATAGGCCTACTTTAACACACAGTAGCGCAACTTGCATGCCATTTATTCTGTAGGATCCGGTTAATGTAAATTCTCAGACTCTAGTTCGTACACACATTTTGTGCTACATGTATTTACTAAATTCTGTCAGTTTTGATATTATAATTCTTGGCATCGTGAGGGTAATTGTGTCTGTGTGACATTTGCCGCATAAAATAGTATCTTTAACTTCATTGTATTGTATTGTGTTTGCGAACCTTGGTCGGGCCTAAGGAAAACGCTTTTAAACGCTTAAACATGACTAAAATGAATAAATAAAATGAATACCTAAATAAACGATTATATATGTTTTGGAGATCAATTGTACTCAACTCTCAGAAGTTTTGATGCAACTTATAGTGCAATGTTTCACTTCATCAATTCAAATGTAAAATTTATACTTTTGATCTTTACTGTATTTCTTGTCATATACTTTGTGTTATGTGCGGGATTGTGAAACTGGTACTATTTTGAATGTTTGTATAGGATTTAGTGAAACTATAGTTAACTGGTTAACTAGCTAACTGTTTTGACACGCCCCTGGTAAATAAATAGAATAAACGTTTTTTGCGTATATACCGGGGCGAAATTCTACTCTTCAGATGATACAGCATTTTGTTTTATATATATACTTGACATTGGTTTTCGAAAACAAACTCAGCCCTTTTCTGCTGCTAATCAATTTGAAAATTGCAAGGACTACTAAACATATTCACGCTACATTGCAATATTAAAACGATTTTGTGACAAATATACCTATCTGCAACTAAAAAACTTAGGATTGGAGAACTATCGTGTATATGTTCACTGTTTATTCAATACAGAGAATTACCAATGCTGCAAGTTGATACAGCATACCCGAAGGCTACTGTATGCATAACAAGTGATTAAAAATGAAATTCATGTCAAGTCTACATAGCCTATTGTACACGACACGATACTCCTTAAAATAAGCGAAGAAGCCATTCCCTTTCGGTCACGTATCGCCAACGTTTAGGGAAATTAACCGACGTTAAATATGAATATTGCAAGCTCAAGACAAGCGGATCCCGTCTGGTATAGGAGCGCAACACGTGGACACGGTTGAATTAATTCATTATTTGCCTTGGGGATCAACTTACCCTCCGGCGACAGAAATGTTTGAAACGATACGACCGTTCCGAGAACTCAGCCGTCTTTGTGGTATGGTCCTCGGTGCTTTTGTCCTCTGGCATAGTCTCAATTTTAGATGGTTATTTTCCAAGGTCCCCAGTTGATGCATGTGTCCCCCCACGCCCCGATGATGGCTGCTCGTGTGCATTGACGGTACTGTGCTGTCTACAGTAGATAGCACTTCGGACTGATGAACTACGTGAGCACTGCGTAGATGCGGTAAGTAGATGCACTGACATGGCCTGATCGTGCATTCGCTGTTGGCATGATCCAACTTTCAGTCACGAACAACATTAGATCAGCATCAATCCACGAGAATTCTCCTGCATCCGCCGCATCCCATCCGTCGGAGACATCAATGTTTTAGGCGAGCAGGCGCGCCCACCAGCACACCAGTTTATTCATCACACTCCGCAGCTGTAGGCCGACATAATCAATGTGATAACTAATGTCTCTCTTGCAATACTGCAGCGCAAGGATGGGGTCATTAACACTTCACACTGGCTTTAGGTTTGCATATGCCTCCTGAAAATAAACACGATCTGTAGACTACAACATTATCAACGTGAAGACATTTGACACCTCGTAATTCTGGTAATACGGACTGATTGATAAATGATTTTGTAAACTAATTCTTATGGGTTACCAGATAACCACATGTTTCTTGTCAATATACATCACAAGCCCTTCTCCTAATTCGGACATACGAGCACAATTACAGCCTACAGATAATATGGAAACAGGGAAATCTAAAAATACCTCGATGTACCATTCACAGATCGACAGGCACCAAGTGTTCCTTTAATGCCAAGTTATGCGGAATGCACGGCTGGATGTCGGAGAAATCGGCAGGGGACCTGACCCACAGCCGGTCGCCATCGGCTGAAGAGCAACACACGTGGCATCGTGAGCCGACTCGCAATGACGTTGGACACTTCAAACTTGATGCGTTTTATAAAAGGCTAAAGTGCGTAAATGAAACCGGCATGGACGGGGGCATAAGATATTTCCGTACAGAATTGTGTCTTATAAGCGTCTAATGATTGTTGAAGAAATCTGGAAGTAATGACGTACGGTGAATTCATTGATATGGTCGTCAAGATTACCTATATAGGCCTACGTCATGAGGATTTTATAAGAGAAATTTCTGAATCGGGCACGATAACCCGAGAGACGAATTTTAAATCAATGTCTAGGTATATGCCTTTGGAATGAGTCATCGACGTCCGTGTATAAATTTGAAATTCTTCACCAAGGAGAAAACGACATATAGAGAGATTGAGCACTCATAAATAATGCACTGCGTGACATTTGTGGCAATGTAGTTGATAAACAGAAATGTTTAGTGCATTTCAATTTGACCCCGTGCATGCCGCCTTTTATCCATAGAGAAATATCAAATTATCATCGAAAACGAAAATGAAAGGACGCGTGACGTAACACAATGGCTCAGTATCTGAAACGAGGCTGCCAGTGCTAAATTTGTTCTTGGCATTCTTAGCCTATGGCATTTATCTTTTTAACACAAAGCTGGGGCCTGCCAGACAGTCTGGGTTTGCCTTGGAAACATTGGTAAAGCTTTCACAGGGGCTCGAAGGTGCATTCAACACATTATTTTGACTCTATCTGACGGGGTACGTGTATAGATTGAAGAATTTTTGCCGAAAAAAAATCAGAGTATTTAAACAATAAACCGATCTGTTTATGTTAAAACGCATAAAATGAGACTGAACGTGAAAATCTTTAAGTTACACGCATTATTAATGCAATGCGTTATGCACACCATTTGCTGAAATAATTCCAGACGTATTATTTGCACTGGACTGAATATTCCCCGTGTCTGAGTTGTTTATCCGCAGACTGAGGGATGGGCAGGACACCTTCTCAGTACCCCCGCCCACGAATTTGTCCGAGTACCCTGGACGATCCGGGCACGCATTATGAGGAGGCCGGGGTTGGGGATTTGGGAGGGTGTGTGGTGTTCAAGAGCATCGAATGCATGTTTAAAGCCCTATTACATCATTTGCAGTGACCCACATTTTTACTTCACGAGTTGACAAGAAAAATCCGACTAAAAGTGTTGATAGCAATGGTAACAAACACCACATGATTTTTCCCGTGTAAAATGGTTACCTTTGTGGAAGAAATTGCCGACTGAAGGTGCTTTTAAAAGAAATTGTCTGCAGACATTGTTTTACCATTCATTCAACACAAAAACTGTGCATGGATTTTTATGGTTTTTCGTAAGTTTTACTGCATCTATGTGGCTGAAATTTCTACAAGACAGTTTATCAACATTCTTTTTTAGTTATGTAATGCTGTTGTTCCTGTTCTTAAAAGTTTTCCAATCATGTAATCTGTCTTTAAATGTTGATTATTGCGCGAACGATCCCTGAATTTTGATGCATAATATGTGCATTTTAATTTGTTTTACATGGAAACCCTAGGGAAATCTTATATCGCAAATGCGTGATGCTGTGAATTCTGTCACAAATGTTGGCGCGAAATTTTACAACATCGTTAATTCTGCTGTGTCTCTTGAGGTCTTTCATGTTTCAGAGATGGTTGTTGTTGCAGTTGTTATGGCATCTTCGGCAACCAAGGCCCTTTATGCCATCTATTATGTATACAAATTTAACTTTACTATATCAATTTGAGACAACAAAGAAGGAGATCAAGTGTGAAAAAAAGGAGGGAAATCTCCGAGGGAAAAACCCACGCGGTCGAGTAGGGACTGTATAACCCAATCCAAGCCAGGAACCGAACAATGGAAGGGGGAGGGGAGTACCCTCTGCCACATATCGTGCTGCTTATGCTAGAGGTGAAAGGCGGGTAAAGAACCACTACTCCAACGACCGCCTCAGCTTGGTTCATGTACTTTCTTTTGAAAAGCATGCATGCTTCATATTATAGCAATGGTAACAAATATATATTTTGTCCATATCGGTACCTTTTTGTAGCAAATTAAAAACTAAAAGTGAACGTGATTTAAAAATGAGCGTATAGACTATGATTTTACTATAGCGTTCAAAGACAATGCATAGATTTTAAAGATTTTCTGAAATATTGCTGTATATACAATAGCTGACATTTTTGTAGGCTAGTTTACAAATATTCTTATGTGGATGCGTAATGCCGCTGCATGCTTCAGGATACAAACTTATAATGGGCGTTTAATGATAATTATCAATCTGATTTGAAATATGATCCATGGAATATGACATATAGAACTTAGTCAAGTGCATACATTCATTCAAATGTCCCATCACTGTCACACAAGGTAATCGATGTGTGTACTGCATGGGTAACAAATACAATATACCAAAAAAATAGAGTGAGGCTGTATGGTATTTTAAATTGTATGCGGTTGGAATGGGTAATCATCCGACTGGTTCACTATCTCATATATCGCGAAGAATCGATGCTCGTTCCACTCAGTCACTGTACGAGTTTTTACACCCCTCCCAGTGGGCATGTGTAGAGGGGCCGCAGGGGGTTCGCCATGTTCCGGCAGCATCATCAAATTCACTTTTTAACTGTCAAATATGCTATTTTAAGGAGAATACCATAAACACAAAATACGCAGGATAGTATTAAACAGTGGTCGTGTCTGTGTATGATTTGTTCAGTAAATTTAGACCTCTCGTGCTGTGAAAGAGTGATTTGAGATCTTTTGAAATTTGACACCTGATGACGTCACCATGACGTCACACTTGGGAAAAGACACCTCAGAACCAATACAAAAGCAATAATTGATCAGGGATCGGCGCGAACACCAAAAACAAATCGGACACAAATTTTGAAATTAACTGCATTTATGACAAGAAAACAATACATGCACTGGTGCAAGACTAGACTATCGAAAAATCATCCCCAGACATAACACCTATGTTTCTGGGCTAACAAATTACCTGTGAGGATTTCCATATGGGGAAAACTGCAATGCATTTGATTTGGACAAAATAATAACCACGATGGCTAAATTATTTTGCATATGCGAAACTGGACCGGCGCGAAAACAAAAATGCCTAAAGCTGCTATAGTATCATGCAGGATCTCCCCGCCGTGATCGAGTGATGATGCTTCAAAGGTATCACTTGCCTTATTTTATTATATTTTTTTGAAAATCGCCAAAGGGATTCCTGCATTATAGAAACCCAAGTTTGAGGGCAGCCGACGGGGCTATAAGTGCGGAGTATTTCACAAGGTCTTTTTCGGGGCTCGGTGAAAGGCCGCAAGAATTAATTTACCTCGAGGTCTTTTGCAGAGACAGGAAATGTAGTCATTGAAGATATCAAAGATATAAAAGCAATATTTTGCGTTAAAGGTACCCTATATGAATTATTTTAAGGTTGTCAGGGGTATTAACAAAGGGCAAGCGTGTGTTAAGGTATGGGGCAGTAATAAGGAGACCCCATGTCACGATCACCGTAAAACAAAAATCGGATGCAGGCGATCAACGACGGCAGAAATTAACTGAATTCTCGAGACCCAATTTCATGAACTCATGAACCTATGAATTAATTAACACCAATCTTCTCACGTTGCACGGTGTTGTATGTATGCGCAAAATGGGCCAAAGTAACAAACGCTGTCGCAATATCATGGTGCCTAATCATCTTTGAAATTAAATAAGCAAGCATGGGTTGAGAGAAAAGTCACACGGTACTCTTCAGGATTCGCCTTAGAGACATCTGACAAACCAGGCAGATGCTCTGTTGGGTTATGAGGCTCAGAAGTATAACACTTCATCGGGTTTTCCCCTGAAACAACCCAACTTTAGATGCGCAACAGAACAAAGCAAAAAATGTGCCTAATCACCATTTCCACGGTAATTCAATAGCCTTTTGCGTGTAGCTTTTGTACTATGGCTCCCCCCCCCACCCCCCAATTCATCACTTTCAAACGGAGGTGCAGTGTAGAGGTGCACATACAATGCTATTGTTGCTACGTGGTACACATCATTGCGCATAACGCAACAGTCTATAGTTGCTTTACGTCATCCTCTCCTGCTGTGAATGAGGTATGGATTCTGTGCACCCGGTCACATAACACAGCAATACAAATTTAGTCTGGTCATCTAGATACTATTGTGTGCATGTGTGAAAGGAAGAGTCAGTAATCAGACGCTATTCATGTGAAACACGCCAAAGGCCAAGGCACCATACCAAGAAATATATTCACAGCACATTTTTGGGGAGTGTTGCATGGGTGTTGGGAGACATTGTGGTTTCAAATTTCTCGTCCACATTGGGATGACAGTGCTTAACAAGTCAACGCACTGTAATCCCATCTTAATAAATCCCCTGGATTTTCTACGATGTGATATCGTATTTCAAATAGCAAACAGCTGCGGTAGCACGCAGGGGATAGAAACGTGCAAATCACAGTATTGGCTATCCTGTGCGCATTATGCCTGATGAGCATGCGTCAACGGTCGAGTTAGGATCGATAGGGAGTAAAGACTGCAGGCATTTAAGGTAAAGGGTCTTCGTGTGACGTGTATGCTGTGTCGGCGAATAGTTGTCTTCCCCCCTTCCCCAAAATCAGATGACATTATAAGGGGCACATGCTCGTACCTGATTCTTTTATAGAAAGCTTGTACGAATATATTTTTGTAAAACTATTGAAAATATAGGCTGGTTTTAGCTTTTTAAACGTACACGTCTTAGGCAAGCCATAACAACGCTTTGCGAAAAACAAAGTAACAACGTGTTGTGGTATTATCCAATCAGAACACTGTATTACTGCAATGGGCTCACTGGCACAACGCATTATGAGTCTGATAGGCTGGTTGTTGGGGAACAACCAGTTGAGGAAATGCAGTGTCCTGATTGGATTATTCACAACGTTACGTTATGTCCCTAATGGCTTGTCATACTACTAGCTTTTACACATGGACTGATCCGCCACTCTCTGTTTAAAGCGCGCGTACCGTGCGCCATTACGACAGTCGAGACAATGGGTGAGGTCACAATTCTGTGTGTGTTGCGTGTTAGTGTTAGTGTTACAGATCTGTTAACAGATCTGTTAACACGGCATTAATCTCGACCTCTAACTGAACGTCCAGGTTAACACCGTGTTAACAGATCTGTTAACACGGTGTTAACACCATGTTAAGTCTCTGCACTGTACATAGGGCGAAGTCACAACTCTGGGTTGCGTGTTAGTGTTAGTGTAACAGATCTGTTAACTTAATCAGAATTGTGACCTCAGAACAAACCCCGTATTAGCTCGATGTTAACATGGTGTCTAGGAGGACGTGTTAGTGTTACATCTCATGTTAGTTCAACACATCATGTTACAGATCGTGTAAACATATCTGTTAAGTTAATCTAAACGAAGTGTGTGGTGTTCATTTTGATTAATTTAGAACTCTCGTGATTTTCAACTTATAAATGTGTTGGATCTTGCATTTTGCCCACAATTGAGACATTTCTTTGGCTCTGTAAAGGTTTTAATAATTTCAATCACTTAATAAGCTCGGGTAACACGGACCGGAGGTCACGATTCTGTGTGTGTTAGTGCTGAAAGTCGTGCAGAACCCTACCGACTTGACATTTCCCAAAATGCAGAGTCAACAGATCTGTTACACTAACACTGACACGGTTTCCCGAGACGCCGATTTAACTCAATGTTAACTCGATGTTAACATGATGTTAACATGATGTTAACATGATGTTAACATGATGTTAACATGATGTTAACATGATGTTAACATGATGTTAACATGATGTTAACATGATGTTAACATGATGTTAACATGATGTTAACATGGTGTTAACATGGTGTTGACATGGTGTAGACATGGTGTTAACATGGTGTTGACATGGTGTAGACATGGTGTTAACATGGTGTTAACATGGTGTTAACGTGGTGTTAACGTGATGTTAACGTGGTGTTAACATGGTGTCAACATGGTGTCAACATGGTGTCAACATGGTGTCAACATGGTGTCAACATGGTGTTAACAGATCTGTCGCACTAACACTCACACGCAACACGGGAATGCGCTCTCACTCGCTGCAATCTGCGGTTCTGTGCACGACTTTTAACACGTCCTGTTAACACGGCGTTTGTTCTGAGGTCACAATTCTGATTAAGATAACAGATCTGTTAACAGATCTGTAACACTAACACGTAATACACACAGAATTGTGACCTCACCCAATGCCTTTCCTAGACTGGTTATACAATGTATATTATTTTCACTGCATTACATGTGTTAGGTGGAATGCAAACGATCGTATGAACCGAGAAGCAGTCAAGGCAAAGCATTTTCTTGTAAAGACCAGTTAGGGTGTATTGTGGTACTGATGTGTGCAGCCTTCTGAGTTTTACCCGCAGCCCCTTTCACACTGGACGAATTCCCCGGGAATTCCCCGGGAAATTGCCGGGGAATTTCGGTCGGTCTGTTCACACTACCAAAGAAATCCCCGGGAAAAAGCTTTTCCCCGGGAAATATTTACCCCTGCTCGGGAGTAGGGTTAAAGGAGAAATCCCCGGGGTTTAACGTTTTTCCCGGGGAAAAGCAACTAGTGTGAACGTCGCAGGGTTTGAACTACCCCACCTTTTTGCGTCCACGGGTAATCTCGAAAGGTCACAGGGTCACAAATAGCGCGCCAAATAATTCGCGCGGTAGCTTAGTATTGTGATGCAGTACCTTTCAAATTTTGCGTAAATAAATTTACAGTTAAGTACAAAACACAAATAATAACGTTTGAAAATTATACAAATAATTTTATTTTAAAGAATATGACCAAAATGAATGGTTTTAATATCGCATGTATATCGCACGGTGTAAACAACAACAGCAGCTTGTGCATAAAAATGCGCGCGCGGCGCGGCATTGTGGGATTGGACTTCCGCCCACAATTCATTTGGGAACTTCCTGATGGGCGCCCTCAGTTTACACATTTCCCGGGGTTTGATGGCCAGTGTGAAACGACCGTGCATATTCCCGGGAAATAGTGTCCCCGGGAGTTACCAAATGGGTCTAGTGTGAACGGTTGCTGGGGCGTTGGTGGGGTAAAAAATCCCCGGGAATTTCCCGGGGATTTATTTCCCGGGGATTGGCTCTGCAGTGTGAAAAGGTAACTCCCGGGGACACTATTTCCCGGGAATATGCACGGTCGTTTCACACTGGCCATCAAACCCCGGGAAATGTGTAAACTGAGGGCGCCCATCAGGAAGTTCCCAAATGAATTGTGGGCGGAAGTCCAATCCCACAATGCCGCGCCGCGCGCGCATTTTTATGCACAAGCTGCTGTGGTTGTTTACACCGTTTTGTACTTAACTGTAAATTCATTTACGAACAATTTGAAAGGTACTGCATCACAATACCAAGCTACCGCGCGAATTATTTGGCGCGCTATTTGTGAGCCTGTGACCTTTCGAGATTACCCGTGGACGCAAAAAGGTGGGGTAAGTTCAAACCCTGCGACGTTCACACTAGTTGCTTTTCCCCGGGAAAAACGTTAAACCCCGGGGATTTCTCCTTTAACCCTACTCCCGAGCAGGGGTAAATATTTCCCGGGGAAAAGCTTTTTCCCGGGGATTTCTTTGGTAGTGTGAACAGACCGACCGAAATTCCCCGGCAATTTCCCGGGGAATTCCCGGGGAATTCGTCTAGTGTGAAAGGGGCTTATGATAATGGCCAAAACCTTTCGGGGGGTCCCCGCACCGAAATTCTGTGCGGGCCTGAACCAGTCAGCGCGAGCTCTCACCGTGATTCCCCAGACCTGATGGGCGAGCATCCCCAGCAGGTCTGGGTACGAGACCTGTGCGTGACGTATTTTCTTCACAGAAATGTGTGAAGCACATTAGCCCATCCAAGCGCTCTGGGGCAAATTTCATAGAGGTGTTTAAGCACAAATATTTGCTTAAGCACAAACAACTCTTGCTTGGTATAGGGAACGTTACCAGTGAAATCCTCATGCCAGAAGAAGTGTATGACGAGTGTTAGATGACTGTTTCATTACCATGACAATCTCATGACATTTTTTCCGGTAACCTCATTTTATCAAGCAAAGTTTTTCATGCTTAAGCAATTTTTCATGCTTAAGCAGCTCTATGAAATTGGCCCTTGTACATATGTAAGGGCGGTGTGTACGAGCGAATGCATACACGCCGCAATCTTGGTTACACGCCTTCATACTCTAGAGGGCGCGCTGCTTAAAACTCGGATTTCTGAGGATGTGTTCGATTTATTTGCCTGCGTCTTGGAATTACACGCGAGTTTATTTTTTACCTTTGGCACATTACCAAACCAAATTTATGCAAAACAGGATGCGCGCGCGTAACGACGACCAATTGTCAACAGAGGGCGCTTTAGATATAAACAAAGAGCACATTGTCCATGGCGGACATGATAGGAGGGCGAACTTAGATTTTTGGAAGTGAATTGAAAGTAAATACGAGATTAATGAATATAAATCAGGTTTATGGAGAGTGCGTCGATCTGTGTGTTTGCAATTCCGAGACCTTTTACTGATTGCACCCTTTGGTATGTCTCCTTCATAACCATTCTTTGTCAAGTTCTTTTGTCATGGGTGCAGCCCACCAATGCAGTACCATATGGGTTCACGGTTCAATGATTCTTGGTTCAGCCTATATAAATGTCGCTGCAATGTGGTTCGCTCTTTCTAAAACTGCAACTCCTTTTTCGTCATCTCAAGTTGATAATATAGTATAGTTAAAGCTAAAACCGTATAGTTGATGGCATAAAGGGCCTTAGTTGCCGAAGATGCCATGAAATATACAACAACAACAACAACAACAACAACGTGGTTCGCTCTCTTTTCTGACTACCCTCTGATCTGACGTCTTGTAGAACAAAAACTTATCCACCTCCCACCCCTCCTGCCATGATGTCACGGTTGTTTTTTCTTCTTCTCAGGTTGGGTATGGCATGTTCTTTAATCATTATGGTGGCTAAACATAATTATGTCGTTTTTCGAAAGTGTACTTGAGATGTGACTTCAGTTCAGAGCCGAGTCAGAAAAGTGAAGATGTGTCTTGAGTCTATACAAGTATTTAAATTATAAAAGATAACCTTTCACGGTTGTAAGGTTATCCATTGTTTAAAAATACGAAATAGTCCTTGTATCAATTAAGTTTGTTATATTACTGTATTCTGTCTTGTGGCGGTTCGGCCCCACAAAAAGAACTCTCTTAAGTTATTGCAGTATTCCTATGTTCAAATGCCTTTTGAGGTTTAAGAAAACCCTTGATGTGTTTGGATTCTTGCTTCTCCGATTTGTTCCATTTTGTGATAATGGGTTTTCATTGATAAACTAGACTGTTAGCTACATGTGAGTTATCAGTTGGTCCTTCGTTGTTCCATATAAATATTAGTACAGGGGGACCAACTGATAAAGATATTTAATTCAGTTGACGATGTTTTGGTAATCATTTGTTGGATTATATTAATAAATCATTGGACTCTGAACCCATAATTCCAGTGTGGTAAAATGGTTTTTCATTCCGACGTGCGAATACATAAATGCGAAATTACTGCTTTTTCATTTTAAATGTACTTATTTCACTTACAGTTCCGTCTCTCCGGCAAACATAATTGCAACAGAAGTCAATTTGTATAGGTTTTTGTTTTGTTTTTGTTTTTGTTTTTGTGATTTTTACCCACAAAAATTGTATACCTAATAAAATTGCTTCCTCTCCTTTTGTACCGCCATATTCAAAAAGGCTATCCTAGCAATAACTTTATCAACCAGCTGAAAAGTCTATTTCATTTTGGGTACGCACCAAAAAGTGGCTAGATAGGAGTTTACACACAAACTCCACGTTTTGCACAATTTGCAAGTTTGAAGCATGGCGGCGAAAACGAGGATATATGTAAATAAACCCCGCGTAAACTAGGCGAAGTCGTACTTGGTCAAATGGACATTATATAAATTTGCAATTTTTTTTGCAAATTACAGGAACAAAAACATTTATACATAACTAAAGAACAGGCCTGATGTTCATAAACTGCCTTGTGGAAATTTCAGCCATACAGAATGCAGTAACACTTCATATAGACGACCATTATAAATCCATGCATGGTTTTGTGCATCCTGAGATTTCAGCGAATTTCTACTCTGCAAAGCGACGCCATGTACGCTAGGAGTGAGGGAGTGCGTTAAAGGGGCACTGTTGCAAGAGGATGGGTTTTGTGTTGAATGGACGGTAAAACAAAATTTGCAATTACTTTTAAAAGGCACCTTCAGTTGGCAATTCAGGTACCATTTTACACAGGAAAAACAATGGTAACAAACAATGGTGTTTGTTATCAAAATTTAGTCGAGTTTTTCTTGTCAACTCATGAAGTAAAATGTTAGGTCACTGCAAATTATGGCTGTATTAACAATTTTGCCTCGCTGTGCCGGTTGCCACTTTATAGTTAGAGCATTTTTCCATCAGCGAGAGCAACATTGGCCTCAGGGCTTCAAAATGGCGGTCGATGACGTCATCCCATCCATTCGGAACAAACAATCGTCGCTTTCCTGGCTCGGGCAAGGCAAAGGAAATGAGCGCGATTTGGCGCAAACTGTGAGACCAACGTCACGCGCGAGAAATAAGCAATCTAGAACGAAGCTAGATAAGGACTGAATAGACTGTGAGTGTGTTTGATGTGAAGTTCTTTTGGGGTCATTCGTAATTAATTTCCCTCGCGGCCAAAGGTACGCTGCATGGTTATCAACCTGCATGCATTTGTCGGGACGTAGAAGAACTAGGATAATTCGAGGCATAAACATTTATAAACCATTTCCGAGTAAATAGTGTTTGATGATAGGACCCTTGACATGAAGTGTTTATCAATATTTCAGGTCTTAAACGTTTCCATTATCAGTTGTTCTCGATGCATGTTGTTAATTTTATGGCATCTTCGGCGCACTTACTATTATACTAAGGTCTTATACTCCTTTATGCAATCAACTATATATACGGTATAATATTTAACTACACTTTATTATCAACTTAATTGAGATAACGAAGAAGCAGGGGCGGATTCAGGAATTTTCGCAGGGAGGGGTTTTGCCAGTGGCTTGTTGCGGACAGGCGGGCAGGCACACACAAAATACATTACATTAAACAAATGCGACAGAGCAGGGGACGAGGTATACTCCCCCGGATCCGCGCCTGAGAAGGACAAACCCCAAGGAAATCTCCTGGGAAAAACCCACGCGGTCAAGTAGGGAGCGCAAACCCTATCCACATATACACGCCCGGGAATCGAACCCGGGACGCCAGAGGTGAAAGGTGGGGAAAGAACCACTACGCCAACCCGACGGACAGCCCACAATTTGCCACCTTCTGTGTTATTGACATGCCACAAAAAAATAAAACCTACTAATGTGGGTTTTCTCAGCTAATTTCTTTTGCAAAAAGGTGGCTTATGCATACACTTGTGAGAGTGATTACTTTTGTTTTAATGCGGGGGAGTTGCTAGGTCATTGCCCGTATCGTATTGACGGATGTACATGTTTACGCCGTCTACTACAACGTCTATGTGCTGCATAAAGCTCGCGTTCATTTCCATTAGAATTGCGATATTTTGCCGTTGCCTGGACAACGCCACGTCTTGCATTTGTTTAATTTCGTTGTCATTAAACACGCACACACCATAGACCTACTTGTTGTAGAGCTATTATTAAAACCCGTACACAGGATTTCCAAGCATCAAAAGGAAAAAGTGAAAAATGTTATATGAAATACCATAGTGAGTGGAGTTTGAAAATGATGTGACAGTGCATGCACATTGTACAATAGAAAATGGCTGGCTATTTTGTGTGGAGCAAATTGTTATGCCTAGCAGCGCCTTGAAATTGGCCCCTTGTCCATACGATTTCGCATTTCATTAAATGCATGTGCTCTCGTGAAAATAGTACAGCCAATTTATTTCTTTATTTAGTGGGGTAGGAAAAAACATTCGACGAGGATGGGATTCGAACCCACGCGTGCAGAGCACAATGGATTAGCAGTCCATCGCCTTAACCACTCGGCCACCTCGTCTCGTTACGTGTTAGCTTAATATATCATGCTGTCGTTGCTGTACGGTGACTCTTATTCTGTCGATTTCGCATCATGGCGGGAAAAGCACCGGACTGGAGTGAAAACAAACTCGTTCATGCTTATCAAACGTGTACGTGTTGCGTAGACAACGGCTTTATTCCTTCGCTTGTCACGTGGGCACACCGTTGTTTACACTCCAGCCCTACCGGATGTGACGATGGAAAGATAGTTCCGAGTGGATGATGCATCAAAATTGGAGGGAAAGGAGTAGCTACAAAGAAATGCCAAATCACATTCCGAATTGCATTCATCAGACTGATCAGTGCTCAAGTATGGCGACAGATGCCAATTAGCAATCCTAAAAATTAAGACCAAAGACAGAAACCACGTGGTCATCCCTTCCAAACAAAATAAAGGCAATCTTTTGTCACTTTTGTCTATTGAATTCTGTCCTGCGTGAGAAATTCGTTTGGTATATAATATGAATTCCATAAAATGAATGGTATGGATCCCGTGCATAGATTGCAGTAATCACGCATGCTAACGCTCGAAAACAACACCATCAGATAATGTTTTCCCTCAATTTCTGGCAAAACAACCCCTGCGTATAGCTCGATTCACCTGCTTTCCCCTCCCCCTTTTTTATATCGACAGAATGATAAGATGCATTAGGGAGAATAGGGAGGAAAAAAATGCATTGCTCTAATCCCCTGAGGCAATAGCCTGGTATCAATATCAGTGTAATTACAGTTGGGATTTGCTCTGGGTTATCTGTTTTGACCCTTCAGCGCACGAGGGATTTATCCGTTCCTATTTTTGTAGAATAATTTCCACTGTTTCCCAGAGTTTCGTGCTGCTTGGCGAACATAGAAAAAGCTGAAGCGCGTACTCTATCACAAATAAAAACGCCGCACAGTGGTCACAAATATTATATATATTATAATAGACGGTGCCATTGGACCAACATGAAAACGTCATCTTTTGTGTGTTACTGGGTCTATACACTAAAACCAATTTTAGCAATGGGCGTTTCAGATTACCAGCGAATGTTTAAACCCAGTTCAATTTCAATTTTTCAATTTCCAACATTTATTTCTCTTCTTATTGTGGCAGTTGCCACGCTTCTGGTGGACATACAATGTAGTAAATATATTAAAAATCTAGACAGGGGAGAAGAGTTGGCAAAGCCTAAAAAGCATAAGCTTGTGGCAGGTTTGCCAATGTAAACAAAACACAACAGACAAAGAAAACAAGTAAACATTTATAAACATGAATGCACAGGTAGCCTAATAAGTAAACATTAGGCCTATAGGATAATAGCGAGGTATACGTGTACTCTGTTTATAAAAAAAAAAAAATTTTGAAAGCAATATATATTTTGTTTCCCTTAAGGCCCTGTCACAAGAAACCGAATTGCATTACCGTTCATGTACCGTACTGATTTATGTGGAATCGGTATTGATAAGGAGTGATCGGTAAGTGGTCGTTTCTCTATCGTTACTGATAAGTTATTGACACTGGCTGTCTCGGGGTTATAAGGACAGCACGGAATTGCTGAAAAAAAGTTTTAAACATGTTCAAAAATTGCCACCGAACTGGAGCACGTTAACGGGTCGTTACTTGCACGCTATCAGCTCGGTATTGGATCTGTTTTGCCGTTTATAAGCCGTTACTGATACGGCAAGGTTTGATATCAGCGTACCAGTACCGGATCACGAACGATTGGATAGCGTTCTGATACAGAGCCGATACCGCACTTCACCTTACCTTCCCCGTTCGCTCCGTTCCTTACAACGTCGTAAACTTATTACTACCGTGTATCTACCAGCACGGCGTCCTCTTTTGCCCATCTTGAATCTGGAGAATGATTTAGTAGTGTTCTCGTAGTGTTCTCGTCGATATCCGGAACTGTAATAATTTTAATTTGAACGGAGACGCTTATTTATACACTCGCTAGCCACCCGTTTCCGACGGTTGCCGGTCGGTATGCGTTCGGTATTGGTAAGGTGTTGGTAAGGTTTTGGTAAGTTATGTGCGGTGCGCAACAGTTTATAGAACGGTATTGATTCGTGTGTTCGGTCTTAAGACGGTCTTAGAACGGTAATGGTTAGGTTTAGCAACGGTGAATTCGTCAACAGTACTGTCTCGGCTCGGACAAAATTGCTAGATTCTGGATCAAATTGACCATTTTATGCTGTATACGGTACTGGTACGGAAACAGAACGGTACTGGGGCGGTATGAGAAAGTTGATGAATTGCATTTTATGTCCGTTCTCCACCGTACTAGAAAAATATTAATTTTTCAATAAGGTTTACGAACGTTCTTGCGATTCGGTTTCCTGTGACAGGGCCTTTAGAGACAGCGGTAGAGCGTTCCATAGTTTGGGTCCGGAAAATCTAATGTTGTTTTGAAAGGCAGATGTTCTGTGTTGTGGACCCATATTAACACGTACGTTTCGAGTAGACATTGGGTTTCTCGCGTCGTGGGGGTCAATACCTAATGCATACCTAATGAGGGCGCATAGCAACGTGAAATCGCGGTGTTTACAGCAGCTTTTAACAGTTAATAAACCCGCCGAATTTAAAGTCACAAGCTTCCGAGCACCAAAAACACTTTCATGGAAGTCTATTGCAGCTATCTCCCAAAGATGATTTACTTAAAACAATTGTAAGTGGCCATATTTCACCGTCCATCGATTGCTAGGTTGCCAAGGTTGCCAAGATACATGCACCCAAAATGGTCCACTTTGAAAGGAAATGTAAACATTATAGACGTTTTCCAGGGAATATAATTACCTTTAAGCATAGAGCAAGGTTAAAATTACTACAATATGATATTTCTACATTTATTTTACTACGTATTTTTTTCTGTGTGCTTTTAGCGATATGAATAAAGCGGGAAAAAAAAGGTACGCAAAGCAAAATGTAGTGCGCGTTCGCTTTTTATGAAATGGGATCAAGGTACAGGTTTAAATACTGATCCCTTTGTTCTTATGATTACAAGAAATAAGGAGGATTGTGCATTTGTTTGCCGGTTTCCTTGTGTACTTGCTGTGTACCGTGTTTATCCCCGCGTAATCACAGCCATTTTTGTATACAATGTATCCGAATTCATGGATTTTTTTTGTGACATTGCCTATAGTGGTATTCATTCACTGTCAACATGGAGGATGTGCTACTGCTCACTTTGTGTGAGTTCGTATCGTTCTGTCGGTGACAATTTCTGAAAATGAAAGCCAAGGTTAATCCCGCAGGTGACTTGCTTTGGAAAAAGGTATAGTACAAGTTGCGCAGGCTAGGTCGAGTTTTCGCGCCAATAAGTAGAAACGTGTGGCGGATTCGCGCTCATTCAAATACAAAAACACAATGGAAATTCCTGGCCGTGCCCAGATGCCACCTGGAATGTCCGTTCTCCGCCTGGAATTTCCACTGTGTTTTTGTGTTTTAATCCGCCACAGATTTCTACTTATGGTCGCGAAAACTCGACCTAGCCTGCGCGACATGTACTACTTTTTCCAGAGCGGGTCACATTATTACATTTAAAGGGCCTGTGACATGCTAAACAACTTTGTGCCTAAGCTTTGCTTCATAATGACGGATTACTTGTTCAGCAAGACATACTATTGTTCGTTTGGATGTAAAATCAATAAAAGATGGCCTTTTTCAACTTTGAAGATTTTATTGCAATAAATCACAGACAGAGGGCGCTGTTCGGAGTGCATCACGTAAGGAAGACAGAAGGGAAAAGTTAAGAAAAAACATAAGACTTCAAGTTGGACTTGTGGCAAATTGCTGCAGTTTCTACCCCCAGTTTTGTCATGGCTTACAACAGGAAACGTGTAGAACAAACTCAAACAGCCATGGATTACAAAAGTTTCAGGAAAATTGAGAAAAAAGTGGAATCTTTTGTGCACAGTTGAATGTGATTTTTCTGTGTTTGGCTCTTGTGACATCGTGTCCTTGGTCACGAATATGCATATTTTTATTAGCATAAAAACTAAAAACCTTTGTTTTAACCCCCAAAGCAAGCTCCAAATAGGATTTTTATGACTTTAACTGAGTAGAGTGGTTTTAAAGCGTAGATTTTGATCCCATATTATTTGTCATAATTTTCTCATTACCGTTCTGAAATTTTGTGCTCTCAATCCGTACATTTTCAAGGATATCGTCAAAAAAACGATGTTTTGTAAACTAATTTTCCTGGTTTCACAAAGCAGTGCAGTAATTAGCCTACACCATTTTTGTTGCTACCTCATCCAAATTGGAGATTGAAAATCTCATGTTTTCTTCCAGTGGATAGTATTTTAGGGATGTATTTTGTATGTTTGTTAGGTCGAGAACAAAATCCATTTTAAATTCTAGAAAAATCTGGACACGCTCCTTTAAACTTACTGAACTTATAGCAGTGTTGCTTATAGAGTACATCTGAACTGAATTGACTTGATCAGTAGCATCGAATTTCACCATTGATTAGACTGCAAATCTTTTCCCCGGCCTCTCTGTCCGCGTGTATCAATGGCGTTGCCATAGTAATCGGTCTGCACGCAAATTGCGTTGGTTTGGCGAGGTTAACCATCTTCGTATAGTGAATACGTACAGTGTGTGTTATGTGCCATAGGCGTGCTCGCTATATGAACATCAAGGCGTCAGATAACCAACGTTGCCAATGTAAACATTCAAAGCAGCGATTATTTGTCGAAGGGTATGAAATGTAAACCTTTCTTTACGGTGACGTATCGATCCTAGAAGTTGCGTTTTGCAATGTAGTTGACTATCATGGCTAGGCCTACATGTATATAATTGCGTTTGACTAATTTATTGGCGACATTATACGTAAATTACACACGCATTAAGCTACTACATGTATACATGTCACGCAAAATCCCTTTTCGCTAACAGGGGATTTTCGTAAATATGTATAATTATGCACATTCCACACACACAAAAGGTTGCTTTCCGGGGCTTGACCTACCTAGCAACATCTAATGAATACAAAATGAATTGCAATCAAGTCGAATTTTACGTTTTCACAAACTGACACCCAAGCACTGCATGCTGTGTAAACATGTTTTGATTCTCACTCATTTACTGTGTCAGGTGACACGATTACTCTGTCAGGTGACAGAATCTGGCCAATCACGGCCAAGTAGGCCTACAATCATGAAACGTGAAACCTAGGCCTATATAGATTTTCGCTACTGAACCGGTATATTATTAATTTTGACTAAATTATAAAAATTGGGTCTTGTACTTCAGGCATTAAAGTCAAAATAAAACCATTAGTTTGCTACATATCGTGCCTTTATTTTGCAGCCGCCAAGTCAAAAACATTGTGCGCGCTCGCCCAAGGGAGTTCCGCAAAGCGGAATCGATTGTAACCTTAGACGTACTGACTATGAATACAAATTGTTGGCTTCAACTGAAATGGGAATAAAAGGCGAGAAAAAAATGTCCAAGGACGGGTATAATACGTTGATCAGAGCAATCAACCTTTTTTCCCCACAGCATGAGTATACCGGTTTATTTGGCAACAAATTAATGTGTTAAATACGTGTATTGAAGTAGACAATTGTTATCGTATTATGCTTGTTTATGCGCAGCGGTGATTACCTTTTTCCAAAAGAATGTGAGCTGATGTTTAGACATTTGACAAATTTATGATGTGTATTTAAACATTAAATGATTATTTTATCGTCTCCCTGTATTCGGGTTACCTTTAAAATTGATTTATGTAAATTGATGTTCACGCAGGGCACATAAGTACTTAATGTTTGCTCATGTGTGAGCATGCCGTTTTTAATCTTAGATTAAAAACTAATTAAATTTCAATTCAATTTTATTTCAATGTTGACTTTGCACGCTCTAAGGAAAAAGTGCATAATTTATTTATATGTTGGTACAAATCCTGAAAGTGACAACATGTATACATCTTACAAGTCCTTGCACGGTTACGTTCAATGTTAAAGGCGTTCAAGGGGGGCGGCTACGCACGCATTCGCTTCTTGCCCGGACCGCCATATTTAAATGGCTTAACAGCGAAACAGAACATGCAGTTAAACAGAGACTATTTCATGTCGTAACTATGGCGATTGTTTTGACGTTGGCTTAATTGTACCCATTGTAAAATGTGATATGCGTGTAGAGCCTCGTTTTAAACATAAATATACACAATAACAACACGCATGATTAGCCAATTAACATTGGGGTTCCGTAGGGGTTCCGTGCAAGCCAACTGCAAGGATCGAAGACGGATCCACCCTAATTATCTTAATAACGAGGAGAAGAGTTGTGGATTTTTGTGCACCATAAAATACACAATCATGCTTGTAAAAGTCAAGCATATTACAGGTTATGAAATTTTGTGTTAATGATCCATATGACACCCCATTACAAAAAGAGAAAAAAAAACGCTTGAATGAAGCTGCTTAATTCTCAAAATCGCCATCTTCTTCTTCTGATCCCCTATAGGGGCCGGGTTGCTGAGATTATCCGACTCAAGTTGTTGCCATGTAGCCACCTAAGCGGTTCTTCAGCTCGGCCACGAAGTGCAACTGAGGAAAAATTCTCAGTTTTAGAGGTAGGGGAAACCCCACACACCAGCGTGTGGGGAAAACCAACGGAAAAAAGCATATGATATGCATATCAGGGACTGAGAACCCAATCCATGCACATACTGACCCCGACGGGATTTGAACCATAATGGGCCATAGAGGTGGAAGGCGAGGAAAGAACCGCTATATACGCAAACCTGCATCCCCAATATCGCCATCATAGCAGGATTTGTTATCAAATGACACATGGATGTTTATATTTCCAAACGTATCCTTTCTGGCCATTTTAGAAAACCACTTTTATCTTTCTTCTAAACACGCTTCATAAGTCGCCATGTTTTACAGTTTGGCGGTCGGACCCGAAAAGGCGTTAGTCATGTCACAACCGATTTTTAAATATTTAATGGCGCGTGGGAGTAGGGAAACACGGCTTCAATCATGACGTCAACCGTTGCACGGCGGCTGACGCCATCCCGCTTTCGAAAGAGCCGTTAAATTTTAATTATGGCGCAGTACACGGCCCCATTTATAGCACAAGTTATCATGAAATTGTGATGATGACGTTGAAAACAAGTGTCCCAATTTCCCTATAAAGGATTAGCCTATAATATGCATCGGGTAAAAAAAATAGTATGTAGCATTTTGTTTGTCGATAATTCCAAACAAATATGTTCTCTCCCTTTAAACGTGCTTCACCGGATGACTTTTTAATCTACCATGCACTTACCTCATGGATGAGAGTTTCATATCATATTTTTCTCATTACCATTCTAAAAAATTTCGCTGTCAATCAATCCGTATATTTTTTACGGATATCGGTCAAAAACCCACTGATATAATTTGGTTATTACGCCAAGCTTATTGCTTCCACGTCCAAATTGGAGATTGCAAATTTCCTGTTTCCTTCCCATGGATTGTATTCTGGGGAGGTATTTTATATATAATTGTTAAGTTAGAACAAAATCTATTTTCTAGGGGGAAAATCTGAACAAGCTCCTTTAAGTGCTAATTTTGGCGGTGAAAGCAAAATGTGCGTCCAATTCCACGTCTGCATGTCTGGTCTTCAAACAACAGTGTTTTTTTCATTGCAGAAAAACAAGGTATAACACATCCGCGCGTTAACAAGATTTTTCAATAAATTACCATACCACTGAACGAGTTCTTATGAAACCATTGGGCAAAGTTCAACACGTGCAGGTATAAAGTACACACGAACACCAAAGATCGAGAGCTTTGCGCTGCGGGTTTAATCAAGGCTAGTTACATTTTCCTACATACCCTTCATTATAAATTCTCCTACCAGTATAGAAACGAAGGATTTAGTGATCCAATGACTAATTCCTAATTTGCATATTGTACCCGACACACCGAATGATTCAGTTACGGTTCTGGTAAAGGCAGCAACATTTCAAACGAACCTTTTGCTCTGGATTATAGCTTTAGGCAGTATAAATTACCCTAAGCTTCAAAATATATTTAAAATGGAAATGGAATTAAAGGAGAAGTATAAACAAGAAACAAACAAACAACATTGTCGTTCATTATTTTGTTTATAAGAACAGGAAATACATGTATAACCTATGAATGGAGGTGTAGTTTAGAAAGTCCACATACTATGCCATTGTTACTACGTGGTGCACGACAATGCCTTGGTTTATGTCATTCTCTCCTACTTTGAACACGTATTGATTCTGTACTTTACACTTTCCGCGAGCACCCGGTCACATTACGTAGCAACAACAATTTAGTCTGGTCATTTTGGATACTAAGTGTGCGTGTGAAAGGAATTACGTCAGTACAACATGTTAATGTATAACACGCCAAAGACTAATTGCAGCGCGCTTTAATGTGGGCGCTGCAATATTTTGTCTGAAATCTGGGCGAAGAATGACAAATACTCCACGACAACACATCCGTCAGAGCGGGTTTCTGTATTCAATTGGGGGACGTTTATATAGGGACAATAGCGTCCGCGATTGCCAAGGACGTCCGCGATTTGGAATCGTGTACAAAACAAATGAGAGCAGCCGCCTAAAAACTAAGTCCAAACAAGAGAGGAACAATGAGACGTCCGCGGTGGGAGGTGGGGTACAACACTTCATGTGCACATCATGGGTGATCGTGGGTCATGGAATAAACACCAGCTGACTTGAACTTGTTTCAGTGGATGTGTAACGAAGGGTAAATATGCGGTTGATATTAAGGCATACTTGGAATTTTGTAAAATGGGCAAACACGGGTGTTTGTAGCAAATGTTTGCCAATAATTGTCAGAAATTGATACAAATAGGAATAAATTCCACTTTTCTTGAAAATGATAGCTTACCATGCCCCATGATTTCACACCATGGTTCAGACGATCAATCACCTGTTCACTTGCAGTCAAAAATAATTTTAAATGCAGTGTATAACTGATTTGGTGGTTTTGCTTTGGTGGTGTTTGTAAATCCTATATAGGCTACTAACTTTAAGCAGAGTTACTTAGAGTTAGCATTTTACAGATATACTTAGAGTTAACATTTTATAGACTTAGAGTTAGATATAATTACTATGCTTTTTCAGCCCTTGGATGATATAGGTGTCAAAGGGCGGTTATTCCCCAGCAGACAACTGTGCGACGCCCCGCCCCGCGCAAAATGCTCAAGTGTAAGAAAATGTAAATTAAACAATGTAATAAAATAATGTGACCTTATGTCCACTGAATCTATTCTGCCGCGCCGCAGGCCATAAGTCACAAAAAATACTGAGGTACCAGCTGTGCATGCACGATTCACACATCGTTGTGTATTTTGAGCGTGCATGACTACGAGCGAGAAATGAAAATAGTTGCTGCTTCATAAAATATTTCATGACAGTTCACCGCTGTTGGCATGTCAACAATAGCGTGACAGCCGTTAAAAGTCATGAAAAATTAAGTGACATCGACCCTTTAATTCGCTTGCTTATCTATGCACGCCACGGTAGCGCACCGCCGCGTTCCCGCCAAAAGTGACGCCAAGAGTTACGCAAAATGTGTCAAACCGGGAGAGCCTTTTAACTCGTTTCTTTTGCGAGAGGGGGGCAGGCTGGAGTGGCAGTTTTGCGTCACGGCAGGTAACGCCTCGACTAGGAGACGGGAGGCCAATTAAAACGTAACACCAATCTCATATCTAACTTTGATAAGTAATAACAGCGCTGCGTCAGCTGTCAATTCTATTACGTCCGCCTTTAAAATGGCCGCGGTGTGATGATGTTTGACGGAGTGGACGTTTAGGGAAAGAAGTGAAAGGAAAACTTTCAATTCTGGGAAATTACGATATCTATTGATGATATGGTTTGTTGACTTATTTGAGGAAAACATTTTTAGCACTACAAAAACTCGTTTTAAGATGAACAAGATCGATTGTAATGCACATGGGCGCGTAGTACCATACTTTTGAAATATTTTCTGGGCTGTTGAGCATGAACAAAATTGTTTGTTTGCCGTTATGTATAACCAACCTAAAACCGAATATCCACCAAAACAGTTTCTGCATAATTATTTAATATAGGCCTATAGGTTAACCAAAAACTATGAATTGTAGGATAGGGCGACAAATCGTGTGTAAAAAAGGTATATTAGGGCGACGTGCTCAATAGGGCGACATTTTGGTGTCGCCCTAATATTTTTGAGTTTAAAAATTGTTTTAGGTCAAAAACCTTTTTTTTTTTAAATCGAGAACCATTTTTATTAGGTCTAGAACCGATTCTCTTGGGTCTGGTAGCATCTCTGGAAGCTTTGGGTAAAAAAATAAGGTGTCATTTTGAGTGACTCTTGCCGAAATTTCGGTGGTCTCCGGGGAGAGTCTTCCCTAAATGTCGCCCCATTGCGGCATTCAGCGTTGTTTAAATTACATTTCAGATACATTCGTTTCAGTGCGAAATTGAAGGGCAGTTTGAGATCACTGTTCAATTTATAGTCAAAGAGTCTGAGAGCATTTTAAATTGGTTTTCCAATTACACAATCAAGAACATTCCGCAATTAAATTTAAAACAAGACGTTCATTCAATTTGGAAATACCAAAGATCATTTACATTCGCCCAAGCATTGAGCCAAGCAAACATGTTCGACATTTTGGCAATGGAAGATGGAAGTGTGCATATTATACATTGAGCAGGGTGGATACAAATTAAAAAAACGAAACCGAGATATTATTGCTAATTGTGACTAAAGTAGGGCACATTATGAATCAAAGGAAGATATCCTCTGTTATAGGGTGGAATCTCCTCTTTAAAATGATCATGTCATTATGTTTCCGGAGCAGTGATCAATGTTATGCAAGGGTCTAGTTTGGGATTTGCGCCACTTTCTTTAATGGCGTCCAGTGGCCTGAACCATAGCATAGCCTGTTTGGACGATTAAGTATCCATTGGCAAAACCTATTAAAGACGCCTATGAAGATCACCAGAAAGCAGTTGATGTTGTCTCACAATTCTGTAAGAGTATACCACCGGACAATTTAATTGAACATGGTTGTGGGCTATAGTGCTAAACCATTCTGTCTATACGACTGTTGCGTTCTCCCTGCTGCAGGGCCTGCTGAATTGCAGTAGTGTTCTCAGATGACCGACCAGTTCCCATTCGCCCAGACCTTGGACTCAACAAAAACATCGCTGCATTTTCATGTAGGACTGAATGTGTTCTGTTTAAGAAAATGCAGGTTTTCCCCACCAACATTTTTATCGGCATGTTTATTTCTGAGGCGTCCTATACCAATGGATACTTGGTGTCTAAACATGCCAAGCATTAAAGAAAGTGGCGCAAGTCCATAGCTAGACCCTTGCATAACAATGGTCACTGCTCAGTCAACCGGTCAAACTCAGTACCATATACTTTTGAAATATTGTTTGTTTGCCGATATGTATAACCAACCTAAAACCGAATATCCACCAAACAGTTTCTGCATAATTATTTATTATATAGGTTAACCATTACATTTCAGATACATTCGTTTCAGCGCGAAATTGAAGGGCAGTTTGAGATCACTGTTCAATTACTCAAAGAGTCTGAGAGCATTTTAAATTGGTTTTCCAATTACACAATCAAGAACATTCCGCAATTAAATTTAAAACTAGACGTTCATTCAATTTGGAAATACCAAAGATCATTTACATTCGCCCAAGCATTGAGCCAAGCAAACATGTTCGACATTTTGGCAATGGAAGATGGAAGTGTGCATATTATACATTGAGCAGGGTGGATAAAAAAAAAACGAAACCGAGATATTATCGCTAATTGTGACTAAAGTAGGGCACATATATAACAAAGGAAGATATCCTCTGAAAGGGTGGAATCGCCTCTTTAAAATGACACCCTGATCATGTCATTATGTTTCCGGAGCAGTGATCAATGTTATGCAAGGGTCTAGTTTGGGATTTGCGCCACTTTCTTAAATGGCGTCAGTGGCCTGAACCATGGCATAGCCTGTTTGGACGACCAAGTATCCATTGGCAAAACCTATTAAAGACGCCCGGATGAAGATCACTAGAAAGCAGTTGATGTTGTCTCACAATTCTGTAAGGGTATACCACCGGACAATTTAATTGAACATGGTTGTGGGCTATAGTGCTAAACCATTCTGTTTATATGACTGTTGCGTTCTCCCTGCTGCAGGGCCTGCTGAATTGCAGTAATGTTCTCAGATGACCGACCAGTTCCCATTCGCCCAGACATTGGACTCAACAAACAAATCGCTGCATTCTCATGTATAGGACTGAATGTGTTCTGTTTAAGAAAATGCAGGTTTTCCCCACCAACATTTTTATCGGCATGTTAATTTCTGAGGCGTCCTAAGGTAACCAATGGATACTTGGTGTATAAATATGCCATGCATTAAAGGAAGTGGCGCAAGTCCATAGCTAGACCCTTGCATAACAATGGTCACTGGTCAGTCATAATGACATGATCAGGGTGTCATTTTAAAGAGGAGATTCAACCATAACAGATGATACCTCCCTTTGATTCATATGTGCCCTACTTGCGTCACTTTTTTTATCCGCCCTGTACAATCTGTCATGGGGTACCTATACTTCACTCCCACATCTCTTTAAATTTAATGCTAGTGGAAATGAATAAAAAGCTATCCTATAGACATACTCGTTGAGTTCTTGTACATATAAAAAATCCCCAGTGTAGATATAAAGTATATGGATGAATAAAGAATATTGACCAGTATTGGAGCAATTTTAAAGAAGAAACCATAAAGATAGACTTGCAAAATTAAACAATACACTTTATCATATAAAGGAAATTATCACCATAAGAAGTAAAGCTGTGTTCATAATTTTGTCATCTCGTCGAGGTTAGTACCTTTACAATGAGATATCGATAAGAAATTGCGCTATTTGGAAAAGGTGCGCTGACACCAATTGGCTTACCTAAAGCTTAATTGGATCCGAGCTTGACGTATTACATAACACATGATGTACACACAAACTTACCTTTTGTAAGCACTCCATCCTATCAAATATCCCCGGAACGTTGGGTTTGGACTCTGCGGCGGGCGTGTGCCGGGTTGACAACTGGGGGTTACTGGTCGGAAACGAATACCTGGGAGAAACGACGGTGTGGTGGGCAGACGGACGGGTACGAAAACCATTCGCGAATGGGTCACTTCTTTGCATGGTACATTGCCAGCGCTTGCGGCAGAAAAGGGGCACTCCAGTGCACTTCCATTATTTCCAAAAGTACAAAATGTGTCCGTATATAAAATCCTCAGTGTGTTTATTACAAAGGAGACCTTTCAGTTCGCATCGGTATACGTAGACCTAGCCGGTTGAATGCCGCACTGGTAAAATTTACACAAGCTTCAAGACCGATATAATCCCTGAACTTGTCATGTAGACAGATAATCGATGCTCAGATTTTCAGCTGGCATCAGCGTGTTCCTTCAAATCTTTGCAATTCTCTTGGCTCGGTTCACCCTGCTGATTTCGACAAATCCCACGCATCAGCCCTTGCCTCCACTCAAATTTAGCATTCCACGTTGTAAAGCACGTTTGTCTATCATCGTCCATTAATTCTCGCCTAGCATATTAAAACCCACGACTCCCCTTCTCCGCCGCGCGGCGCGGGAAAATAATTGTGTAGGCCTATAATGTACAGCCGTATCGCAGTAACTCCAAAATGATCGTTCGCCAAACTGGATTGAATTTAACAAGAAAATACTGGATGATCGCGGTGCTCCCGTGCCAGGCTAATCATTAATTCTGCTTCACTTTGTCTCAAGAAGAAAACAAATATTGTCATGTAGGGCGATGAACGATGACAACTAGCCGGTTCATAGCCAGATTTCCCCCCGAGTGCATCGATCGCCGATCGGTGATGAGGCAAGGTGTTTTCCCGGAGCTTTCCTCTATATTTAAAAGAACATAAAAACGAAGAGTGCAGTGCACGGTGGTTCTGCGGTGATACAGTAACATCAGTTGCGAGCAGTCAGAAAGCAAACACGTATAACAGCTATATCAGATCTTCATTAACATTGCTCGCACGTTCAATCGTTCTGCAATGCGCCAAGTACCGTAGAGATTACGGCCGCTGCCAGCCAGAGCCGTCTGTTTTCCTACCATACAACCCAAAACACTCGCAAATGCAGCCCGTAATTAGATAAAGGCTCATAGTCATACTAACTGAAAATGCGCAGGTCCTCTTTTAAACTGTCCATCATCCTACCAGACAATTGTATACATACATTGTACACGTATGCATGCACAAACCATATACAGGAACAATCGGCCTCAGTGCACAGTAGCTAGTTTTTTTTCTCCCCTCGTCATACCCGCACAAAATGCTGCAGGTCATTTCTTTTTTATTCGAGCCTGAAAAATATGATGTATGATTGGGTGATAATTAGCATATTGGCGGCAGAAATTCCGCTACCACAGACATATACATGTCATCTCGTTACAAATGGACACGCTTGCCTGGAACTCTAATTGCTTTTTTTAAAATTTATATATTAATTGAAAATCCCAAATGCAATTTATGATACTTAGCCTAATGACAAATTGCACGATTTATTGACAACGCATGTGGGTATGGCGGCACCTGTATCGTGACTTGTATCATATGATTTGAGTACACAAAAAGTCTTTTTCATGGTTTCAAAAAAAAACCGACTGTAAGTGTTGATAGCAATTTTAATCAACACCACATGATTTTGCCCGTGTAAAATGGTACCTTTGCGGGAGATATTGCCAACTGAAGTGCTTGTTGTTGTCCAAGGGGAAATGTCCTCGTTTGGGGTACTTTGCAAATAATATTGTGCTCGTTTATGATAATTTTATAGGAGTTACAATGGCTCCTTTATATGCTTTCCAAGGACAGCTCTTTACATAATACTACGGAACATTGTGTCTTCAAAGCCAACGTCACGGCTCACAATAACAACTTTCTTTGGACAGAGGCGAATTGATCGACCTGACTGTCTGTGCTTTCCAGTCAACCTATATAGGGGGAGCTATTCCTCATTTACGGTATCCATTATATTCTTAGATTGGTTCCCGATCCTATCGCTTATTGCGAAAATATAGGGATCGGTAAAGGGCAGCCATGACGGGCAGAATTCTGCCCGTGATCACGTGGTTATTATTATTTATTTGTTTAGTAAGTGCGCATATTTTGCATTGACATTTCTAACCTGGCCGTGCGTGTCGAACATATCCAAATGTAAATAAAGTACATTGCCTAAAGCAAAGGGCTTCGCCAATTTTTAAATATAAAACACACAATGCGCACGCGCAAAGACGACCAATCACAGATCAAGATGAAGCGTCTTTACATGTCCTTATATTCTCTTATGTGGAATATGTGGACGAGAACCAGTCTATTATAGTCTCGAGGCCAGACCATCGATATATATACACTGGATGAAGCAACGACGTCTAAAATTGAAGCCACTGTCCGCCATTGTACCCCACCTAATACAATGCCTTGCCTAGACTGGTCATACTGGTCATACTGTCCTCACTAGTCTACATCATGGTGTACAAGCGATCGCATGGACCGGGGAGCAGTCTAAGCTTCAATTCTCGTATAGCCAACTGCTATTGCATACTTCATCCAGTGTATATATATATATCGATGGGCCAGACCGGCTGGGGATGCTCGCACATCAGGGGCCAATTTCATGGCGCTGCTAAGCACAACAATTTGCTTAGCACAGGATTTGTTTGCTTTATTTTGCAAAAATTTACTGCTAGCCAAAATCGTAAGTGATGTGTATTGAAAGGTATTCTCTTACTCTTGCGAAGAACAGAAGTTGACGGATAATTTTGGCTTGTTTAATATCCATTTTACAAAGCAAATAAATCCTGTGCTAAGCAAATTTTTGTGCTTAGCACCGCCATGAAATTGGCCCCTGGTCTGGGGAATCACGGTGAGAACTTATCGCTGATTGGTCGTTCCACGAAGTTGGGACACAAACACAAAATGTGACCTTTTTTCATTTCCACAAAATGGCCAATAACTGAGCAGCAAATCGAAATTTTTATAATGGTGTTGCACGATATGGTTGCTTTGTCTATTCTAATACAATTTTGAGTCTTCAGTCTTGAAGGAGTTTAGCAATTTTGAATTATTTGACAAAATGATGGTCACTGATGTAATGGGGACGCCACGCCAATTTCTAGTTGTCAAACCACTCAAATCTGTATGATCACTGCATATCGTGTGTTCCGGTTCGAATCTGTCGACTTCGGCTTGTTGGTCTAGAGGCATGATTCTCGCTTTGGGTGCGAGAGGTCCCGGGTTCGATTCCCGGACAAGCCCACTTTGCTTTTTAAGTTCTAGTTGTCAAACCACTCAAATCTGTATGATCACTGCATATCGTGTGTTCCGGATCGAATCTGTCGACGTCGGCTTGTTGGTCTAGAGGCATGATTCTCGCTTTGGGTGCGAGAGGTCCCGGGTTCGATTCCCGGACAAGCCCACTTTGCTTTTTAAGTTCTAGTTGTCAAACCTCTCAAATTTGTATAACTGCACATCCTGTGTTCCGGATCAAATCTGTCGACGTCGGCTTGTTGGTCTAGAGGCATGATTCTCGCTTTGGGTGCGAGAGGTCCCGGGTTCGATTCCCGGACAAGCCCACTTTGCTTTTTAAGTTCTAGTTGTCAAACCACTCAAATCTGTATGATCACTGCATATCGTGTGTTCCGGATCGAATCTGTCGACGTCGGCTTGTTGGTCTAGAGGCATGATTCTCGCTTTGGGTGCGAGAGGTCCCGGGTTCGATTCCCGGACAAGCCCACTTTGCTTTTTAAGTTCTAGTTGTCAAACCACTCAAATCTGTATGATCACTGCATATCGTGTGTTCCGGATCGAATCTGTCGACGTCGGCTTGTTGGTCTAGAGGCATGATTCTCGCTTTGGGTGCGAGAGGTCCCGGGTTCGATTCCCGGACAAGCCCACTTTGCTTTTTAAGTTCTAGTTGTCAAACCTCTCAAATTTGTATAACTGCACATCCTGTGTTCCGGATCAAATCTGTCGACGTCGGCTTGTTGGTCTAGAGGCATGATTCTCGCTTTGGGTGCGAGAGGTCCCGGGTTCGATTCCCGGACAAGCCCACTTTGCTTTTTAAGTTCTAGTTGTCAAACCACTCAAATCTGTATGATCACTGCATATCGTGTGTTCCGGATCGAATCTGTCGACGTCGGCTTGTTGGTCTAGAGGCATGATTCTCGCTTTGGGTGCGAGAGGTCCCGGGTTCGATTCCCGGACAAGCCCACTTTGCTTTTTAAGTTCTAGTTGTCAAACCTCTCAAATTTGTATAACTGCACATCCTGTGTTCCGGATCAAATCTGTCGACGTCGGCTTGTTGGTCTAGAGGCATGATTCTCGCTTTGGGTGCGAGAGGTCCCGGGTTCGATTCCCGGACAAGCCCACTTTGCTTTTTAAGTTCTAGTTGTCAAACCACTCAAATCTGTATGATCACTGCATATCGTGTGTTCCGGATCGAATCTGTCGACGTCGGCTTGTTGGTCTAGAGGCATGATTCTCGCTTTGGGTGCGAGAGGTCCCGGGTTCGATTCCCGGACAAGCCCACTTTGCTTTTTAAGTTCTAGTTGTCAAACCACTCAAATCTGTATGATCACTGCATATCGTGTGTTCCGGATCGAATCTGTCGACGTCGGCTTGTTGGTCTAGAGGCATGATTCTCGCTTTGGGTGCGAGAGGTCCCGGGTTCGATTCCCGGACAAGCCCACTTTGCTTTTTAAGTTCTAGTTGTCAAACCTCTCAAATTTGTATAACTGCACATCCTGTGTTCCGGATCAAATCTGTCGACGTCGGCTTGTTGGTCTAGAGGCATGATTCTCGCTTTGGGTGCGAGAGGTCCCGGGTTCGATTCCCGGACAAGCCCACTTTGCTTTTTAAGTTCTAGTTGTCAAACCACTCAAATCTGTATGATCACTGCATATCGTGTGTTCCGGATCGAATCTGTCGACGTCGGCTTGTTGGTCTAGAGGCATGATTCTCGCTTTGGGTGCGAGAGGTCCCGGGTTCGATTCCCGGACAAGCCCACTTTGCTTTTTAAGTTCTAGTTGTCAAACCTCTCAAATTTGTATAACTGCACATCCTGTGTTCCGGATTTAGTCTGTCGGCGTCGGCTTGTTGGTCTAGAGGCATGATTCTCGCTTTGGGTGCGAGAGGTCCCGGGTTCGATTCCCGGACAAGCCCACTTTGCTTTTTAAGTTCTAGTTGTCAAACCTCTCAAATTTGTATAACTGCACATCCTGTGTTCCGGATCAAATCTGTCGACGTCGGCTTGTTGGTCTAGAGGCATGATTCTTGCTTTGGGTGCGAGAGGTCCCGGGTTCGATTCCCGGACAAGCCCACTTTGCTTTTAAGTTCCAGTTGTCAAACCACCCAAATGTGTATAACTGCACACCCTGTGTTCCGGATTTAGTCTGTCGGCGTCGGCTTGTTGGTCTAGAGGCATGATTCTCGCTTTGGGTGCGAGAGGTCCCGGGTTCGATTCCCGGACAAGCCCACTTTGCTTTTAAGTTCCAGTTGTCAAACCACCCAAATGTGTATAACTGCACATCCTGTGTTCCGGATTTAGTCTGTCGGCGTCGGCTTGTTGGTCTAGAGGCATGATTCTCGCTTTGGGTGCGAGAGGTCCCGGGTTCGATTCCCGGACAAGCCCACTTTGCTTTTTAAGTTCTAGTTGTCAAACCACTCAAATCTGTATGATCACTGCATATCGTGTGTTCCGGATCGAATCTGTCGACGTCGGCTTGTTGGTCTAGAGGCATGATTCTTGCTTTGGGTGCGAGAGGTCCCGGGTTCGATTCCCGGACAAGCCCACTTTGCTTTTAAGTTCCAGTTGTCAAACCACCCAAATGTGTATAACTGCACACCCTGTGTTCCGGATTTAGTCTGTCGGCGTCGGCTTGTTGGTCTAGAGGCATGATTCTCGCTTTGGGTGCGAGAGGTCCCGGGTTCGATTCCCGGACAAGCCCACTTTGCTTTTAAGTTCCAGTTGTCAAACCACCCAAATGTGTATAACTGCACATCCTGTGTTCCGGATTTAGTCTGTCGGCGTCGGCTTGTTGGTCTAGAGGCATGATTCTCGCTTTGGGTGCGAGAGGTCCCGGGTTCGATTCCCGGACAAGCCCACTTTGCTTTTTAAGTTCTAGTTGTCAAACCACTCAAATCTGTATGATCACTGCATATCGTGTGTTCCGGATCGAATCTGTCGACGTCGGCTTGTTGGTCTAGAGGCATGATTCTCGCTTTGGGTGCGAGAGGTCCCGGGTTCGATTCCCGGACAAGCCCACTTTGCTTTTTAAGTTCTAGTTGTCAAACCACTCAAATCTGTATGATCACTGCATATCGTGTGTTCCGGATCGAATCTGTCGACGTCGGCTTGTTGGTCTAGAGGCATGATTCTCGCTTTGGGTGCGAGAGGTCCCGGGTTCGATTCCCGGACAAGCCCACTTTGCTTTTTAAGTTCTAGTGTAACTTTTCCCCACCACTCCCGCCGGGCTGCCCCACCCATGGAGGAAGGAAAGACTCCTTCCTCCATGCACCACCTAAGAGGCAGGGTTGTCACTTTTCGAATGACAATTCTCCACCCGTGGGGAAAAATTTGGGTTACAAACTCCCCACCCATGGGGCAAAAGATGCACGTTTTGCTCCCTGTGCGCTGACAATTTGATTTCCATGCGTTTAAGTCCCACCCTGGGGCACGGAAATCGTCAGGCCAAATCCCCACCTCGCACGGGGGAGGGGTGGGGGCAGTGATAGGTGCAATATTAATAATAATAATGAATATTTGTAATGCGCCGGTACGGTATCCATCAGAAAGATTATCAGATGCTATTAGTTTAATAGTAGTACCGGTATGAATGGATGGGTCACATATACCGCCTTTGGATCTTACATAGTCCTTGTTTCATTTTGTTTATCCACAAAGGAGGGGATGATCGGATCTGGCATCTTGGCAGCAACTGTTACTCGACAACAACTATGACAGCAGAAGCCAAGGCGGCATAACCACTCATCGTGCACATCAGTTGATCTGACTAGGCCACTGCTAAGCAAGGCTTCGGCGTGAACCACGTCTTCTTGATCAAAGCTGCATTTTGACCACTTTTTCGACACAACTACAGCTTGAGTAAAAAAAACTATACACTTTTAAAATTACTTGTTTTGTTTCAGTGTATAAATATTTATTTGGGATGTTTTGACAACCTGTATTTTAGATAAGTTCTGCTGTGTTATTTGGTAGCAGTTCAATTAAATTATGTTTCATGCATGACCGCACCTGAGGCAAATAAGGGTGTCGGGTGGAACACGACTTGCAAAAAGAAAAGGATTTGAACCAGTGCAGAGCTGCCATCCGTCCCGGATTTTGCAATAGGTTCTTTGGAAAATAATTAATTTGTGTTCCACCTGACACCCTTATTTGCCTCATGTGCGATCATGCATGAAACATAATTTAAAGGACACAGGAGAACCTATCCAAAATACATGTCAGAACATCTCATATAAATATTGGTACACTAAAACACAAAAAGTAATTTTAAAAGTGTACATATACATGTAGGTTTTTTTACTCACACTGTAGAACGAACTTGCCATTGTAATTGCAACTCGGCAAGTGTTATTTCCTAATCTGAATTTAACCTTTCTTTGGCTGTGTAAACCACAAAAATAAAAGTACGCTCTTCTCTGACTTCATATAGTGCAGCTGAGCTAAACGTCACACAAGCATTCTCGAACTCATTATTAACACAGTGTGATGTGAAACATTTAAAGATGAAAATGTTTGAAGGAAGCCGAACACTTTCATTTAGAAAATACCAGTATATATTTGGCCTACACCTGCTGCTAAAGTATATAGGGATGTGACATCAAATATCACAAAATAAATAAAATACAAAAATTGTAGAACTGTCAAGTCCATCGTGTGGTGTTTGCCTTTATTTACACTCTCAGAACGCTGGTTAAAATATCACTGGTTAAAAATCAGTTGGTTAAAAATCTCCCAATGTTGGTTAAATTCTCCGAGTTGGGTAAATTTTTCTTTAACCAGGGGTTGGTTAAGAAATATTATGCTTTCCTGTTGGGTAAACAGCGGGTTGTGTAAAATATAAGATCAGAGGGCTGTATTTTAACCAACTATGGTTATAATTTACACCCCCCGCAAAGCGAAAGTTGGTTAAAAAATTCGCCCAACCATGTCACGTGGTGTCCAGTGAAAGCTACCATTGGTTAGAAACTCGATTGTCTGCAGAATAGCGGCATCGACAAAATGCCCACGCGCGTTCGTTTCGTGTGTGTGTGTGCCCTGTACGTGTAAAACTACTACACAAACGTATACAGGACTCGTGTCATGGAGGATGTGTTGACGGCAAATTTGCAAAATGTAGTGGTGTTTCCGAGCCGAAACAACTAATTTAAGGTAAGTTCTGCCTCGTTAATTGTCTGGTCCGATCGGTGAATGGTGGGGAGACATTTTAGTGGTTGCTAGCGGTCGGTTTTGGAAACCTTTCTCGAAGATTTAAGCCGATAATGTTATTTTTTTACCCGTACGGTACGCGCGGGTTGTCACGAGTATAACGTTACTTTCACGTTGCATGCAGCGCGCCGTGTGCAGCGAGTGCGGGCCACAAACTACATCACATGTGTACAGTACACCATACTCGCTACGCACGGCCTGTATACGTGTAACTTTTCCCCACCACTCCCGCCGGGCTGCCCCACCTAAGAGGTACAGGTAGGGATTATCACTTTTCGAATGACAAATTCTCCACCCGTGGGGCAAAATTTGGGTTACAAACTCCCCACCCATGGGCCAAAAGATGCACGTTTTGCTCCCTGTGCGCTGAAAATTTGATTTCCGTGCGTTTAAGTCCCACCCTGGGGCACGGAAATCGTCGGACCAAATCCCCACCTAAGGGGTGGGGCATCGCGGGGTGGAGTAGCGCGGGGGAGGGATGGGGCAGTGATAGGTGCATTATTAATAATAATAATGAATATTTGTAATGCGCCGGTCAGAAAGATTATCAGATGCTATTAGTTTAATAGTAGTATGAATGGATGGGTCACATATAGGCCTACCGCCTTTGGATCTTACTGTTAATAGTCCTTGTTTCATTTTGTTTATCCACACAGGAGGGGCTGATCGGATCGGATTTGGCATCTTGGCAGCAACTGTTACTCGACAACAACTATGACAGCAGAAGCCAAGGCCATAACCACTCATCATGCACATCACAGTTGATCTGACTAGGCTACTGCTAAGCAAGGCTTCGGCGTGAACCACGTCTTTTTGATCAAAGCTGCATTTTGGCCACTTTTTCGACACAACTACAGGTTGAGTAAAAAAAACTATACACTTTTAAAATTACTTGTTGTGTTTTAGTGTATCAATATTTATTTGAGATGTTTTGACAACATGTATTTTGGATAAGTTCTCTTGTGTCTTTTGGTAGCAGTTTAATTAAATTATGTTTCATGCATGACCGCACATGAGGCAAATAAGGGTGTCAGGTGGAACACGACTTGCGCCAATTCAGTATGACTAGGAGAAAGAAAAGGATTTGAACCAGTGCAGAGCTGCCAACCCTCCCGGATTTTGCAACAGGTTCTTTGGAAAAATATTAATTTGGTGGTCTTTTTTTTCTATTCTGATGTTGGCGCAAGTCGTGTTCCACCTGACACCCTTATTTGCCTCATGTGCGGTCATGCATGAAACATAATTTAAAGGAAACAGGAGAACCTATCCAAAATACATGTCAGAACATCTCGTATAAATATTGGTACACTTTAAAAACACAAAGTATTTTTAAAAGTGTATAATAGTTTTTTGTTCACTCACACTGTAGAACGAACTTGCCATTAATTGTAATTGCAACTCGGAAATTGTTATTTCTTAATCTGAATTTAACCTTTCTTTGGCTGTGTAAACCACAAAAATAAAAGTACGCTCTTCTCTGACTTCATATAGCGCAGCTGAGCTAAACGTCACACAATCATTCTCGAACTCATTGTTAACACAGTGTGATGTGAAACATTTAAAAATGAAAATGTTTGAAGGAAGCTAAACACTTTCATTTAGAAAATACCAGTATATATTTGGCCTACACCTGCTGCTAAAGTACATACATGTACATCAAATATCACAAAATAAATAAAATACAAAAAATGTAAAACTGTCAAGTCCATCGTGTGGTGTTTGCCTTTATTTAGTGTCCTTTTTTATAAACTTTTAACATAATAAATTAACCAACTGTTGGTAAAATATTGCCCAATTACTGTGAACAGCATTTCAGTAAAATGCCCAACCATTCGGGTATAACCAACTGCATGGTTAAAATTTGCCCAACTCAGCACTAACCAACAGATTGGTTAAAATAAAATTAACCAATAATTGGTTAAAAAGTTTAACCAACCACGTATTAAAATTTAACCAACCTGGGTTGGTTAAGGTTTTAACCAACTGTTGGGATGTTCACCTGGTAATACATGGTTGGTTAAAATTTTTAACCAACGTTCTGAGAGTGTAGTGTCCTTTATACCCAAATATATATTTTTAAAAACTTTTAACATAATAAATTAACCAACTGTTGGTAAAATATTGCCCAATTACTGTGAACAGCATTTCAGTAAAATGCCCAACCATTCGGGTATAACCAACTGAATGGTTAAAATTTGCCCAACTCAGCATTAACCAACAGATTGGTTAAAATAAAATTAACCAATAATTGGTTAAAAAGTTTAACCAACCACGTATTAAAATTTAACCAACCTGGGTTGGTTAAGGTTTTAACCAACTGTTGGGATGTTCACCTGGTAATACATGGTTGGTTAAAATTTTAACCAAGTTGGTTAACATTTTTAACCAACGTTCTGAGAGTGTACAGTCGATCTAATATCGCTTCTCTCCGTATTATCTTATTTATCCTGTACAGCAGCTCTTCTTAATCAGCCACTAAGGGTTTGATTGACAATCGTCCTAATTAAGAATGGCATACCACCCTCGCTCGCCATTGCTAATCACAGCTGCGAAGAAAACAATCTGCTGGAAAGGCGGATCTCTAGCTGCAGTAATTATAACAGAATAGCGTATCTCCGAAGAAAACGGCTGTGTTTACAAATGGGTATTGTTTCATTTCACCAGTATGATGGTGAGAGAGCCTTTTTTGTTTACTTGTTTTGGATTTCTTGTCAATATTTACTAGCAGCGTAGAGGATTGCCTTCGGATATTAGATGAAGGTTTCTGATCGAACTTGTTTGTTGACGCAACGTAAAGCTATAAGCACCAAGCGACTCATATATCTTCACGTGCCTGTGTGCCTCTATGGCCGATCTTTAAATAGTTTACAAGACCTAATGATGACGTGCATGCACGAGGATTAAAAATTAGTATACTTGCAAATAGCGTTCCTCTATTACAATCGTCAGTTCACTGTGCTTCAGCTTCGACTGACAGACCTGCCAAACGATCACACCGGTGGCTTTTGGCTCTTTGATGAATTGTCCATTGACTGGGCACACGGAGAGTAGTAAAGCCATTTACACAAAATTTACGGGTAATCTCAGGGCAGCGTGTCTTGTTAAAAAGTGTAATTCGCATGCTGCAGTCTAGTACGCCACGAACACCTTCCAAGTAGCTCTTTCCACATTGGGAGTTTTCTTTCTGCGATTTATTCGAGTACTTCTCAGAACGATTCACTCTATTTTTGTGTTATTTTCCTTTCGGTGTTATTTATTTCCACGCTTCACGGATACAATAGCATGTATCATTATTACAGAATATATTGACATAAATATACATACATTCATAAAATAAACAATAAACTTCCTTCTTTTTTTTTATAGATGTATACCCAAAAGCATGCCAGGTCCTCAGTAAAAAGCCAGAGGCTTGTACGAAACCGAGGGCCTGTTTCACTTACACAAATTGTTACATTAATCATAATTAAATAAATAAGAAACAAAATGAAAAAAATGCAATTACACTAATACATCAGTTAAAGTTGGTCGAGTAGATGTTGTTTTAAACTATTTTTAAAGGTGAAGTGTGTTCCGTGAAATTTAACGGCAGTATACATGATTGGTATTTCGAAAATCAGAAATGTTGACAGATTTACGCCCAACTTACACAATATATGATGACCGTACACTCTGAGAACGTTGGTTAATTTTTTTTAACCAACTTGGTTAAAATTTTAACCAACCATGTATTACCAGGTGAACATTCCAACAGTTGGTTAAAACCTTAACCAACCCAGGTTGGTTAAATTTTAATACGTGGTTGGTTAAACTTTTTAACCAATTATTAGTTAATTTTATTTTAACCAATCTTTTGGTTAATGCTGAGTTGGGCAAATTTTAACCATGCAGTTGGTTATACCCTCTATCGCTACACCAATGCAGCCAATCCAGAGACCGGTGGTTGGGGTGATCAGACGAAACAGGGAGGACCAAGCTAGCTCCCAATTTGACACATGAGCGATTAGCGTCATGCCAACCCATCGGCTTGTTTAGGCGATAGTAGCAAGCATTATTCGTGGGTTACAATGGCGGCCGGCGCGTGGCTTAAATTCTTGTATAGCCAACTGCTATTGCATACTTCATCCAGTGTATATATCAGCGTTGGAGGTCTCGAGACGTACATGGTCTCCGTCTCGACACCTTTTTTTAAGGTCTTGGTCTTGGTCTCGGTCTCGTAGTTCTAATGTCTCGGTCTCGAGAGGGCTGGTCTCGGTCTTGAGGGAAAGGTCTTGTTCTTGGTCTCGGTCTCGGCTGTTAAAGTCTCGGGATTTTTCTTCGAGACCCGCCGAGACCTCATTAAAAATCCCAAAATTTAATAAAATCCAGTTGAACTCGATTCGGTATCACATCGCCCATACAGACAACTCGACTCAAAGACTTCGCGCGCGAGAGAGAGCATGCAACGCTGCCCGAAAGTTAAGCCAACTCCACTTGCCAGCAATTTACCGTACGTACCTTATTAAACATTAGACGTCGAGTTGTCTTTTTGAACGAATTTCTGACCCGTTGCTCTGGGTAACTGGTACCCGTTTCCATGCCTCAGCTAGTTGGCCACACACTGGTCAACGTTCTTATTAGACTGATTCCAGGACCACATTTTCCACAAATGCACACGAATATTGAGGGCACACGGGTACCGGATCATCGTAAAGTATTTGGATTGGCTTTGGCCGAACGATGGCGGTGAATATTTAGAAATAAAGCACAATACAGCGCGAGGCAAATAATTGTTTGTTCCTGTTTGCAAACATGTTTCTAGTTGTCAACGTGACGTTTCTTGTTAGGAGTCGCGAAAACGGTCCCAGATTTCTGACTAAAAATGGCTTCCAGTAACGGTCCTCATTTGTGTTTCTATGTGGAATATGTGGACCGGGGACCAGTCTATTTTTTCCCCCGTGCACGTGCTCACCGGTGCTCTGTAGATTGGTTCCCGATCCCTATAGATTGGTTCGCTTATTGCGAAAATATATATTCTCCTGTGTGGAATATGTGGACGGGAACCAGTCTACAGTGCTCTGCAGTGCAAAATTAACCGTCCATGCAACAGTATCTAAGGGGCGGGGTTAACTGGGCAATCTCGGAACTATGCATTATATAGTCTTGGCCCAAGACTACTCTAGTCGATATTGGTTTGTGTACGCGTTGGCCATATAGTGCGCCCTCTTGCAGCACTAACGGACCAGTCTTTGCTCACTAGAGTAGTCTTGGGAATTTCTCCCGGAAGGTTTAACTTTTTCTTTGTTTTTGCCTCGGCTTTCCTATACACCAATCCGAGCTGGAAAGTCATGGTCCGTGTACGTCCGCCATAGCTGGGGGCCATCCAGTGCCATGAACTGTGGGTTTTGTGTTGATGATATGCTGTTACATTATGTTGTCACTTCGAACAAGTTTGCGCGTTTATTTGCTTGTGAAGCCTGTGTACGCGTACGCGTTGTGCGCAGTTCGATTTAACAACAAGACAAAGCGCCCAGTCCATGGCAGTGGATGGCCCCCAGTAATGGCGGACTTGCAGGGAAGGAGTCCTTAGCAACCGGATTCGTGTATAGACGAATCCGGTTTCTAAGGACTCCTTCCCTGCAAGTCCGCCATAGCTGGGGGCCATCCACTGCCATGGACTGGGCGCTTTGTCTTGTTGTTAAATCGAACAGCGCACAACGCGTACGCATACACAGGCTTCGCAAGCAAATAAACGCGCAAAATTGTTCGAAGTGACAACATAATGTAACAGCATATCATCAACACAAAACCCTCAGTTCATGGCACTGGATGGCCCCCAGCTATGGCGGACGTACACGGACCATGACTTTGCTCCTCGGATTGGTGTATAGGGAACCAATCAGCGAGTGACCCAAATACAGCAGAGCGTGGGAATGCAGCGAGCGACCCAAATACAGCGCGTCGACCGCAGAGCGTGACCCACACTGCGTGCACGCGCTTCGAATGGTTTGAAAAATATAAGGCGGCTTACAAGAATCATCGAACATGACCGTTTTATCGTTGCTAATATTTTCGGTGGCATAAGTTTCTTGGCAAATGTTTGCGAATATATTTACAAACATGTTTGCAAAGGCGTATGACATCGCAAAATACATTTGTTTATGAAGATAATTGCGACATTGCAAATATTTGCATAGATATATGTGATATGCCATGTCCCTTGTGTGCCATCATAAAACCCTCTGCAGCTATTTACATAAAACGGTACCGCCCCCAATGCTGAACTTCCGGGAGAAATTCCCAAGACTACTCTATGAAATTATATATACGCCGTGACTCTAGTGAGCAAAGACTGGTCCGTTAGTGCTGCAAGAGGGCGCACTATATGGCCAACGCGTACACAAACCAATATCGACTAGAGTAGTCTTGGGCCAAGACTATGCATTATAATGCATCCCCACAGAGCCAGGATTTTATCTCAAATGCTGGAAACACTAATGTTTCTCAAATGCAATGCGGGTCTCTCTTGTTTTAAACAGGCTTAAAGCCATTACATGGTTGGAAAACCGGTACAAATATTGTTATTTTTTTTAAATTTGTCATTAAAATGCTGAAGTGCCAGGAAAACTACCTCCGACTCCATCTCGGTCTCGGAACCCTTGGTCTCGGTCTCGGGGTGCCAAGGTCTCGGTCTCGGTGATGTTGGTCTCGGTCTCGAAACAGCTGGTCTCGGTCTTGAATGCTTGGGTCTCGGTCTTTGTCTCGGTCTCGGATTTACAGGTCTCGACTACAACGCTGGTATATATATATCGATGGTCTAGAGGCATGATTCTCGCTTTGGGTGCGAGAGGTCTCGGGTTCGATTCCCGGACAAGCCCGTTTGCTTTTTAGGGTCCAGTTGTGATTCACACGTGTTATATGTGCCATAAATTGGCGGAATTATGTACCACATCCACAATGAGGCTACGTGGTGCATGTAATGCCCAGCAACCAACAGTCTGGTTGCTTTATGCCATTCTCTCCAACCGTGAACACGGTATTGAGTCTGTACTTCACACCTGACGCGTCAGATTACATAGTACACTTAGCAAAAAAACAGCTAGGTCTTAGGCGTAGGTTTTTACACGCCCAGTCTGCATGTAAAATAAAAACCCACGTCAGTACATCAGGCGCTATCTGAAACAATTATATACAAAATGCTAATTGGACACCGGTTAATTGGACTTATTAAGGCCTCTTTAATATTTATCAATGAAAAGGGTAGCCATGACATTGAATACAATATGCAATGCATGATATATTGCCATCTTTTGAAGTGTGTATTGACTAGTCACTCTGCGCGGCGCTGATGAACCGTTTCCCGTGTAATGAGGGTAAAGTTCATATGATCACAAGCATGTTCCTACTCGTCGATGTGCTCGCTACAGCCTCGTGCATAAATAACCGTGTTGGTTTGCTTTTATCTGCTAGTTCGTAAAACGATCCAGCTAGTTTTTCGCGCACATCATCGAGGAAGCTTGATTGCAAAATGTCGGGGCCTAAGCCATTTGCAGCCGAGTATGCCAAGAGCAACAAAGCAAAATGCAGACTTTGCAAAAACTGTATCGATAAAGACAGTTTGCGGCTGGCCCGAATGGTTCAGGTAATTATACATGTACCATGGAGCTATCCTTTTTATAACTCCATGATTATACTACATATGTAGGCTAATTGGTTTTGAAATTAATGTTAGTATCGCACACCTTCGTAAACACTTTTTTTTTTGGGTAGGGGTGGGTAGGGGTGGTGGCGGGAAAATTGGGGCACGGCATGCGCAGGTATGGTGGTATAATGGGTGGTATAATGGGCGCGATAGAAAAAACATTGGAACTCATTAAGCTAATTTAGGCATGATGCAGCAATGATATGCTTCTGCCAGCAAAAGACTTAGAGAGTAATATAAATGCTCTTAGCTGGCGAAATATATGGACTTCAATAAGGTTATAATAAAATGGAAATCGGCTACATTTACAGGGTGCTACCGTCATTTTTTGTCAAAGCGCGAAATGACGTAATCCCGCGCGCTCTACGATCTACACGTTACAAAATAATTTCTTCGCGGCAAATTCACATGAAATACACGCGTATGCGCGCACGCGTCACGAAATCATCCATCAACAGTGTGCAGAAAAGTAAAAGTTATGTCTCAAGAAAACGGGCGAAATTTCCCTTTTCGGGCGGAGTATGCGAAAAGTAACAGGGCCAGTTGCAAGTCATGCAGATGCAGCATTAACAAAGACAGCCTTCGCATGGCAAGAATGGTGCAGGTATTTGAAGGATCAGCAGAGTTTAATTTGTTCAAGTCGACTTGTCTTGGCGATCACCGCCGGCGCGGTCACGTCACGCGTTGCATGCGCGGTGTCACCGTACAGTGATCAGGGTAGCCTTGTCCAAGGGCTGTGAAATTGTGTGAATCCGTGAAGAATTTGCCTGTATGCTATGCAGCGAAGTAGTAGCCAGCTGCAAAACTGTCTGGTTACCAAAATATCTTGGTCTGAATCCTGACTTCATGAGCGAGGCTGAATCACAGCCTTGTTCTTTGTGTTTTAATTTTATGGGCGGGGACTAGCCCAGGTTGGACTCTGTACCGCATACTACATGGGGATACAGAGTCCAGGATATGAAGTTCCAAAAACAGGGTGAAAATTTTTGTAACAAAAATAATCAATATTTCTACCTTGTGCAGGAAGCCAGTAATGTGCTAACAAAGTTCCATGTGTCCTAATCTTTGGGATTGCCGGGTTTAGAAATCCACTACACATCACCGAACTGCATATTCCGGAGGAAAACGGCAAAAAGTCACGCTAATTTGCTATATCCTGCAGGCACCTAAATTCGCGCGCACGTAATTTCGCGCACTGACGCTTTCCCCGGCGTATCTTCTCAACAAAATCACGCACTGACGTCAAATTTGTCTTGAAAGTTGTTTGTCACATCATCTTTCAATTTGCATGCAAATGTGAAAAATTAAGGCTTTCTCAGTAAGTAATTAAATAACTGTTAATTTAGGGTACAAAATTCTACCTTATAGACTAGGTACAAAATACTACCATCAAAATGGTTCCGAGAAATCTTTAAAATTCACGAAAACTTTCACCACCGATCGTCTACTCAGTCTCCAGCCACTAAAAAACAATATTGATTAGGTTTCAATTTCCAAAAGAGGGCGCTTTGAAAGGTACGGGGCTTAAGGAAAGACATGCGTCTTATAGCTTTTCAATTCGAAATTTACTGCTTAAGAAATTTGAGTCAATGTGGATTACACAGTGTAATGCTACTTTCATTAATAATTAGTAATTTTACAAAAACGTTTCTTCACGAAAAGAAATTCAAATACCTCTATATAATACACATTTTTTTAATTTTTTTAATTTTGTTTAATAAAAAAAGTAAACCTTTGATTGCAGGGCCCAGGGGGTCATTTGCATAATTAATTGTTGGAGCGTGGTGACCAAAAGTCATGATCACTTAAAAAAGGGCAAGACAGGATATGTATTCACAATTGAAATTTCAACTGGTTTATTCTACCCTTTGGAAGCTCTATCTGGAATACTTTAGAACTCAATCGGATACTGTTTTTTGATGGCCATTTCATTAAATCAAAGGGAAGTCTGACCTGAGCTGATATCTTTTCGCGTTTTAAATTTAATCTTTCACTGATGTCCTTATATAATGTACTGGATCATAGTTTTAGAAAGCACTTCTTCTAGAAGCATAATTTTCAGATACTGGGCACAACGGGGACACCGTAGTGTGACATGTGACTAGCGCGCGAATTTACGTCACGTAACTTTAGCAAGTCTACTTTTGCATGTGTTTGCAAAAACAAAGCTAGCGTCGTACGGTGACGTTGCTCTTTCTTGAAATTTTACTCCCAGGTAGGGTTGGACATAAGGAATCTGACAAAGGAGCCAAAAGGTTCTTTTTGGTTGCTTTGTTGTGATCAAAACAGTTACAAAGGCTTATGTGCGCGAAATACGGTAACCCGAGGATATATTTGTGCACAAATAATCCACTACTACAGCCAAGTTACGTTCAGCTTATTTTGTTCTCACCGCGCGCGTAGTCCCGCGTACGCGTGCCGGCGCGGCCGGCCGTGCGCGCGTCGCAACTGAACTAGGCCATAGCCTCGGCGCATTGCGTGCCTGAAATCGTGACGCCGCACGCGCAAGCCTATCCAAACTTCACGAAGCGTGACGCGACGGCAGCTGTTATTTATTTCTCTGAACTTTAACGTTAGGTTGTGCCTTAGATTTCACTATTTTGTTCATCAAATTTGGTTTATACGACATTTAAACCTTCCGTTCCTGTAAATGAAGACGCAAAGGATATACGGACATCAATTCGACGTCCACTAAAAGGTAAAATAGCTCAAAAATTTATGTGCAAGTTTCAGTACCCCTGTTTAGAGACATCGTGACCTGGACGTCACTCGTAATGCAATGAAGACGACGTCCAACCTGGGCTAGGCGGGGACCACAAGTACCTGTCCTGGGCTGCATTCCAAATAGGCCTACGTGAACGGTTCGTTAGGCCATCGGAGTGAAAGTCATAGAATACCGTCCTCCGCCCGCATAATCAAATGGCCGCCGCCGAAATTTTTCATTATTCAAAAAAATTTCATTATTTCAAAAAATTTGTAACTTCAACGTACTTTCAATAGGCCTACTTGTTCATGAAAGAAATCGATATATATCATGTATATGGTGCCAAACCGAGAAATTCCGACCAATCAACCAGATTTTTTGAAATCAGACGGCAGACGATGGTCTCGAGCGCGAGATCCAAGTGCTGACACACAATTCCACTGTTCGTGTTTCGGTGTAGCCGCGCGAGACTGCAAATCCGACTGAAGTCCCGGGGCGCGTTCAATAGCGCAATACGTATGCATACCGACAATACCTTCAACGGTGAAGGTATAGGAAAATACCCATACCGGCGTACGTATGTATTGTGCTATTGAACGCGCCCCCGATCTCACTTCGGACGTTCTGTACACGTATGTATTCTGTCATCTGATTGGCTGTTACAAAATAATGAAAAATTAATAATGAAAAAAAGCCTCATGTGTTTTTGAAATCTTCCGGATGGTATTCTATGACTTTCATTCCGATGACCTTAACGTTGGCAGCAACGTTTGCTCAATGTGGAATGGATTGTTTGCCAAAATACATTGTCAAGATGGCGGCCCCACAGTCCGAGCAGTCGTACGGACGTTGCAATGTGGCTCTCCGCTGCTTACAAAATTGTTTAGGAAATGTGACACGTTGCTATTGATTGTGTATCGCCAGCAATAAGGTAGAAAACCATGACAGGTGCAATTTTGTTATTTTCCAAACTGCAAACCATAGTCTGTCAGTGTCATCTTTCATGTCGTGTTTGCCATTTTGAAATGTCTCGAGAACAAAACAAAAGTTGGTTGGCCAACATTGCCAACGTTTGCAAACGTTCACGTACGTGAAACGCAGCCCAGGCATGCATCATTGAGCTGGGGAGACTACATGTTGACCTTGAGTGGAATCAGGTTGCCCCCTGACCGACTCGCCTCTTACCAAGTCGCCCCCTGACCGACTTGCCCCCTGACCGACTTGTCCCCTGACCGACTTGCCCCCTGACCGACTCGCCCCCTGACCGACTCGCCCCCCTTACCGACTCGCCCCCCTTACCGACTCGCCCCCCTTACCGACTCGCCCCCCTTACCGACTCGCCCCCTGACTGAGTCGCCCCTTCATGCCCTTAGCCTATTCGCCATCTTGACCCAATTATAAAGTAGCCAATCGTGAATTTTAAAGTATTTGGCGAAGTGGCACCGGGGCGTGGATTGTGATTGTGATTCTTTTATCAAATAGGCCTAACTATTTTAAAATCGTAATTAACCTACAGACTGTCACGTTTAAGTCATACCATCAATGGCGATTTGGGTACTGACCCAATATACACATGAAGCTCAAACAATAAAAATAAAATGAGTTTTAAACATGAAATGAAGAAGCGTCGTGATTTAATGTGATCGCCTTATGGAATCCAGTAAAAAGTACACGCTATTCTGTGGCGTCAGTTTGGACGTCCTTTGGATGGAATGGTGATTTTTAATGAACCTTTGGTCATTTTGCATGCTGCTCATTTGAGAAGTGAATATTTTAGGAGTGAAAAACATTGACCATTTTCCTGGGGAAAAAACAAACTTTTTCTGCCCTGTTCCATAGACTTACAAACGGCGTCTCAGTGGCAACCAGCCTTCTAAAAGTAGAAAGTCTTAGTGCGTGCATGGGGTGCCAGCCTGTCATTGCAGTGGGCATGGGGATTGTGTGTGGTTATCTTTCCGAAATGGTTGATAAAGCAGACACTGAATGGGACATCTAACAGAACCCTGTAATAGAGCTTTGTTTCGTTTGATTTCACAGTCGCAGTACTTTGATGGCTTGCAGCCCAATTGGTACCACTTCAGCTGTTTCTGGAAGGTTGTGAAGACCAGTGTAAAGTCCACCGGTGATATTGGTAATGCCACGTACATATTATGAATTTTTTTCTGGGTGTGCGCAGTGCACACCCGAACACTACTTGGATGTGGCATACATGTCTGACGATCATCAAATGTCTGTACAGACCTTAAAACCAAGACCAAATAGATGCCTTCAGGTTCCTGTGTTGTTCAGGGATTTTGTGCCGTGATTGATTAGACAAATGCCCAATGACGTTCGGCTTAGGCAGTTATCAGCATTCAGGTCTCTAGTCATCTTAAATGTACAGTTTAAGACCGGGTAAATCCCCCTTCTCCCCACCAGTTCCATAAAGCAGTGCAGTGATTGCATCAACTTTTTTGCTTCAACATCCAAATTGAAGATTGCAAATTTCGTGTTTTCTCCCCATGGACAGTATTTTGGGGAGGCATTTTATATGGGGGTGTTATGGCCGAGCAGTCTAGTGCGTCGAACTTAATTAAGTTCCTGTGCTAGTACTAGAATGTAGGTTCGATTCCTGGCCGTGACGGGTTGTGGCACCTGTGCCCTTGAGCAAGGCACTCAACCACACTTGCTTCCATTCCTGTAATTGGCGGTCCCTCCGCTGTTGGATGTGGTATATAAATAAATATGATTGTTAGGTAAGAAAAATCTGGACAAGCTCCTTTAACTGTTCTGTTTCTTAGCTCTCAGTTTTCTCTCACTTGTACACAGGACACTTTGACGCATTGCGCTGGGATGACCAGGAAAACATCCGTGCACATGTCAATGGTGGCGGTGGTGGCGGGGGCTCTAAGGCCAGTGCCAAGGATGACAAATTGGAAGATTATGCCATGGAGTATGCCAAGTCCAACAGGAGCGCTTGCAAGGCTTGTGGGGAGAAGATAGACAAGGTAATTTGTCATAAACATTATTAATTAGGGAATAAAAGTGGGTTTGGCCAATCTTAAAGATATAATACATGAATGGTAGACTAAATAGTTTTATCCCCCTGTGTGATTGAAGATATGCATGATTAAAACCAACCTGAGCAAAAACCAGCTCCGTACTTCGTCTAACTTTTGAGAAAACAGTCAAATAAGGGTTTGCAGTCATTTCACCCCAAAACCACTTTGCCCTGAACCATTTCGCCCTGAACCACGGCCTGTGCACGAAGTGGTTTTGGGGCGAAGTGGTTTAGGGGCAAAATGGCACTTGGGCGAAATGGTTTTGGGGCAAATTGAATTTTCGTCTCATGAGACGAAAAATAATTGTTTTACTCATTTCTCAAAGACTATAGCACTTCACGCAAAACCATTTCAGGGGAAGTTTTCTATGGTCATCATGTTTATATTGTGTAAGTTAGGTGTAAATCTGTGAACATTTCTGATTTTCGAGGTACCAATCATGTATACTGATAAACATACGTTTAAAACTGACTAGGGGCCTGGATGCTCATAATGGCCCCGAGCGGAGGTGCAGGTTTTATGTTTAAATCGGTAAAACTCACCAAAAATTGTCGTTTGCCATGTTTTACATTGTACTTTCATACATGCATAATTTGACATGCACTATGTTCGTTGAAACTGTTTTGTTCTGAGTTGTTTTTGTTCGACGCACACGTTACGCGTAATGCACGCGTGCTGTACGCGCACGCACACGACCCGGTAATTGTCAGTGCACATTTTGCTTTCGGGTGTGTGCAGTTTCTGTGTGGGTGTGCATGTTCCATACGTGCTGAATAGAGCACGTGCAGGGGCCAGGGTAAAAAGTAGTCAAGACTGCAGTACCGATTAAAAGGCCAGAGCTGCTGTTTGCAAGAGAAAGGCCTGGCTGCATAAGGTTACAACACCTTTATTAATGTTTGTGGCAGTGCATAATATGGGCGTTTCACAAAAGAGGCACCACCAAGTGTTCAATGCAGAAAGGCTACATTTAATGTGCGCTCGCGCGTCGGGGGGAAAAAGGTCGACACGATCATTGCTAGATGTGTGAAAAAAGCGTATTATATTGTTTATTCTCAAGAAAAGAGCATAGATTGAATTATTTCTTCACAAACATTGTTAACCGTGTTTAAATAATCCAGGCTTCCAAAATAAACTTCAACCTCTAAATCAGGTATTCGTTTTCAAATCAAATCCGATATGTTTGTGCAGTAAATGAATACGCCGATGTCGGCCGCTCATGCCCTCTCTGACAGAAACACTTGGTGGCGCTCTTATTGTGAAACGCCCGAATTGTAAAGCACTTTGAGATATTGGTAGACATTTAATGTACAATATTTAAAAAACCAACTATTATTATTTCAGAATGAAGTACGCATCAATTACAAGAGCGCACAAGCGGCTGCTAATAAGGGTCTACCCGGTACCCTGGATACGTGGCACCATTTGGACTGCTTTGTCGAGCCAGATCAGCTGACTGCCGTCCAATGGAAGGACACGTTCAACATCGAAAACGTCGCGGGATTTAAAAAGCTCCAAGCTGATGATCAAAAGCTGGTGAAAGAGAAGTTTCCAAAGTAAGCTTATATATGAAATGATTGGCTTTAATATTGTATCTTGATTTCGGTATATGATCTGGGGTCAATTTCATGGAGCTGTTAACAGAAATTTGCTTGGTGCACAATTTGTTTGATTTGAAAAAATGGGTTACTAGCCAAAATCATATGTTGACTTGTGCTAAGCAAACTTCTGTGCTTAACAGCTCCATGAAAATGGCATCTGGGGGTGATCTGGCCGTCATATGGCCATGATATACCTGCGAACAGGTCCCAATCTGGTCGCATGCATTTTTTCATGTTTGAATTCTATAAAAATGCTGCCTACCCTTTTCACTTCAGTTTTTTTAACCAGTTGACGTCGGAATTATTTTTGGCAACAAATTACAAATTTGTAAAAAAGGCAGATGTGATTGGCCAACAGTTAAGACCAGGTCAAGCACCACAAATACTGACTCTTGAGAGTCATTTCTACATTCATTGTATTAATCTTCTGACCAAAAGATACATACTTTGCAACACTTTTGTGGGGTGTTATGGCCGAGCAGTCTAGTGCGTCGAACTTAAGTTCCTGTGCTAGTACTAGAATGTAGGTTCGATTCCTGGCCGTGACGGGTTGTGGCACCTGTGCCCTTGAGCAAGGCACTCAACCACACTTGCTTCCATTCCTGTAATTGGCGGTCCCTCCGCTGTTGGATGTGGTATATAAATAATTAAATAAATAAATGACTCCGAGGCAGTCGCCACGGAGTGAGATTTGCTACACTGACAGGCCGTCCACAGCCGTCAACTTCAAGTTAAAAAAACGGTGTGTACAAATGAATGGTGAACAAATGGACGTGTTTACATATCAACCGTGGAAACTGACGTTTTAACTTAACCGCCCTATACTATACATTGCCAGAATGTATATGTCCTCTATTATATTGTACAAACTGAATGTCCAGTATAGTAAAACATTTGTTTCCAATTGCACATTCTATGCGAGTTCCATACCTTTAGTCAATGGATCATATTCTGCATGTACATTTTTTTGGATGCTGAATAACAAGAAGTGTTACACAGGAGTCTAGTCAAGACTACATCATCATGTCTGTTTCAGGAAACGAAAGGCAAAAGCTTCGGTTGATGAACCTGACTCCAAGAAGACGAAAAAGGTTGATAAAGACCAAGACAAACTAAGGGTGAGTGATACCTTAAATCAGCGTACATCGACATTGCAACTAGAAGCAACTCGTGGCAACTGAGGTTTTCGGCAACTGGAAGCAACTCGCGGCAACTGGAAGCAACTCGCGGCAACTGGAAGCAACTCGCGGCAACTGGAAGCAACTCGCGGCAACTGGAAGCAACTTGCGGCAACTGGGAGCAACTGATAAGTTGCTCAAAAAGGTCGAAGTGCGCGTACTTGCAACTACTGGCAACTGGAAAAATCCCAGTTGCCGCGAGTTGCTCATGTTCTACTTTCTGGCAACTTTCTTGTACCCAGTTGCGATCAGTTGCGTCGATGTATGCGTAGTTGCTGTCAGTAGCACGTGTGTGTCTGAATACGTGCGCGCACATCGACAGCAACTGCAAGCAACAGTTGCTTCCAGTTGCAAGGTCAATGCTTTACCGAGTTGCTGTGTTGATGTGCACGCTCTGAAAACTGGACGTTCTCAGTTGGCGCTAGTTGCACTACTGACCAATTGCTGTTGATGAGCGCGCTACGCACACATCGACAGCAACTGATCAGTTGAGTTGCTTCCAGTTGCAATGTCGATGTACGGTAGGCATTACACATGAAGGAGTTTTGGTTGTGTTCAGACGTGAAACTGAATTTTTGAACATTTCGGTTTTAATTGTACTTTCGGACTTCACATCCGAAACCAAACGGGGGAAAAAATCCCCCATTTTCAACTCAAAACAAAATTGATAAAAAGGTGTGGGAAGCTATGATTGCACTTTATGAAACCAGAATTGATTTTTTAAAACAAAAGATACTTTGTTTTTACTAGTTTATCCACGCTGCTTTTACCACAGCCGAACTTTTTTCAAGAACAAAATCTTTGCAGGTCGAGTTCCATCAATATGCAGGCTGTTTTGCAACCTGCAAATGTAGAAAGTAAACACAAAATTTGGTATGGTGCCTAATCACCATTGAAATGAAACAAACCAACTTGGAAGGAGAGGAAAATCCTATGGGCCTTAACGGAATTTGAACCCAAAACCTCTGATTCTCTGGACAGATGTTTTACCAGCTGAGCTATTAGGCACAGTGGTATACTCCCTCGGGTTTTCCTTATGAACCAAATTCATCTCTTAGTGGGTGTGCAACTGAGCAATAAAGTGAAAATGTAGAAAGTGCAAGGTTTATCGCAAACTTTCCAAAGTGAGAAAACAGTGGCAGATATTAGACAAGGCACCAAATGGCAGATGCAACGGAAATTTATTATGCATGAGGGCTGTGCAAGGAGAAAACCAAATGTATATTTGCCCACATCTACATGTAATATCTGAATGCCTCATTTAAACAGCTACCTAGATTTACCCAAGTACACAATATGAAAAACAAGGAAAACCTACCAGCTAATCTACCAGATTTAGATTATGGTGATAGATAGGTAATGATACGTCAAGAATAGATCCCAACTGATAACTGTCCAAACAATCTCATAGAGGTGTTTAAGCACAAAAATTTGCTTAAGTAAAAAAGCCTCTTGCTTAGTAGAGAACGTTACCAGTAAAATCCTCATGTGATAGAAATAGTATATGACCAGTGTTAGAGGACTGTTTCATTACCATGACAATCGGATGAAATTTTTGGTGGTAACCTCATTTTATTAAGCACAGTTTTTCATGCTTAAAGGAGTGTGACCAGAGTTTCTGGAAAATAGTTTTCGATGTAACTTACCAATATTATCAAGTAACTCCCATACACACCTCCCATGTCCCAAAAACCCGAAAACATTCGCAATTTCCAGTAAAAAATTGAACAAAACTATCGAGTATGCTTTCAGCGGATAAACGTTGATACTGGAAAATTAGTTTACAAATAATCGGTGGATTTTCGACAATATCCTCGGAAATATGCGGCCTAGAAGCGCGGAAGTTTCAGTATCGTAATCAGAAAAATATAACGGATGTTATGATATAAAAATCTCATGACCCATAAGGTAAGTCCCGGGGAGTTATGGGTAAAAAAAAGTGATCTGGTCACACTCCTTTAAGCAATTTTTGATGCTTAAGCAGCTCTATGAAATTGGCCGCTGGTACTAAAATGTCCACATTTTAATATACCATCACATATTTAAAGTAATACCCTGAAAAAAGGGTTAAATAGGGTTAAGTAGACAATTTGTGGATCTATTGTCACATCATTTAAATACAAAACCTGTCCCTGTCATGGCCGCCGGTGCAAAAGCTCTATACTTTGGCCCTGTGGCAGTAGATATGCAACTTTCTGACAAAGCAAAAACCAGAAAATCTAACAAACCTAATAGATTTAGATTATCATTATGGTGATAAATTTAACCCCTTCTCATTCGGAGATTTGATATCAAGTTCTTGGGGGTGGGGTTTTAGACTTGATATCAATCGGTATACGGTCGTGTTTTGGTCCGTCTGCCGCCTTTTTACCATGCACGATCGATTGCTGTTTTTATGTACAGTATGTATTTTGGTTTCGACACATACCGACTTGAGAAATGTGTTTGCGCGCCAATATTCATGAACTCAAAGCGTGTAATAGATAAGCACGCTGTTGCCATAGAAAGAGCCAATCACGGTAATCCACCACCGTGGCATGGTAGTGTCTATTTTTACTAGAGGGAATCTAATGTTTGAATGATTCAGTAAGGGCATTTTATTATAATTTCAAACAATAGACATGTATCTTAATTTAGTGTAGCAGAATATACATGTAATGGGTCTTCTTTGAGTCACAAGCATTTATGCTGCATAAATGAATGTAAAACAACATACATAAAACGATCTCCCCTACAAGAATTATGGAAATTATTGGGTAAAATTTTTGCTCAATTGTGCATCCATGCAACACTCGGAAGAAACAAATTGGGCTTTTAAGGAAAACCTGAGGGAGTATACTACTATGCCTCATAGCTCATCTGGTAGAGCATCTGCCCAGCGTGTCTCGGATTTAATTCCCGATGAGGACCATATAAGGTTTTTTTTCTCGCATCATATTTGGCTGTTTCAACTGTAGAGTATTTCAACAAGCACATGCACTTTAATCCCTTCTGTATTTCCATGCCTTTGCAAAGAATTACAGAAGGAAATACCACTGTCAATTGGCATCTTGTATTCTATTTTTGCCTTTACTTTATTCTATTTTCCAAATGATAGTTTGTACTAATTTTTGTGATTAGATATTTATTCCTTTATTGCCTTCCTGAAATGTTTTTGCAGGCCCAGAGTAATTTTGTCTGGCAGATCAGAGATGACTTGCGGAGAAATGTCAGCCAGTCCTCCTTGAAGCAACTACTGACAGCCAATGCCCAAAGCATACCGACTGGCGAGAGTAAGGTAAGAAATGCACAAAATCTCGTAAACGGAATTCATACCCCCTTTTTTCCCCATGGGTGTTGACAATTTGATACCATATCATGTGTCATATTTTTCTCATTACCATTCTAAAATTTCGCACTCTCAATCCGTATATTCTCAAAGATATCGTCAAAAAACCAACAATGTTTTGTAAACTAATTTATCCGGTTACATAGAACAGTGCAGTGATTACATCAACCTTTTTGCTTCCACATCTAAATTTCGAGATTGCAAATTTCCTGTTTTCTTCCCATGGATAGTATTCTGGGGAGGTATTTTATATGATTGTTAGGTTAGAGCGAATTCCATTTTCTGGACAAATCTGAACAAGCTCCTTTATTTTTTCTCGATATTGTCAGATTTTAGACCGAATATCCGACATGATGGCGTTTGGTCCCACCGAGCCCTGCACAGAGTGCGACGAGGGACAGTTCGTCTTGTCTACCGGTGGTTATCACTGTCAAGGCAACATGTCGTCATGGACCAAGTGCACCGTCTTTACCCAAGACGTCAAGAGGAAGAAACTGATCATTCCTGATTACTTGGCTGATGAAGAAGAATACCTGTGAGTGTATAAATGTAGAATTTTGATAATGCACCATACCAAACATATTAAAGGCACAGACTCGTCAGCAATGCACGCACGCCAAATTCGTGCCACGAAATACGCAGCCCCATAGCAAAGGCATGGAGCTGCATATTTCGTGGTCGAATGCATTGCTGACGAGCCTGTGCCTTTCAGGCCTGGGGCCAATTTCATGGAGCTGTTTAGCAGCCGATTTTGTGCTAACGGAGGCTCCGGCTATTTCATGGAGACCGTAACCTTAAGCACTGCTAAATGTTTGCTAGCTTTGGAGGCAAGATTTGCTAAACACTAGTGACGCAACAACGCCCAACATATTCCAAGCACTTGCATGCTTAAGCACACCACGGCCGTGAAATAGTCTTAAAGTTAGCACAACTTTTCTGCTATAGTAAGTACATGTACATGTTTATTGCTAGCGCTTAAGCAGCGCCATGAAATTGGCTGCTGATCACACATAAACGTCGAGAAAGAAAGGAAGAAAGCTGATCTTTCAATTGACACAGTTTATTGTTTAATTTTCTTTTGTAAGGGCGTCGTTCAAGTTCAAGCCATACAGTGGTGGAAAAAGGATCTACCCCAAAGATGAAACAGACGCAGGCCCATCTGGCAGGTTAGACACTTTTCATTGACGACTTGAAACATCTATTGTGTGTGAAAGGATTTGGGTCATCAAGCAAGGTTGTGGGGTTCGATGGTCTAGTGAATAACGTGGATTCTAGTAAATTGTACGTAGAGTCTTCGGTTGTTTTTTAGCATAACGTTCACATTAATCCGGAGTAATGCATGCTCACTGCACTCGGGTCCATCACGTGAACGGCAACCCTGCAATACGCATGCGCGAATGGTCATCAGTCAAGTTGGCTGTCTTTTGCCATGACTGCACAAAAAGTGCCGTTTTGCTGCTCACAAGAAACTGAATAAAATACAGTTGTGAGAACCTTTGCGGAATCTTCGGTGCAGTCTAGAACAAACCTCAGTGAGATTTTGCTCCAAATTCATCCAAATTCCACCCATGATGAGTACGGCTGTATGAGCCAGTAGGGTCTTTCTATAAATTAGGGATCCAATTTTGGTGTGTCCCCCGTTACATTTTACATCTTGTTTTTGTAAATTCATGACACATTCTTTAAATACTTTCCATCTTAAAGAGTGAGTACATAAAGTACAATTCATACAAAATGGTTTAAAAGCCATTTTAATGATTTTTGGACGAGAAATAACACATCAGGTGTAACGGGGGACACTGAATGTCACACTTTTGGACCCTTAATTTATAGAAAGACCCAGTAGGGACGTTTTGTGTGAAAACTAACCCTTTTATGGTTTAATCCATTGATGTCATATCTTTTTTCAGCATCCATGATAGAGCTTTACCAAATATTCAAGTATTTGTATAATTGATTTAAAGGCCCATTGTATCATTTGCAATGACCCAATTTCGTTTTTCATGAATTGACAAGAAAAACCTTACTCAAAGTGTTGATAGCAATGGTAACAAACGCCACATGAATTTATTTCCGTCCAAAATGGTATTTCATGTTGGAAATTGACAACCGAAGGTGGGTTTCTAAAAGAAGTCCCTTGTACACAAAATCCATATATAGATTTTCAAGGTTTTCTGAAGCATTAATGCATCTAAGTAGCTAAAATTTCTTCAGGCTAGTTTACCAACATTCTTTTTTAGATATGTTACACTCTTATTCCACGAATCTGTAAAAAGTTTGATCTTGCAAATGATACATAGGGCCTTTAATTCTGTATGCATTGGTTGTTGTGCTTTCTGGATAAGACCCCTGTGCTGGGATATCCCACTAGGAAGGCTGCACAGTTGAAGAGTGCTATAACAAGAGTTTACTGCAATGTTTGGTTTTGAATTTACACACAGACATTATGATTTAACCATTTCTTTTCGTTTGGTTGCAGCAAACCAGCCAGAGATGACAAAAATCCCTTGCGAAGGGTTGAAGTGACCTCGGCAGGCAAGCTGGGCATTGTTGTTAGCGCCATGAAGAAAATAGTTGAGAAACTGGGAGGGACTTACACGACCAGCGCGTCTGCCTCCACGGCCTGTGTTATTAGCAGTGAAGGTGTGTGGCTCATGCAGTTTGAATCCGTCTTGTTCAACAGGCTTGGCATTTTGAGGGGACTTTTTAGAACTTAAACAGCTAGTTTCCCCGTTTATCATGGAGGTTTATGTTTCTACAACGCGATTACAACGTGTTTTCCGCCAAAAACCGACAGCCTTTCGTTTAAAACGCAATCCAGTTCCGACCCTCTTCACCTGAAATTCTGAAACGCTCGAGGTCACTTGGTTTCTTTACAAACATGGTTGTGACGTCATCCTGAGAAGAACCCAAAACAGCCTGTGCAGTATTGAATGGAAAATACACGAAGTGTATGTTCATCATGCCTGTTTTGTCCTTGTAATTCAAATTACAAATGTGAAAAATACTTTCTGTAATATGACAACAATTTATTATTTTCTTTTTGTGAAAAAAGATGAAATTGTGGCTCACAATGATGCTCTTTTGAAGTAAATTCTAGTGCATCACGGCCGTTGGTTTTGATAAGGAACGGCCGCAGATACACCATGTACACGGCAGTCTGTGGGAACCGTTTTTCAAAATCATGTTTCTGGAAATTCTTGGAAATCTTTTTTGAGTAAAATCCATAGTTCTATAGACTAATACGATGAAACAAAAAACTGCGGTGTATCTCCAACACGTTTACGTGACGTCGCAATAGACATACACCGCAGTAACAATGGAATAACCACAAGAGGGCGGGCTCACTAAATGTTGCTCGGATTACACTATATCGTGAGAACCTTGTGGAGACCTCATCCTTTTGTTCCCTATTATACCCGGGTCTTCAGAGGGTACCGAGTATAAGAACAGCAGTACACCAAGTTGACAAATTTCATATTTTCAGTTTACCACTGTGCCTCATACATGTAGCTCAGTTATTGTAGCATCTGCCCGGAGAGTCGGAGGTCTCGTGTTCAAATCCCTATGAGGACAATATTTGTTTTATTTTTTTTCATGTTTGCGTGTTTCATTTCAATGGTGAATAGGCACCATAACAGATATAAAATATTGAATTGTGAATTTTGATACTATCAGCTGAGGTAGATAAGCAGTCGCCCAAGATCAAGACGGCCAAGAAGCTTGGAGTCCACGTGGTGGCGCTGGACTTCCTTACTGAGATTGAGAAAGGAGGCGATGTGATGCAGCTCATCCCAAAACACAGTATTGCAACATGGGGTGGAGATGTAAGTCCAACTGTGTTACTTGTTGCTCATGCATATTGTGGTACCGGTATGTAAGCTGCGTCAAAATTTCGATATTATTCAATATATTGTTTTCATTGTGATATCGAAATCGGCGATATCTGTATTTTAATCAAATCAAAATATATGATTCCCGCAGGGACAGAACACACCCTGCTCATGCAGTGGCTGTTGCTAATTTTTTCCTTGAAATTGGAATCACACACACAATTTCCTAGCTTGACAGATAGTCTAGTGGTTTTATATATTTTTGATGGGAAAATAAGTAAAAAATAATTACTTACAGATAACTGTTTTTTAATCCAAAATGTATATTTCCGACAGGCCCACAATTTTTTTTCTTTTCACGACATGCGTGTGTGTGGATGAAAACCGGAGCAAGTTCGATTGACAACTACAGTTTAGAGTCCCTCGAACAAATTATCTGTTGTTCGAGGGACTGTACCGCTGTTTGAGGGACTCTAGTCACTCAATCGAGCTTGCTCCCGAGTGTAGCCTAAAGCTGACGGTAGATTTTTTTTTTTTTTCGCGAATGTGCTGTTGGTGCGTTGACGGTGACCCAAGGATAACGTCGAATAAAAACCACGGTAAAGTGCCGCGTGAGCACGCACGAGAGCGCCACCATGGGCCACCTGTATTCGCCTTGACGTTCTCCTTGGGCCACCGTCAGCGCACCAACTGCAATTTCGCAAAAAAACAAATCGACCGCCGGCTTTGGGCTACATCCGGGAGCTTTTATCCACACCTGTTCGTGTCGTGAAAAAATTAACGATTGTCGGCCAATGCCAGGGAATTTATCCCGTAAGCGGCAATAGAAACACGCACTGTTCCGCCCGAGTGTGCATACAGAGGAGAAAACACAATGACTGATCCAATGCATGTGCTTGACCTCTGCATGCGACCTTTATCCGGCAAACTCGGGAAGCGTGATGAAAGGTTGCACCCCAGTAAATAGGGCTCCCATAGGAACCAATGCTAAATGCCCAATTTTAAAAAATCATTTAAAAATACTCACAACTCTCTCGGCTTCTCAGGACAACAACCAGAATAATCACTGATTTCTCATCTTTTTAATTATGTTCAATTTTATGGGGGTAATATGTCACTTTTATTCCCTAATTTCCACTTGAAACGAAACTACCCCTAACAACAGTGAAACTTGCTAATCAGACCTGCATCCATTTTGGAACAAAGGCACATACGCTACTGGGAAAAATAGGGCCACTTTTAGGAGCTACAGTGTCTAGAATGTTTATAGTTGGAAGAAAAAATACCCCACATCGCGACGATAGTCATATTCTACACAAGACCACACTCGTTCAGCTCGCAACTCTCCCTAATAAAGAAGAAATTGAGGGCATACAAAATATTCATGAGCTCGGCGCACAGATCTCTGCCTATTTACTTGGGTGCACCCGGAAGGCCAGCAAGCTCGGGTATTTACCGGATAGAGCGGATCAGAAGAAACTTCGCGTAACCCGCCATTAACCGATAAATGGGTTTACAGGATAAGTTCCGGATCTTCAAAAGAAACACGCCGATAGTCTCACATTCAGCCCTTGCCACTACAAATGTGACCCATTTTTCATGCAAATCAAATTTACTGAGTCACTTTACAAACACAAAATGGCTCCAAATAATTTCAAGCCAAGAAACTGTTTGCAAATGCTTTGCAATTGTAATCTGTAGGGCCTACAATATGCATGTAGTTTGAGTGGACTTTGACAGGCAAACCAATTACAGGAAGCAGTTACAACTTCCTTTCATCTAAACCCCTAAAGGGGTAAATGTTTGGAATGAGATTGTTTCCACATTAGGAGTGATTGCTTTTGTCTGTTTGCCAACAATGGTAAACAACGAATTGCAGTCACGAAGCTTACATTAACCCTTGCTCTTTCAAATTCACAGGATCATTTGCAGATTTGTTTATCAATTCCTGGAAAAATGACATCACATCAGCAAAAGTGCCACCAATGCATGTATTAGGGAGGTTTAGATGCATGTAAAACCCAAACGTGAACGTGAAATCGCTTGATCACTGGTCATATTATATCTTTATGAGGTCTCAAATTTTGGTCACGCCATGAAAGTCATATTTGTGGATTTTTGTTTGTCTGTTCTAAGATTTCCTTAGAGTAACAACCAAGTGCTTGAAGTATTTCACGTTCACATTTGTATTTTATGTGCACCTGAAGCTCCCTAATGACCACTGCGTAGTCGGAATGTGTTGCATACTTGTAAGGGAAACTTGACGGCATGATTTTTGTTTCTTTCAGTCGTGAAATAACATTTCTTTAACTAGGAAATGTATCTCCCTCAAAGCAGTTATTCTTCACCACTATTATTCCAATAAGCCTTTTCGATATCTCGCGCGCGCAAGGGCTTCTGGGATTGAACGTGGATAAATAAACCCACATGTGGGCGGGGTGTGCTATCCGTCAGTGTACGAACGCCGTGTGTATACAGTGGGGGCTATCAACTCGGCACTTTTTCACGAAAACGTTCAAGAATCAACCTCTCGCCACTTTTGATACATATCAAACATACTGACAAACATGTCCCTAAACATAAATGTTGCAATTCAAGAAATCATTGGGGATTTCCTTTGTGGCTAGAGAGTACATGTAAACAAGACTCGCATAGCGCGCAGTGCAGCACACTCAATTCACACACGCCGTGCTGATACGGCGCGTGTTGCATTGCACATACCTAGCTGCGAGCGCGATACTCGGACTCTCCCACTACGAAGGGAATCCCCGATGATTTCTCGCAATTGCAACATTTCTGTTTCGGGACATGTTTGTCAGTATGTTTGATGTGTATCAAATAAAAAGTGGTGAGAGGTTGATTCTTGAACTCTTTTTGGTTTTTGTGAAAAAGTGCCGAGTTGATTGTTGGATTGTTATGTCTTCTCTGGGAATCGGATACATATAGGATTTACAAATGTGAAGTGTACTATGTTAGGGTTTATGCTCTAGTTCTGCTCATGCCATTCCAGTTTTTCCCTCAATTACACTGTGAGAAGTAAAATGCTTAAATATAAACGGGAGAGAAAAAATTTATCGTCAATGCACTAACTTTGACTTGGCCTCTTTAAAAATGCTGAATAATTCATATAATTTTCACAAATTATGGAACAAATTTTTTCAGGTTAAACAGAGGATTGACAGAGGCAGCACAACAAAAGTAGCAGCACTTCCAATACCAAGCTTCAAAAGCACAGGTACACGGAGATCATACAGCATGCTCAGGTGAGACTCGAACCCACAACCTCCTGCATACTAGGCAGACGTCTTAACCGCTAGACCACTGAGCTGGCCAGTGTTGAATGGCTGGTTCGAATCACAGAGCAGCAGAAACCACAACTAATGAGGTGATTTAGCTTGTGCCGACCCGGCCATTACACCGGTCAGCTCGGTGGTCAAGTGGTTCAAACATCTGCCTAGTATCCAGGAAGTTGTGGGTTCGAGTCCCACCTGAGCATGCTATGAAATGTTTCTGTGTCTCGGGAAGCACTAAGGGAAAAACAAACCTTTATTAGGTGATCGGGCCAACAGCCCGATCACCTATTACTCTCGTACGATTTATTTGTCTTTTATTAGGTGATCGGGCCAACAGCCCGATCACCTATTACTCTCGTACGATTTCTTTGTCTTTTTTTTTTTTTTTTTTTCTTCTTCCACTCAAACGTTTCCAGAGCTTTTCTTCAAAACGGTTGAAGCTATCAACTTAAAACTTGGTAGGAACATCAACCCCAATGTGAAGATGTGCATACAAGTGTGACGTCATTGTGACGTCATTAGGTATCAAATTACAAACCAAAAATGACCAAAATATGCATGTTTTAAAATGCTTCCGTCTGGAAAACCACGTGACCCATGATCTTCGTATTTGACAGGCTTATATATCAGATCATGGCCTACAATTTTCTTCGTGTGGGCATTTTCATCTGACCCTTCCTTCTGGGGTAAATCTGAGGTCAAAGTTCAACGAAAACGAAAATCTCAATTTTTGCACTTATTGAGCAACAATGCCCATCAAACCAAGCTGAATCTTTAAGAAACTAAGTACAGGCATAGGTCCTATAGCAGACTTTCACCAGCGTGTTTAATATTATGATGGCATCAAGCGTGACGTCATCGTGACGTCATCAAGTATCAAATTACACCTCCCAAAAAACCAAAATATGCATATTTTAAAATGCTTCCGTCTCGAAAACCACGTGACCCAGGATCTTCGTATTTGGCAGGTTTATAGATGACATTCTGTTCTACAACTTTCTTTGTGTGGGCATTGTCATCTGACCCTTCCTTCTGGGGTCAATTGGAGGTCAAAGTTCAACGAAAACGGAAATCTCAGTTTTTACACTTACCAGTAACAATGCCCATCAAACCAAGCTGAATCGTTAGTAAATTAGATACAGACATAGGCCCTATGACAGACTTTCACCAGCATGTATAGTATCATGATGGCATCAAGTGTGACGTAATCATGACGTCATCAGGTGTCAAATTACAAAAATTCAAAGGTTATTATTTTCAAAATTCATATCTCAAGAACCGTAATAGATACTTGAACAATTCTTTCACAACATGATAAGTCTAAATGAACTGAACAAATCATACGATGTCATGACTCCTGTGTGACGCCTACCTCCGGTCCAAACCGGAAGTTGTTCGAAAATGTGCAATTTTTTAGCATTTTGAATGCAAATATTTCTACGGAACGAAATGTTTCCACACATGTGGACCTTTTGACTATACCATTGGTGACGTCATTACATGGACGGTGGTTACGTAATGTGGTGTCAAATTACGCAAATTTGGAGCTGAATTGTTTTAAAATGCTGTATCTCACGTCGCTAACACTGTCCGTTCGGCATCATTCCAAATTAGAAACATTGGTCGTATACGCAAGTATTTGAATAGAAGTGCCACCGAGCAAATCATCCATGCATTTGTGACTTCACGACTAGACAACGGCAATTCACTACTCTACGGACTCCCTCAGAATCAAATATACCGTCTTCAACGTCTTCAGAATACCGCTGCCCGCATCATCACCTTATCCAGGAGGAACTGTCACATCACCCCCATTTTGAAGGAACTACACTGGCTTCCTGTCTCCCAAAGGATTATTTTCAAACTCATGCTTCTGGTCCACAAAGCTCTCAACAACAAGGCTCCCTACTACATTAAGGAACTACTACATGAATATTCTCCAGCAAGAACTCTTAGATCAAGTAACCAGCAACTTCTCAAGGAACCAAATTCTAAGCGAACATGGGGCGCCAGATCTTTTTCTGTTGCAGCTCCTCGACTTTGGAATTCATTGCCACTTGACCTCAGATCATGCCACTGTACAACTAGGTTCAAATCACTTCTAAAAACTTACTTGATGTCGCAAATTTTCGAGAATTAATTACTTGTTGTTGTTAACAGCGCCTTGAGCACCCTGCAGGGTGGATATGTGCGCTTTACAAATCTCATTATTATTATTATTATCTTGAAAACTACAACAGATATTGGTATGATTCCTTCGCCACATTTAAGAACTCGATGTTCAACATATTGTTCAACAATTTGTGCACAAAATTGTGACGTCATGATGTCGTCACAGGTGTTACATTACAAGATTTCAAAGGTTATTATTTCAACAATTCATATCTCAAAACGGTGCAAGCTATCAACCCCCCAGCTATGGCGGATATGCAGGGAGGAGATATTAGTTACCGGATTAGTGTATACAGCAGCCGATTTCACGAAACTTTACGCAATTGCGCAAGTCCACTTACGCCATAAGTTATTGCGCAAGTAATGGCGTAAGTGGACTTGCGCAATTGCGTAAAGTTTCGTGAAATCGGCTGCTGAACTTCCATTTTTGCCATTCCACAGGTGATAACAACGTCTGACATTCATCATAAAATGTTCATTTAACCCGATCACCTGGCGTTTGTAACAACAAACGTCATACCTCTAGTTTTATTTATTTATTTATTTATTTTTTTTCCACTCAAACGTTTCCAGAGCTTTTCTTCAAAACGGTTCAAGCTATCAACTTAAAACTTGGTAGGAACATCAACCCCAATGTGAAGATGTGCATACAAGTGTGACGTCATTGTGACGTCATTAGGTATCAAATTACAAACCAAAAATGACCAAAATATGCATGTTTTAAAATGCTTCCGTCTGGAAAACCACGTGACCCATGATCTTCGTATTTGACACGCTTATATATCAGATCATGGCCAACAATTTTCTTCGTGTGGGCATTTTCATCTGACCCTTCCTTCTGTGGTCAATTTGAGGTCAAAGTTCAACGAAAACGAAAATCTCAATTTTTGCACTCATTGAGCAACAATGCCCATCAAACCAAGCTGAATCTTTAAGAAACTAAGTACAGGCATAGGTCCTATGGCAGACTTTCACCAGCGTGTATAATATTATGATGGTATCAAGCGTGACGTCATCGTGACGTCATCAAGTATCAAATTACACCTCCCAAAAAAGCAAAATATGCATATTTTAAAATGCTTCCATCTCGAAAACCACGTGACCCAGGATCTTCGTATTTGGCAGGTTTATAGATGACATTCTGTGCTACAACTTTCTTTGTGTGGGCATTGTCATCCGACCCTTCCTTCTGGGGTCAATTGGAGGTCAAAGTTCAACGAAAACGGAAATCTCAGTTTTTACACTTACCAGTAACAATGCCCATCAAACCAAACTGAATCGTTAGTAAATTAGATACAGACATAGGCCCTATGACAGACTTTCACCAGCATGTATAGTGTCATGATGGCATCAAGTGTGACGTAATCATGACGTCATCAGGTGTCAAATTACAAAAATTCAAAGGTTATTATTGTCAAAATTCATATCTCAAGAACCGTAATAGATACTTGAACAATTCTTTCACAACATGATAAGTCTAAATGAACTGAACAAATCATACGATGTCATGACCCCTGTGTGACGCCTACTTCCGGTCCAAACCGGAAGTTGTTCGAAAATGTGCAATTTTTTAGCATTTTGAATGCAAATATATTTAAAGTGGTAGTGAATTTGACCATATTTCTACGGAACGAAATGTTTCACACATGTGGACCTTTTGACTATACCATTGGTGACGTCATTACATGGACGGTGGTTACGTAATGTGGTGTCAAATCACGCAAATTTGGAGCTGAGATGTACTAAAATGCTGTATCTTGAAAACTACAACAGATATTGGTATGATTCCTTCGCCACATTTAAGAACTTGATGTTCAACATATTGTTCAACAATTTGTGCACAAAATTGTGACGTCATGATGTCGTCACAGGTGTCACATTACAAGATTTCAAAGGTTATTATTTCAACAATTCATATCTCAAAACGGTGCAAGCTATCAACCCCCAGCTATGGCGGATATGCAGGGAGGAGATATTAGTTACCGGATTAGTGTATACAGCAGCCGATTTCACGAAACTTTACGCAATTGCGCAAGTCCAGTTACGCCATAAGTTATTGCGCAAGTAATGGCGTAAGTGGACTTGCGCAATTGCGTAAAGTTTCGTGAAATCGGCTGCTGAACTTCCATTTTTGCTATTCCACAGGTGAAACAACGTCTGAAATTCATCACAAAATGTTCATTTAACCCGATCACCTGGCGTTTGTAACAACAAACGTCATACCTCTAGTTAATATTGAAATAGGGACTTACATGTAGTGTCTGTTGCTCAAATAAAACTTGAAAGCTCTTGTCTTGTTACTGCACAAATCCTGCCATCATGTCCATCAAAGTGTAGTGATTGTACATCCAAACATGGGATGAGAGAAAAATCACATCAGCCTCATTGGGATTTGAACCAGAGACCTCTGACTTTGCAGGTAGATGTAGCTGACCTCTGAGGCACACTGGTATGCTCTCTCGGAGAAAATTTGGTTTGTATTGAAAAGCTGTGTGGATATACCTCTGTGCCTCATAGCTCAGCTGGTAGAGCCGTCTGCCCGAAGAGTTCAGAGGTCTGAGGTTCAAATCCTGAACAGGCCTGTATGATTCTTCTTTCTTCCTATGTATGGTTGTTTGAAAGGTCAACCTGAGGGTGGCTTTAAAGGCCCATTGTATCATTTGCAATGACCTAATTTTGTTTTTCATGAGTTGACGAGAAAAACCTTACTCAAAGTTTTGATAGCAATGGTAACAAACACCACATGAATTTATTTCCGTCCAAAATGGTATTTCATGCTGGAAATTGACAACCGAAGGTGGTTTTTTTACCATTTACTTATACACAAAATCCATATATAGATTTTCAATGTTTTCTGAAGCACTGATGCATCTATGTAGCTAAAATTTCTTCAGGCTAGTTTACAAACATTCTTCCTTAGATATGTTACACTCTTATTCCACGAATCTGTAAACAGTTTTATCTTGCAAATGATACATAGGGCCTTTAAATCAGTTTGTTTTTACCAGTAGTTTTGAAAAAAAGCTCTCACTTTTTCTATATGCACTTTCCTATAGGATAAGATTCCCGGAGCCTCCATAAAAAATACACATGTGATGTCAACAAAATGGGACTTCATCAGCTTATAGGTCTGTTATGATACAAATAACTCATTGCAATTGCCCTTAAATTCCAACAGGCTTTAAATTTGGTAAAAGTGCCATGAAGTCAGGAGGAGTGAAGAAGGTACAGCTGAAAGGCGGTGCAGCCGTTGACCCAGAATCAGGTAAGTCAGTCCGTGTTTCTATTCAGTGCTATGCATTGCTACTTGTTTGTCACTTTCTGTTTTTAGCCAACTTTTTTTTTCCAGGCAAATACATATGTTCCAATTTAAATTCCACATGGGGAATGTGAATTCCAGTTCGTACTTTTTGCAAAAATGAACATGAACGTAAATCTTACATAAAATTGTCGTCATGCTTTTTGCGTTGAACATTTGTGAAAATTGAAACTAGTTTCAATGTGACATGAAATTCGCTTCGGTTTTGCAATTCGTGTGTACGAACCAGGAATTCATGGGAATTCCTTTCCTTTCGCAAAATGTGAAAACATCACAATGGGAAAAATGTGAAAACTTATCTCCTTTTAATATGGGAAACATTGCCCCATTTTGTGAAAACTTTTCCCAACTGTGGGAAACCAAATGGACATTTTTCCTTTTTCCATTCACATTGCAGTTTTAATTTCAGGTAATAATAATAATAATAGTCAATTCTTATATAGCGCACATGTCTACGCTGGGCGTACTCCTGGCGCTGTTGCCATTATTACCGCTGCCGTCAGGGAATCACCAGAACCATTTCGCCTCAACTAGGTGCGTGCTGCTAGCCAGACGCACAACCCTATCAGCAGTTAGATTGTGGCATTCCCCTTAACAGCTTCCCATATATCGCTTGGGTTGACGAGGCAACTGGGATTAAGTGCCTTGCCCAGGGACACAGACATGTTGGTCGAAGTGGGGCTCGAACCCCCAACCTCTGATTAGGAGTCGCGCTTCATACCCACCAGATTTTTTTCCCGTAACTTCGCTTTTGTGTCGGTGACAAAAACAAAGTTCCAGGAAAAGTCCTTGTGACAAAGACTTTTATGGAAAAAAAACCAGAACAAATGACATTCCTGTAATTTTCAGTTGAAAGTTACATATAAGTGCACTTAAAGACTGTGTTGACTATTCAAGATTATATCAAAGTTTGAAGAAAAAAAGCTACAACGGCGAGTGACAGCTCAGAACCTTGACATAAACCAGTTAATTGTTAATAAATTGTTTTTGTTCATGCAGTAAATTTTTGTCCATAAGCAGACAAAAGAGCTTGTGAAAAACCCTGCAAATGGAGTTTTAATAATGGTGAATTTGAGAAACATTCTGTAGCTGGTCCTTTTGCTGAATAATGACATGTTTGGTCAGCATACGTTTTTTAGACATCACCCCTCCCCCCTCCCCCAGGTACACATTAGCTCTGACCACCTCCCTCACACCCCCACCCCCCCCCCCCCCCCCTTTCCATGTGTACATGTTTTATGAATTGCCCAATCTTTTGCTCACATACGCCCCATTCCATTCCCTACCAGGTGTGTAAAACCTCTGATTTATTTATTTATTTATTCCATTTATTAACCCATGGTTTGCCCAAACATTTAACTGGTTTCCATTGGGACCCTGCAAACACTCATAAAAACAATAAGAAGATAATTATACAGTAAAACCTGCTATTAAGGCCACCTGCATATAGTGGCCACCCACCTTTGGTCCCAAATGCCATGTGTATAAATGCTTAAGAAACCTCTATAAAGAGGCCACCTCTTTATAGTGGCCAGTTTTTTACGGTCCCGAGAATGGCCACTATAGACAAGTTTTACTGTATTTAAATTAAATAACTTTACAATCGTATTAGCAAGCACAAACTGGAACAAGATACAACAACTACAATATCAAAATTCACTAAACATGAAAAAGTCACAAATGGTGAACAAAAAAAAAGTGCAACAGCACAATAAGAAATAATATACATGTACGTGACACTGAAATGTACACTACATGTAATTACGGGAAGGGCGAAGAAAAACCTGCAAACAAACTTTTTTAGGAGAAAAATGGAAAAATTTCCCTCCCGGCTCCTGGATAAAACTTTAATTTTATGGCAATAATATATGAATTTCTGCTTTTTCGGTTGAGCCTGGCAGATTCCCTAACCCCCCCTCCCCCGCCCCCCTTCTTTTTTTTCTACCGACGTCCCCAATTTATTTCCCCCAGCATGAAAGAAGTCCCCACTATTGAATGATTAATGGCGCAAAGCAGAGATACATGTGCACGTTTAGTTGTCTTGTGGCAGTTGTGTGCAGGTGCGTGTAGCCCACGAGGATTTACTGGCTGCTAACCTATTCGATGGCTCGTCTTAATGATTTCACCGATGACTTGTTTTGAGATTTAATTTTTTTTTATCCATAACCATAAAAGGTACTTATTTGAAACTAAGTTGGTTTGTATGAGCTTGCAAAATGGCAGTTAAAAATCTTTAACTGACATTGCATAATGCTGGTGTTGATTTAAACATCCAACTAAACTTAAAGCACTTTTCTCAACACCCCTCCCCAAAATGCCCCATGCTCCCTCCTTATTTTTGATAAAGGCTTCACTCACTCCTCACCGTACTTTACCCACAAAGTGCACAATGTTATTGTGAAGCATTTACAGCAACCAGTGTTTGCATTGCTGTACCTATACATGTAGTCTGCTTGTACAGCCGGTCAGCTGCGCATTTGTTACAGACCTTTTTGCATGCAATTTGTCTTTGAATGACAGCTGTGTCGTAATGATGATGACTTGGCATATTGTCTGAAGATGCCATTCTGAAAGTAGGATATTCAGTTTATAATCATGCTGCAAATGATGACATGATTGTTTCTGGATGGGAAAATACTTGACGGTACATTTTTTTTACTGACATTAATTACTGGAATTTGTGTACCCTTGGATGTGCCACTGCTCTTTGTGTAAATCAGTAAAACTCACCAAAATTCCTTGGCGCTAAACTTTGCTCTTTCAACATTTTGGCAGTGTGCTATTTTTTTAGGGTGCTCTAACGGTCCACGTTTTGATAGGAATGATAAGAACTGTGTGGTTTTTTTTTAGTGCTCTCGAACTTTCGTGTGACAAAAACTGGCAAGAGCGAGAACAGCGCCTTCTGGCATTTGAAGGAAAATGTATTATCCCATAAAACATGGGGGAAAATAAAGTCCACTATTTAGTGGTAAAAAACAAGTCCACGGTTGCAGGCAAACACATTGCAGGCAAACACATGAGTGTTCCATATGTGATGATATTTACTGTGGCACTGCTACAGGGGTCAAACTATAAAGTGATTGAAACCAGCTCTTAGCCAATAGGAATACAATATCTGTCTAAGGTATTTATGAATGAGGAAATAAAGGTTTGTGTGTAAAACTCTCCGAAATTGTTGCAGTTTTTATGTACTTTCCTGCATGTCTTGTTACATGCGTCACAATAATTCAAAGCACTGCATTGTTGGGTTGTTTTTCTTCGATCGTGTTACACGTGGGTGTACGCACATAGTATACATGTACACGTGGGTAAAACTGCGCTGAAATTGTCGAGGTCCAGTAAAGAAAGTGTTTGAAACCAGCCAGGTCTAAACGACCACCCGCATGACATACTGTCCGCCAATAGGAATTATGCATGCGTATATTGTCTGGGAGGGATTTATGGATGATTTTTTGATGATTTTAGCATTATAACACCTCAACATGAAATTCAGTGCTGAAGTATTCCTCACACAAGTGAACAGAATTTCCTGTGCAAATTTTGATTGATCCGAGAAAGTAATTTTGTTCCTTTTCTGCAATAATCTAAATGTAAATATGGATGTTTTCCGGTTTCACCCCGCATTATCGTCACGACGCGTCAATATCAGCATGTTCAATGTTCTCAGGTTCATATAAAACATTAAAAAGTGTTTTTGCATCCTTGATTTATTTTTGGCAAATTATTTACAATTTAAGCATCGCAAGGAAATGGTTAATTAACTCGGCTGCAAAACCGCAATGATTATTGGTCACAATGTATGCAGATGCATTGCATCCTGCGGTTGATTTTGTAATGTAGTTGTGTCAACACAGACTGTGACCGGATTTACATAATTCAAGCCATCGAGTATTACCCAAGGGTGGCCACAATCATCTTGTCTATTGGGGTCAGTGTGCTGGTGTGATTGGGGGCCCAATTTAATAATAAATGGCTTAAATGTAAGCAAAAACATTATTTGATAAGGGATGCTTATTATAGGAAACCAGATGTTCTCGGTTTGTTGTTGTTGCAGGGCTGCCAACACACACGCATTGAGCGTGAGATGCATTTTACTTCATTCTCACGCTCTCACGCACGCATGACATTTTCTCACGCTTAACAAAATTACCCTCTCAAAAAAAAAGTAAAGGCGATCGATCTTTTTCTATCGATCTTTTTTTATCGATCTTTTTCGGTACCTACCATTAAGTACCAATCGCATCCACCAATGCAAGTAAGGGCGCCCTCTGTTGACAGCTCTAACTAATCATGTGGTCAGGTGCTTTTCTTTTCGCGCAATCAGTATGGCTTCTCTGGAAGGGAGTATGGGTACCCAACTCATTTTAGTCATCAATCCGAACAGAAGAAAGGTGAATGTCATCGTTGATGCATCGCGCGCTGGAGTTGGCATTTTTTGTCATCGCAAAAAATATTCCGTTGTGCATTGCAAGGATCGCGGCATGGATTAATTGCAAAGGAAAAATTGAGGTTTAAGTGGACATCGTCGGAAAAGTAGTGGGCAAAAAAATTTAAGAAACAAAAAGAGTTGAGAAAAGTTTTTGTGTACAAAACTGGCTGAAAATAGGTATTTTTTAAGTAAAAAAAACAAAATTTACGTAAATTTGGTGTTTCCTATCAAATCTGCACTCTGATATTAATAGTGAAAGACATTTTAGGTGAGAAAAGCTAATGGTCAAATGAATATCTCAATTCTTACCCATGACACTTTCACCTCCAAGAAGATTCACCTGAGCTGAAAGGGAATTGGGTTTTGATGAATGAAAACTTTTGGGTTTGAGACTGAAACAATGGAACTAGAGGGATAAAAATATCTATGCCAGAGGCACTTTTATGCGCCAGATTGGACCAGTTCTGCCTAAAAAGTGCAAAAGCTCCGTATCGTAGGGGAAACTCCCCAGTCCATCCTTCCCTCGATCACGATTGTCCCTCGTTTGAACAGGAGGGCATTTTGGACTACACCATTTAGCTCCAATGAACCTCCACTGAGTTCATTAATTAATTTGGGGCTAACGAAAAAGTAGCCCTCAGTCTGAACATACCCTTAGTCTTATATTAAGTAATTACTTGTTTATCACCACACAGCAAATATATATTAAGTGACCTGGCATTATCTCAAAATTCCAAATTTTTTTTTTTAGCATAGCAAAGGCATGGAGCTGCGTATTTTGTGGCACAAATTTGGCACGCCTGCATTGCTGACGAGCCTCTGCCTTTAACGTACCGGTACCGTCCTTCAACATTATATTGCCCTCCCTTCTTTCTAGGTATTGTACGTATTGTTCACATTGCCTTTATTGCAAGGACATTGACTTGTTTTTAATTTCAAGCACTGCATTCATCGTAAATGTCAAAGCATTATTACAAGTGGTCAATTCTGTTAATCCACAGTCGGTGTTTTTTCAGCATTTCTCGTGATTTGGAATTTGCGGCCAGAGAAGGCTGTTTTTGTCGGTGAATTTAGAAAAAGTGGAGAGTGGGAAGAGAGTGAATCGATAACAGCCTGTGGTATTCAAAATAATTCCTTTTATGATTTAACGGATTACATGATTGGAAAACTTTTAAAAACAGAAACAACAGCATTGAATAACTAAAGAATAATGTTGATAAACTTTCAAATTTCAGTACAAATTTCAGCCACACAGATGCATGGTTTTGGTGTTAAAATGAATAGTAAAAAAATGTCTGCAGACAGTTTTTGTTGAAAAAGCACCTTCAGTTGGCAATTTCTTCCACAAAGGTACCATTTTACATGGGAAAAAGGCATGTGGGGTTTGTTACCATTGCTTTTAAACATTTTAGTCTAATTTTTTCGTCAACTCGTGAAATAAAATTTTGGTTAACTGCAAATGTTGTATTAGGGCTTTAACCAAAAGCAAAGATTTTCACTATACAGTGAAACCTGCTTTTAGGGCCACCTCTATAAAGAGGCCACCTGTCTAAAGTGGCCACATTGGTTCGGTCCCAAACCAGTTTGTACACAAACATATGGAGGTGAAACCTTGATATTAGGGCCCCTCTCTAACGTGCTCAGGGCACTAGGATTTCTGTGTGTACAATCCTATGGCAGTTAAACCTGGATAATCTGGCCACACACAGTACATTGCCTTAATGAATCAAGCTACTCTGGGAAATTTTATTTGGAGCTTAACATTTTGTATTAAAAACTTGAGATGACGAAGAAGGAGTTGCAGATTTAGAAGTGGGAGAAAAACCCCCAGAGAAATTCCGTGGGAGAAAACCCACGCGGTCATGTAGGGACTGCAAATCTAATCCACATACACGCCCCGGCAACCTACATGTATGTAGTGTACCTTCATGTTTAGGTGGAAGACACTGTTTCATGCAATTTGGTCTACACTAAAAACCAGTGAACTATTTCGCTGCGCTTGAACAATGGCCGCAAAATTACGTATTCAGACAAACTGGACATCTTGTTCAGTAAAATTGACGACCTGCAAGGACCGACGACTTGCCCATAACGAGCTCAAAATTCCCCCTTGAAAAATCATGTATTATTGGCAAATTTCAAATTACCACTGCCAGCCTCATTTCAGATGCTGGTCCATTGTATTACGTCACGCGTCTTTTCATAAAATTTACAAATTTTATCACAAAAGAAAGCATGGAGACTCTTGTTTTTGTTGACTATTTGAAATTCCTTTATAAACCTGGTAAGATGAATTTAGAAACACGAGAAAATTGCAGTGCCCCGACTAGGATTCGAACTTAGGTCCTTGGCTTACACGGCCAATTGGTCTACCAACTGAGCTATCTGGGCATCCCGCCAGAGCACCACAACAATCTCGTATTTGCCTCTCTTTTTCCAACAATGCAGTGGGGCAAATCCATGCCAACCAATTGGCTACACTGATGGCCTATCGTGAAGATAGGTCTTACAGAAAGACCACCTGCTTAAAGGCACAGGCTCGTCAGCAATGCGCGCCCGTCAATTTCGTGCTCGAAACACGCAGCTCCATGCCTTTGCTATGGAGCTGCGTATTGCGTGGCACACGGTTGGCGGGCGCACATTGCTGACGAGCCTGTGCCTTTAATGTAACTAGTGACCACTCGTATTGTCTCCTGCAACGGATTTCACGGAACTTACGCAGTTGCATAAGCCCACTTGCGCAACGTTTTATTGCGTAATTCGCGCAACAATTTAGCGCTGATAACACGCAAGCTATGGGGCTTGCGCCATTTTTCAAAAGTTGCGCAAGCTGTGCACTCTTTCGTGAAATCGGCTACTGTGTGAAGTGTATAATGGTCACAGTTCCTCTACATAAATACTTTATCACATTCCACATTTGTTCTTAGAAATGTTATAACTAGTGTTGTTTTCAGATGCCACATAATAAGGCTAAAAAACCCTCAAAAAATTTACCCTAAACCCTTGGTCCTATGGAAAATTGTGTACAAATTGGAGGATTTGGTACTGTTGGGGTTAACTAGGGCCAAACTCTCGTTAGTTAACGTAAGGGAAACCCTAATTAACATTCATTCTCCCCGACGCAAGCTAAATAAATTACTAATTAATTGCGATCCCCGTTGCTAACTGATTCGAACCGGCCATTCAACACCGGCTAGCTCGGTGGTCGAGTGGTTATTGACGTCTGCCTTGTTAACATTCATTCTCAATTACTGATTAACGTGAAGCACATGCCCAGCTCACAGGTTTAAAAATTTGTAGTGGGCACCATAAACATGTCTAGAAACACCACCTTTCTGGAAAAAGACCACTTTCCTCAGATATCTCTTGATTGTGGTCTTTAAACACATGTTTGACTACTTGTATTACCATTTGCCACCCCATTTCTTGTTTTCACCTCACAAAAACTGTTGAGCTTTTTCCACATTTCAACATTGCTGAAAGTGACAGCCAGCTTATTACATGTAAATGGCCAATATCCGGAAAAACACATTAAAAATGCATGTCCTTTATCGGGCCCTCTCAGATTTCATCTTTGTGTGGGAGTATTTTCTTCGACTTTCTCCCTTAATGGACTGATTTTTGACTTAAGTACTTTGCTTGTTATTGTTAATTCCGTGTTTTTGCATTGCATTTCCTTTTCATTATTATTCCGGGGGTTGCTTTTGTCATGTTTAATCAAGGTTTTTAGCATTCAGGTTTTTTGAGGTTTGTACAGCTTTAAACGTAGTATAGTTGTTTGGTAAAGTGTTAAAAACGGCATGATTTCCACTGGTAATTGAAAGCATTTGTCGAGAAAACTACAGTACCACATATTTGCAGTAATATATTTGCAGTAATCAGGTAATACTTCAGAAAACCTGAAAAATCCAAGTACGGTTTTTGTGCATGAATGAATGGCTCCAAAGATCGCCTGTAGGCGATCTTTGGATATTTTTTTTCATGAATAGGGGCAACTCAGATGAAATAATTTCACAGGATGATTACTATCATCTTGATAACAAGTAAGCTTAAAGATAATTCAGAAATGTTTTTCGAGGGTAATTACCAAACAAGTAGACTACCGATTATTATACATGACTCAAGATACTAGGTGAGGCATCTAACAGATGAGCATGCACACTCATTTTTTTATACCGCTGTTGTCGGTTGTTAATTTTCTTTAAAAAGTTACCATTTTGTGTTTTGTACCATTTTTATGATTTCTTTGAGGATTTGTGTCAACTCCTGAAATAACATTTTGACAAATTTCCATGGAAATCTGAATGCAGTAAAACCCAACTTGGCTCTACCAGGATTCAAACTACAGACCTTCTGCTTAATGTGCAGAAACCCTACATTGCTACACTGGTCTTGAAACACGGTATATTGTGCACACTTGTTTCTCACTGATTGAGATTAGCTATCACGTGAGCTTAAACAAGCCCTACAGAGGGATACACTCTTCAATGGATAACTATCCCTCCCAGAGATCACTTAAGGTATGCCCGGCTTGCCCCAATTATTAAGGATGAATAAGTCATTTCTAGGGATAATAACCCAGGGACTGCCGGGGTGAATTAATTTGATATAAATGTGGACTAATGTCCATGAGTTTGGGAAATCTGTATGCAGTGAAAAACAACTAGTCTAAAATAAAAAGAAGACAGTTGAAATAATGTTTTGGGTAATACATAGTTCCGACCTGTCAATTAAGCCGAACCCGCCGACCAATCACAACAGAGCTAGCAGACAGCGCCAACATACATGTAGGTCAAAGTGCATTGCCTTACAACAACATTACGCGATTGTCTGCACATACAGTTTGTACAGTGTTGTATGCGGCAATCTGGGTGAATTTTTGGGTTGCCGTCCGGCCGGGTTTCAAGGCCTGGCGTTTCGCTATTAAAAGAGACCGTAAGAAAGCATGTGTTTCATGATATATGACATCCCTGTATTACTGGCTCTTTACTCAGTGTGCTCTTAGATAACTGTTGGCCCTGAAACATAAATACCTTGAGTTTTCTCCAATGAATCTGTGCTTTCCGTTGAAAGTCCCATTGGTTTGTGCAGTGTGTGTGGACATTTTGACGATAGCGTGTGAGGCATAGCAACAATATCCAAGGGGGCGGGGTTAACTGGGAAAAATCGGGAACTATGCATTGGAAATGATACAACAGGCTTTTAAGAGCCAGATAAAAAAGCCGTGTTAAAAAAATAAAAATATTGACAACAGTTTCAACAAGAGGACAACGTTAAATGATGAAGTTGTGCACTCTCAACCTCTTAGGCTGTTTTTGTATCTAGAGTGCACTCTTTATCAAACGTCATCTCCTATATATCAGTACACTGCAAACAGGAAACCCCACAACACGTGGGCAGGATTTTGATGCACGTGGCGCTGTCGGCGCGTATTTGCAGGCATTCACATGCACACGGATGGATGATCACATGACAGACACGATCAGATGTGTGCACGTGCGTGTTTGTGACGGCTGAGCGGCGGTATGGAAGTCCAATTTCCAGTCATGCTCAGAAAAGATTGATGAATTTTGTGGAGCATTCAAATGTGAAAATCGTCTCAGCCCCAGGTTTTGTTTACTGGGATTTGCTAAAAAATGACAATTCAAGATGTAGAAAGAAATAAAGTAAAAAAGTAAAATTTAAATCCGTTTTTTTTCTTTTCCCCCAAGAGAAAAAACAAAAGTAATTAGGGGTCCAAACATTTTTCGTGTCCCAGTTACATCGGTCACTTTGTGTTAAAATGCTGACTATTTTATAAATACAGGAAATGGGTTTGTCCATGAAGTTGGGGCACAAAATACAGTGGTGTCCATGTAGCATCGGTATAAGTTGTTTCAATTACATACTGAAGATGTACTTGTTCATTCAAAATGTTGTGGGATTGGATATTTGGTAGTGCTCTGCTACATTCATTCATGTTTTCATTTGGCAGTCACTCGCCAATTATGAGATTCTTGTAGTACCGATACTACATGGACACCACATAAGTTTAACACTGTACAGACATTTTCATGGGTCTGTACTGTAGTTTGTTACACCGTAATGTAGGTACTTTTACTACAGTGGTTTTTTTTTCCTGAAATGAACATTGACTGACATTTCTAGGCTGGAAATGAGACATAGTTTTTGAGATATGGTATGTCACAAAATGTGACCCAACTTCATGGACATACCCACATGTGTGTTTGTTCGTTTTCTTCTTGAAGTGAAATCATAACCCTTCCACAATGTAAAACAAAAGGCACTCTCCTAAAATGGTTTTCAAACCAGAAACCTTTCAAAGTTGTTTTGCACTAACGACGACGTTATTTTTTCCTGTTATTTCGCCCCAGGGAAAAATTGCATTATTTTTATAGTGGGTGTCATTTTCACTCTAGTGAGAAAAGACATGAGCAGAGCTGCCAAGCCTCCTGGATTTTGGGGAAGACATCTGGGAAAACAGGTTCATTCCGCGACTCCAAACACATCTAAAAATCCCCAAGGTTGTTAAACAATCCAGGGTCCTTTTTCATAAAAGTTAAAAACATTGGATTTAGGTACAATAACATGAGTTAACTGTTAAGAATGTCTATTTAGGAATGTTTCTAAAGCCCTTTTCACACGACATCAAAAAAACTCGCAAGGCTTGAGAGAGATTTTACGAGCGGCGATTGTTTACTTTACAATTATGCGTTTGGGCGATTTTGCATACTTTCACACGGCACAGGAAAACGTTTCGCTAACGTTCCTTGAGACGAGTATGCTTTTTTCGCTGGTCGCCAGTAGACCAATAAAGTATGCACGTAAATGTTGCTAGTACCAGCGGTTAACACAGAGAAAATGGACGACAACAACATGTCAACGAAAAAGCGTAGCGCGACAGAAGAAACGGATTCGTCGAAAAAGCGGAAAAAGTCGTGGAAAAAGTCGAAGCTATATGGAGACCACCTCCGTCCAGTCTAAAATGGATGGAATGGTACATAATAGCCATATGTTTGGAGGGAAATTGCCCAGAAGATCGAGATACAGAGTGGAGCCAAAATAGCAGTAAAATCATAGCCATCGCTATACAATTTGCGCGGGGAAGATCGAAGTTTCGATCATCGGCCGGATCTGTCTGCAGTGCAGAGTGCACACACGTGGCTAGGGCGCGCTATCACAAAGGTCGTGTGTTGAAGTCCCCACGCATGCGCATTGCGTTAGCTGTCGCAAAGGACGTTGTACATTTCCCTTCACACGATCGTTCTCAAGAATACCTTGGGAAATCTTCCGCTAGCGGAAGATTTTGTCGTAGGTCCGGACCTCCGACAAAATATCTCAAGCATTGAGAAAATTTCTCAAGGAATGCTTGAGACTGTCAAGCATGGTGTCCTTTCACACGATGGCACTTTTGTAAAATTTTCTCAAGCATCAGAAAATATCTCAAGCCTTGCGATTTTTTTTGGGCCTCGTGTGAAAAGGGCTTAAGTGTGCTTTATGAAATAGGACCCAGGAGGGTTTTTATCCATGTCAGGACTTCATTTTCTGAAGAATCTGTTGCAAAATCCCGGAGAGTTGGCAGCTTTGGTGGAGTGAGTTTAACACTACTCACTTTCAACCCTGTCTTAAGCGTAAACAAAACATTAACAACAAATGCGAGATCGTGCGACACATTTTCATTTAACGGCCATTATTTTCTGATGATGCTCTTTGGTCAGAACAACCTGTGGAAATTTGATTAAGAATTGGAGTTGAGATTAAACAAAAATCTTGTTAGATAACAATACATGTAAGTGTGATTTTTATTCAATTTCACTGTGAGGACTTTGGCATCCAAGCAGGGCAAATGTCTGGGAAGTAATCAGTAATACTTCCGCTTCTTTGTTTGTTGAAAATCGGGTCATCTGTTTGTATAAGAAAATATTCCTGAAAGTATTTCCTGAGCACTGTAATGCCATTCTCAATAAGTGTGATACTTCCGAAAGCTGAAAATGACATTACAATCAGTTTTTCAGGAATTACACTTCCATCAAGGATGCTTGAAGAACATGTGTTTATAAATCAAACAACTTGAACGTGTGAAGCATTAGTTACAAGCCCTCAAAGTCTCTGAAATGTAAGTGCCTAGAAATGAATAATTCATAAAATCATGTTGCCGCCAGTAATGGAGCATCTGGACATGACCTGCCGTTTCCGCGGGCCAGAGAGTAATTGCCTATCTTTTAACTGCCGAACACTTTTTCCGACATTTGTCTTCCGAGAGTAATTTGAAATTTAAAAGCGTTGTGCATGAGGCCTTTCATGTCTCCCCTGAATAAATCTAAAATTCCATTTATAGTGCTATCACATTCAAACGGCTTAACGGCTTCCAGGGTGTTATGAATAATGTCCGACTGAGTATAGGAGAATTGCAGGGAGAAAATTCCAGGGTGCATTTTCCCTTCAAGGTATTTACATGTAAATTCCATCTGCAGCATGTGGTCTACTTTGAAGTGCAACATATGTGACCGGCTCCAGCAAAACCCAACACTTGTGATGAAAATTCAAAATTTAAGTTTTGGTATCAGCTTAGTGTGCATACAAAAAGGTATCTTTTAAAACATGTTTGAGGAAATTCTGATAATTTTTGGCGAAGTTATGACCAATTCAAGTATGACAGATCAAAAAAAGTGAAATGGAGCTATTGGTCTTTAAAGTTTGACAAACTAGTTGATTATTTAATTTTTTTGTCAATATGAGGAATTTTGAGACAGTTCAAACAACAAAACAAATCTTTAATGTATCCCAATGTTGATTCTGCCAAATTTTCAAGTTGGTCCCAGAGGCCATTTGTTAAGGTTGTGGGCCCATATCACGTAATTGGAAATGCAGAGAAGCGTCGGGTTTTGCCAGAGTCGGTCACATATGTGATGCTACAAACTAGTGCAAATTTATTTGTTCTTTTTAATTATTTTTTCCCCAAGTCGAAATATATGTATTCAGTCTTACCTGGTGACGAGCGGGTTATGCTTGAAAATTTGTAGTTGAGCTCAACTGATAATAGCAATCTATGAATAATTTTATTCTGAGAAATGACAGACGGATGTTGGTGCATGTGTGTCGTTGAAGTGTCTTCAATGAATAAAAATAACTCTTAATTCAAAGCATTGCTGTTTAAAATTGTGTGGCTCTGATAGTTTGGTTAGTTGTAATAGCTTGAGTCAATGGCTCGAGTCACCTCTTTTGAACACTTGATTCCACTTGACTCCAAATTTGAAGAATTGTCAAACTTTCGGTCGAGAATTTAATGGTTCGAAACCTGGCCATTCCCTACCAGAAAAATCAGGCATCATTTGGTCATCAATATAGCGAAAGAGGCATCAAAAGGGCAGCAATTGGAACCCGTCGAATAAAGAAACAATTGTTTCTATATTTGGCGGGTTCCAATTGCTGCCCTTTTGATGCCTCTTTTAACTATGATGCTACATGTATATTGATGACCAAATGATGCCTGATTTTTCGGGTAGGGTTGCACCATGTTGTGTCCTTCGACAAGACACTTCAGTCCACATTGTCTCTTTCCACACGGGTGTATAAATGGGTACCAGCAAATACGGGAAACCCAACTAGTTGCTGGGGGTAGACCTGCGATGGACTGGCATCCCATCCAGGAGGATCAGTACATGTAGCATTGGTCCTAGTCACTCATTGCCACAGAAACCGGGGATGAATACCGTCCGTATGAGCCAATATTGGTTCGTAAACGACTTACCTACCTTACTGGAGCAAATTATAATTTCCATTTGACTCATGTCTCATGTTAAAGCTCACACTGTGTATATATACAGGACTTGCAATGTCCCAAAACGTTAATTAACCATTTAACCAGAAAAACAGATAGATGATCTGTTTTTGAGCGATTCTGGGAACAAAATCATTATAAATCAAAAGGACATAAAAAAACCTGAATCTGAAGTCGTTTCAGCTCCGTCAAATATGTACCACTTTTTCCAAAAACATGAAAAATCCATGCGCGTTTTGCCGCTCTTGACGAGGTGTTTTAACACGACTTATTATAAATTTGTCTCGTCGTTCTCAGTCGGTCGCATACGTGTATATTCACTCTGTGGCTCACTTCATACTGGTTGTGTGTGCAACCAGTCCAGTGAACATGCACAGCCTAACTGCCTACGGAAATAAGTGTGCATAGCTGAATCATGCAGCCTGTACACAGTGCCCATTTGGTACCACCCAGATGCGAACCAACTAAGTAAATCGTTTGCAAACAATCTAAATAATTTCATCTTCATGGATTATTTTCTGGTTAGATATTTGCTACCCATTTAATCTTTACTTTGAGGAAGGTTTTCCTAGTCAACTCGTCGATTGACATGTTAGGTCATGGCAAATGATACAATTGGCCTTTAACTCAAGTTAGACCCTCTATTACAGTATTTGGACTGTTTCACTTCCGGTCTAAGTCGCCATCATGACCCGCGTATGTTAATGGCTCATTCCAGCGCGCAAACGCATATAGCGCATGGCTTGTTCACTTTCGTCGTTGTTGGTGTGCATAAAAACTTAACTTGCCGATTATGTAAATTAGCGGAAGTCAGGATGCAGCTCCGTTACCTGAGAAAGACTGTTTTTGGTCTAGCTCGGTCGTGTCTGAATGCTCTTTTTTGTGGTTGGGAAATACCCCCTGCAGTGGACAATGAAGAATGTTAAACCCTTTTTGGTCTCTGTAATGTGTCTGAACATACCGGTAGCCATTGTTGGGATCTCGCATATTAAACCTCTCTGCCTCTCAGATATGCAGTGCTTCTAGCACGACCATATTACCCATTGCTGTAATCACAAGTACATGTACATACATACGTGTATGGCCCACAGCAGTACTACGGACCCTCTCTACCCCGTAATTACTCTGCTTTTGAGGGAGAGATCTTATATTGGAGCAATTGGCATTTGGAAAAAAATGGGGGTGGGGAAATGCCCCCTAGATTTCCCCCTAGATTTCCCATCCCTTGATTACTGTTTGCCCTGCCCAATGGCATTCTGGCATTCTCTGACGAGAAATTGTTGTATAAGAGTCTGTGCTTGGAGGGTTGTTTAAAGACCTGAACGTTCTACTTAAGATTTACTTCGGCAATTTGGGGGCAATAAAAATAGCACCCCAAAACTGATGTAAAGATTGCAGGGGGTGTAAAATCTCTGAATTACATCTAAATTGGACTTCTTATTGGACTTCTTAAAGATTGTTTTCACTTTTTTCCTACTGACAGCCTTGATTATTTTTCCCAAGCATGGAAAAACCACCCTCTATTGAACGTGTTTTTATAGACCTTTATCACGGTGCATCCATCTTTGTTTTGTTCCCCATAGTATGTGTTGGGCACGATCAGTGCGTGTGCACGACCGTGCGACAGCGCGTGCAATCTCTCGTTGTTGTTTTGAGAGAATCGGTGTCCGCGCTGCGCGTTTTTTGATCGCGCATGTCATTGTGATGCATACAATGAACATTTTCAACACGGGTCCTCGCTTTGGTTAGGTTCATTTTTTTGTAGGGGAAAGGGGAAGATGGCTGCACCGTGATAAAGATCTTTTGGGGGCACCGGCATTACTAGTAAACGGTTCTTGTTGATATGGTGCGCAACGCTTTTAACCAACATCTTGTCTGTTTCTACGTCTTTTCACTTGACCGTAAAAAGACGTACTAATGTTTTTGGAGTACGTTCTGATTTTTGCGTTCATATATCACAAACAAGACACATAGTATCTGTCAGCGAATGCATTCACTTTTTTGCCATCAGAAAATTGTACAAATAGGTCAATCACTGTACACATTTGAGCAGTAGAGCAAAGGCCAGAATTGCAGTGCATTGAGAATTCACTCCGTCAACTGAAGTTCATTTTAAAACCTGAAATCTGCTTCTGTTTTCAATTTTCAAGAGCTGTAATTGCTATTGAAATTGGGTCATGGTGTATGACGTGGCACAGCATATGGCTTGTATCCCATGATCTGTACTTTATACAAACCTAATGTGACGTCCCACGTTCCTTCGTTCGTTGGTCAAGCAGGCCTCGATTTATTAATGTTTATGTGAAGTGGAAATGCCTCCATCCTGCCACAAATGAGGCAAATTATAATCATCGATTTATTTCTAAGTGTACATGTATCTTATTGATTGGAAGGTTTTGACAGATAAAGGGCTGCAACTGGCATTTCTATCCCTTAAAGGCCCAGTGGATCATTTGCAATGACCCCAAAAAGTAATCGACGAGTTTACAGGGGAAAAGTTCTGAAAGTAAAGATTGAATTAATAGCAACTATCCAATGAAAGGTTTTCGCTCAAAATAATATAACTTTACCAGAAAATAATCCGTAAAGATGAAATTATTTAGATCGTTTGCAAACGATTTACTTAATTTTGGTTCGCATCTACGCGGTCCAAAATGCATGGGCGCTGTGTACTCCGTGTGCGTGTTCCAACGTGATGCATTTTTATGGATCGCGCGCACACGCAGTATGTGCGCCACAGAGTGCATGACGCAAGCCACATATAGTACCCGATCAACTGAGAACGAATATTTGAAACACCCCGCCAAGACCAGGAAAATGCATATGGATTTTCATGGTTTTTTTAAACGTGGTACATTTGACAAAGCTGAAATTTCTTCGGATGAGTTTGTTGATGTCTTTCTTTTGATTTATAATGGTTTTATTCGCAGAATCGCTCAAAAACAGATCATCTACAGGGCCTTTAAAGGCCCATTATATCATTTGAAGATGAAAACTTTTTACGAATTAAACTAAAGAAACTGCCCTGTAGAAATTTCAGCCACATATAGATGCAGTAATACTTCATGACACCTGAAAAATGCATGCAAGACTTTTGTGTTGATTGAATGGTTAGAAAAATTGATGAATGGAAACATAAAAATATGTGACCGACTCTTCTTTGCATTTCCCATTACGTGATATGGGCCCACAACCTTAAAAAATGGCCTCTGGGACCAACTTGAAAATTTGGCAGAATCAACTTGAACATCGGGATACATTCAAGATTTGTTTTGTTGTTTGAACTGTCTCAAAATTCCTCATGTTATTGACAAAAAATTTAATAATCAACTAGTTTGTCAAACTTTAAAGACCAATAGCTCCATTTCACTTTTTCTGATCTGTCATACTTTAATTGGTCATAACTTCGCCAAAAATTATAAGAATTTCCTCAAACATGTTTGAAAAGATACCTTTTTGTATGCACACTAAGCTGATACCAAAACTTAAATTTTGAATTTTCATCACAAGTGTTGGGTTTTGCTGGAGCCGGTCACATATTACAATTTTTTTTTTTAAAGCACCTTCACAAAGGAGAATTTTTACAGGGGGGTGGGGGGCGGGGGAAACATGTGTTTTTTGTTACCAATGTTTGTATCAACACTTTTTAGTTTTTCTTGTCAACTCATGAATACAATTTTGGATCACTGCAAATGATTTGCTGGGGCTTTCCATTAAATTTGGGTTTCTTGCATTAAATTTAGGTTATGCTCAGAAACAAGCTCAATGGAAAGTATAGTCAAGTTTTTCATGATACTATATTTCATTTTTTGATTGCTTTCAAATTTTGTCTACCACAAATATCCAATACACGAATCCTTCACAGTCAAGCCAAAATTCGGCCTCAGATGTCAAATTGGAAATTGATTTGGTCTAATCTGTGGGACGAACTGTCAATGAACCAATACTAACCTGCCATATGTCCCTCACAGCAAGACTCAAGTCAAATCACAGCGGTCTTATATTATAGAGTGAATGGTGACATGCCAATTGCTTGGTATCTGTCACTGTTCATTCTGATTGGAGGAGATTGCCAATTTGGACTTGATAGTATTAAAGCATTTGGTAACAAGTATGAGGTTTTTTTTATCTGGATCTCAGTTCTCTCTTTATATAAAAAGTGCATATTTTTCTGTCATGCACTAACTTTATGTACATGAGTTTCCCTAAAAACAGGAGCCAAAGTGTGACATTTTGATGCATTTGTAAACATTGTTTAAAGACATTTCTGTGCAATTTCTAAATATTGTGGAATATTTCAAATAATTTACAAAGGGTTAGAGTAGTCACTTAGACGTGTCTTGGGCACCCTGCCATAGTCAGCCTTGCCACAAGAGTTGTCATACACTTACTGATAAAATACTATATATGTTATGTCTCTCAGCCACTTCAGTTTTTTTTAAGCGTACCGTATATAATGCAATTTCTGTGCACAAATTTGAAAAGTTGCCATTTGCTTGCATTTGTGCAAGCAGTACAAGTATTCATCTGTGCTACGAACTGTCCTTGTATTTCAATTCAGCTTTTCACAAGCAATTTCACCAGATTTAATAAGGAACTGCTTTTAAAACTCCTTTTAAGCCACGTTGAACCATTTTGGTAAGAATCGTCTATATTTGTTGCCCTTGAGGATTTCAAATAATGGCAGAGCACTCAGTTCATCCCTTCAAGACCTAATTTTGTCCTAAATCTAATTATCAAAGTACTTGCTTTTTGTTATTTCTTTAGTCATTTTGTCCGGTCTGCTTTCCCCTTTGAAATTGTTTGTACATTTCTGTATTTTTCTTTTGGCCGTTTATCTGAACACGAGTCCCAAACAATCCATGCTGATGGCCTGTATTGAGGCAAATTGCAGCGAGAGTGGTCAACTGTCTTTAATGGATAATGTCGATAGAGCTCTATGTTGAACAAAGCTCAGACAAGAACAGTAATTCACCCAGAGTATTTTAACCACGCATGAATAAATGATTGAATGGATTAACTATCTAAAACTGCACTTAAAATTGGTAACCCATCTATTTGTAAAAATGACGTACAGCAGAAGCTAGTCCTGTACATTGTCTTTAAAGGCCCTGTAGATGATCTGTTTTTGAGCGATTCTGCGAATAAAACCATTATAAATCAAAAGAAAGACATCAACAAACTCATCCGAAGAAATTTCAGCTTTGTCAAATGTACCACGTTTAAAATAACCATAAAAATCCATATGCATTTTCCTGGTCTTGGCGGGGTGTTTCAAATATTCGTTCACAGTTGATCGGGTACTATGTGGCTTGCGTCATGCACTCTGTGGCGCACATACTGCGTGTGCGCGCGATCCATAAAAATGCATCGCGTTGGAACACGCACACGGAGTACACAGCGCCCATGCATTTTGGACCGCGTAGATGCGAACCAAAAATAAGTAAATTGTTTGCAAACGATCTAAATAATTTCATCTTTACGGATTATTTTCTTGTAAAATTATATCATTTTGAGCGAAAACCTTTCATTGGATAGTTGCTTTTAATTCAATCTTTACTTTCAGAACTTTTCCCCTGTAAACTCGTCGATTACTTTTTGGGGTCATTGCAAATGATACACTGGGCCTTTAAAGGCCCAGTGTATCATTTGCAGATGAAACTTTATTACAAATTCTTGGAACAGTAGTAATGTACATCTATCTAAAGAAGAATGTTGGTAAACTAGCCTGCCAAAATTTCAGCTATGCACTGTACGTGTATTAAATACAGCATTGTTTCAGAAAAGCTTTCAAATCTCTGCATATTTAGGCCTTTTCCCAATAGACAAAATCTCAGCCCCGCGGGGCAACGCCGGGGTTAAAATATGGAAAGCCCTGATTCCCACTTGCAAGTCTCACCCCTGCGCCACCCCACCGAGATTGCTCATTCCCCGGGGCAAGTTCAACCCTGCTCGGGACCAGGGTTGCCTGCTCGGGACCAGGGTTGAAAATTTTGGCCCTGGGGCGAGACACTTTCCCCGGGGTGAGAACGGTAGTGGGAAAAGGGGCAGGGGCGAGTTCTCACTTGTTCAAGTGAGGGATGAGGTGTCGATCTCCGGGGTATTGTCGTTTGGACTTTCTGTAAATTTTCTATTGCGATTATGGTAGTTTAACCCCGGAAGAGTCTAGTGGGTACCTACATATACACAACGTTGGGTATATTCTGTAAATTTCAAGATGCCAAACTTGTGTATAGACCGTATTAAATAGCTGCCATCTTATGGGGCAGTTTCTTTGTTCCGTGATGACATGCATGGTTGCACAATTTGTGCTTGCATTGTTCACCAATTTAAATGTCAAAACCTGCCCCACAAGATGGCAGCTATTTGATACCGTCTATACATGTACATCTGCGCAAGATGGGATCGCTGATGGAAACGTGTCGTGCACTGTAATATTTAAGATTAAGATTAAAAAACAAATTTGCCAACAGCCACCTCGGCTATGCACTATAAATATACTGCATTTTTTTTACCACCTTAGTGAAATACAAGAAGTCATAGAAGAGCTATAAAAAATGTTGCTGCTTGGCGACATTCAGTCTTTTTCAGAAACGATTCCAGCTGTTTCGTAATGAAAGCATGGATTTGGGGGATGAACTGATCTGTCACTATTAAGAGTACATTAAGAACATTACCAACTGCTGACTGCAGATTTCTGTTCACATTCAAGGCATTGACATAAGCAGAAGTTAATTTATGCAGAATGGAACATTTAACCACCAGTTTGGAATAGAGCTGAGACTTAAAACTTAATTTTCAAATATTCGGGTTTGATTTTACTGTTTGTTTCATTCCGAAGCCGAATTGAAAAATAACTGATCTCCTTTTTCAACTGCAAATGTAATTGATGAAAAAGTGTGTGAAGCTAGTTTACAAAAACAGAATTGATCCAAACATTTATGTTTAGTTCATCCATATTGATCTAATAGGCGGGTCAATATACCACCTGACCCAAAAGAAATTGCAACAAAACGTTTTATAATCGTTGTCTGTACTATTCGATGTGACGAACAACATATCAAAAGTTGGACAATTTTGACGCACGGGAAAGTCTCCAAAAATGACGTCAAAAAACAAGATGGCCGCCAACATAAAAAAGGTTAAATAGAGGGGTATATTTATGTAAAAAAGTACCCCAACCTGGTCCTACTGAATGTGGTGAATAACAGGAAAAAAATTCTACCAAATTTAAGCCACCGGAAATCTGGGTTAATTTCAAGATGGCTGCCGTTGACCTTGAAAATCCCTGAAATTACTGTAGCTTCTTTAATATCAGGAGTAAAACAGTGATTTAAATGTCTACCCTAGGGTTTTCAGGGCCAGGGAATTCACTAGTATCCATAAAATTGTAATCCAACCTTCGACAAACAATAAAAGCCACAAACTCAAAATGGCGGTCATAATTACAGGCATGGATCGAGGGTAGCGACAATAACTTCTCTAACTGCAGTGAGTAGTAGCTTATTTTTTTCGGTCAGTAATGTGTATGACATGATCCCCTTCTGTGGCAAGGCTGGCTAAATCAGCCACCGTACGAGCCGCTTAGGCAGGGTGCGCCACACTGCCCGAATTGCCTTCCTGAGAACCTGCACTTCTTGGGCTGTTTTTGAGACGCGCGATTCAGGAGGTCAACTAACACACGCAGGTTTAATCAGGATAAAAACCTATTACACTTACTTTCTTTGAGCTTTTAGGTACAGGATTCTCCTTAGTATAGTAGTAAAAAAATAATATCATCGTGCTTGGACTTGGCTGGCTTTGGGCTAGCCTGGTCTGGTGTGATAGAAGAGATTGAGCGGGCTGGTGTGATTAGTGGGCTGGGCTGCATGGGCTGGCCTATAGGAGTGCTTCGGGCTGGGCTGGCGTGGCTTTGGGCTGGAAAAGCTGGGCGGGGCGGGCTGGTGTGGTGCATTTCGGGCTGGGCTAGGATGGCATCGGGCAGGGTTTTCATTCAGGGCCTGACATTCAGGCTGGGCTGAGATGGTGTTACGCTGGGCAACCCAGCTAACCGAGTGTTAGGAATGAACGTCCGGGGCTGGCGTGGCTTTGGGCTGGACTGGCTTTGGGCTGGACTGGCTTTGTGCTGGAAGAGCTGGGCGGGGCGAGGTGCGGTGCATTTCGGGCAGGGTGGCATCAGGCAGGGTTTGGATGGCTTCAGGCTGGGTTGAGATGGTCTTACGCTGGGCGTAGATGGCCAACCCAGCTAACCAAATAACGTCCCCCGAACGTTAGAAATATACAGCGGAATGTTAGGAATGAACGTGGGGGAACGTAATTGTGTGGAGTTTTTAGGGGACGTGTCAATTGTACAACACCTTTATTATGACGCAGTACGTAATCAGACTTAATCAGACTTAATCAACTTCTTACCTGAAGTTCCAGTGCTCTTGATACCAGTCACTTCCTCTTACTATGTATAGTAAGTGTACGCTTGATATTATATGCTCCTTGAATTTCCTTCGTATGTAGTCATGGTTGGCGGACATTGCAGCGTTCGCCCTTAACTTTTTTCCCAACTGGCCAACAGGGCCAGTTGTATTAAATCTTCACTGGCCCGTCGGCATTTCAAGTGGCCCGGTTTAATACTGTTAAAATTAATGTTTGTAAAAACCACATTTGAGTGAACAAATTAGGAAAATTTGGTAGTCATAAGGTTCTTCTCATTAAAAGTTTGAAAATGTGTGTTACATTTTAGAGCTTTCTGGTGAATTTTAGAGCTATTCTGGAGTCTTGAAAGGCTCTTTTGTTATAAATTCTCAAGGATGCATGTTTTTGTGCACATTAACTGCATTTGCAGTTCTAAGTGTGAGTGTACATCTTGGGGGCGGTTATAAAGAATTAGACCAGGGCAGAGCTGGTCCTTTTCAACCTGTTGGCTTAGGGTCAAGTCAGTTTTTAGTTTTTGACAGGTGACTTGACCCTGGAGAAAATGACTTGTGACTGGACTTGAAATAAAAACTAGTTATCAAGTCTCCAGCCCCAGAGACATACTGCATAACCAAAACTGCAAGTGCAGTCTCTCACTCCAGGCAGGGGAATAAATTGGAACCGGCGCCGTGGGAGTCTGAAGAAAGATCAAAGTTATTTCATCACTCCTTTAAATTTAGTACAGCTAGGGTCTGTTTTATTTCAACTGGACAGCCGGACCATTGGGAAGGGTTTCCAGCTGGCCCGAGACCATTTCAACTGTCATTTGGCCAACGGACCAGTGCTAATTCGAACGCTGCATTGGAAACCACATTTTGTACTATTTCTTGAAAATCTTACCTTTTTAGACTATAGATGGGTTTTATATACAAAAGTACATACATTTCAAATCAGGTAGTGCGTGGTTATACAACGTAAAACTTAAAACAATGCAATTTTTTGTGAAATGTACGGAAAAATAATCTCCGTGCGATCTACTTTGTTAACAACGTTCTCGGAATGTTCTTAGAACGTTACACTGCAACGTTATATTCAAACTTCCACAAAACGTCCCCTCGACGTTCAAAACGAACGTCCCTTCGACGTTCAAAACGAACGTAACTTCCACGAACGTTCGGGGAACGTTCGCAGAACGTTATGTATTAGCTGGGAAGTTTGTCAAGGGTTTTTCCCGATTAAACCTGCATGTGGTGAGCTGACGTGCCTGAATAGCGCGTCTCAAAAACAGCCCTAGAAGTCGGGTTATTAGGAAGGCAATTCTGGCAGAGTGGTGCACCCCGCCTTAGCGGCTCGTAGCCTCGTGCAGTGGTTGATGCAGCCAGCCTTGCCACAGGAGGGGATCATGATATGCACATTACTGCCCAATAAAAGAAGCTGACATCAGAACTTAGATTAGAGGAAGTTATTGTCTCTATTCCTCCCATGCCTGTACATGTAATTATGACCGCCATTTTAAGTTTGTGCGTGGCTTTTGTTTGTCGAAGGTTGCATTAAAATTGTGTGGATACCAGTAAATTCCCTGGCCCTAACAACCCTAGGGTGGACATTTAAATCACTGTTCTACTCCAAATATTAATGAAGATAAAGCCATTTTAGCGATTTTCAAGGTCAATGGTGGCCATCTTGGAATTGACTCAGATTTCACCCATTTCCGGTTGCTAGATTTTGGTAGACTTTTATCCTGCCATCCTCCACATTCAGTAGAACCAGAAACCGTTGAAAAATCTTTTGTTAGAATTGTTGGAAGGTTAGGGTACTTTTTCCATAACTATTATACAATATACATTCTTTACAATTAGCGGCCATTTGTTAACGTCAGATTTGATCACTTTCCCGTGCTCCGTTTCTGTCCAACTTTTGATATGTTGTTCAGCATACTTGAAAGTACAGGAAATTGCAATAAAACAATTTGTTGCAATTTTTTTGAGGCTGAGGTAATTTGTGCTATATTGACCCGCCTATAACCTTAGCAGTGCTGTCTCATTGCCAAACATCTCTGTGCTTGTTGAAGTGGCGTTGAAAAGCAAGATTAAAGTCAAACAGACATTATTAAAAAATAATCACTTGAAAAATAATCACTTATTCATACTTAATAATTGGGGCAAGCCGGGCAGGGGTTTGGGGCATATCTTATTGTGATCTCTGGGAGGGGTGGTTATCTCATTGAAGGGTTTATCCCTCTGTAGGGCTTGCCAAGCTTATGTGATGGCCAATCCCAATCAGTGAGGAACAATTGCAATACCGTATGTTGCCTCGTCTATACTGGCAAACACTTGCAAACTTTTTGTTTGCAAACATCAGCAAACAGGTATGTTTGCTGATGTGTGCCTACATTGGCTGGCTCTATCACATGACCTGAAACTGGTTCCTGATTGGTTCAGACATAAAACATGAGCAAACAAATGTTTGCCAATAGCATGTAAAAACATGGTTTGGTGAAGTTTGCTGTTGTTTGCTTATGTGCTGTCCACACCTGCAAACTTTTGTGAAAAACACGACAAAACGTGAAGTTTGGTCATGTTTTATGTGAACTGTTTGCCAGTGTAGACGGGGTTAAGCAGTTCAAATCCTGGTGGAATGGGTAAAATCAAAGGATTGAATATTATATTTTTAAGATCCTGAATATTCGGATTTGTCCCAAAAAAATGTGCATGCATGCTCATTTCTTTTGAAAACTGACCAGTCATTATTATCTTTTGGAATGAAACCATCTCACGTGGAATAACTATGGTCAGGCCCGTAACCAGCGAGTTTTTCGGGGGGGGATCGAATAGTGCCGTCAGGCACAAGTTTTGAAACAGTAAAATGCCGGCTATACATAACATTGCATACATAACGAAGAACGCATGGATAAGTAGATGACCCCCTTTCAGATATGATTACTGTGTGATATACAACAACATAATACAATAACAACTGGCTATATTGTGCGACGAAAAATTGAATTATTCGAAATATTTAATTTTTATTTTGTAGAGCGGAACTCCCTGTTCCGCGGGGGGGATCGTCCGATCCACCAGATCCCCTCCTGGTTACAGGCCTGATGGTGGAATACATAAATACGCCACTAGTTGTGTTCTTACTTTGTGTGAGATTTTTCTTAACTTGTCAAGTAAGAATTTGCATCTTTGCCAAAAAGCAAGTGATTATAATGTAATAATGGGCCTTTAATGTTTGCATGTTCCCAGCTACATGTAAGAAGAATCAAAATTCTGAGGACATAATTTTTCATTTTCATGGCATACTGGTATACTCATGCAGTGATCTCCACTGGTCCAAATTTTGTCCGGGCGCGCCGATGTCGCGACGTACGTCGCGACACTGTGGTTGGCATGCAGCGCCCTCAAGAGTAAAAATAACGGCTCTTGAGGGTGCTGTTCAACAAATGCATACTGTCATGGCCGTTATCGATGCGAATTTGGGTCGCCGATCCGATAGATTTGCGTGGTAAATGACCGATAATGACACCAGTGACTACCGAATCACGTTAGGTGAATATACACCGCATTTTGGAATGACTCGGCTATACTTTCATAGTGTTTTGGAGGAGAAATTTTTTTTTTTTTGTCCGGGCGGCACAATGTTTTGTCCGGGCGGCAAATTTTTGTCCGGGCGCTAACGGTACCTCTGATGATTTTGTCCGGGCGGCGCGCCCGGACAAAACCGGTAGTGGAGAACACTGTCATGGCCAATTGATTTTATGTACTGGAGCAGACATGCAAGATTATAAAGTTTCACACTCTCCAACACAAGTGCAATTTATTTCTGAAAGGCTTGGGAATGTTTAATTTTATTACACACATTCTGAGTAACATCTTTTGAAGCTATGGGTCTTTCTATAAATTAGGGGTCCAAAAGTGTGACATTTAGTGTCCCTCGTTACACCCGATATGTGTTATTTTTTGTATAAAAATGGCTTTAAAACCTTTTTTGTATGAATTGTACTTTATGTACTCGCCCTTGAAATGGAAAGTTTTTAAAGAATGTGCCCTGAATTTACAAAAACAAGATGTAAAATGTAACGGGGGACACCAACATCGGACCCCTAATTTATAGAAAGACCCCTATACATGTAGAAGCTTTATGGTTTTACTTTTATAATTTTAGGTTTAGTTTTAGTTAAAAATCTATTTTATGCTGTTTTATCTCCCTCTTAGCAAGCAAATAAGATTGGAGGGAAAAAGGAAACTAATGTGAATATTTCAGCCTGATTGCATACTGAAATCGGCAACTTTTTTGAATAAAATTCAGTGAAATAATAAACAGTGCAAAAGGAACGAGGCAAATTGGGCTTTCTAAAAATCGGGCCCAAAAAATGGATGCTTCTGGCATTTCAGATGTTGGCAAATTGTAAGAACATGGATTGAAAGAATTTTTAAAAATCGGATAGGGAAAAGCAGTGTGCCGATTACTATTAATATTGTTGAATTACATATTTTACAAAATGGTGACTAAAGAGGGTCTGTGATAGGAATTTGGGGCACAAAAATAAAGTGAAATCACCAAAGATTATTACTGACACGTCCAAGTCAGCTGGATCAGCTGATTTGCAGAAATTGGCTGATATAGGCTGTCCAATCAAAATAAATAGGGCAGTTAGTAGAAACATGACATTTATAGGGACCTTGAGATTGTTGTTGTGTGGACTACATGTATGTGGACTGAAACATGATGAGTCTTGTTCAGGTTTCAAAGAGAATGCCAAAACCATAATCACTGCATTCTCTATTTAGGCAGTAGACAGAGATATTGGCCGAGAGATATAAATTCAACATGCTGTCAGCGTGTGTCAGTCAACATACATGTAGTCAACTCAAATACAAAACTTTATTAGAACATGTAGAACTGTATCAAGTCAACCCTATTACAAAGCCCCTGTAATTATGTACACAGATTAAAAGTTGGGGGTACAACTCAGTTGCATTGTCAAAGCAAGGTTACAGTAGTTGGGAAAAACTTACGAAGCCCTTTCACACTGTCATGGCATCTACATTCACGCAATGCGCAGTTTTGGAAACCCACCAAGGGTCTAGAGAGAACAAACTAGGGGCAAGATTTCAGTGGAGTATATCCAGCATACATGTAGGGCAGAGCCCAGAAAAAAATCACTAAAAATACATAATAAGACGGAATATATAGCCCACAGTATGTCTTGGTTTACAGGAAAATGGCTTAAATGTTTTTACATTTTCTGGGAAACATGTCTCCCCCCCCCCCCCCCCCCACCCCCTCCAGGGCTTGAATTTCATGAAAAAATCTGCTAGACCACAGGGTTTAGTAGCTTAAATCATTTACTGGACCGACACTATTTTTACAAGACCAAAGCTACAAGGAACGTGGATTTACTGTTCGTTAGTTTAAAAATGCACTGGACCACTGGTCTAGTACGGTAGAGAAAGCACTAGACCGAGGCTTAAATTACTGGCCTCGGTCCACCGGTCCAGTGGGTATTTCGAGCCCTGCCCTCCCCCTCCCCTTCGATATCCCAGGTACTTTTTGCCCCTAATTTTTGGGTATGTCACTAGATTTTACCCAGGTTGAGCACCGTACCCATGTACATGTAGGACCCAGGTTGGCTTGTTTATAGTGCGAACAAAGTTGGTTGAAATCTGTGTTCTACCCAGGTCCAACAACAAGATTTTTGATATTGTGAAGTGTTTTTTTTTTTCCTATAGAGCACTGCTGCTCCTACATGTATACTTAGCTGCAGCCGTAGGCATTGGTAAAAATTTCCCCAAACAAGTAAAGAGTATCCGCCGACACTCGTGGCGAAACCTTGGATTTATCAGTGAGTACAAAATAGGATTCAATATGGAATTGACATAAGGCACAATGTTCTTGCAAACGTACAGAATCTGGTTTCTCGGGCTGGGTTTCGAAGATGAATCTTTGTGCAATGTTGCTGAGTAGAGCTCGGCTATCACTCGAGGCATCCAACACAATACAAAGGCACCAATGACGAGTAAGAGGCGTTTAGCGACAATAAAACGAGTGTGGTGCATGATTTTCTGCCCTTGGCCCGTATTCTGCGTTTTGTTGTTTCGCTGATAAATCACGTAAAATATTTTTGAGTAAGCACCAGCGATAATGGTGAGTGGAATAACCAGGCTTATCAGACTGTCTGCAATAGCTACTCCTAGTCGAGAAGTCAGCGTGTTCAACTTGGATTTACTGCACTGATCGCCGTAAATTAGCGATACCGGAATGGAAATCATCACGGTGAAGGCCCATATGAAGAGAATGGTGTGCGTGACGCGGCGTACTTGCGTTCTGCGATTGAAGGGGTGGCAGAGGCAGTAGTAGCGGTCGATTGAAATCCCGACAAGCATCCACGCAGACGCAAACATGACAACGTGCCAGACGTAGGCGAAGATGGCGCACTCTAGTGCGATGATGACGCGATTGAATGCCGCACACTCGAGGTGGATCTGAATCGGAATGGCTACCGAGCATACGATTAGATCCACAATGGCTAAACTGCATAGGAAATAGTTGGCCGTTGATTGGCGCTTGCGTCGGTTGCGCATGTACACGACGATAACCAGGAGATTTCCCAGGATTCCTGTCACCATGAAGAACGACATGACGACAATGTTGGCCGTCGTGCTCCATGCACCTCCATTTGACCGAGTTGAATTATCACCCACTGTCGTATTTATCAAGTCAACCAGTACTACTGGTGTATAGTTCCCTGACTCCTGCATGTCACTCAGATTCACCGTGGACACAGAATTGCCGCCTTGTGAAATGAGTGGCAGGCACGTCATTTCCGAACATGTTTGCGCAGCCATTACATGTACTTGTAAGGCAATTTAGTAGCAGCTGCCAAGCATTTTCTCTTTAACATGATGCACGGGTAAAAAAATTAACCTTAATCAAGTAACTCTGTAGTTTCCAACTTGAGTTAAAGCACAACAATTTTCTCATCACTCTTGAAATGTTTGTGTGCTCTTGAGTTCTCCTTGAAGTTTTCACAGTGTAAGCGTGATCCTCCTACATATATATACACCACCTACTAAGTGGTGTCAAATACCCCTTATCTTGTAACTACCGTGAATCACCCGTCTGCTAAGGTGGAGTCGTTTCTCTCCATCTGCTGTCGTTAAGGCCAAAGTGGGTTTACACCTCCTCCGTGTCTGATGTCTTCCACATGTAAATGCAGATGCGAAGATGATGACGACTTACATCAAACGTGAGGCTTGTCATGTCAGATGACCCAGGGAAGGCATCAGTGAAGCCTGAAGTGGCTGACTTGGAGAATGAGAGGTGTGATGCTGCCGTCTTAAAGGAATCAAATGCTAGCTGTCCACGGTTCATAACATGTCGGGTTAAACTTCAGAAATGCATGCAATACAACCCCTGAAAAGTAAAAGTAAAACAGAAATCAGAAACAAATAACAATGAAATCACTTTTCCTGTTTTTAGTTTTTTGTACATGAACAAGCAAAGGGATGTGATAATGACAGTATACAAATACAACATGGTTTGATGAGAAATAATAAAAACTAATGACCCCGAGGTGTTGGATGATTGAGCCGAGGGAGATAGTATACAAATATTGACTGCAATGAGGGGCATGGTTAAGATTATAGGCCCAAGGTGATCTCGAAGCCATGACTATGCCCCGAGGCGGAAGCCGAGGGGCATAGTCATGGCTTCGAGATCACCGAGGGCCTATAATCTTAACCATGACCCGAATAAACAGCAGTCAATATTTGTTTTATATATACCGAATGTGTAGATTTTTGTCATCTGGTTGGTTAAAAGTAACGAGACATCATATACAGTCATGACAGTGGTCCTTCACGTTTCAATTTCGGAAGCTGGTCTACGGCGGAAAAGTTGTATATTTACAGCAAACATTGTAGCATAATCACCTGGCACTTTAGTAGCACATTTCACCTGACACAGTTTTAACTGTAGGCCACTTCTCTTACTTTCTTAAGGACTTCATCATCTACGACAGACGACAAAATGACGTCGAGATTCCGCCATTACCGTCCTGATGAATGTTTACGTGAAGCGCACAGTTGCATAGTTGGTGCACAGCTATAGCTATGCTAACACATGTAATGCGCGCGTCCGGAACCCGCTAAATGACTATGCCCGGGGCATGGCAAAGACTATTGACCGGTGGGCATATACGCGCCGGGTCTAGCCGATTCAATGCCCCCACTTTTAACCAATCAGATGACTGGAATCTACGCATGAGGTATATAATCCCAATCATCCAACACCGAGGGGTAATTAGTTTTCACTATTTTCCTTCAAACCATGTTGTATTCGTTTACTATACCTCGTAAATATTCTGTCAGGCAGCCGCGATATTTCATGGATCCGAAATTTATAACAATGCTTCATCTGTAAATGGGCCTTTAAACAAAACAAAAAATTACAGTAAAAAGAGCAAATGGAGGACAGGAAATGAGAAAAGCAGGTAAAATAATAACTCAAAAGAAAATTTGGCACACAATCACATATGTTCATTTCTGCCATTTCTCGATCCATCATGGCCATTAAAGATGACGTAAAATGCCCCGAAGGGTAAAGAACAAACACAAAATTTGGTTTTCCTTCTCTTTTGAAAGCCAAAAAAAAAGCACAAATTGGTTGATTCAATAAATCCTGATTGATAGTCTTTTAAAGAAAGTGCATTTAGTCATTAATTTGGAAGTCCATGCAGGTACACACAGCAAACACTTGAGGGACTGTTTGATGTTGGGCCGTGATCTTGCACCGTTGCATACATTGCCTGTATCTAATCACTACAAATCCCATTGCTGGTGGCCATTTCTTAAAAGCACTCGGAAATGGCAAAGCTTTTGAGTTGTTTGTCTTTTCTGGTTGGGATTTTTGCCCTTTTAGGATCTTGCAGGATTTATGCAAACATTATATTTTTTTTATGTTATAGGATTTTGAGTCAATGCCGAGTTGCATGGTATTTATTTATTTCATTTACCCAAGCAAGAGCATTATCAACAGTGTTTCCGATCCCCAATGGGCATCTGTTAAAGCAGAGTCAAGTGGGATGTGTATGCACATACATGTATATGTACAGTTGAAGTCGGAAGTATAAATACATGTACACCACTACCTGGGCCCAATTTCATAGAGCTGCTTAAGCGCTAGCTAAAAAATGTGTGCTTACTGTTGCAAAAAAGTTGTGCTAACGTTAAGGCTATTTCACGGCCGCGGCGTGCTTAAGCATGCGCGCGCTTGGAAACCGCCATTGTTGCGTCACTATCTTAAGCAAAATTTGGCTCTGCGGTTAAGGCAGGTTTTCAGTTGCTTACCGTTAACGATGTCTATGAAATAGCCTGACGCTCGGTTAACGGAAAAACTTGTGACTTCAACTTCATTCAGTGTACATGTAGGTAGACTTGAGTGAATCCTTTCTGGAGTCGATTAGAATCAATTGCAAGTTGGGAATTGGAATTACGATTCACATAACCTTGACAATTCCATAAAATACTCGGCGATTCTAAATGTTAATGGTTGAAGAAATTACAAAATTGCAGGAATTGGGAAATGTTTTGTATCGAGGCCCATTTTCCAGAGAGGTTTTTGCAATCCCAGGAGGGTGGCAGCTCTGATATGGTATACTAAGCAACAATAGAAATTCTCTCTACTTTTTGAATGAAAAAAAAACCGGTCAATCTTAGAGTGGGTATTTTCAGCACACAGAAGCTTTATGCAAGAAGCTGTTATGTGAATATTTCGATGTCAGCTTAATTACAAAAGAAATTTTCTAGTTTTGATTGAACTGAAAATTTGCGTTTTTTTTGTTGCTCTGTATATGTAACTCAGAGTTTTATTGCATTGAACAATGCCAAACAGACAAATGTACATTAAAGTTTCCCCAAGGTTATATTGTCAAGTTTTATATTTTAACAAAAGTATTAATTTCTACATTTGTAAGAAACTGCTGTGTCACAAGGATTGAACAATATTAATTATCTGGATTCAACACAGCTTCCTCAAATCTCCCCTGCCCTGCCCTGCCCCCGCCCCCTCCCCCTCCCCCAGTTTTCATGCTTGTATGTCAAAGTGCACAATTCCTCAACATTGTTTCCACCTAGCTGTTAAGCCTTGTAAAAATAGCCTTTTGCGTGTTTCACAAGAAAAGGTGTACTGACGTACTTCCTTTCACATGCAAACTTGGTATCCACTTAACCAGACTAAATATTTGTTGCTCTGTGGTGCACGCGGCAGGTGTTAGGTGCAGAATCGGCAATACCGTGTTCACCGAAAGAGAGAATGGCATAAAGCAGCTGTTGGTTGCTAGACAATGGCATTCATCACGTAGCAACAACAGCATAGTACGTGACTTTCTAGACTGCACTTCCATTTGAACGTGAACAATTCAGGGTGTCAGCCATAGTGCAAAAGTTACATGCAAAATTGAACTCTTAAATTGGACTCTTGACCCCAGATTTGTTCCTCCTAATTTTCACCCTGGCGCTCATTCTAGATCATCACTACATGTAAGTCCCCTTTTGATGAAACTGATCAAATTACCTCGGTATTATTAAGCTCCATTGCCAAGTATACACCATTAGTATTACACTAATATTCAGACACTTCTCTATACTCTCTCTTCTAATGACATCTCTGGTGCCTGTCCACACAGACTTGACTTGTTGACAGCATGATTATAAACAGACTGGTAAAATGACTCCTCTCCCCCCGCCTCATAAAATACTAAATTACTCCACCATGGCTGTGAATTTTGTCACCCTCCAGTCTTCTCCACTAATAAGTATCTGCTATGTGTATATCACTTTTTTTTCCTAAGACCGTCGGACAACACACTCCGCTAGAGCTCTTCATCCCAATCCATGATTTGTGGTATTCCACCCTAGGCCTCCTCTCATCTTTAAAGATAGTATACATGATTAGTAAACTGTTACAAATAGTTTTATCCCCCTGTGTGATTGAAGATATATGCATGATTAAAACCAACCCGTGCAAAAACCAGCTCCGTACTTCGTCTAACTTTTGAGAAAACAGTAAAGAAAGGGTTTGCAGTCATTTCGCCCCAAAACCACTTCGCCCTGAACCATTTCGCCCTGAACCACGGCCTGTGCACGAAGTGGTTTTGGGGCGAAGTGGCATTTGGGCGATGTAGTGTTTGGACGAAGTAATTTGGGGCTAAATGGCACTCGGGCGAAGTGGTTTTGGGGCGAATTGAATTTTCGTCTCATGAGACGAAAACTAATTGTTTTACTCATTTCTCAAAGACTATAGCACTTCAGACAAAACCATTTCAGGGGAAGTTTTCTACGGTCATCATGTTTATATTGTGTAAGTTATGCGTAAATCTGTGAACAGTTTTGATGTATACTGCCTTTAAACTTTCACTCCTACTTTAAAAAAGATGATGACATTGACCATGAATGGTCAATTTTGAATCAATATTTGTTGCGTACATGTATTTTGTTGCAGGGTTCTGTTCAAACATCACTTGTGCTGCCAGAGGCTTAAAGGCCCAGTGTATCATTTGCAATGACCCCAAAAAGTAATCGACGAGTTTACAGGGGAAAGAAACGTTCTGAAAGTAAAGATTGAATTAATAGCAACTACCCAATGAAAGGTTTCCGCTCAAAATGATATAATTTTATCAGAAAATAATCAGTAAAGATGAAATTATGCATGGTTGCTGTGTACTGCGTGTGCGTGTTCCAACGCGATGCATTTTTATGGATCGCGCGCATACGCAGTATATGATGTGCGCCACAGAGTGCATGACGCAAGCCACATAGTACCCGATCAACTGAGAATGAATATTTGAAACACCCCGCCAAGACCAGGAAAACGCATATATGGGTTTTCATGGTTTTTTTTAACCTGGTACATTTGACAAAGCTGAAATTTCTTCGGATGAGTTTGTTGATGTCTTTCTTTTGATTTATAATGGTTTTATTTGCAGAATCGCTCAAAAACAGATAATCTACAGGGCCTTTAATCAGACTTAAATAAAAAATTAAAAATAGCCTGATGTATCACAGCCATTGGGGAAAAGGTCGTTGTTAACCAATACATCAATACGGAGAAATTCCCCACTCCTGAATTCTTCAATCCATGATTCTGCATGGTAACATTTTAGGAATGAGACTAAGTAGCCCAAACGTCACAAGCCTCGGCAGATTTTGATTTAATGTTTTTTGCCCATGTCTTATTTTTTAGTGGAGAATAGCATAAAGGCATGTTGCTACATGTATGACATTTATTTCAAGTGCAGAGCAACAATTTCAGCAATTTCATAATATTATGCCAGACCTTCAATCCAAATGTCAAACTTGAAACACATTCATACATATACGTACATGTATGCTAATAATTTTTGACATTTTCCTAAAAAAACACCAAAAAATTTGTTATATTTTATGAATGCATGTGTGTTGTAGGCTTGGGTAAATCCTCTCTTTAGAGGAATCTGTTTCCATTTAATACCGGTATCTCGGTGATTCCAGAAAGTTAATAGTTTGGAAGATATTACTCTAATAAACCCTTTCACGGTTATCGACGCCATGTTGTTCACGGGGCAGTTCGAACACGCGTTGCTGTCTGCGTGCGCGGATCGTATACGAATGCATTGTTAGGTGCACTGTGCATTAGTTACTATCCGCGCACACACACGGCAACGCGTGTTCGACGTGCCCCGTGAACAAGATGGCGTCGATAACCGTGAAAGGGTTTATTTTGTTGCCAACCTTTGTTTTGAAAGTGGAATCAAATCCGGAATGAGTATACATGTAAGTGTATATATATGACTTTACTTTTATGACTATTTTTCTCAAGGCTAACTTAAACTAATACCATCAAATCTATCGTAAGTTCTTTTTATTATTTTATTTACCAGTACTCTCATTTTGTGAAGGTTAACTCTCACAGCTTTCAAAGATGACTGCAATGAGACTCTTAAGCACACAGCATTACCATTTAAAATGACTACAGATACTCTTCCAAAAAATGCAAGTTTTTAAAAATGTCATTTCCTGATCAGAAGAAACGTTTGTTGAATGCAGTGAACTTGTAATTATGGCAGTGATCGACCAATCATTTTGAAAATTGCTTTCAAGACAGTTCCATGCACTTCAGTGACTTCCTCCAGGTCCAATTGAACATAGTGATTTCAACGGTAATGAGGTGTGATATTTCCTGTTTCTGAGAGAATCCTGTTTTCAGAAAACACATTTTGTTGGGTTTTCAACCTGATTAAATCTGTGTGGGTAAGCTGACCCCGGGAGCAGCATGTCTAAACAAGTTCAGGAGGTACTAAAGACAGAGTGGTGCCTCAGTGGCTCTTATTGATGCTGGTGCAGTCAGCCTTGCCACAAGAGGTATTCATACACATTAGGGGAGACGTAGGATATTTAATTGAAGTAGTTGAATCCAAAGGCCGGGCTACACGGAGACATTACTAGAAGGAACAACATTTTGATTGAATAATGCAAGACGGCCTGACCTGGGGCCAATTTCATAGGTGTTTATAAGCATGAAAATATTCTCGCTCAGGCTTAGTAGGGAACATAACCAGTGAAATCCTCATGTGATAGAAATAGTATAGAAATAGAGGACTATTTCATTACCATGACAATCACATAAAAATTTTGCTGGTAACCTAATTTTATCAAGCAAGGTTTTTCATGCTTAAAGAGGAAGAATCCCCCTTGACGAAAATCCAGCATTTAGGCTTTTTTTGATAGTCCAAACATCCCTCTGGATTTTTTTTTTAATTGTCGGTTTTAAGTGGATAAATTGCAAGCAAAAGTGCGCTTTTCAAAAATGAGATTTTCGCGATTTCTGAAATGCTCATTAGGTATTCATGATATGCGCGTGACCCCGTGACGCAATCCTGAGAAAGAGAAGTCAACACGATTGTTAGCTCCATACGTTTACACGCAAAAAACTTGGAAAACCGTCTGTTAGATGGTGTTTTTTGAAGAATTTTGTTTCCAGTCCAAAATTCCAGAGTTATGCCCAGTAGCTGCGTGGTTGTATGTTTTACCAGACACTATGAAAAAAAAAGAGCAGAAAGATTTTCTTTGATATTACCAAGAGAGAGAAAAATGAGTCGCTCATTCTATAACTTGTACGGCCGATGTTCAAACACGTGGGAACTACGCCCGCAGGGGACCGTACCATGCTGTGTAACAGACCGCTGTGAATGCCGTTCGTTCCGTGACAAAACCACCCGTCGCAATGCACCAGTATTTACTTCAAAAGAGCTTCATTGTGAGCCACAATTTCATCGTTTTTTCACAAAACAGGTAATAGTAGATTGTTGTCATATTACATGAAGTGTTTTTCACGTTTGTATTTTGAATTACAAGGACAAAACAGGCATGATAAACATTCACTTCGTGTATTTTCCATTCAATACTGCACAGACCGTTTTGTATGTTTCTCAGGATGACGTCAAAAACCTGTTGATAAACAAACCAAATGACCTCGGCGTTTCAGAATTTTGGGTGAAGAGGGTCGGAACTGCTTTACGTTTTAAACAAAAGCCTGTCGATTTGTTGTGAAAAACAAGTTGTGATGGTGTTGTAGACACATACACCTCCATGATAAACAGAAAAACTAAAAAAATGTGGAAGGGGGGATTCTAGCTGTTTAAGCAATTTTTCATGCTTGAGCAGCTCTATGAAATTGACCCCTGTGCTTGCACTATCCAGGCTAAATGTTATTGCTGTGTGTACTTAATTTGGACATATTTTTAATCGCCTGTGAAAATAAAATCACAATGTGGTAATCAACACCAAAAACACCCAACCCCATCAAAACCAGCTATAGACTACTGAAATGTGACATCACTTGCCAGGGTAACTGGATCTCAACAATTACTGGTAATATAAAACATCCACTGCTAAAGCGCACGTAGGTGTGAACTCACTGACAATCGCGGACGTCTCTTTGTTCCTCTTTTGTTTGGACATAGTCTATTTTTCCTTACTCTCGTTGGTTTTGTACAGGAGCGAATCGCGGACGTTCGCTTGCCAATCGCGGACGATATTGTTCTCTTTGTTAGACCTCCCTAAAACGTCCACGATTGTTTGGGAGAACAAGCGCAGGAAAACAGTTCACTGGTCTTAGTGTAGACCCAGTAACCTTAGCAACAGATGTTTTCACTTCAACACTCTCTTGCTACCGTATGTACTAATAGCAACATCCACGGTCGGTCGGTGGTCCACTGGCATTTGTAAGCAAAGAAGACACCATACCAAAGACGATTGAAATTGATTGGGCATGTCTATTTATCGGTCTCCTATGCACGCTTTGCCTACGGGAGCTAGATCCGTCATTGGCCACGGCACCGCTGAGCAGCTGTCATACCAACATGTGATTACACCGTTTGATTTGCCACGCTCAATCTATCATTCTTGTTCATGGTCTTAATGTGTACACACACTCTTGAGTTTGGAGTGTTGGTTTTCCGTTAACCTTGTTTCATTGATATCCGGTGAGTCAGTCTAGGTCATACGAAGAAAGACTGTTGTGGAGATGCCAACATTTACTATTTAGGTGTAATGTGTAAAAAACAATTCCCCAGTCAATTACGATCAGTATTGTGATATAATTGTAAAATCCAAAGCTCCAAATGTGGAGTTTAAAAATGGCTTAGGTGTATTAACTTGGGACATTTCTTGTGTAACGAAGGCAGGTGCTCCGCAGCTAATTATTCTTTCGATTTGCAATGTTTTCATATCTGCTGATGGGAATAAGTGCAACCATGATTTTGGTTCAGATTTGTAAAGTCATTTGATAATTTTTATATACTGAGCAGTAAAAGAAATGCAAAAATTTTCTCCACGTTTTGATTTAAAAAGCAGTCAATCTGAGAGTGGGAATATGCTTTGTGCAGTCATGCATAATGAAGCTCTTATGCGAACTTTTGATGTCAACTTTAATTTAACTTTAATTATTTTTATTAAACTTAAAATTTGCATTTTTTATGCTGCTTAGTATTAAAACTAGCATTACTGCCAATTTGCAATCATTTATTTTTTAAGCATATTACTTGTATTTGCATGAGAAAAATCTAAGCAGAAACCTGATAAAAAGAAACCTGAAGCCGTGTCCGCATTGGACTAATTTTTGGTAAACCTTACGGAAATCTCAGTAAATTTTAAAAAATTTAGTCCAGTGCCCACGGCAAGAAAAAAAAACAGAAATTGTGAAATGTCGACTGTCACTTTTTTACGGGCCGTGCTGGGTTGCGGAAAAATTACATTGTAGATTTTACACCGCTGGAAAGTCCCGTGCGGACAGGCATTGTGATGTAAACTAATAGAACACATATGTTGTAGTCATGTAACGTACTGGTACGGTATGTGTTAACCTGAATGATGAGGTGACACGTGGTTTTACGTGGCAGAGGACATTCTATGGGCCAAAAATAAATCCATCTGCAGACACACAAACAATTCCTATGATTGAATGTTAACAGTGACTCACACAAACTTGTCCAATGCGGACACGGCTTAAGGGCACTGTCATTTTGCCAAAGCGCCAAACACAGGCTAACAACATAAAAATTAAAAGACAAACACATTTTTCATTAAATAACAATGTCTGTGTAGCTTCTGTTTGTTCCAAAAAAATAACAAAAATGAGCAAGCCCCAAACACTAACCAAAGAATTGTAACGGTGCCAACAGCCTCAAGTTTGTAAGTTCTAGAATGCATGTCAACAAGATAATTCCCAAAAGTAGGCTATTGTCAGAGTAAATCCCTGTCACCATATACCTCAAAATGTCACGAGTGCCCGGAGATCATATATGATCTATTCAATCTATCAGATTTCCAGGGATTATACAGCATGCTTGAAGCACTTTTACAAAAGACCGTGGTAGATACACATGTATCAGATGTTGTATCTGCACACTACGTGTGTATTTGGTTTCAGTTGAGTTCTATTTGCCGTCAGTCGACTAATGGATTATCAGAAATGGCAACACGTTTGATGCTGTTCACACTGGACATTTTTCAATAAAACTCGCCAAACCAATGGGTTATTCCACGAGTGCGAGTGGAATATGGCATAATGTAGTGCGTTTGCATCCCTATATTAAAGGCAAACTTGACACACAAAACACACGCAAAAAAAAAAGCCAGAAAGCACACACATTCCTTCATTCCATACCAACTGTGGAAATTACTTTGTTCTCGTGTAGTTTAAAAAACTGTTCCAAAATGTCACTTTTTTTTCTAAAATGAAAACAATTTTGTTCATCAAAATCAAAACGGTTATCTTTTTAACTGTTACCTGAACCCTAACCCCCACCCTAACCCTCCCTCCCTCCCTCCCCCACCCTAACCCTACTTTTCAAGCTTGGACAACCTGACTGTGGACGTGTGCTAGTCCACATAACGTCTGTTTCTCCTGCAAAGTGTGGACATCCTTTGTTCGGCAGTCCACATAAGGTAGGTAATGTACGTACACACATCCAATAATACACATGATGAGCCAGCAGACACATATTGTACACATGCGTCATGATTGAAGTCGCAGTAATGTATTACGCACCTATAAATCATTTCGCGTAAGAGACACAGTGTACAGTTTGGAATACCAGGGTGCATTACGCCGAGTGTGACAAAATTGGAAGGGGGTACCGGTGCAATGTACAGGTAGCACATATTAATTCACACTGTTGCTGCCATGGATCTACCAATCAAAATCACAAATTCAAGTTTGCTTGAAAATAATGGGTAATCAAGATTATGTTCAATAGTTTCTAACTATCAGGTACATTTTACTGAATACAGTGGTTAATAATAATAATATAATAGTATTAATAATAATAATACATTTATATTGCGCCCTTTCCATAAAAAAAATGTTCAAAAGCGCATTACATAGTAAAAAAATACATACAATAAAAAATACACGTTAACAATTGTCTAAAAACTACTACAAATACCAGACAGTCAGTGTACATAAAAACAGCAAGACGACTAACAAAAACAAGACTCGGGTACTAGGTAAGCACGACACCACCTTTAAGAAAAAGTGGACCTAAATAAGTAAGTTTTCAATTTAACTTTGAAAGAATTCATAGAAACAGCGTTTCTGATATCGACAGGAAGTGCATTCCAAAGCTTTGGTGCTGCAACTATAAACGACCGGCTGCCAAGAGTAGCAAGAAATCTGCCACTGGGATATTCCAACAATAACTGATTAGATGATTTTAAGTTATAATGCGACTGTTCTAACTATGACAAGATCCGACAGATAACTTGGTGCCTGTGAATGAATACATTTATAAACCAGCAACAGTATTTTCAAGTTAATACGAAACTTAACAGGCAACCAATGTAGTTCCTTTAATACCGGTGTGATAAAGCAAAACCTATTGTTGTGTGTAACCAGTCTAGCTGCTCCAATTTGAATACGTTGCAACTTGTCAAGCTGTGTCTTTGGGATGTCATAGTACAGACTGTTACAATAGTCAAGCCGACTGGTAATAAATGCATGAATTAAAATAACAAGCGATTTTTGACTCAAATGTTTACTAATACGACGAAGATTGTGTAAATAATAAAATCCCGAAGAGCATACTTTATTTCTTTGCGTGTCCATGGATAGTTTAGGTTACCGGGAAATCTTACCAGGTTTACTTGTATATTGAGTCAAAATATCCCTTGCAGACGATTAATCTTACAAATTCCTAAATGTGTATTGTACGTATGGCCGGCCATAATCTGAGATAAGTCATCAGTTACTTCACAAGTTAAAAAAGTTAAAAAAGAAAGAAAGAAAGAAATCAAGCATGAACAGCTTGTATAGAATTTAACCACAAATATCCATGCTATCTTTAATGATTCTCAGAAAATTAAATCCAATTCAAACATGGGCTGTGTCCGAATTCACAGTTGACTGTGGCTAGAAATTACACAGATGCTACATGTAGGTAGACGGATTAATCACTTTCAAGGAAAGATGATTTAGCTTGCGTTGGGGAGAAAGTTGCAGTTGTCACTGCTATATGATTCAAACCATCCATTCTACACCAAAGCTCGATGATCGAGTGTTTAAGACATCTGCCCGGTAGCATGTTATGAAGTTTTTAAATAGTGTCTCAGGGAAGCACTGAGTATACTATTGATGGGAATTTACGGTTAATTCAGAAACCAGTTTGCAATTCTTTCAAGTGTCGGTTAACTGGTGTACCGTTTGGCTGACACTATGATTGTTGCTGGTGGTTATACATGTACATGTAGATGCATGTGCAATGTACACAATACCCTTAAGCCCCCTGGTAAAAATTTTACTATGACCCCATATAAATTTATTTCAATTTTATTGGCTGCAAACTATTGTAAATTCTTTAAAATCGGGTTTCGTTTAAACGTTCGGCAAAACTTGTTTTTCTATTTGTTTTGGTTAACCGGTTAAACGTCCCATCCCTAAAGTATACAGTGCTAATCAAGTTATGTCGGGTCAGAAAAAACAAGCCCTTATTAACATTGATCACGTTCCATATTTTTAAGATGCAGCAAATGAATTTGGACAAGGCCATGGCTATAATATTTTGGGCTTCTGTTTATTGCATATAAAATATAATGAGGGTATTGAAAAGTTTATTAGGGAGCTTTCGATTACACGACGGCGACGTGAAACACAACGTAATGACGTCACGCATATCTACTGCGCATGCGACAACCTTAGGGTGTTTTGGCGTTGTGTAGAGAACGGCGACGTAGGGTGGTCCAAGGACATCAGACAATGCATATTCGGGTTATGTGGCCGAGTACGCGTCGTCGTAAAAGGGTTTAAGTAGCACGGGAAATTTTTTGCAACGAAGGTTGCAGTCGGCTTTTTTCCCCCGTTGTGTCTCCCCCCGTCGTGTAACCGAAAGCTCGTTATTAATTGACACTTACCACATTGGTCCAGGTGTGCTAAGTATTGTCAGATTCAACTGGTGAGATTGGTACTATATTGACTTATATACTGTTCATATGGTTCTTGGTCACTTACACTATAAAAATATATTCTAACCTTAAAATAGTACCTTTACAAATTGTAGTAAAGAGGTAGCTTAATACAATTTTAATCGCATTCAATAGACTTTTGCTTCCGAGTAGCAACCGGCATATAGTAACGACGCCAACAGGGCTTTGTACTGGCTTTGGACTGTTTTGCACTTGGCGGCCTTTCTGCAATGCGATGGTTGCATGCAAAGGACTAACAAATGGATCAGAAATATCTTCTCTTGTGAAAATATTTTGTTAGAGGACCTTTTGTGTCTATATTTGCCCCCTGTCCAGTGGTCATTTGGTAGAAACACACTTTGAAATTGTTCTCAAGGGCCAAAATACATGTACATGTACTTCTGTACAAGTGTTTGTGAGTGTTTAAAAGTCTTAAGATTGGAAAACTTTTAAAAACAGGAACAACAGCATTTTACATACTAAAGAATGTTGATAAACTGGCCTTGTAGAAATTTCAGCCACATAGATACAGTAATACTTCAGAAAACCTGAAAAATGTTTGTGTTGAACGAATGGTAAAACATTTTCTGCAGACATTAAACAAAAAAGCTCCTTCAGTTGGCAATTTCTTCCACAAAGGTACCACAGGAAAAAAAATTCATGTTGTGTTTGTTACCATTGCTATCAATACTTTTAGTCGGGTTTTTCTTGTCAACTTGTGAAGTAAAATTTTGGATAATTGCAAATGATGTATTGGGGCTTTAAATTGAATTCCAAAGTTTCAAGCCTTAATAAGCATTAAGAGTATTACATTGTGTAATCAAACATTTTTTAAAAACAATACATTCTTCTTTCAACTTGTAAATAACGATCACACAGATTGTTAAAAAAAACAATATTGGCAGTTATTGTGCTTTAGCTAATTAGGTGGTCTTAATGGCTAATTTTTCTGCCAAAATGCATACAAGCTGGGTGTTATGACTGATATGTTTCCAAGAATCTCTTTAGCTAACACATTAACACATTAACACAATAATTAACAAACCTACAAATTGACTTTACGATAGGTTTTCACCCACGCACACATTTTATGGCCATTGAAACGACCACAACGCATCATACAGTGGATGCATATCATCAATGCATACCAATTCATTCAAATGAAATAAGACAAAGAAAGCTAATCCAGATAATGTTTATTTTCATGCACACTAGCTTTTTTTCTTTTTACAAGTGCCCTTTGAGAAGACCCCACCTCTTAATCACTATTATTGCATCTCTTAAATATGCAATGAGTGATACGTAGCCAACCTATTTAAGTAGAAATTAATTGAACTGGAAAACTGTTTTTTAGAGCAGAAAAAATAGGTCACCTCAATTTAAGTTGAGCCATTATGCATAGATACCACATGGCAACACGACATTAAGATAATTATGTCTGAATACAGAAAATGATCAGCTTGCAAATTTGTCATCCCGGATTTGTGTCTTGTAAACTGGCCTTAGGCTGTCTCATGGTGTGGGGGTGGAGTTCGATCAGTAGAGCAATGGAGTGGCACACTGTCAAACTTGACATGTTTTTCCATATGAAGTCCTGTGTATTTAAAGGGCCCCTTATTTGGGATTTTTATCAATTAAATCTATGCTATGAATTAAACCAATAAACTGAGTTACATTCATAAAAATCCCATTTGGAGCTTGTTTTGGGGGTTAAAACAAAGGTTTTTAGTTTTTATGCTAATGAAAATATGCATATTCATGACCAAGGTCACGATGTCACAAGAGGCAAAGTTCCCAAACACAGGAAAATCACATTCAACTGTGCACAAAAGTATCCACCTTTTTCTAAAACGTCCTGGAACTTTTGTCATCCATGGCTGTTTGAGTTTGTTTTACATGTTTTCTGTTGTAAGCCATGACGAAACTGGGGGAGAAAACTGCAGCAATTTGCCACAAGTCCAACTTGAAGTCTTATGTTTTTTCTTAACTTTTCCATTCTGTCTTCCTTATGTGATGCACTCAAAACAGCGCCCTCTGTCTGTGATTTATTGCAAATCTTCAAAGTTGAAAAAGGCCACCTTTTTATTGATTTTACATCCAAACAAACAATAGCATGTCATGCTGAACAAGTAATCCATCATATGAAGCAAAGATTAGGCACAAAGTTGTTTAGCATGTCACAGGCCCTTTAAGGCCCTTGCTGATACTACGGGATGTGGTGTCTGTGCCCTTAGCCTCTCACCAGTCTCTACATGTAAATGGGTACCTACATTGTATTTCACAAGCACCTAACCGGCAGCTGGGTGTGTACGCTCCTTAGGAAGTTTAGAGGTTAAGATATTAATCCCCTTTTTGTTACAGGTTATAGACCCGAACATTACTTTTCATATTATTCACACAAATTGCAAACTGGGAAAAACAATCCATCATTTTTTAAGAAAAACATCCCTAGCAAGGGAAAAATTTAAGAGTTGAATCAAGACTTCCTCTTAGAGACTGAATTGAGAATTACTTTCTTAAGACTTGGCAGAAAGGAATTGAAGACGACTTGCCATATGTGTAGCCTCACAACCACGACAAATCATTGGGCTTGATAAAATCAAATTAATGCAAACAACTGCCACATGTGTGTGAAACATTCCCCATATATCTTGTTGTCCATCTGGACAACAGTGCATGCATGTACCGGTACACCAGGCATATCACAAAGGGCAAACAACTCGCAGGTTTTATTTAGACCAATTATACCCCTTCATGCACTCATCGAATGTTGTATGCATGCACGGACATGACAGAGATGCCGTCATGTTATGTTCCACGGGCTATCGGTGGCACGTATACATCGGCAAGTTGGGAAAGGGCAGACGCTTTAGGTTACGGTTTGCAGAAATGTGGTTGTTATGTGGTCATACTAGTGGAAGAGTAAAATGTTTGAGAGGGCATTCCATATGAATGGGTATACCGGTAATAAATTCAGACGAATAGCTAGGAAGTTTCATCAGTTTATACATTAGTTACTGGTATCCTACTTGATTAGGTGGTGGTGGTGGTCCTCCAGGGGCCAATTTCATGATGCTGCTTCAGCCATTTTTTTTATCTGAAAGGTGTGCTTATTGTAGAAGAAATTTATGCACACTTCAGTGCTGTTTTTTAATACATGGCTGCAATATGCTCAAGCATGCACAAGTTTGCTTAAAGGGCCCCTGAAATCAATGAAATCTGTGCTATGGAACTAGTCCATTAATTTACAATCATAAAAACCCTAGTTGTTTGGGGGGTTAAAATTAAGGTTTTTGATTTTTATGCTAATGAAAATTTACATATGCATGAGCAAAGTGGTGATGTCACATTAAGAAAACAGTTTCCACAATTTTCTCCAACTTGCTGAAACTTTTGTAACCCATGACGGTTTAGGTTTGTTTTACATGTTGCCTGTTGCAAGCCATGAAAAAACTAAGGCTTGAAACTGCAGCATTTTTCCACAATTCCAGTTTGAAGTCTTATGTTTTTTCTTTGCTTTTCTGCCGTGTGTTTATGTGAAGAAATTTTCAAAGTTGAAAAATGCCACTTTTTATTCATGAGGCATCAAAATGAACAGTATAGTATTGTCTTTCTATATACACAAGTAATCTTTCATATGCAGCAAAAACTGTGCATAAAGTTATTGAGCATTTCAGGGGCCTTTTAAGATGGGCTGTTGTTGCATGAGCATCTTAACCCTTCGATGGCCGAAGGGACTTTGAAGTCACAGCTCAACAACACATACATGTAGACCAATCCCAAATTAGTCTGCACTCTTCGTGTTAAGCAACTGAAGTGAACTACATGTAATGTACGTCACTTAAATGGACAATAACTCCAAAATCCCACGCAGAAAACCACACGTACACAAACGCACATTCAGTCACTGTGCAATATTGTATTTGTAGCGCACATGTACTGCCGACTTGACACGAAGAACCTCTGTTTCAATGCGGAAGTGCGCACACCGGGCTAATGTAAAATTTGTCTATTGTCAACAGCTGATTTCACAAACCTTATGCTGTTGTGCTAGTCTGCTTGCAAAACATTATAGGCCTATTATTACAGTATACATTGTAAGCTGCGCAACAGTCTTGCAATAATTACACAAAAATAGTGCAATTTTCAACGGATGCAGATCTGGACAATACATAAGAGAGAGTTTTAACCTAACCCCCTAGGGTCTATGTAAAATCATATTGATTTTGGAGGATTGAGGAGTGTTAGGGTTAATGAGAGTTTGAATGTGTGCAGAAAATGCTCTCTACAATCAAGGAAAAAAATAGTTTAGGATTGTGCTCATGTACTCATTTCCTCATTTCCTCCTGAGTATATTCAGCTGCGAAATAAAATGGAGTTCAGTTTCATCTCTGTCTGGTGTATAGTCTTTCACATACTGTAGACCGTTCGATGGGTCGATAGGAGATTAACTTCGTTCTTATGTAGTGTGTCTGATTGATCGTACCTTGTACAATAATCTCCAGGTCGAGGCTTACTGAGGGAAGGTAATCGAACGCTCGAGATTCGTTATAAGCTATAGTAGTGACGTCATAAGACCAACTGGCTGTTGCCATGGTTAATGGTTCACGCACCAAGTACATGCACTGTACCATATGTTCCGCGGATTTCTCTTTTGTGGAATGGATTTAATGAGACTGTAATGACAATGTGGTATGTTAAAGCCGGGACAAAAACTAACCCATGACACAGCTCTGTTTGATTTTAGAGCCAAGACATGAGAACGCATTATAAGAACATTTCTGGTCCCAAGAGTTAAAGTTGCATTCATTTATCTTGAGCTTAGGCGATTTGGGGGAGGGGGAGGGGGGGGGGGGGACAAAAATCACCCCGAAACAGATGTAAGATTTGATTTAAAAAAAAGAGTGCAAAAGTAGATTAGGGTTATACCATCTTAAAGTATACATGTACATTAAAGTACACAAAAATTAAGGTACACAAATTCAAATGATGTCTGGGAATAATGCACCTTTAATAACAATCCATCTTCGTTTAGAAAATGTATTTGCCTTGTATTGCAAAAATCGTATGTGATGTGCATTTACTAATATTTTGCTACGGTTTCTAAAAACACAATTTGATATATAATTTTGGCTTGTACGTAACCCATTTTACAAAGCAAAGAAATCCTGTGCTAGGCAAATTTTTGTGCTAAACAGTGCCATTTAATTGAGCTCTGGGCCAAATTTCATAGAGCCGCTTAAGCGCAAGCGGTAACGGGCCTTGGAAACGGCTATTGTTGCATCACTAAGTTTGGCTCTGCAGTTATGGCACGTTACTTACCGTTAACAGAACTTTGTCTATGAAATAGTAGCCTGATGCTCGGTTAAGAGAAAAGAGGTTGTTATAAAGCAGCTCTATGAAATTGGGCCCAGATAATTACTGTTTTCACTAATTTAACAGCTGTCATGTTGAGTGTGACAGCTTGAAAGACGGGGTGAATAGGAATTAAGGTCAAGGAGAGGGTACGTTAAACTTGGCAGGTGTGAAATAGGGGAAATAATTGTCAAACAGGTGCATGTACATGTACATGTAGCAATCAATACCATTGTGCGTCATAAATTGTTATATATCCGATCATACCACTGTTGTGGATGAAAAGGAGGGATGCTAGCTTAGATCATGGGCTTAGATGTAGTTTTACCCTGACACCCTGGGCACTCTTTTGGCTGGAGGAAGTATAATACTAGACTACATACTTTTTAAGATTGAGTTAAACAAAAAAAATTCCAACATTGTTATCAAATAGTAATTCATACAGGGATGGAAATTTTGGAAATACATGTACAGTGGCCCCCCTTTGGGACCGTGCAAAACTGGCCACAATAAAGAGGGGGCTTTTTTTAAATAAAGGTTACATTAGCATTATACACATAGCATTTGGCACAAAAGACATGTGGCCACTATAAACAGGTGGCCTGTTTATCAAGGTGACCTTAATTTCACTGTATGAAACTGACTGGGCATATTTTTTAAAAACTGTTTGTAAATGGTGTTACAAATGTATTTATCAGTGCATTTCGAGTGCAGTGATTGCTTCATTTGAAAAGTTGACATTTCATGCATACATGAACAAATACAACAAATTTATTTTAGGAGTTAACAAGTGTAACCTTGCTCAAAGTGTCAGTGTTGTAGTACTCGAGTCCAGGACACAAACTAAAGTCTGACTCGTCACAATTTTCGTGACTTGGACTCGACTCGAGTCACATTGGAAAATGACTCGGACTCAGATTCGAACCATAATGACTCGGACTCGAACATGGTGACTGATCGTGACTTACGAGTCACATATTTCCAAAAAAGAAAAAAGAAATATTTTCGCTCACTTAATGTGAAAAACACAGTACGACGCGAGAATATGTACACTGCCTCGCCAGGCCAGCAAGGAGCGCACTAGCACGTCATTATTTCACATTGTGTGAATGAAACTATAGCAGATTCAGTTTAATTATTTTGGGGAACAAGTGACTCGGACTTGAGGAAAGTGACTCGTGACTCGGACTCAGGCTCAGGCTAATGACTTGAGACTCGGACTCGAGGCTAATGACTTGAGACTCGGACTCGAGGCTAATGACTTGAGACTCGGACTCGAGGCTAATGACTTGAGACTCGGACTCGAGGCTAATGACTTGAGACTCGGACTCGAGGCTAATGACTTGAGACTCGGACTCGAGGCTAATGACTTGAGACTCGGACTCAAACTCGATTATGATGACCCGACTACAACATTGTAAATTGTTGATGCAAACACTTTGCAATGGTAAAAAAAAACACCTCATGAATTTATTTCTCATAAAATTAATAGCTGATTGAATGTGCACACTTTATCTTTAGCTTTAATTTCACTACGGCATGCCGCTCACTGCAGCACGAGAAATGTTTACTTCCAGATGGAGAGCCGCTGCCAGCTGCTTGCCTTTACACATAAACAAATGGTGACCTTCAATAAATTACGTCACAGACCATGAAAAATATCCGTAGTGAAAGAGTTAACTTAATACAAATGCCAAACAAGGATTTAAAAGTTTTCTTAAAGATTGCTGCATGTACGGTATGTAGCTAAAATTTCTATAGGCTAGTCTATCAACATTCTTCTTCAGGTTTGTAATGCCGTTGTTCTAGGAATTCATTAAACAATCTCATCTTGCAAATGATACATTGGGTCTATAAAATCATGGAGCTCTAATAGCTCCATGATAATAAAACTAAATCCATTAGTCCTAAAGATAGCCAACTGCCTCGCAGGCCTTTCAAAGATAGTATACACCGCGTATACACTCGAATCGGCAAAGGTGGATACAGATTTTTATTGCGACCACAAAACTGAACATTTGCCGCGTTTACACTAGTACACCAAATCGCTTCACTCGCTTCAGAAACCGCAAAAGTCACCACTAAATGTAACTGCAGCGCATGCGTGAGCTGTTAGGTGTTGCTGCACTAGTGCCAGATTGGTCAGTTAAATCTACTACACTGCGGGCACTGCCCCAAGGACACTCAAATTGCCGAATCTGTATTCGGGTAGCGTTTACACTACAAGCGACCTTGACGATTGCAGGGTTCAACCCCGCAATTGCGGGGTTCAACCCTACCCCAAAGGTGACTTGAAAAAGGCGAATCAGACCCGGGTCTGATCCGCCTTTTTCAATTCACCTTTTGCATTTACACTTAGTGCCTACCCGGCTTCAACTCCCCTTTTTGAAAATTGCGGAGTTCGATTCGGCAAAGGCGAATCGAGTGTAAACGGGGTGTTTTATCCCCCTGTGTACGTGATTGAAGATATGCATGATTAAAACCAACCTGAGCAAAAACCAGAGCTCCGTACTTCGTCTAACTTTTGAGAAAACAGTCAAAAAAGGCCGGGGTTTGCAGTCATTTCGCCCCAAACCACTTCGCCCTGAACCACGGCCTGTGCACAAAGTGGTTTTGGGGCGAAGTGGCATTTGGGCGATGTAGTGTTTGGACGAAGTAATTTGGGGCGAAATGGCACTCGGGCGAGGTGGTTTGGGGCGAAATGGCACTTGGGCGAAATGGTTTTGGGGCGAATTGAATTTGGGGCGAATTGAATTTTCATCTCATGAGACGAAAACTAATTGTTTTACTCATTTGTCAAAGACTATAGCACTTCAGACAAAACCATTTCAGGGGAAGTTTTCTACGGTCATCATGTTTATATTGTGTAAGTTAGGCGTAAATCTGTAAACATTTCTGATTTTCGAGATAATTACTGACTTAAAGTGCTCACTGGTTAAATTTATCTGCTATATAATTACCTCTGCTTTTCATGAAATGGACCGACATTTATCATATGGCGAGTTTATAATTTATTGATTTAAAAGGGTGTTCCAAATCTGGCCTCTGTCCGTATCGAGATCTCACCACCTGTTTCATTAATTGCCAATCAATTTTACCCAGGTTTGAGATTGAATGCAGCGTGCATTTTCCTATATTCATCCCGGGGCTGGCCCAGATAATTTGCCCCTGCTGCAAACCGAAGATTGAACTTAAATCTGGACACTTTTTCACTGTCATGCCATGTGCTATGGAGATTGCTACACTCATTAAGTATTGTAAGCTGATAGCGTACCGTACCTGGGCGAAATTGAACAGGTATTGATGAGACATTTGCATTTACACTACAATCCACCCTGGTCCACCCTAGTCCACCCTAGTTGTTACAAGTGAGTCTTTCCACGGTAAAGGGCATTTTGGCAACACGGACCATATTTTCCAAACCATTTTGGTCTCAAAATAAAAGAAATAAGTTTCAGTTGTTCTGAAGAGATAACTTGGGCCCAAAAAGGGTTACAAATAGTGAGACAACATGCCTTTCTAAAAACCCTGTGTACAAATTTCCAATAGTGTTGTCACACTATTTG